>OY728145.1:724452672-725702672 GCA_963277665.1 Viscum album | reverse complement strand
TCTCTAATACTTCTAGGATGACGCCTTTTACACAAGATTTTAGTGACCTATGACAAGGTTGTATGTATAAGGTGGGGATAATATACCCTATTTGGTATAGATAGTTAAAAATATTAAGTAATTTACATAAATTATAACAATATTTTTATCATAAATATCAAATTAAAGTGACCAAAGGATCAATAGTCCTAGTGTCTTTGAGAAACTAGGTTCATATTACATCAACATAACACTAAAAGTAAAAATTCCTTATTTTGTTTTATAATGTTCTTCTAGATCCATTTTATCTTTTAAAACTTTATGGGATAACCTAGATAATACAAAAATAAAGTGATGGTTTATAAATCCTGGTAAGGGAATAAACATTACAAAGAAGGAAAACATATGACTTAAATGGAATATCATGATATCATAAGAGTAAATGTACATGAAATAACACATAGAGGTATGAAATAAGTATAAAGTGAAAATTTGATTAAGTAATCATAGAAATATGGAAGTAATATAGAACATGACATAAGTATAAGTTATGGATAACCACTAAGACAACATCACATAGTGGATATATTCCCCTCATAGATTTGGTTTACTCCTTAATCCCATGCATATCATCACATAAGACCAAAATAATTACCCAATACATTATATATCAATATGTTTACACCCATCATAACATTTACATGAATACATTTTCATATAAGGAAATCAAACTTAGGGATTAAGAATTTAAAATTTTTATAGAATGAAATAGGCTAAGTAATCTTTCCTCAAATAATAATCAAAGGATATTTAATAAAGATTCAAAATATAATATATTAAATATTTGGGTAAATTTTACATGAATAAATAATCATTTGTCTCAAATTTAGTGTTAATTTGAAAATAAATCCATGATAAAGGGTTGATAATTTGGTTTAGAAATGAAATTTTAAAATGGTTTTTAAGGATTCAGTTAAAGACTTTTAAAGAAATAAATAACTTAAAGTTTTATATGAAAAATAGAGGTAAAAAATAATTTTTATCTCTAAAATATTCCATTATTTAATCAAACCATGAATGGTAATAAATACTTAATTATGTTTTTATATAAAATAATTATGGGATGAAAATATCTCCTTAATCAAGTTCTATTTTAATGAATTAATTGAGAAATAAACTTAAGGTATGTATAACCCCATAAAATAAAGTGATAATAAGCTAGTTATATTTTTAAGAGACATATATACCAGATTTAGAATCATTCCAACAAATAAAATAGATATATATGGTGATTTTGATGGTGAAATGTCACATCCCAAATAAAAAAGCGTGTTTCAAAGAGTTCCCTTACCTAAAGAACAAAATCATTTGGAACCAACACATAAAATCTTGAATAATATAATTAGATTCATTAATTACTCTATAAATATATTTTTTTCATTTATATTTTACTTACTATATTTATATTATGTTCACTTACAACTAAATAAATGTGATATAATGTTTGATTTCATTGTTTTAAGGGTGCTTATTTCATGGTTCCATGGTTAGATCACTTGTGGATAGTTATTTAAGTTCCTGTAAATTTGGAATAAAACTCCAAAATAGAAATGAAATTATATTAATGTCATTAAATAAATTTAAATAGTCTTAAATATCATTATTTGTTCTGAAATTGGTATGATTCAGTTAGTATAAACATTATCCTTGTACAATGAGTTCATTTATGTGTTTTTATTAAACATCACAAACTATAATAATTTTACTTATTTAATACATTATAGAACATGAGATAAGTTATAATATATTTATTATCATCATATTTAATGATAATAATATTTCTACAATCAACCTTGAAAGTGGTGGAGAAAAATGAAGTATGTTTTTCATGGAGGCGGTGAACCCCCTGCAATATGAAAAATGATTTCATTTTTAGAATGAGAGGACTAGATAAGAGGATGTATGATAGATATTACATTAACACAATAATATTTTATTATATTTTTTATATTGGAAAAATTATTTCATGTTTAATGGATTTTTTTAGAGGCTGAGAAGAAATAATAATTAAAATTCTCGATTGGGTGTATTACTTTCTACTTTGGATGTCTCCTCTTAGCCTTTCCCTTAAGGAACCTTGGATTTGTATTCTAATGAGAGAAAGGTTTTAAATAATTTTTAGGATATATATATATATAGTTATTGAATTTTCAATATTCTTCATAAGCTAATAAAGTTATAATTTGTGAGGATAATGGGTGGTGAGAGGTTATATTTATATGGAAAGGAGAAGGGAGTTTTTGAATATATTATTGATTTGTTTATTATTTTACCTTAATATTAGTAAAAGTCATGAATCTTGTGTCTATATAAAGTAATTATTTAATGTAAGGATGATCAAATTATAACTTACATCATCCATGACTCATTTTCGCATGTATTTTTCTTATTTTTCAAATTACTATATTTTGTTATATTTTTCAATTCACCAAAAATTTGACAATTTTTAAAAAATACCGAAAAATAAAAATAAACATTTATAAATTTATAAATTAAAAAGATTAATTTTATTATATAATTATTAGAAGTTATTTTTTTAATAAAATCTTTATTTATTTGAAAAATAATAATTTTAACTTTATGATCAATTTTTTGACCCTTGAAAATTAATTAATGTATCAAAAAATATATTATCATTTTAATGAACCTTAACATTTTTTTATAAAACCATTTAATGAAATTAAATTTTATTTCAAATCTTAATATTTTTTTGGAAAATGAAAATAAAACATATATTCTTAAAAAAATAAAAACACTTATTTTAGCATTTTAAAAAAATTTATTTACTTAAATCATGATATATATATATATAATATTTTATTTATATAAGATACGTAAATTATATGTTACACTTACATATGTGAGGATGTTATTGTAATAGTTACATTAATAATCCTAATGATCAAATATCCCAAATATATTTTTTCCATTATAAAATGATATACCATCAATCCCTTTATGGGTAAGTAACATAAAATATTTGTTTCCCATCTGTTATTTTGATATTGAAACAAAACCTTTTCAAATTAGCAAGTTTAAATCCAAAATTGGCATGTTTAAATAAATGTTAACATCATTCCATTTACACTTAAACCCTGTTACATGAAATTTAATGTAATATATTTTCCATATGTCATATTTGACTCAAAAACATGTTCTCAATACCAATTTTAGATTTTTATCTTTTTCACTCAAAAAATGCATTGCTTCATCAATGACCATTACTCCACTATTTTGAATAATACTATTTTTAGTATGATAATTTATATAAAATTTATCACCATTAATATAAAATCTTGACCATATGGAAATATTAACACATAGTCCCCCATATGACCATTTCAAAATAATATAGATGAATTAGTATTAACATTCTCTTAAAATAATGAAAAACTATCTTTTTATCCTTATTCATCAACCATGGTTCATTTCTTTTATGATGTTATATTTTTAATCAAGTATTATATAGTGATATATATAGATAAACCTCAGAATTTTTTTTATATATAAATAACTATCATTATCCTCCAATGGACCAAAGGCCTTAGATAGTTTTAATCAAGTATTATATGGTGATATATATGTATTATTTTCATTACAAAATCTCTGTGTCTTCCCAAATATAATATTTATTTTTTATCCTCATTATAATAATTATCTATTATAAATGTTTATGTGGGGTAATCATAATCATATAAAAAATTAAATTTATTTTTTAATCTATAATAAGGGTGATCCATTCAAAAAAAACATTGGTGACCCATAAACACTCTCTTTCTCTAATACTTCTAGGATGATGCCTTTTACACAAGATTTTAGTGACCTATGACAAGGTTGTATGTATAAGGTGGGGATAATATACCCTATTTGGTATAGATAGTTAAAAATATTAAGTAATTTACATAAATTATAACAATATTTTTATCATAAATATCAAATTAAAATGACCAAAGGATCAATAGTCCTAGTGTCTTTGAGAAACTAGGTTCATATTACATCAACATAACACTAAAAGTAAAAATTCCTTATTTTGTTTTATAATGTTCTTCTAGATCCATTTTATCTTTTAAAACTTTATGGGATAACCTAGATAATACAAAAATAAAGTGATGGTTTATAAATCCTGGTAAGGGAATAAACATTACAAAGAAGGAAAACATATGACTTAAATGGAATATCATGATATCATAAGAGTAAATGTACATGAAATAACACATAGAGGTATGAAATAAGTATAAAGTGAAAATTTGATTAAGTAATCATAGAAATATGGAAGTAATATAGAACATGACATAAGTATAAGTTATTGATAACCACTAAGACAACATCACATAGTGGATATATTCCCCTCATAGATTTGGTTTACTCCTTAATCCCATGCATATCATCACATAAGACCAAAATAATTACCCAATACATTATATATCAATATGTTTACACCCATCATAACATTTACATGAATACATTTTCATATAAGGAAATCAAACATAGGGATTAAGAATTTAAAATTTTTATAGAATGAAATAGGCTAAGTAATCTTTCCTCAAATAATAATCAAAGGATATTTAATAAAGATTCAAAATATAATATATTAAATATTTGGGTAAATTTTACATGAATAAATAATCATTTGTCTCAAATTTAGTGTTAATTCGAAAATAAATCCATGATAAAGGGTTGATAATTTGGTTTAGAAATGAAATTTTAAAATGGTTTTTAAGGATTCAGTTAAAGACTTTTAAATAAATAAATAACTTAAAGTTTTATATGAAAAATAGAGGTAAAAAATAATTTTTATCTCTAAAATATTCCATTATTTAATCAAACCATGAATGGTAATAAATACTTAATTATGTTTTTATATAAAATAATTATGGGATGAAAATATCTCCTTAATCAATTTCTATTTTAATGAATTAATTGAGAAATAAACTTAAGGTATGTATAACCCCATAAAATAAAGTGATAATAAGATAGTTATATTTTTAAGAGACCTATATACCAGATTTAGAATCATTCCAACAAATAAAATAGATATATATGGTGATTTTGATGGTGAAATGTCACATCCCAAATAAAAAAGCGTGTTTCAAAGAGTTCCCTTACCTAAAGAACAAAATCATTTGGAACCAACACATAAAATCTTGAATAATATAATTAGATTCATTAATTACTCTATAAATAGATTTTTTTCATTTATATTTTACTTACTATATTTATATTATGTTCACTTACAACCAAATAAATGTGATATAATGTTTGATTTCATTGTTTTAAGGGTGCTTATTTCATGGTTCCATGGTTAGATCACTTTTGGATAGTTATTTAAGTTCCTGTAAATTTGGAATAAAACTCCAAAATAGAAATGAAATTATATTAATGTCATTAAATAAATTTAAATAGTCTTAAATATCATTATTTGTTCTGAAATTGGTATGATTCAGTTAGTATAAACATTATCCTTGTACAATGAGTTCATTTATGTGTTTTTATTAAACATCACAAACTATAATAATTTTACTTATTTAATACATTATAGAACATGAAATAAGTTATAATATATTTATTATCATCATATTTAATGATAATAATATTTCTACAATCAACCTTGAAAGTGGTGGAGAAAAATGAAGTATGTTGTTCATGGAGGCGGTGAACCCCCTGCAATATGAAAAATGATTTCATTTTTAGAATGAGAGGACTAGATAAGAGGATGTATGATAGATATTACATTAACACAATAATATTTTATTATATTTTTTATATTGGAAAAATTATTTCATGTTTAATGGATTTTTTTAGAGGCTGAGAAGAAATAATAATTAAAATTCTCGATTGGGTGTATTACTTTCTACTTTGGATGTCTCCTCTTAGCCTTTCCCTTAAGGAACCTTGGATTTGTATTCTAATGAGAGAAAGGTTTTAAATAATTTTTAGGATATATATATATATAGTTATTGAATTTTCAATATTCTTGATAAGCTAATAAAGTTATAATTTGTGAGGATAATGGGTGGTGAGAGGTTATATTTATATGGAAAGGAGAAGGGAGTTTTTGAATATATTATTGATTCGTTTATTATTTTACCTTAATATTAGTAAAAGTCATGAATCTTGTGTCTATATAAAGTAATTATTTAATGTAAGGATGATCAAATTATAACTTACATCATCCATGACTCATTTTCGCATGTATTTTTCTTATTTTTCAAATTACTATATTTTGTTATATTTTTCAATTCACCAAAAATTTGACAATTTTTAAAAAATACCGAAAAATAAAAATAAACATTTATAAATTTATAAATTAAAAAAATTAATTTTATTATATAATTATTAGAAGTTATTTTTTTAATAAAATCTTTATTTATTTGAAAAATAATAATTTTAACTTTATGATCAATTTTTTGACCCTTGAAAATTAATTAATGTATCAAAAAATATATTATCATTATAATGAACCTTAACATTTTTTTATAAAACCATTTAATGAAATTAAATTTTATTTCAAATCTTAATATTTTTTTGGAAAATGAAAATAAAACATATATTCTTAAAAAAATAAAAACACTTATTTTAGCATTTTAAAAAAAATTATTTACTTAAATCATGATATATATATATATAATATTTTATTTATATAAGATACGTAAATTATATGTTACACTTACATATGTGAGGATGTTATTGTAATAGTTACATTAATAATCCTAATGATCAAATATGTAATGTTCTTATGGGTTCTCTACTTTCTATAAATACCTTATATTTTATTCATTCTTCAATCACATGTTTTTATCTCAGGGATACATATATTATAATATTCCAAATGAATATTTTATTATTAATATAATATGTCATTTCTATATTGTTGAACATGAGAGAAATTATTCTGGGGAATCAAGCATATCAAATTTTCTATATTATAGTTATCTTATTTTATATTTTTTGTCTCATTGTATAACTATTAATTATTTATGGCCATTTTTATTCTCTAAATGTAATATTAAAATTAATATAATAAAGAAAAAAAATTCTCATTTGTTTCTTGTGATTTATATAATACTAAATTATATAATATGAAATAATTATACATTCTGGATGGAAATTAAATTAAAAAAATTCTAGGTCATTACATTCTTCCCCAATTGAAAAATTGCATCCCTGAAAAAAAAATCACATACATAGTTTAAAACATGTGAGTTTTATTATGTTTTATTACTTCCTATGGTTCCCATTTTTCCTCCATATACTTATGTTTTCACCAAAATATGTTGATTTGGTGAGTTATATTATTGTGTAGAACAGTGTCTCTAAAATCCATGAATTTCACCGACTTCTCCTCATAAGAGAGATCATGCTCCAAATTTACCACATCTATATTTAGTACATCTGATTTATCTAGTATATAATTTCAAAATAGGGATACATCAAACACATCATGTACTTGAGACATGGTTAGTGGGATTTCTAGTTGATATGCCATATCTTTGATTTGATCAAGAATCTAAAAGGGGCTTATGTACCTTGGACTTAATATTCCCTTAAAAAATCTCATGACTCGCATCCATTAAGATATACACTAGAAAAATTCATATCAAATATAAAACTCTAGTTACCTACAATGGTTATTATAATAGATATTTTTTTTAACTTTGATCTATCTTGATTTACTGTTAAATTATCTTAACCTTTTCTACATTTTCTTTCAATATTGTGGGCCCTAGAAACTTTAATTCACCAACTTCATCCCAAAAAATTCATGCTCTATATATATTCCCATAAAGGGATTCATATGGATCCATTTACATAATTTAGTGAAAGATATTACTGTACAAGAAATTGACCATACGAATATGTTGCTCTCATTTTCTTTTAAATCCTATCAATCATTATCTCAAAATGTCATAAAGTTTTTAGATAGTTCACTCATATTTTAAATTAATTTGGTTATGTTAAGATGTATTGAAGTTTAACTCAATTTTTATATCATTTTGGGTATTGTTCCATACCTTTTATGTGAACCTTGGATCTCAATCGAATACAATTGATAGTGGTGCTCCATGAAGCCTCACCACTTCCCGGATGTTTATCCCTGCAAGTTGATTGAGTTAGAAGTCCTCTCAAATTTCAATGAAGTGATAAGTTTTTTATTATGGTCCACTATAACTAATATATAAAGGTTTTATATGGATTTATTTATAAGATTAGTGAAAATGTATATAGTGATGTTTTCTTATTTCCATTAGGTATGGGTAATAGTTTCATCATCCCCATGAAATTTTTCCTTTCACACATCACTTGTTTACATATTAGGAACTTTGATATATATTTCATGATATCCTTATTTGTAATGTCCCACCAATAGTGTTTTCAAAGATCCCTATACATCTTAATACTCCCTGGGTGGATGGTAAAGGATGAGTTATGTGAATTATTCAATAAATCCTTCTTTATCTATGGATTTTACAATACACAAAGTCATGAACCAAATTGTAAAATATATGCTTCATCAATTTTTAACTCTTAGGATTTCCCTTCTATTATAGCTTCCGCATTTTTATGTATTTTCACATCATCTCTTTGAGAATCCTTTATCTTATTAATAATGGATTGTTTACAAATAATTTGAGAAAGGAATGATGAAGTTACTTTATTTATAAATTCCATGACCATCCTTTGAATGTCTGATAATATTGGGACCTTCTAAATTTTCATCATGAATATGGTTTTAGGCTAATTTATACTTAAATAATCTCCTAATTTATTTGAATTCCTAGGATGGTAGTGGATTGAGTAGTAATAATCCTTGACAAGCTCTAACCGTTGTTGATGGTGCATATTAATATCCTTATAAGTGAATATATATTTAAGGTTCTTATGATATATAAATATTTTACACTTCTCCCCATAGATATAATGACACAAAATCTTCAATATAATGAATTGATAGAGAAATATGATCATTTCACACATATATATTCCTCATTTAAGGGAAATATTAAATATATCAAAAAACAATACACATACAAGATCTATAAAGGCTTAAATATTTGGAGAGTAGATATATAATTATTTTACTTCATGAAATATCTTCAACATATCCCACACATTTTTTCTCAGATAGTACACTTATTTTCAATATATTATAACTTATATTTAACCTAGGTCATTTGTGGTCATCTTCTATTCAAATTGTTCACAATGGTTCCAAACAAAAATGTGTATTAACCCTATAATACCCCCCCCCCCAAGTGTTTCTATCTTGGTGTACAATATTAGTATTACTAACTATGAACCAATGATAATTGAGTAAATACTCAATAATCCCATTTTAGAGTTGTTAGCCCTAGGTGTATCCAATCCTCACCAACATAACCTTTATACTGTCCAGATAGAGATGTATTTTCTAGGAAAACCACACAATCACTAAATTTCTAAAAAAAAATTAGGTTATCATATACTTGGACTTATCACTAGTCCATTTAAAAAAGTTCAAAATTTCTAATCTTAAAAATAAAATAAACCTTACATTTATTCCTATTGAGGTTATTCGATCATTCCATATATATATATATATATATATATAACATCATTTAAGATGAATATTCAATACATATCATTACAATACATTCCCCATACCTATAATGTTTTAGATTCTTTAGTGACTTCATTAATATTCATCTTTTTTTATGAAAGTTATTCAACATATCCCACAAATTCCATCGAACATGGTCTAATTATTATATATTTCCTACTTAATTACTCTATTCATATCCTAGGTAATGGAAACAAGAGAAAGGGTGAGCACAGATTCTTAGTAAGGGAAAACATATGAGATATAAATCAATGATCATAATTCGGAACAAGATAAGAATAAGGGTATGAGAACATGATCATAACTTACAATAATCACACCAAATTAGTAAAATATCATTATTCATAAATCATGGAATACTTTTTTCATAAAAAAATCATAATTCTTAATTGAGAAATAATCAATAATCCATCATGATCCATGAGATCATATCATAAGAATAATACACATGTTTATGGAATACACATAAGCACAAAATATCACTTCCATAGTCAAGTTTCACTCTAAATACTATCATTGTGGATAAAGTCCCATAATGGAAATGTATATGAATTCATTTCCAACATTATCCTATGAGTGACTTTTATCTACTTAATAATGTCATCTCGTTAAATTTTATTAACTCTACCATATCTTAGGATATTCTCAAATTTGTCATCCTTACCCAATGCAATAGAGGATATATAATTACAGCTACACCCATCACAAAATGAAAACCATGAATAAGCATACCACAATATGTCACGATCCGACCCAACGGGGCTCGATCTGTAACTCCCTAATCTCACCTCCAATAGGCATGGGGCTGGAAATTAGAGTCAAGTAGGCTATCACACACATGGGAGTCCTTAACCTATCATACTTTTACACACACACCCACACTCACCTACATGAAATAGTGCATAGATATATAAAAAATGGAAAACAAATCCATACATCTATCCCAACTAGAGTACAACAAAACTACAAAAAGAAAAATATAGGGCCCAACTAACTAAAACTGAAAAAGCTTCCAACCTGCTCTGAAGGAGGAGATCATTATCTAATGCACCCACCAGAAAGTTCCTCAGCCCAGCTTTAGTAAACACCCTGGTCAGTATAACTCACTAAGCTATGCCTTCTCTAGGTCCTCATGAGACTCCATCGAAAGGCATGTGGTCTATACAACACACAAAACATGTGTGGGAAAATCTTGTATAGGGGTCAGTATAAAGATACTAAGTAGGGTCCCAAAAAACCTCAAAAGAAAATGAGAAATTTAAAGGAAACAATTTGTTCAACCTAGCCATAGGTAACCCAAATGAGAGGGAAACTCCATCTCGAGACCATCCTCATCTAAACATGACTAGTCAGTTCAAAACATTAGGTGTGTCAATAAGACCAAAGAAAACCTATAAATCACCCTTATTACTTTACTAAGGCACCAATCCTCATGAGGGTCCAACCTCATTGCCAGTTATAGGTTCTATTCAAGTCTTTTTCTGCAACAACGCACTAGGTCCAACACTAGTTCCTAACACCATAGGTCCTAACACTTACATTATCCCTGTGCAAAGTTGAAAGTACCCAAGTGGAGAGTCCCGCACCTCACCACTGCCCTGCAGTCGAGGGAGTAAAAACATCTAGAACAACCTATGAAACATTAGTTTATCCTTTATGGAGGTTCATTCACATTAGATTATTGAGGGATCACTAACTCCAAACTATGAGTCACACGTAACAAGTCTAGGGGCATGTTCCCTGCTGCCAACTCGAACACGGGGGGAGTACTACTTCATAGGTGTGAACCCGCACCCTGGTTCAGTAGGGGAGTACCACCCAAAGAAACATGAGCCTTCTCCCTAACATGATAAAGGAGAACCATTCTAGAAAACATGATCTCACACCCATGGTAGGGGATCAACACCATGAAAGACGTGGGCCAATACCCATGATAGGTGTGCACCACTATTTGAAACGTGAGCCCACACCCACAGTAGGGGAACACCACCATAATGATAGAGTACCTACTCCCTGGAATGATAGGGGATTAGTAACCCTATCTTCCAATGACATTAGAGATCTTGAACCCTAAAATGGCAGGGGAGTAGTCCAACTACACGAATTCCATGGGAAAACCTGTATGCTAATCCATCAAGGGAGTAATAACTGCAAAAGAAACTACCCAAAGGTAATAGTCACATTCCCATAATGTGGGAGTCCCTCAAGACATAACGGATTCCACCATAATTTTTTACATGAAAAAACACTCCAGATATGGTATTTACTCACCCTAAATGGACACTTGGTAAAAAATTCATATTCCACCACAAACACCCAAATAGAGCCTCGTGGGTCATACACCACAATTCTAGTTTAAGCACCCAAAATTAGTATTGAAATGTTTTCACTAAATTCATTCTCACAATGCCACTTGTGGTTCTATAATCAGACATAAGACACAGCAGTTTACTACAATAAAAGATTTTCCAAAAAATAATAATATTAGTATTAAAATTGGATGTTTCAAGTCACCAAGCCTCGAGCCCAACTCACAATGTTACCAAACTGGCTTCAAAAGGTTTTAATCAACCCAAGGGTAATGTAGAAACCTCTTTCACATAAATCATGAACCCTATTTTCTATTTATGTGGTTTTTAAGACCCCCAAACCCATTTTGGACAAACTAGCCTGCTCTGGCCGGTCTAGCTCGCCTCGCTATCCAACGGCTCAACCGTTGGCTCATCCCGCCCTCTATTGCTCCTTGTCATCACATCCCCAGAAAAATCCTCCACACCCCCACAACCCTCTATATGAATTTCCTTCTAACCAGAGCTGCCATGCTAGATCCATGCCACCACCACCTTCCATGTACCATCAGGACACCTCCGGTGGTCAGAAAATTAAACAAAGCCCAAATTCAGAAACCCTGCAACCCGATATACACTACCTCATCCTATACTCAAAGATACTTTGATGATTATAACAAAAAATCAAGCATAAGAAATATTTAATGGGATTAAAACTCAAATATTCCAACCGTGGGGAGAAAATCCAACGCTTCGAGGTCAAATCCATGCTTTAGATCTTTTGATGCATGATTTGGGAGCGATTGCAATCATGATTGGAGTTGGAAGGTACCTCGTTTTTTTGATTTGGCCAGTTCATTTCTAAATAAGTAGAGGGAGGTTATTTTTTTCATTCCATGTGCACTAACGATGAGGGAGAAGGTAATTTAATTTTGTTTTAAATTAAATCTCCTCCACATAAAATCCTGGCCCCTACTCACCTCTGACTCGACACCCAGTGTCGGTGAAGTTTATGTCATGCCTAGGTTCAAAATGATGTTTTGAACTCAACCTCGATCTTAGAAATTTTATCATAGACTCTGATTAGTATTTATTCAATATAAACTCCAAAATATATTTATATATTTATTTATGAAAATTCCCTCAATAAATATTTCCACAGAAGGCTTGCGCCCACAAAAGTTATACCCCGCCTAGGGTAAACGGCACACTATGGACTCAACTGTGGCCTCCGTTTTCTGATCCAAGCTACCATTTACAATATAACCCATTTCAGTCACATGAATAGTATAAAAATACTTAATATTTTTATAAAATTAATTTCAGGCACATCGGGCCTCAAAATTGCAGGCCACCTCAATACCTAACTCTAGAAATATTCCTAAGAATATTCCAAAGTCTAACACGGAAAAACCAAAGTTACTATACATGATCATAAAATATTCATAATATTATCATACAATAACCCATGGAAAATAAATGGGTTTTATAAATATTTCTCGATTCCATAATAGAATAATTCAAGAAAAAGAAAAGGATTTCATAAAGGTTTCATCCAAACTTAATTAGCCCATGGGAAATGGATAAGTTTTATAAAATCATTCTTAAATCATCATCACCATACCCCATAAAAAGAAATAAATTGGATGGTATCATAAGATCATATTCTTAGTAAACTATAACAATAATTTATGGTTATTAATAATGATGAAAAATAACTTTAAAACATTATTCAAACCATTCTTTAAAAATGTGATAAAATATCATTTTCTTATGATAACATTTTAACTAAAATTTACTAGTATATTCAAAAAATCCTTTTCTATGTAAATAACTAATTAAATATGTAAAGGAAGGTTAAAATTAAAAAAAATGGTCATGAATGTTGGAAAATATTTTCATGTTGTATATGTTCAAAGAAAACATTACTTTCACACCATTGCAAAAATACAAAAAACATCTTGTTTAGAAAAATATTTATTTTAGGAGATTTAATTTTGAAAAAGTTTTAAATAAAGAATATGTTACATAAAATTACAATTTTAAATCATTTCTAGTATATTTAATATATTTTATAAAATAATTTTTATGATTTTGGATATGGGATGAAAATTTCATTGACCAAAGATAAAATGTGGTCAGATTTTATTTAAAAACATTTTCATTATCATTTTAATAAAAAAAGAGGAAAATGATACCAATACATATAATATTCTTAAATAACTAGAGTATAATAAATATTATGGGGTTTAAAGGACAATATAAATATAATTTACTTCAATGAAAATTCAATCATAAACAATTTTGATTAAAAAGATAGATAAACATAAATCCCTTTCCGCATTGGTAATATTTGAATCATTACCCCCATGAAAGAAATAACTTAAAATGAAACTTTAGATAAAAATAATATAAATTTTTTCATTATATTTCATATAAAATTCATATTATATACCCCACATATAAGAAACAAGTGGTGGATATGGCATATGTCTAATGGAAACAAGAGTTATAAAAGAAACTCGTACCTCAAGAATTGTCTTTCTTTATACACATTAAATTTAATGTATAATAAATAATAATTTGGTATAAATATATTACATAACCATATTCATACATAAATTATTATATATCATTCATTTATAAATTCCATTTGTCCTTTAATTGACAATTTCTTTATTAAAAAATTCATTCTGTTGAAAACTAGTTTGTTATCCATGCATAGTTCAGTTTGGTTGTTCTGAAACTTTAAATGTGGTCATGGTTTAATAATCTCCATAATATTAAATAAAATATAAGTTTAATATTTATTCATTATATTCTATTTTATAATTTTAATGATCTATGTTTTGAACCAGACAAAAATCAAAGGAATTTGAACTTTTTCATTTAATAGGTGAGAAGAATTTAAAACTGATCATTAGAATGAATTTTTTAGAGTACGAACCTTTAAAAGTTATGTTTTTAGACAAGGTAAAAGGCCCAAGAAGTTTCCTGGGTGTATTGAAGAATTTAAGGAGCCTAGACTAGGAAACTAATGTTTTGAAGTACATGAATAGGTCACAATATTTTTCTAAAACCATGTATCCCCCATCAGGAAATAATGCTGCTTATTAAAAGTAGGAAGAGGTTTCCACACATACTAAGCATGGTTTTCCAGACCCTATGCCTATCCCACATGGTTAGTTATAGAGGCAGTACCTCAATAATATTCACTACAAATATGGTGCATGGTTTTCAAACCCTGAGACCAAACTGCGTTGGTGCCCCAGGTGCCTAGTAAAGGGGTGCATGGTTGGCTCATGGTTTTATAAACCATGTGACATAAACTATGTGTAGGGTCCTATTTTAAAAAATAAATTAAAATAAAATAAAAATAAATTCAAACCTAAAAACTCAAAACTTTCCTTGCCCCCTCTCACTCGTGTTGCACCTCCCCCCTTGGGCTCAACTTTGAGCTGCGCGACACCCCCCCCCCCCTCTAACTCCTCTTGATTAGAGAAATATATTGAGATTTATTTCGATTTCTCACTTGAATCTCCATGGTAATCCCTTTTCCTCCCTTATCTTCACTTATTTGGAAATTTCCTTCTCTTTCGGTTCCCGGTGAGGTTTGGCCAAAACCCTAAGGTTTGGGGTTAATAGTTTTTTGATTTTTTTCTTCGTTTTTAGAATATAAAAAGGTTCTATCAAGACCCCTTCACCTATATTTTGGAATCCTCCACTGAAGGTGACGTGGATGGGATTAGTTTGGCACACTGCTAATTATTTATGATAGGTATTTCCATCCATTTTATTTGTTTCTCAATTATATTTTAGGTCGTTTGGATTTTTTGAGTCATGTGTATATTTTTTAGTGGGTTTTGTTCATCTTTGAATACTTTCACTCATATATATATTCCATGTACGTATTCCCACATGGAAAGGGAAATATGTGCATTGTGTTTAGGGATATACATACATACATACATACATACATACATACATACATACATACATACATACATATATACATACATGCATACATACATACATACATACATACATACATACATACATGCATGCATGCATACATACATACATACATACATACATGCATACATACATACATACATACATGCATGCATACATACATACATACATACATACATACATACATACATACATACATACATATGTGTGTGTGTGTGTGTGTGTGAATGTATGTACGTGCCAATATGGAGCAGTATCTAGTATTCACTGGTAAAACTATTAATTTCCAAAGTGTTTGGCTTGGATTTGGTCTACTTCTTGGGGTAGGATCCCTTTCCTTGAACTTTAATTTTATAAATTCATTAATTAAATTACTTATCACATCTTCCTCAGTTTTTAATTAATTTCATATGATTTTTAAGTTCAACATATCTTATATTTGAATTGATTATGTTCACGAATGAATTGTTAAATATGATAAAATAATTGTTTTATGAAAAATTAAATTATTTAATAATAAAACCCCACCAATGGAGGTTCACTGTCTTCAAGCTAAAAATTAGTGATTGGGATTTTATGGTTTGTTTCCTTGTTGCCTAGGTTTTCCTTTTATGCCCTGATGTTAAGGTTTGGTAAATAGCATATTGAGACATGTACATTGTTGAAGTTATGAAATGGTTTTACCATTTTTAATTATAAATATTCATGTAACCAATGAACCTTATATGTTAATAGCTTGTATTTTATTTTAAATTAAGTGGACCTTTTATCTTGTTTGATTTAATGAAACCAATACACCCCATGGGTGTTTAGTCTGATTATAATGGGAATAACCCAAGTGGGTAATTGTGTTTTTTTCATAACCTTTTCCTTGGACATAACCTTTGGATTTTATGTGGTGTTTTTGTGTTATGAAGGAGTTATGATTTGGTTATGATAAATGTAAATGTTATAATATATTATGCAAGATGGTAGTGACCTTTAATGGTAATAAACATGATCCCTTCCTTTTTCACTTGTACCTTAGATAAATTTTCCATGTTTATGAAAATTGAGTGGCATGACCTTGAGTAGGATGGAACACATCAAATTGAATGCCTTGATTAAATGGTTCTAATGAAATGGCTCCATGAAATGGAATTTAACATGTCCATTGGAATGAATAAGAGGCATTACCTTATTCATCATACTATAATTATAAATGATGGTTTCATGAATGTTATAAAACCATTATATGGGTTTGAAAAATTTCCTCCAAGAGAGGCATATGCCTCAAGTAGTTAATGGTGTATAATTGTGACAAAGCCTGTGATAATGATTTAATTTTGAAATTATTAAGAGGTGATTCCTTAAGTAAATTCATTAAAATTAATTCTTATATGTAATTGAAATGGGATAATGAGATGCATGAGAGGTTAATACCTCAATAATTATATGTTATAAATGATTAAGCTATATAGTCTTGTGAAGCCAAGGGACTGTGAGAACCCTTGGGGGATAAGATTGTGTGAGCTTTCCAACTAGGTTAGTGTATTGACTTTGAGAGCCCCCTTAGTGACTAATTTCTGGTGTTACGTCCCAATCCATACAACATATAGATCCAAGGGACAATGAGAGACATTGGGAGAAATAGTGTGTGACCTTTCAGGCAGGGATAGGGGATTTGCTATGAAAGATCCTCTAGTGATGGATGTTAGGAGTTACATCTCGTTCTTTACCGCATGTGCATGCCAAGAGACCATAAGGGCTCTTAGAGATGGGTTAGGGGCTAAACTATGGGAGCTTCCCCTGGAATTGGATGTATGAGAGTTACATATCAGTCCATCCCAAGATATATCTTGGAATATATATATTCATACTATATACATTAATACATACATATATATGTGTGTGTGTGTGTGTGTGCAATGACATGATCAGAATCTTATTCCAACTATGATCCTAAGTAGGTATAGCGATTAGGGGTCCCTTAGAAACCTGTATTGGTGGTGATTTATTTAAATAGTTCTTTTTATTACTCCTTTCATACCTACACGCTGATGAATTTATTTTTCACCATCTAGATTGGGCTAGAAACTGTGGGTACTATCCAATTAAGATTTATATCTCACAACCTGCTCGGGCCGCTATTTCACTGAGGTACTTGAGTAGACGTTATTTTTTGCAGGACCTTGGACCCTACATGTTATTGTGTGCTTGTACTTGGGAGTTAAGATCAAGGGGCTGATTTGGATCTCAGGATACTCATGGAGAATTCCTTTGGAATTTTTAGTTATTTTCATTACATAAGTCATGTATTTTTATTAATTGTAAATCATTTTGTATGTTTACTATTTTAATTTATGTGTCATCAACTGTACATGCATACATTGTATAATCTATAATTTTCCACTTTAATGAAATTGTTATTATTTTCTTATGAATCTGCCTTTTCATTTATTTATTACTTCTATTGTTATCTACTATTTAGTTTCTATAATACCATTGTGCATCTTTGATAAGAGGGTATAGTCTCCCCACTATCACCCACCAAGTCCCTCGCTGTTAGTCATCATCCTCTGGAGAATGAGGAGATGCACTTGATTCCATGTGACCCACCAATATGGCTACAAGTTTGATGGTAAGCTAGGTCAGGATGGTACAAAGTGGTATCAGAGGGGTTATTTTTCCATTTTATTACTATTTTGGGTTGGTAAACAGGAGACTAATAATGTTTCGACATTTTGGTAATAGTCATTCTTGGGATTGATCACTATAAGTATATGAAACGACCAAGTTCCTATGGTTGGGATTATTTTTAGGTTATTTTCTATTACAATCGATATGATTCCACCTAGAGTGAATGGTGTACTTTTTTCTACTAATGATTTATGGAAATTTATAGAAATTTACCTTTGCCCTAGTTCGGTGAGGATGAATATAGCATGCATCATATTAGGCACATATAAATTAACATGTCATGCATTTTCCATGTCATGTAGTTTCATATGTAGGTTCCTTGCTAAATTGAATTTTGGGCCTTGAATGTATAACATGCCTTGTATTTATAATCATTTCGATTTAGATAACATGTTATGGTGATATTCCTAGCATGCTTGTTATATGAAATTCTTAGTTTTGTACCTATTTAAGAAATATTTAGAAATCCTATATTGATAACATGTTTGGGTGTTTTTGTTTAACATATTAGCTCAATTATATGAAAATATTTCCTGATTCTGTATTTATTACTTATGATGTCATGTTTGTTCATGTTTATATATGGTTGTTTCGTTGGATGAATAGATAGTGGTTGTGAATAAACAGGAACTAATTTTAGATTGTGAGGTGTATGAGAGCCTTACAGTCGGGATAGGGTAAACCGTATATTAAAACTATATTGAGAAATATATAGATATATATTTTCAATCATTTTTTAAAATTTAAAAGGGTGATAATGTGAAAATTTTAACTTTTATTGGTTTCGAATAAATGAGAACCAAATTCCAAACTATAAAGTGTATGTGCACATTAAATGTTGCTATATGGCCACCCATATGACTAAACCATTATATATAACCATGTTGTAATTTGAAATTGTATTGGTTTTGAAAAACATGATAAAATTTCAATCCATTAATTGTATGGGTGATTCATGAATTAGGAAATGGTAACCTATGTAAAATATAAATTCTTGCTTTATCTTGAGATGTTATAAATGTAAGGGTTGTCTAAATTTTAATTTGAACTGAATTTGTTAGTTTCTAAAATGTAACAGGATTCAAGTAGGTCACTTGGGACTTGTAACTTATCAAATGACCTAGTATGGGTGTTTAAAAAGTTTAAATGTTGAGAAAATTCTATTGCTTTACTTTTTAGAGAACCCCGAGTGGCTCGGTGGGACCCTTGTAGGTCACCAAATCTGTTAAAAATTAATTTATTTTGATAAATTTCCTAATTTTTACTGAATTTCATTAAGTTTAAAAAATTTAAAAGGATTTTTCTGTGAAACTTTCATGTTTTCCACTAGGGGTGTTGGTTAAAATCATGTACCTTGTTTTTTTTAAAAAAATTGTACTTGATGTTTCAAATTAAATTTTTTAGTGATTAAAGATTAAATGTGAATAAATGTAAAGGTCTTGGAAATAAAACCCAATATGATTTCATATATTTAAAACCCTATTGTAAGGTTAGTTTAAACTTCTCTTTGAGTTTCCATAGAATATAAGAATGAGCATTCTCTGTATGCATTATTTTCTTTTTCATTGTCTTGTTAATCAGATTTTGGGCCTAGTGACTTCTTTTAGTGTGTCCTATTGATAGGTTAGATGATTTTAATTCATAATAAGATAGCTCATGATAGGTAGCTCCATTAAAGTTTAGTTCCTTGCTAAATCATTTGAGCTTTCTGATTTTTGGTGTCCTTCGAGTGCCATTGTCCCTTGAAGGACTCTTACCTTCTAAATGACACCCTTTCTTGGATAGGTTCTCATGTTATCTTTTACCTTAGTTATGGACATGAGAATTGTGTATTTCTTGGTTTCAGTTGGTTATATATGACTTGGGCATGGTCATCTACTCGGTGGTCAGTGTGACCCTTTCTTCTCTCCCAGTGATGGATGACTTGGTAGGTAATCATCAAGGTTAATGGTCATATGTGCCAATGAGATTCTGGACTGAAACTCTACTAGAGGACGTCCAATACTTGAATGCATAGGGATGATAATAATATGGGTATCATTTAGGATTTTTTTTGTTTTCATGTATAACATAAAGGTAGTATATGTTGATATACATGGTACCATTGAGTGTTAAAGGTTATAATGAATCAGAGTTTGGTGAAATCATTGAGCCTTGAGTGGTTGACAACGGTCCTTAGTCATCTCCAAGTAGAGTGACCTGGGTGTTAAGAAATAAAATCTATCCCAATTATCTAGAGGATTTTCCTAGGGACTCGGGTGTTTTGAAACACCAATCTCATTGGTTTGGATTTCTTGTATACTTTGTCTTGGTGATTGTGGCTTAGAGAACTATTAGACATGCATTTGCATTGAATCTAGTTTGAGTACACTTATGATGGGTTATTTTTATTTATTTCTAAAACTATGATTCTCCTAAGGTGGGAAGCTTCACTCTAGTTATGTTAAATGTGTCCTTCCAAGTATAAGGAACACACCAAGAAGGACCATGGAGAAATGGTCAATCCTGCTTAAATTCCTGTGAGGCTTGCAGTTGTTGAATCTTGTATGTTCTTTCTCGCCAACACGACCTTGGTCTGGTTTTTTGTGTATGAAACCTTTATAGAAACACTACTGGTATTATATGGACTTATTTGGTAAATTTGGAATTAACATGATATGCCTCGGGTGATAAGGGCATCATGGTTCGAGTGTTGGTTTATCGGTAGGTGAAGTTGAGCTTCTTCTTCAAAGACGACCAGTTGTGGTTTAGCTATTCTTCTTTCCAGTAATTGGGTATTATTGAATAGAAACCATTCAAATCATCTTAGTGAACTCTTTATTAGTGATTATCATGTCCCCTACCTTGACATCACCTTGTATGAACTAAGAGAGTGTTAGTATTATGCCATGCTAATTCTTAAAAGTCATTGAGATTGTTTGGGTGATTCTTTTCCCGATGTTGCATGTCGGACAAGTGTTTCTTGTTCAAGTAATCATTAGTCTGGAGTTACCCTTGGGTTATCAAGTATAAACTCCACGGTTGAACTTTTGCACACCATTTTTATCATTTGACTCAGCCTCCAGGAAGATGTCACTCTGGTCTTGGTGGTTCTTTGACCAAGGAATGTCACCAAAAGTCAAGTTTAAACCTCGATGGACTTTTTGGTTTTGAATTATAGATTCTATAGAATAAGGTGTTACAGTTATGATATAATGTTCTGAAATTATAATCCAAGAATATTTAGAATGTTAAGTTATCCATAGGTGGTTCGACTTAAATTTATTCTTGTTTAACGTTTACAGCCAGTGAAGGACTGTTTTCGGGCACATCTCCAGGTGGAAGTGAGTGTTGTATGTTTCTTCATGAGATTTTCATGAAAAAATAGGTGGAATTGGGATTTTATTTCAATGGGGAATCAAAAATTTTATCATTTTAAAATGACAACCTAGAGAATAGTCAAAACTCTTAAGGGTACGCTTTGAAAGGAAATTCCAATGGTGGGGATGTTGTGGCCTAGAATTGCCCCTTTCTAACATTAAATCCTAATTGAGGAAGTACCTTTGGCTAGATGTTTAAGAATACAATTACATGATCACGTACCTTGGTAAACAAGGTTGGTTAAGTTTGGTTTCAATTTTTTATTGAGAAAATTAGCATTTTCTTGGGTATAAATGGCTTAATTGTCATATGTTTAATGAATGCTTAGAGGTGCGTTGGGTGTTTGGAAATGAAACACGACCGTTTTAATGAGGATCCATAGCCCTTGTGGATCAGGTGACGTTTTTATATTTTTTCCAAAGGATATTTTGGGATGAGAATTTCTAAGGTGTGATATTTTTGATGATCTGTGTTTTGAACTGGAAGAAAAACTAAAGGAATTCATACTTTTTTGTTTACTGGGTGGGAAAAATTAAAATTGATCTTTTGAATGAAGTTCCAAGAGTTGTAACATTTCAAAGAGATTTTTTGGGACATGGGTGAAGGAACAAGAATATTATCGGGTTTCTTGAGTAGTTTTATGAGTGTTAGATCAGAAAATATAATTTTTGAATGTCCTATATAGGGATCACGATTTGCCTGAAACTGTGTGGCCCACAGTATAAAATTATGCAGTTTATTATAGGTGGGTAGAGGTTGTCATGTGGGATGTGCATTATTTTTTAAACTATTCACCTAGACCACACGTTTAGTGGCATTGGTAGTGCCTCAACACTATTCACTACATGGTCGGTACATGGTTTTTAACCTATGTGGCCAGCTCATGCGGGGTGCCCCATGTGCCCAGTAAACAAGCCCATGATTGGCGTATGATTTCATCAACCATTTGACCTAAACTGGGAATGGGGTCCTATTTTAAAAATTAAATGAAATTAAAATAAAAAGAAATTTAAAATTAAAAACTAAACACTCACCTCATCCCCTCTCACTCATGTCATGCCTCCCCCCATTGGGCTCCCCTTTGATCCATGTGACACCCCCTATCTAGCTCCTCTAGATCAGCAAAATCTGTCTAGATTTCTTGGGGTTTCTCGCTTGAATGTCCATGGTAATCTACTCTCCACCCTTGTATTCCATTTCGATTGTAGTTTTCTTCTCTATCAGTGCTCAGTGAGGTTCAGATGGATCCCTAGGTTTTGGGGTTAACTTATTATTATTTTTTTCTTCATTTTTTGGTATGTGAAGTGTCTCTAGAGACCCCTTCTTGCATATTCCCACATCCAAAACCTAAGGTTATGTGTATGGGATCATTTTGGTTCACCTCCAATAATTTAAGGTATGGGATTCCATCCATTCATGTTGTTTCTCAATTAAATTTGAGGTTGGTTGTTTTTTTTGAGTCTCGTGTATATTTTGTACTGGGTTTTGATCATCTTTATTGACTTTCACTCATATAAATTGGTATGTATGTATATATATATATCTTACATGTACGTATTCCCTTATATAAAGGGTAATACATTCATTGGGCTAAGGGATATATATATATATATATATATATGTATGTATGTTTGGGAAAGTGTAGAGCGGTTTTGAGTGGTTTCTCGAAGAACTATCAATTAAATTAATAATATAACCATACTTAGTTTTCAATTAATGGAGTATGATTTTTAGATTCAATGTCTCTTAAATGTGAATAGAGTATGTTCATAAATAAAATGTTAAATATTATAAATGAATTTTTTTATGAACAATGACATGATTTAATAATAAAACCCCTCCAATAGAGTTGTGTTGTCTTCATTATAAAAAGTAGTGATTGAACTTTTATGCTTTTTTACCTTGTTACCTTGGCTTTCCTTTTATTCCTTGATGATATGTTTTGGTAAATAGAATGTTGAGATTTATCCTTCATTGAAATTGTGAAATTAGTATCCCCTTTTTCAGTGTAAATTTTAGTGTAACCAATAAACCTTATAAGTGTATAACATGGATTTTCTTTGAAATGAAGTGGTTGTTGTCTCAAGTGTGTCTTAACAAATCCAAGACACCCCATGGGTGTTTGGTCTACTTAGACTGGGAAATACTCAAGTGGGTAATTGATTTGTGTCCATAACCTTTTCCTTGAACCTGACCCTTGGGTATGTATGTGTTGTTTCCATATCATTAATGAGTTAATGATTTGGTTAAGGTAAATGGAAGTGTTATAATGGATTATACAATATGGTAGATACATTTAAGATTAATAAACATTATTCTTTCCTTTGTAACTTATTCCTTAGTTCAATTTTTCATGTTTAGGAAAATTGAGTGAGATGACCTTGAGTAGGATGGATCTCATAAAATTACATTCCATGATTAAATGGATATAATGAAATGGATCCTTGAAATGTAATTGAACATGTTTGTTGAAATTTATATGAGGAATATCCTTATGCATCATACTATAATTAAAATGATGGTTTTATGAATGTGATAAAACCCTTTTATGGGTTTGATAAATTTCATGCATGAGGGACCTATGTCTCGGTAGTGAATGGTGTATAAATGTGACCAAGATTATGATAAATATTTAATAAAAAAATTTAAGAGGTGTTTCTTTAAGTATATTCGTGAACATACCTTCTTATATGTAATTGAGATAGGCTAATTAGATGCATGATAGGTTAATTAATCATGCGTTATATGTTATAAATGATTACTCCATATAGGATTGTTGAGACAGGGAATTATGAGAGACCTTGCGGTAAAGATCGTGTGAGCTTTCCAGCTGGTCTAGGGGATTGACCTCGAGATCGCCCCTGGTGATGGATGTCTAGAGTTATGTCTCAGTCCTTACAGTATGTGGAACAAAGGTACCGTGGGAGAACATGGGGGAATGATCGTGTGTAATTTCTAGCTAGGCGAGGGGATTGACCGTGAGAGGTCCCCTGGTGAAGGATGTTAAGAGTTATGTCTTTTTATTTATATCATGTACATACCAAGAGACTGTTAGAGCTCTCAAAGTTGAGTTAGGGGATAGACTGTGCAAGCTTACCTGGAATTGGATGTCTGAGAGTTACATCACGGTCTATCCCAACATATATCTATATCTATATATATAATGATTATATATATATATAAAAAGTGACACGATCATAATATTATTCCATATATGAGCCGAAGCAGGTACAGTCGTCAGGTGTCCCTTAGGAACCTAAATGAGTGGGGATTTCTTTATAATGTTCTATTTATTAGTCCTACCATACCTGAACACTATTGAATTTATTTTTTTATTTTTCCCTTTCTGGATTGTGCTATACGTCATGGGTTCAAGCCTACAGAGATTTATATCTCACACCCTCCTCGAGCCTCTATTGTAATAGGGCACCTGAGTAAACCTTCTTGTTTATAGGACCTTGGACCTGGGATGTCATTGTGTGCTTATACCTGGGAGTTAGGGAAAAAATAATAAGTTGGAGATTAGGATTCTCATGGAGATTTCCTTTGTTATTTTTAGTTCTTTTCTTTACTTGTGTCTTGTATTGTTTTTAATTTTAAATCATATTGTATGTTTACAATTTTTAGTTATGTGTCATCAATTGTACATGCATAATTTGTTTAATATGGAAATTTCTAATTCTATTAAATTGTTATTATTGTTTTCAACTTATTAAATTTTTTTTATTACTACTTCCACTATTATTTTTTATTTATTTTCTATAACACTCATTTCCATCTCTCATAAGAGGGTATAGTCTCTCCACTTTCGCCTAATAAAACACTCATTAATAGTCAGCAGCCTCTGAGGTACAGGGAGATGCACTTGGAGCCATTTTTTCACCAATACAGCTACTAGTTTGATAGTAAGCCATGTCAGGGTGTTATAATTACCTTTTGTAAAACGTTGTTCTAAAAATGAATTACATAGCTTTGTAGTGATGGTAGTTAATACGTACGCAAGGGTGATGTTTTCAATTTTTCATGGATGGAAAGAAATAAAGGTAAATTTTAATTCACTATTAATAAACATTAATATATCATTAAAATCATATATATTCATTAAATATATCATTATTACCGTGAAGTTAAATTAATCATTTAAAATGAAACACATCTCTTCATAGAGGTGGTAGTCCACACATACTCACGAATGATGTTATCATTTTCCAATGGATGGAATGGTAAGAAGGTAAATAATATATTATACATATAAAAGCATAATTATTTAATATATATAATATATATAAAATAAATCAAATAAAATAACCAACCATGATTTATGGTGAGGTAAAATTAATCATATCATTATGTGGATGTGGTATTCCACACGTATCCACAAGCGATACCTTCATTTCCCATTGATTGAAAAAGAGGTGAAAATTGGTTGATCCATAATAATAATAACAATTAATTATTTTGAATGGATGGAATTGAATATTTTATAATCTATACCATATTTTTATAGGTGGTTGATTAATAAATAAAATAAAATTTACTTGATTAATTTTTATACCGCTTTATTGAGAATCATCCTTTGTATTACTCCTAAAGAATTGAATAGATGATATTATGATCAAAACAAGAAATATAAGATGTAGACAGTGATGTTAGGAAGTTATTAGGGTATTTATCAGTTGAGATAGAAAATTCATGAAATTTTATTATGAGAGGAGAGGTGATATCCATTTATATGGGATAGAGAGGACACACATAGAATTTTTCCAAAGATTAAAATATATAATCGTCCTACTAAAGTCAAATGGATGAAAAATTCAAAATTATAAAAGATAAGTACACAGACTAAATACCATTAAAAAAAAATATTAAATCAAGTATTTTTTTGATATTTTAATCCTTATCTCTAAGATTATCTCCCTAATAAACTTGTTTTAATGTTAATCTAGGTAGCAATTTATTACTATTTTAAACATCCATTATGACCAAAAAAATTAAGTTAACCTTATTAAAAAAATATTAAATATTTTGATTAAAAATAAGGAATCTTCTTTAAAATATTTAATGTCTATAATTTTTAGAAATTCATTTTAAATTAATTGGGAAAAATGCAACATAACAATTTTTATAAAAAATGTTTTTTAATTATAAAATTAGGTTTAACCTTATTCCATGCCATGTATGACTATTAAATTAATGTTAAAATATTTTATTAGATATGTTATCTAAAAATTTAATTAATATCATGAATAAATATATATCCATTTAAATTATTAAGATAAAATCACATTGTGTGTATAAAATAATTTTTTAGAAAAAAAAATATGTTTACCTTTAAATGATTTTATTTTAATTTATAACCAATTAAAAACTAATGAATTAATTTTATACAAATGTAAACAATAATTTTTCTTAATTTACTTAGTTCTATTCATAATCACCAATAAAAATTATAGGAGATAAGTTTCACATTAAATAATAATATTTTAATAGTATATAATAGTTCATTTAAACTCGATGTTGCGTGTAAAGAAAGCTATCAAAGAATTTAAATTTATTTAAATATAAATATATAATAAAATATAACGGTATTACATTCTTCCCCATTATAATAATTTTACCCTTTAAATTCCATCACTCCATTAAAACTATGTGAGGATACTTCTATCCCATCGCATCTTTGGGTTCTCAAATTGCTTCCTCAAATTTATGGTTTCACCAAAATACTTTGACTAGATGAGTGGTATTTTTTCAAAACAAATATCATTGATCTAGAATATCCATTGGTTATTCCACATAATATATATCATTATCCATTGGTATAACCTCTATGTTTAGTTCATGTGAATGATCATATATATACTTCCTCAAAATTGATACACGAAACATATCATGAAATTAAGTGAGATTCAGTGTAACTGCCAACTGGTAAGAAAATATCCTGATATGAAAAGGAATTTAGAAGTGAATTTTATATCTAGGGATTAACTTTCCCTTAATTACAAATCTCATAACTTTATTCCAAGGATATATTCTTAGGTATACCTTATTTCCATCTTCAAACTCTAGATCTTACTGATGATAATGATAATAACCTTTCACTAAACTTGGAGGTCGCTCTAAAGTTTTTTTAATACATCTAACCATATCTTCCATTTCCATATATTTCATAAGTATCAATGGATTTATTTCTCTAACTTCTTCCCATCACATTAGAATTATGCACTTCCTGTCATATAGGGCTTCATAATTACCCACATATATGATTGAGTGAAAGTTTTTGTTGTAAGAAAATTATACCAAAGAAATGTGTTAATCCCATAAAACTTCCAAATAAATACATCATGCTCTAAAAATGTCTTTTAGAGTGTTAATGGTCCTATCAAACTGACCATATATATAATGATTATATACAAGGAAAAAATTCCACTCTATATCTAGAGCCTAATGAATACATATCCAAGATATCTAGGTAAACCTCAGATCCTGATTAGACACAATAAAATGTGTTACTCCATGAAACCTTACCACATTCTTATTGTATATCCTGAAAAGGTGATCACGATGAAAATATTCAATAATTGTCATTAAATGTTCTGATTTTTTATGGTGGTTGAATACAATGAAAATAGCATTATTCACTTTATATGTTTTGGGGAGTCTGGCAATGAATTTGATAAAAAAAAATTACACTTCTATTATGGTATGGGTAATGGTTGTAACATCCACTAATACTACTTTCTATTAGTCATAACTGGATAATATAGTAGGAATCAATTCACATACTCTGTAATATCTATTTTCATTTTACCCACCATAAATACTATTTTTGATATCTATACATCTTTATAATTTTGGGATGAATATAAAATGAAAATATATGAACTTCATCTAATAGATAATTCTTCAAATGTAGTATTTATGGGAAACATACTCGATTATTTAACCTTATAAGTCCATTATAATCATGATTGACCTTAGGAAAATTTCTCATATTCTTTTTTAGTTCCACATCATGCTTTTGCACCTCTTTAATCTTAAAATGGATCAAGGTTTGAACATTCACAAGAAAAATATATGATCTATCCCCATTCCTCATGATTTAAATATCTATTATATGAAAATCCATAAATATTGGTTCTCTTTCAATATTTATCATTGAAAAACTTTCATGGACTCTTTGACTCAGTGGATTAGCTACCATGTTCGCCTTCCCATGGTGGTAGTGTATTGAGTAGTCATAATCTTTAATCAAATAGAACCATATACTTTGGAACATATATAACTCTTTATAAAAGAATATATACTTTATGATTTTTTTTATTTTATTTTTATCACACCATTCACTATAAATATAATTCCTCTATATTTTTAGTGAAAACATTACTAATTCCAACTCCAAATCATGATTCTGGTAATTTTTCTCATGAATATTCAATTGGAACAAAGAATATTCTATCAAAAAATCATTTTTCATGAAAATTAATCCCAATAACATCTTTTATGCAACAAAAAATACCATGAACACTTATCCACTACAAGATATTGTATAAATTGGTGGTTGACCAGCCTTTTTTTAGCTTCTCAAAAATTTTCTCACGGACATTCTTCCAAAGGAACTTTTATACCTTCCAATTCTACTTGGTTATAAAATTATACATTTGTGATAAATATATCAAAAATAATTGTTCATATCCTTCTAATCCAATAAAACTATATATCTTCGTTACTTTTTATGTTCTAGGTCATTATTCAATAACACTGATCTTCTATGGGTCCACTTATATACCCTCACTTTATATTATATGAACCAAGAACACAAGTTTTAGTTTCCAAAATTCACACTGGGTAAATTTAGCATACTGATTCTCCTTCCTCTAGGAGTTTATAATGGTCCTAATATTTTCTCTATTCTCTTCCTTTCACTTCGAATATATAATAATATTATATATAAAGACTTCCAAAAAGTTATCAAAGTAATGTTTAAAGACACTATTCATTAAATCCATTAATATAGAAGGATTATTAGTAAGTCCAACTAGAATCATTATAAATTCATAATGAACATACCTCATATGAAATATTTTATTGATTATATCCTCTTTGAATCTCAAATGATGACATATATATTGAAGATAAATCTTGGAAAAGTAATGAGCTCCATATAGTTGACCCCTACTTATTCATAAAAAATGATCATGTGAACCCCATGGTGATGTACTGGGTCATATGAATCCCTTATCAGGATTCTCCTGGGATTTGTTCTTCAATTACTACAACTCAATTGGGGTCATTATATATAGATTCGTTGAAATATCTATAGGGATTGGTGTGATTTCTATTGAAAACTCAACATCATGATTTAGGATAGGACTATAAATGTCTTTAAAAATTTCATTATCATAATCCCAAAGAATAGGAATATCATTGATATTGAGTTTCTCCCCAACCATTTGAGATAAATACCTCTCATTTATAGGTACTAAGGTCTATAAAACATATGTATAATCCCTTGTAAGTTTATATTCATACTCACATAGAAAAAAAAGTAATAGGTTGATTTGAAATATAGAATGTAACTTTTATTCCTTTTAAATTGATATAGTCTCTATATAGAGAGAGATAATACATTACCAAAATCACATAAAATTCAACTAGAGTGAGAATCACAATATTTAAAGGATTTAAATTATAATAAACTTCTTTTATAGATTAGATGTATACTTGAGATATGATCATCCTACCATTAAGATTTTATACAGCTAACTCTACATATAATCCTTGATGTGGTGATGTTATACATGTAAAAAGTTATTTAGATATAAAAGGGTGGTTATATCTAGAAAAAAATAAAACATGTTTAGTTCTAGAGTGGATGGTAAGTGTAAATTTCACTACTTCATTATCATGAACCACTTTAGTAGTTTTCATGGCATGATTTTTCCTTTTGTCTCTAGCCTTAAGTGGTTATTGATGCTAATTTTACTCATTAACCTTAATATTCATGAACTGATTGGATTAATTTTAATACTCCTTAAAATATATCATTGGATTATCTGTGACACATTTGGTTGAGTTTTTTTACCATTACCTTCATTGAATGTCCTATTCATATCACTACAACATTCTTCTTATCAATGGACTTTTTTACACACTTAAAAATTTTCCATACCCCAAAAGTCAATTTACTCCATGATTCCTTCCAAAATTGTGACTTTAATGAAGATTAATTTTCTTCTTACATGGGTTTTATTATTTTAATTTACTAGAAATTCCATATTTTTCTTTTTGTCCATAAAACCAAGAGAACTATTAGAGTCTCTAATTTCCATTTCCTTAATGATATTACAACAAATTATAGATTCATATATATCAAATTATCTTATATTACATTTGAAATCTTGGTCTCAAGTCACTGAATAATTAGTCAAATTTTATTTCAACATCAATGATAAAACCAGAAGAATACCATAAAAAATCAGGTGAAATTTTACTCATAGATACTAATGGATTTACCATCTTACTACATTAGTTCCAATAATTCTATTTTCATTTTCATGTGATGATTTCATGGAAAATACATACTAAAAATACCTTCTTATACTCTTCCCAAGTTATGGGGTCAATTTCATCCTCTTTCCTTGTATTCTTAATAAGTTTGCACTATTGATATCATTCTCCTTCCAAACTATTTACCATCAAGAAAAAAAGTTGATGTTTTGAACACTAGAGAAAAACAATAACTTTTCAATGGTACTAATACATTTTGAAAATATTATGGGATTAGAGGAACCACCAAAGGAACATTTACATTTCTATATAAAAGAATAAATAGTGAGATGTTACTTCCTTTTCCCATTTGTAATATAATTATAATTCATGTTATTATTCATATATTGAGATATTTGGGTGAGAATAGCAGAAATATTTTGCATCCAAACTCCTGCTTCATTTAGTTTTACATAAGGTAATTTATTTCATTTCTTATCACATTAAGCATTAACATTATTCTTCTTGGGTCCATACAATCCCTATCACCAAGAGGCATAGTGTGTGAAACAATAATCATAGTGAGTAACAAGTAAACATGAAAATTCATTCATATGATGTAACAATTATGATACAATACTTTCAATATATGAAAAAAAAATTTAACCTTGGTCATTAAAGGTAATCATCAATTAAAATACTTCATAATGGTTCTTAATGAAAAGGTTAATTAAATGAAAAATATACCCCTAGATTGTTTATCCTAGTGTGAAGTATTATTCCTACTCATCATGCATTGGTGATAGTTAATTAAATACTCAATCCACCCCTTTAGGGTTGTTACTCCAAGGTACATCTGTATTATGGTTTCATCCACTTGCCAGTATCTAGATAGGGGTGTATTTTCTAGGAAAACTAGACATTATCTACTTTAATAATGCATTATTATTTTATAATATATATAGACTTATCCCTAAGGTTTTTTAAAAAATTCTATATTTCTAATCCTAAAAAGTAACTAAACACTACTCCGATAACAACTTAGGTTAGGTGACAATTTCAAATATATTTATATATATATATATTACATTATTTAATATGAATATTTAATGCATCTCGTAAAAATACATCCCCCAAAAACATAAATCCTTAAATTATGTGGATACCAGATGGATAATCATATTATTTCCTGAAATGAATTTAACATATCCAAAATATTTCTTCTCATACAGTAAACCTATTATACATATCCTATTTTAAGCCATTATTCATAACCTAGGGTAAGAAAACACAAGAAATGGTAAGATTACATTCTCATTGAGGCTAAACATAGGATATATCATTCAATAATAATAATTGTGAATAAAATAAGAATAATTGTATGATAACGTGATCATAATATAAAATAATCTTACCTAATCCATAAAAGATTTTTAATTATTAATCATTGAATGTGTGGTTACCAAAAAAATACATAATTCATTAGTGTGCAGAATCATCAATATTTATTCATGATTCAATAGATCATATCATAAGCATAAAAAGTAATTTTTTTTTCATACACACAAGTTTGTAAAATCCTTTTCGTTGTCATGATTCACTCACAATACTATGATTGTGGTCAAAGAAAAAAATGGAAATTATTATCTGGTCATTTCCAACATTCTCTTAGGAGTGAATTCCATGAAGCTAACTCCATATTCTCTTTTAATTTTAGTAACCATGTGGTTTATTAGGATATTCTCAACTCTTTTATCATTACCTAATGCATTGTAGGGATATATAATTTGAGTCTGACCCATCACATAATAAAAACCATAGATATGTGTGCTATAAGATCATAAAACATTCATCATATTATAATATCATAACCCTTGTAAAGGAAATATATTTCATAAAAAACTCATCATTCCAACATATCTTAGCCCATGTAAAATAAATGGGTTCTCTAAAGGTTTCACCATAACTTAATTAACCTTGGGAAAGAAACTGGTTTTATATAATCATCCTTAAATCATCATCATCATAATCCATCCAAATAAAGAAAGTCTATGATATCATAATATTTAATATATAATAAATAATAAAAACCCATAAATTATGTTGCAATAGTTTAAAAATTCATTGAAAATTCATTCAACACTTTTTTTGAAAGCATGAAAAAATATCATTTTCATTTGATAACAATATTAATAAAAATTACCAAATAATTGAGAAAACCCTTTTCTTTGGAAATATCTATGTAAACATGTATAGTAAACTTCAAATAAAATAATTTTCATGAATGTGAGAAAAGTCATTCATGTCATATAAGTTTAAATAATACATTTATTCAACTCCTTTGTAAAAATTCAAAAATTACTTGTTCGCAAAAACATTTATTTAAAATTATTCATTTTTAACCCAATATAAAAAAATTAAAAAGTATTTAAAATTACCTTTATAAAAAAATTAGGTATAGGTAATAACATTGATAAATATTTTTTATGATTATTGACATTGAAGAAAATGTTCATTGACCAAATAATAAATAAGATTATATTTTCTTTAAAACATTTTCTCAATACTTATAACTACCAAATAGAGGAGAATAATAATAAAAAATTTAAAATTTAAAAATAAATATAGGGGAATATAATATGTTGGGGTTTAAAGGAAAATATTAATATAATTTATCTTAATATATATTCAAGAATAGATAAACTTGATTTAAATGAGATTGAAACATAAATCCCTTACCACTTTGGTAACTTTTGAATCATACCCCCTTAAAAGAAATAACATAAAATGAATCTTTAAATATAATGAATTTAAAATTTTCTATTATATATCATATCAAATGGGTATTATATACACCACATGGAATAAACAAGTGTTGAATATGGCTCATGTATCGTGAAAACAAATGTGAGACAAGCAACCCTTACATCAAGAATCGTCTTTCTTTATACACATTAAATATAATATTTAATAATTAAAGTTTTTATAAATATATTACATAAGAATACTAATAAATAAATTATTATTTATCATTTCTTTTTAATTTCTAATTATCCTTTTATTAACAATTTATTCATTAAATTGTTCATTCGGGTGAAAACTGGTGTGCTTTCTGTGCATGTTTCGGCTTGATGGTTCTAATACATGAACTCTGGTCATGGTTTTATCATATTAATAACATTACTAATGATATAATTTTCATAATTATTCATAATATAAACTTTTATAACCATTAATTAAATTTTGTGCTGAAAAATTAACTGCATCACTTCATAAAGATGGTAGTATGTATGTACAAATGGGTTGTGATTTCACTTTTTTATGGATGGAATGAAAGAAAGGTAAATTATAATTCACCAATAAAAAATAATTATTATATCATTAATAATATATATATTCATAAAAGTTATCCTTATTACTAGTTATATAAGTGTAATTGAAAAAAATAACATTGATCCGTGGAGGTGGTAGTTCACACATACGCACTAGTGACGTTGACATTTTCTATTGTATGGAAAAGTAATAAGGTAGATAATATTATATAATTATATAAGTTTATTTATTTTATATATGTCATTTATAAACATTAAACCATTTATAATAACCAACCATGAATTATGGTGGTGTAAAATAAATCATATCACTTCGTGGAGGCGGTCCTCCAAACATACGCACGAGCGATAATTTCATTTCTATTTGATAGAAAAGAAGTGGGAAAATTTTGATCCATAATCATAATAACAATTAAGAATAATAAATATTCACTATTATTTATTTTATAATGTATACCATATATTTATATAAGGTATAATAATAAATAAAATTGAATGTACTTGGTTAAGAGTTATACATATTTATTAAGAAACATCATCTGGATTACACATTAATCCTTAAAATGATGGTATTATAATAAATCCATAACCTATATGATATGGGTGGGAATTTTATAAAGGTATTAGGGTATATATTATGTGATATATAAGTCTCATTAATTGTGAGAAATATATGAGTAGTGGTATCTTTTTATAAGGGAGGGACAGTACACACATGGAATTTTTCAAAATATTAAAATTTAATATGGATATGTTTTAAATAAAATCATCCAAACAAATTAAGTCAAGTGTTTTAAGTTATTTTAAAATTTATCTCATAGGTCTCCCCCCCCCCTCATAAACATGTTTTATCCTTAACCGTAGTAACAAATTATTACTGCTTTTTGTATTTATTATGAAAAAAATTAAGTTAATGTTGTTACATAATATTACTTAACAGGATTAAAAATATGTATTAAATTTTAATGAATTAAATTTAAATAATTGGAATAAATTAAATTTAAAATAATTCTATGAAATGAAACAAACTCGTTTTTAGAAAAATTCATTTTTTAGTATCAAATTGAGTTTACCTTCATTAATTGCCATGTAAAAATTATTATATAAATGTTAAAAAAATTATTTAATATATTATCAACATATTCAACTAAAATAATTAATTTAAAGAGATAAATTAAATTTATTATGATAAAAACACATTGTTCCTATAAAATTTGTTTTTTAAAAACACCATATTTACCGTCAAATGGATTTATTTTAATTTCAATGAAATTAAAAACTAATGAATTAATTTTATAAATATGTAAAAAAATTATAATAATTTATTTATTCATATTCATAACTATCAATCCAAGGTATATAAAATAATTGTGACATTAAATAATAAAATTCTAATAGTATATCGTAGTTTCTTTAAAATATGTGTTGTGGATAAAGAAAATAATCAATGAAATTATGTTTATTTAAATAAAAATATATCATGAAAGAATGGGGTTTTATAAATGAAAAAAAACTCTAGATCATGTGTTTTTTAGTTATTCTCATGAACTTTCAACTTCATTGATGCATAGGCTATAACTTTATCATTTTTCAATAGTACACAACCTATGCCTTTCTTTAAAGAATCATTATATACCATAAAATGTTACACAGTTGAGGTAAGTGTGAGTAATGGTGTCATTATAATCCTATTTTTCAAATTTTTAAAGCTTTATATTAATTCATTAGTCTAGAAATAAATTCAATCCCTTTCGAGTAATCTTGGTCAGAAGGATTGAAATTCATGATAAATTTCTCACAAATCCTTGATAATACCCATCTAGTCTAAGGAAAATATCAAAATTCATTATAGATATTGGTATGGTACAATACTCAATTTAATTTTTCTTATAAGGTTCTAAATATAACCCTTTTCCTATGATAACATACCCCAATAATGATACTTACTCAAACCAAAACACACATTTACAGTACTTTTCAAATAGATTCTCCATTCACAAAGCATTTATCACAATACTCAAATGGTCCTCAAGTTCCTCATTTATTTTATAGTATATCATATATCATTAAAAAATATAACCACAAATATTTCATGGTAATATCTAAAGATTGTGTTAATCATGTTCATGAATATTTTTGTGACATTAGTGAGTCTTATGGTAATCACTATGAACTCATATGTACATACCTTATTCTAAATATAATATTGGGAATATATTCATTATCACATTTAATTAGTGATATCCTAACCAAAGGTCCACATTAGAGAAGTACTGGGAAACATGTGGTTGATTGAACATGTCATAAATATATGGAATGGGATACTTTTTATTTATCATTATCAAGTTTATTTCATGATAATAAATGTATATTTGCATTAAACCATCGTTGTTCTTGATGAAGAGGACCGAAACGCCCCATAGTGAATCACTCGGGTGTATAAAACCCTTATTTATATTCACCTATGACTACTTCAATAGTTATTTCAACAAAATGGTTTACATTGTGTAAGGAGTCTTATAAATGGCCAGGGCCTCATGTACAAGTTCCATATATAACTCAACCTCTCTGTCATGAGGATGTTTGAGTGACTCTTTATGAAAATGCATTCATATAATCCCTCATAATGGGCATATCTTCAAGCACGATTATCTCTTTTTTCTCAATCATTTGAGCTAGATATTATTTATTATAAGGAAATAATATCCATGATTAAGAATATGTTTACAAACAATATGTATTCTCCTCCTTTCACTTGTACATAATTAGATGATTTCTTCGGATTTGAAGATCGATCTACCTATATTGAGATTTGTTATTGTATTTATATAAGGATAACAAATAAATTCCTTATATATAATAAACTTATTATAAAGGTAGTATGAACATATTTAGTAGGATATTTAGTCTAAAAAATGATTGGTGAGGATTTATATACTTTAGATGAAATAATCTCTCTGTTTTTTTTCTCACAGAATCGTCACACTGTTTATGGGATCCACCTTAGTAGTAGTGAAAACATGTTATTTTACCTTCTCTCTAGGTCTTTTAATTAGATATATTTGATTATATTTTATGATCCTTGTCTTAGGGGAATCTATTTTATAATAAAAATGTTAATTTTTGTTGAAACCTTGTACTATTAGTTGGGTATTGATTCGAATCTTATTTTATTACATCGTATTATTCGGCTTCTCTATCTCACTTCAACATTTATTTTCCCAATGTCCCTTTTTCTACACTTGAATCATCTAACTATTCCATTGAGATAGTTTCTAGGATTATAATTCCCAAAATTTTGACATTTGGTTTGTATATTTTTCTTTCCTCCATGGGATTTATCTATTGATCCTCCAAAATTAAACTCTATTTTATAATTTTTAACTCCCTCCCTATGATCCCACTAGGATTCGCCAATATTTATATCATCCTTAAGGTCACAAAAAAATATTCTTAACTATGAAAGTCTAAAATCAATAATTATTTTTATATAATGTTCTTTAATCCACGAAAGAAGTTGTTTAACTTTCTTTTAGTGTCGATGAAGACGGAAAATAATATCGTGAAAGTATTGTAATGTTTTCCTTATAAGACCTGATAGACTCATATACCTTTTTCTTCAGTCCATAGAACACCCTATATATTTTAAGAAAGAAATTTTGGGGAAATTATTTATTGAAAAATATTTTCATGAGTCCTTCCCATTCTAGGGAATCAATTTCCTCTATATACTTCATGTTCTTGATCAGTTCCGATCGCTAATCAGCTTCCCCAACCATATAATAATTTCCTAATACGATTTTATCTTCTTCTAAGCATTGTTTAATAGACAATATATTTCCTATGTAGTTAATCCACTATTCTCATATGAGGTGATTAGAATATCCACTAAATATTGGAGGCCTTTTTCATAAAAATGACTTGACTGCAACTTGATCTTTCTTAAGAAAATTAAGGTGTTCCACACAATTAATTTCACCATTAATATCTTGATTCATTTGAGCTAGTACTTACATGAAGTTATCATCTCCCAATTCCATCTGGTTATGCATATCATTAATGAAATCATCACATTTCCTATCAAATTGGTTATTGGAAGAATTCATCATATTTCCCACCATTTACTAAAGTAAATGAAAATTATGGATGAGAATACATAAAATAACAATAATATAAAATAGTAAACTATGAAATTAAAAGTAATAACTCATAAATTACATATATATACTAAATTATATTTCATTATTCTTTAATATAGCTTATCCATGGTAATTTTTCTTTCAGTTTTTCTAACCTAATAATCTATTAAATTACTTCATAATGGTTTTAAAATAGTTTGTAAACATGCCAAAGAATATCCCATAAGAGTGTCAAAATAGGCGTTTAGTAAGTCCTATTTATCATGAACTAGTTATAGTTCATTTTAATACCCAATAATATATTTTGGGGTTATTACCCCTTGGTGTATCTATGCCATTTCCAATTCCACTATTAGTAGCTAGACATGGATATAATTGTTTAGAATTCACTCACTCAATATTTCACCAAAATTTCTAGATATTTGTTTATACATAGATTTATACCTAGGAATTAAAATAAATTATTATAGATATAATCCCACAAAATAACCATTCCTTGATCTGATAATGACTATAGTGACCCAATACATTTACCCAAATTATTATATTATTTTTAATATAAATAAAAAAATAAACAAAACCAAAGGATCGGGAATCAATGTATCATTTGAAAACTAGGTTTATAATACATAAACATGAATCAAAAAGTAAAACATATTTATTTTAGTTTCTATAATGTGCTCATAATTCCTTTTGATCTTCTAAAACAACATAGGATAACGTTATAAATACATAAAATAAAGGGTTGAGTTATAATCACCATAAGGTATTCAACATGGTAAAGAAGAAAAACTTGTAAATCAAAAGGCATGTAATGATATCATAAGAATAAAGGTACATAAATGATCGCATGGTTTCAAGAAAAAATTATAAAGGAAACTTAATATCATTTCCTTGTACGTATGTGGTAGGAACATAAAACAAGACATAAGCATAAGTCAAGCCTAAAAACTAAGACAACATCACATGGTTGTAAAAGTACCATCATCAATTAGTTTTACACCCTAATCCAATACATATCATCTCATGAGACAAAAATATTAACCACTCCATTGGAGTGATATTTGGTTTCACCCATCATACAGGTACATTCATATGTGTTCCATATATGGGAATCAAACATATGGTATAACCAAAGAAATACACATGGAATGAAATGGGCTACATAATCATGCCTCATATCATAATCAAAGGAGATTTAATAAGGATTCCAAAAGGTAATAATGAATTAAATGATTTTAATTATAATATCTGGATAAATGATAATTGGAATCAAATATAGTGTTTTTTTAAATCATGAGAAAGGGTAGATAATTGGATATATAAATTAACTTTTAAAACATTTTTTAAGAAATAGGTTGAAGAATTTTATATAAAGAAAGAATATGTATTTTTCTTTGAAAACTTGAGAAAAACCAGAATGGTTATCCATAAAATATTCCTTTATTTAATTAAATCTTGAATGGGGATAAATACATTAAAATAGTGTTATATAAAAGTATTGAGGGATATAAAATTTCCCATTAGTTGGGTTTGATTCCAAAGAAGGCATTGATAAATGAACATAAGGCATGTATAACCCCATAAAAAGAAACAAGAATAAGATAGGTATATGTAATAAACATATATAAAATATTTATAATCATTTTGTAATAACATATCGAGATATAAAGTGACTTACAGAGAGAAAAGTCATTACCCAAATAAAAGAGGGAATTTAATTGAGTTCCTTACTTTTGGTCCAAAACTGTTCGGCACATGCACTAAACATCCTAAATAATAAAATTATATTCATTAAATATTTAGTTAACAACCTTTTACATCTATATATTATTTACTATGTTTATATTATCTTCATTTATAACCATTTAAAGGAGATATAATGTTAAATTTTATTGTTCTAAGGGCGTTCATTGCATGATTCCATGGTCAGATAAGTTATGGATAATTATTGAATTTCTTTTAAATGGGAATAAAAATATCGAATTGAAATGAACTAATATTTATATAATTTATTAAATTTAAATGGTCTCAAATATCCATGTGTGTTTTGATATACTAATGATTCAATTGTTATAAATATTACCAACATAAGGTTAGTTCATTTAGGCGGTTTTACCAACTATCATTAACTATATTATTTCAATATAAATAATACATTAAATAAAACTAAATTATTTATAATATACTTATTATCATCATATGTGACCATAATTATATTTATATAATTTTCCTTGAAGGTGGTGGAGAAAAATAAAGTGTGTTGTTCATAGAGGCGATGAACCCACCATAATATGAACAACATTTTCATTTTAAGAATGAGAGGAGAAGATAATGGAATTTATGATAGGTATTTCCTTAACACGGTACAAGTTAATTATTTTTAATATATTGTTGTAATTATTTTATATAGTATGGAATTTTTTTGTAGTATAAGGAGGGGAAAAATTAAAATGTTCTGTTGAGGGTATTACATTATCCTTTGGATGTATCCACTTAGGCTTCCCCTTTAATATCCTTGGATTGGTATTTTTATGATACCAAATATTAAATGTATGTGGAGGATAGATAGTGAGATAATTTAATATAGATTTTTTATGGTAAATAAGTTAGGATGTGTGATGAGAAGAAGTGGTGAGGGGTGATATTTATATGGGGATGAGAGGGGTGTTTTTGAATATAATATTGATTAGTTTATTATTTGGGATCAAGACAAACAATAGTGATTAATATTGTTAATATATATAGTAATCAGTTAATTCTTGATAAATGTAATGGTCTATTACACAATACATGACTCATTTCTATATTTTGTTTATTTTGTTTTTAAATTACTGTATTTTGCAGTATTTCACTATTCACTAAAAATTATAGTAGTTTATAAAAATACAAAAAAAATAACCCTAAAAAAATATTAAATGTTTAGATTCAAAAATTGAAATACATTTTTTGAAAATAATTTTCTAAATATAAGAAATTTTTTTTTCAATAAAATTTTTATTTATTTGAAAAATACAAATTTTCATATTAGTATTAACTTTATAACCCTTTAAAAGGTATCTTATGATCTCAAAAAATTATATTATCATTATAATACATATTAATAATATTTTCTAAAACAATTTTATGGAAATAAATTTAATTTTATATCTTTATATTTATTTATAGAAATTCAAATGAAACATATATGTTTTACAAAAATACAAACATTTATTTTATCATGTTCAAAACAATTATTTTATTGTATCCTAATATAAATATGACGTATTTTCATTTTATAAGATAGCTAAAATTTATTTTAAACTTTCATAGGTATATATATCATTATAATGGTTAGGTTAATATTCTAAACTATTCTATTTCTAACGGTCATATGGGTTCCACATTCTATAAATACCCTATTTTATTCATTATTAATTTACTTATATTTTCTATCAAGGTTATATGTATGTTCATTTTAGAAATTAATATTTAATTAATAATATAATTTTTAATTTCTAACATGTGGTTTTGTTATCATGATTATTCAATGGAATCTAAAAGATCCAAATTTACATATTATAGTTATCTTGTTTTTTATTTTTTGTCCCGTTGTAACACTTTAAATTCTTATGGACATATTTATTATCTAAATTTAATGAAACAATTAATATAATAAAAATTTACTGGTTCTATAACATGGTTAATGTGATTTATATAATTCTACATTATTAAATATGACACAGTCATATGATCATAAGATAAATTTTATTTATAAAATTTTGGGTTGTTACAAATAAAAAAAACATAGTAGAATAAATATTAATAAGAAATCACTTTAAAGTAAAGACAGGAAAAAATTATTCATAACTTTTATATGAAATTAATAAATAAATAAAAACTCCCATCATATAATAAAATGATTACCTATAATGCCGGGCAGTCATTCACTGTATAAACAAGACTGGATGTGGACTAGTCTTATACATCGAGATCTAAATATTAAAAAAAATATGGGTTCTATCACCATACAAGTATATATTTCCCTCATAGTCTCATATAATAGCCAAGACATTTCTCTCATATCATTCTTTAATAGTAGTTTGATTCCCCTAACTTAGATTATGGACCATAAAATGATCATGGGTACCAATTTACCCGACAAGGGTGTGAGTTCAACTCAGTAAGACACCACCAATGGTGCCCCTAAATATATGAAATAATGTCACCATATGTATATTGTGATATGCATGAATATTAAAGTAAATAGTAAAATGAAATAATAATAAATATGTTATACCCAGAGGCATAGCACTTTCACCCGATGTAATGAATACCTTCTTAGATCAATGATTGGGTTTCCCTTAACAAATCACATTATCATAGATAGAGAATATCATCCTAAGACAAAGTTAATGGGTATAATTTCCATTCAAAATATAATAAATAAAATATGGATAATACTTCCCAAAAACATATTCAAATATAAGGGAATAACATCCCTATGGTATAGTAACCATCAATACATGGGTAGCACATCCCAAATATATAGTGACATCCATGGGAATAACATCCCTAAGTAAAAATTGTAAAATTTAGTATGGTCACCCAAAAATACCATCAAGGGAGAGAATAATTTCCCTGGATATGTCTATAATATCAAGTGTTATGAGTGTCCCTGGTCCCGATCATATCATGTGAGATGGTGAATCACATCCCACCATTATCATTATCGTGTGGGAATCACATAACATTCTTGGAATCCTCTTATCATGGGATGTAAACCCCACTTCTATATGGGTAATAACCACTATTTGGAATACAATCACATCCCCTTCATTATTGAAGTCACATTAACGTTTCTTCCCATTACCAAAGTTATAGAGACCTAGATACAAACAAACATCAAAATACGGATAGTATCCCACATCAAAGAAAACTTTTCATAAGTATAAATTGTATCCCAAAATTATGAGTATCTATTCTTAATTAAAAATATATAAAATAGGGAGAATAATTTATTTATTATGGACAACATATCACAAGTGGGCATATCAATCCTAATTTATCCAACACAAGAATCAATGGAATATTATTCAATTAACATAGATAAAACATTACAACAAAAAAAATTTTAATAGATTATTATCATCATATAAAAAAATTTATTAAGGTTTTAATAACCCCCAAAACAACGAATATTATACCTTTATTTGTCTTTTCTCATGTGAATTATTCTCATAATGAAAACTTAGGCATATCCTACCTAGTTCCACAAGTTTTCAGGGGAATAACTTGCACAAAAGTGGATTTCAGTAGACAAAGTCTATAGGGAAAAAATATACCAATGATACAAAAATCATGTTTACCACACCAAATCAAATATCTCATATTTCTATAAGGATAATTCACCCATTTAGGGTCTATAATATAATCCAAAAACTTAAATAAATGGGAGTTCTAAGAATTTAATTCATGACCTTTTACATTAGGTTCATGGTCATCAAATTCCATCACAATAGGGTATAACAACCAAAGGGTATATAATGTCCATTTTCCTTCAAAGAAATGATCATGTCAGGAAGAAAATGTCCAATGAGAACTGGTTAGTATATATTTTTTATCTTGAAAAAGAGGTGTCTTAGTCAATTTTTTCACATTGAGTTCAACATTGTTTTCATTAAAAGAAGTGCTTGTAGCCCGAATGGTTGATTTAAAGGGTTTAAATGGTGTAAAATCACTAGTGTTGGTTGTAAGGTCTTAGAACAGTCTCCAAAATGTTTTTTTCATGGAACCAAAAATACCCAATGTCTCTCATATCCATGATTCATGTAAACGCTTTCCAAATGAAGGCACTCATTGTGTAACTTGGCCAAAGAAACTTAAGAACTCACATTGGTCAAGAGGATGGGAATTCGGGCTCATCACACCCTTTTGGGGGGACTAATACCTATTTTGGGACCCTCTTATAAATTTAAGATATGTTCATTAATCATTTTTTTAATACCAATTATGCATACATGAGTAACCTTAAACTAATGATCCATTATAGATATACATGGCTTTAGAATCATCTATATATATATATATGGTTATCCATAAATGGTACCCCTTTAGGGATGTATTAGATATTCTTTGGTCATTCATTTGGATGATGCTGATTTTAAGCCATTTCATGAGTCATTCTAGAGTTTTTTGTCATCCAGGGAAATGGGAGATGTTTTGATGTTGGGATTGAACCCATAAAGTGGGATTCCTATGTATCCTCATGATAGGAACCATAACCTACGTATTTTGGTGCCACTTAACAAGGAACATCACCATTTAAATTCATGTGAAAAGGACCCCACCATTCAGTTTAATGTCATTTGTAAAGGACTCTTAGGTGGAAGTTTCATGGTCAAGGATGGTGTGGAATTTATTCTGAGGTGGCCCGAGGGATCGGGGAGGTATATGGTATCCTATGTAGATACAACCCAACTAGTAATGTGGCCAAGATAACTTTATATTGGATTTGGGTGATGGGTTTTACCTCATAGAGGTTTCTTAGATATTCCAGTTAATTGGGAATCAAATCCCATATAGTTCAATAGGTTGGGGATTACACTCAAGGGATGCCTTCTTGATTGGGGATTACACATGGAAGTTTCCCACTTTATTGGGTCTTATGCATGGAAGTTTACCACTTGGGGAGGGGTTATTGGGGTTGAAAATTAGGGGATCCTCGTCTAGTGCTTCTTAAATGGTAATATTTCCCATTGAAAGTTGAGAAATGGTTTCGGGTCTTATACCATATATGAGGCCCATATAAGTTTTGATGTTGGGGATTACATAAATAGAGAAATCCTGATTAGGTTTTGGGATAATTTGGATGTTAGGATTTCTAATAACCTCTAAGCCCATGTGAGTCATTCTGAGTGTGAGAAACAAGAGGAAGTAGTAGATCTGATGATCACAGGATCTCACCATATCTGCTAATGAGTGGTACTGGAGACTAAAGGGAGAGGTATAGGGATTTGACTGTGACTCTCTCCTATTTTATTTTCATATCCAAGATAGTCACATCAGGTGATCTATCCCACTACATCCTAGGATGATGCGAAGAGGAGAAAAGGTGTCACCTTCTACAAGAGAATAAATGGGATTACTTCATAAGGGATTCCATGTGATTGTTTGAGGGTCGTATCATGAGGAATATTGAGCTTAGCACATAATACATATTTTTTTTGTCACATGAGGTATTATATGTTTTTTAAAAGGGTATAATATTATTTAAAGTCATATATCTTTGATGATAGAATCACAATTTAACATCATTTTGTAGGGATCAAGGTAGTATAGTTTAACATCATTTTGAAAGAACTATTGAATCACAGTTTAATGTCATGTTGTGGGGATGAGTTCCATATAATTTACCAACATGTTCTCAGGACATCTATGTGGAATATACCAAGAAATGGTTGGTGTAGTACTTATTCAAGGGTGTCCCTTTCTAGATCAATATGGCATAGGAGTCAGGTGATTTTATTTTAGGAGTCTCATGAGGAGTAACTCGAATCAAGGTACTTAAGGGATGGATGTAGGAGTGGCCTAAGGGTTCATCCCAAAATTTCATTGACCCATCCCGAAAATTTCATAGTTAGGCTTTCCATTTTTCAAGGGGGTTAGTAACAGTAGTAAAGGGACCGGCCTGAAGTGCCAAGACTGAAGTCCAACACTGATCCAGAGTGGGGTGGAAGCATATCCCCAAGCATATTGACCAGCGGGTGTGAAAAAAGTTTTTACATAAGAGATGGAAACATAGAACATTCTGTGAAGGCATGTCTATATAGTGCTTTTTTTAAGGTCTAGCAGCATAGGAGATAGCGACAAAGGGTCATTCACATATAATCTTATGTGAAGCGTCATCCATGATGGAGCTAGACGTAAAGGATCATTCATTAAAAATCAACCATGAAGAATATTCTATGAAGGAGTTGTCCACAAAGGGTTTCTCAAAAAGGGTTCGCCGCAAGGGGTATGTCCTCAAGGCAATCATCCACATGGTATTTCCCCCAAATTTTCATCCACTACGTGGAGTTTTTGAATGATCAACCATGAAGTGTTGTCCATAAAATGTTTTTTTTAAGCAATTAATTTGATTATAGGGCTATAAAATGTCACCTAATATCACATATGATATTTCCTCTGCATGGAATATTCTATAGAGGTTCTTCCACATTGATTTTTGGGATGGAGTCTGTGAAAGGCCAACCACATATGGTTCATTGGATGGCATCTAAAAAGTACATTAGGCATGATAGGGATTTCAAATACACCTAATCTTATTATTTTTTAGTCATATTTTTTCTCCATTTTTGGGGCCCCATTGGGGTACTTTTGTAGAATAATGGAGGAATGGGTACTGGCATGGCCAGTTATCCATTATGGGCCATGAGGGATATTTTGTGGGTTCCCAAGGAAAATTCCCCATATTTTGAAGGACTCGGCTAGTGTGGAGTAGCCTTTCGTTGAAAAGGTTGTTGTTTACAGGGGTGGAAATCACTACCTTGACATTAAAAACAACTTTGTCTCATTCACAGGAACCGAAGGTACCACCTCATCTGATGAACTAAATTTTTTATGGGTTATATTCATTCATGAGGTAAGAAATTACCACCAGAGTATCACAAAAAAACTTTGGTTTCATTTTTTAACTCCATAGGCATCACCAACATCTATGATCTGTTTCATTTTCAGACTCTTCGCGACAAGATGGAATGTCGTGTAGAGTGGTGGTACATAATGTGATTTTTGAATCGATGTATTGTCCCTTTTAATATTTTCTTCAATATTATTATGGGTTTCTTTTATAACCCTTACTAATCCTAATATAATCTACTTATTAAATTCATAATTTTCATGACCCAAAAAATTACCCCCATAGGAATGGGTTCTAATCAAGATAAAGATTTAGTTATTCCTATGTAGAAAGTGGTCATCATTTGAATAAAAGATCATATAATTCTCAAGTTTTCTCCTGATCAAAGGGACATAGAGAGAATAGTTTTATGGTTTCTATGGTTATAAGGAAAAAACATAAGAAATTTGTGTCTTTTCGGTTATCTGCTTAATTATTTCCTAAGTCCAGTATGATGTGGACCTAGCAGGCATAACTTGAGTTTTTCTTAGGCTGCCCTTTGTGGTTTTCCGACCTAAAAAAGTTTTTTGTATATTTTTTTGTTTTTTAAATTTATTGATTATTTCCTAAATCATGCAAAGCATAGATCTGGAAAGGTCATACATGACTTTTACCCAACATTACCTTTGTGGAGTTTTCAAACTAAAGAATTTTTTATTTTATTCCATGCTCATTTTAGAGTTGTGCAAACTGAACTAATATTACTGATGTTTTAGGTCAAACAACTTTAATAATGAATTATGGGGTAAGGGCCCTAATATTTTATTGGAAGAGAGTGTCACAATATCTTATTCAGACATGAATTATGTATTTGTTCATGACCCTAGATTTTTGATTTATGAATCTGATACATGACATGGGGAAAGTACATGAGGGGTAGTGATGAAAATTTCTTCCAAAAGAATGTTTATAGGGAATATAGTGGTAGGAAAAGCCTCTCTTGGGGATCAATTTGACTTTGGTTGACAGGACATTTTGTGGAAAAAACTTTAAAATAAAATTCAGGCATATTGTTCATAGTTAAAAAAATATTCCCCAAGACACTGACCCTCCATTTATAATGGCCAAGTAACTTTATGAAAATTTGGATTTATCAAGACTATAAAGGGTGTCTTATCATGGGAATGATATCCAAAAACAATAATAGTTCCTAAATCGACTTTTTCAATAAATTATATACAACTCCCATATGAATTTGGATAACGTAAAGAAGGTTTGAAGCATGGTGTAGTTTAACATATTATAACCAGGCCATGGGTTTAAAAAGTAAGATTTCTTTTATTTGACCACAAGATAAATGATTCACCCTTTTCAAGGTAATATGACTAGAAATGTTCTATTATCTTCAGGCATGAATTTGTAAAAGGTTTTAAACTATAATCTGGGGGTATCTAAATCCAAGGAGTTATATGGAATGAAAACATTGTTTTTTAACATATGAAGGTAGGAAAATCATTACCTATGTATGAATTTCCCTTTGGTTAATAGGCCATTATTTTGGGAAACTTATGTAGTTCCAATTGTTTCGTATTTTTCATAGTCAAAAAAAGGTGTCCCAAGAATATTGGGCCTCCATTTCTAATGTCTTGGAAGGTTTAGGGGGATTCGGACCTTTCCACACATAGAGTATGGTTTTTGAAAGGAGATTTCCTAAACATGAATGGGGAATATCAAGCCAAAATTTAATAGAAATTGGTGGAGAAGTTAACCTAACACTAGTCTAACCCAAACATTGTAAATACACTTTTTTATATGGATAGTTATGAGACAAAAGGCTTAGATGTAACAACATATCTCGTCAAAATGAGAATCAATCCATTCTTAGTTCGGATTGGTTCCTTGTACTGGACTAGCACATTCACAAGAAACGAAAATTCATTTCTACCTCAATTATAGACCTGAGATATGGGGTTAGGGAATCACTACATATCATGTGATAACAGGAATCAAGTCAGATGTAGTTCTTTGGAGTTTCACTTTTCAAGTCTGACCTATTCTTAGGGAAGTGGAATTTGTAATTTTTGTTGTGTTTGGACCCATGATTGAACATTTAGGTGTCACTACATACCCTATGATGGGAGGAATCAAGCCACACATAGTTCTAAATATTTTTTAGTTTAGTGTCATGTGACTAGGATATCAACTATATAGTTTAACATTGTGTGCTAAGGATGATTTCTATGAAGTTTATCATTGTGTGTTCAAGATGATTTATCATAGAAATCATGAGTAATTGGAGGCTATTTCGGTTGGGATGTTCTGACATACCCCAAATGTGGGGAGGGAGGAGAGTGTAAACCATGATCCTGGGGATTCTCAAATTTGGAGAAATGATATGGGGTATAGAATCCATATGAGGCACATAGATATTAGAAAATACCCTCTTGGGGTAAGATTTTTTTTTGGTTTATAGGCCTTTTTATGGGAAACTTATGAAGGGCTAGTTGGGTAATATTAGGAAAACTCAAACAAGTATGTCTTTAGGACACTGACCCTCCATTTCTAATGGTCATAGGAAGATTGTGAAAATATGAAACTACTTGATGCATGGAGTTTGAAAAATATAAGGAATGTGTTCATGTATGTAAGAAATAACCAAAAAATGAATGTCCATGAATTGTGAAATACCCTATATAGATCAAAATCATACTTAGGGGTTAATTTAAGTTTCCTTACAAGATCCCTATATAAAGAACCCAAACATGAGACCTCCTACATTGATCTATATATGCATAAAGGATATGGGAATATTTTTTTCCCCTCTCTGTGGTCGAGACTAGGGAACAAGGCCCAGGCATCACTATGTATCAATTTATGATAGTAATTAAGTCATATGTAGTTCTTGGGGAACCCTGTAGTTAACTTTTGTGTGGTGTGGACCTAAGTTCCCTGATGTAAAGAGGAAATATTGCAGTTGGACCCAACATTAATGATCTGGACATCACTATGTATCCTGTTATGATAGGAATAAATCCACACATAGTTCTTGAAAATGGATCCCTATGAAGATATGACTAATACATAGAGAGGAGGGGTGTTTTATCAATTATTATGGATGGACATGGGATTGGAAATCTAGGCATAAAAATGTATCATGTAAGGGAATGAATCAATACATACATAGTTCTGGATTAAAGGATACCTATGTAGGTATGGCCCATATGCAGGAAGGGAGGATTTTTTTTCTTTGGGGTGGCTAGAGTAGGACATACACTGCTAGAAATTTTCCCTATACCAATGGATTTATACCAATGTTTTTCAAAACCTATTGGAATACATATCAAAGAGATACCCTATACTGATAGTTTTGGAAAAACTGATGGTATAGGTTATTGTTATACAAATGGTTTGTCACAAACCATTGGTATATCATCCACAAAAAGATCCAATACCAACGTTTTTGGAAAAATAATTTGTATATGTCATAGATATACCTACATTTTGTCTAAAACTATTGGTATAGCTTCCATTATAATCATTGATACCCATGGTTTTTGGAAAACTATTATTATAGGTCATATTAATACTAATGTTTTATCTAAAATCATTGGTATAACTTCCATAAAAAGACCATATACAAATGGTTTTGGAAAAACTATTGGTATAAGTCATAGTTATACCAATGGTTTGTCCAAAACTGTTGTTACAGATTTCGTAATATTACCCTATACCGAAAGATTTGGAAAAACCTTTGGTATGGGTCCCAAAACTCTAAATACATATACAAACTATTTCCAAAATATTTGGTATACGTATTCATATTTTTATGTATTCTTTTAACAAATAACATTTCATACATTAAAATTTTAATTATTTTAATATTCATATATATATTTATCATTTTATTTTTATAAAAGTTATTGTATCTTAGTAATTAGGTTTTTAAGATATAAGGTGGAAGTTTTGGGATCAACTCTAGCCAAGTATTTTTTTTTTAATACATATACCAATGGTTTTGAGAACTATTGGTATATACCTATACCAAGGGTTTTCAAAAAAGTTGGTATATCCCTATACCAACGTTTTCTCAAAAACTGATTTTATTGGTCTATACTGACAGAATATATTCCAACCATCCTCCAAACCATTGGTATACCCTATAGAAATGGTTTGGGGGCCTATACCAACAGTTCCAAACTATTGGTATAGGAATATTTTCTAATATTGGTAAAATCCATATGTCTCTATGTATCATGCATGGGAATGAATCAAGCCATGCATAGTTCTCAAACACAGAATGGTAGATAGATGATGTAGACGACAATGTTCTCTCATGTGAGAGAATTATGGGGATCTGTTGTTTAATGTCATACTATGAGGACATTGGTATTATGCAGTTTATATTCTTGTGATGTGGACATTTTATCATGATGTTTTAACATCACATGATCAAGATGATGTAGTTATGGGAAGGATGATTTTTTGGACCAACGAGAAACATAATCCCAACCTAAAAAAAAGAAGCCATGAGGCCAAATTCTAGTGAGAAAATCATCTCATTGATGGATGGAAATTTACGGTTGGGCCTTGTGTCAGAAGTCCAAGAGTCTCAATATATCTTTTGATGATAGGAATTGAGCCACACATATTAATTAATGGGAATTCTCCATACAGGTATGACCCATAGATAGAGAGGTAATTTTCCCTTTGTTTTTGGATGAGCCCATGACATAAGGTTTGGATGTCACTACGTATCATTCATACATATTTATGGAGAAGGGGTATCTTTATGTAGATCTGGATCTCATTCGAAAATAAGAGCATTTAATATTTCACCGGCATAGATCTAGCTCATGTGTAGTGGATCATTGATTTAAAATAATGATTCATTATTCATTTTAAGGACATGTGGTTATGAAAATGGGTGTAACATAGTGTAATTTCATCCAACTAAGAAAAATTCATCATGCAGTTTACCATCATGTGGTCAGGATGAAGGAGACATTTCATTTATCATCATGTTGTTGGGATAAAGATATCTTGTAGTTTATCATCATGTGGTCAGAATGAAGGTACTATATAGTTTATCATCATATGGTCAAGAGGATTTACATGCATTTTATTATTAGGTGGTCAAGATGATTTCCATGTAGTTTATTTTCATGTCATCATGACAATTTCCATGAATTTTATTGTCATGCGGTTAAGATGAAGGCATCATTCAGTTTATCATCATGTGTTAATGACTATTTCCATGTAGTTTATAATCATACAATCAAGAAAAAGGAATTGTTCAGTTTATCTTCATGTGTCTAGGATGATTTCCATGTAGTTTATTATCGTGCAGTTAGGAAGATTTTGATTAAATTTACCATCGTGTAGTCCGGATGATTTTTATATAGTTTATTTTTATGTGGTCAAGACGAAGGCATGTTACTATTTACCATCATTAGGTAAAGAATATTTCCATTCATTTTTTCATCGTGTGGTTATGATTATTTCTATATAGTTTATTTTCATGTGATCAGGATGATTTTTCACATAATTACACAAAAAAATATTTCTTCAAGAACTATGAATTGGTGGGAGTCGTGGAGAGCTACCTATCCATTGAAATTAAAGAATATTCCTTGTGGGATTAGACCTTATGTTTGGATTAAATCCCTTCCCATTTTTGTTCCAATTTTAGATGTTTCTTTTTGGGTATCATTGGATCCCATAGGACCAACACCATATACCCTTTGAGAAAAGATTAGAGGAGACATTTTTTGTTAAAGGCTCACACAATTCGGTTTTTGTGGACTTACAAATGATGAATGGTATGTAGTATTTTCTCATCTAGTTGATCTGATACATCCATCCATTTATTTTATTTCTCATTTATAGATGATTAATTGTCGATAGCAATGTAAAGTGATGGAAATTGAACATAAATGGGAAGGACCGCCTCTTTCCCATATACTAACAAGTATGGGGTTTCTTGTGTGTCTATGAGGATCGTAGTCTAGTACTCCCACCAATAATTTTGGAGCTTGTTTAGAAAATACTTTTTATTCATATATATCATATAATAGAGTATATTTGATAAGGTCTTATTGAATTCCCCTATCTATCCTTTATTCACTGCATTATAGAGGGACAAATAGTTAGACTTGATATCATAATCATGATAATGATACTCCAATTTTTTAAAGTACAAATTAGTGACATTATCCATCATTATTTTATGAGGGATACCAAATTTGGTGATTATTTTGGTCTCCAAGAAGCTAATAATGTTCTATTCCCTAAATTATTTAAGGGGTACGGATTCAGCCCACTTGGAGAAGAAGTCGGACATTGTAATAATGTACTTAAACTACTTAGTCATAGGGGGAGGGTATAGTCCCATGAAATCCATTACCCATATAGAAATTGGTTAGGATAACATGGCTATGTGAAATATTTTTGGGGGTTGGTGGATGAAGTTGGCATGAAACATGAAGGAATGGAACTTTTTTGTGAATTTAGTATAGTCATGCATTAGAGTGGTCGAGTAGTATCTATGCCTTTAAATTTTATGGGAAAACTTGGATCCTAATTAAGGGCACCACAAAATATAGTGTGTACTTCATTAATGACTACAGTGTTATCTTCTCCATTAACACATTTGAGAAGGACCTCATCAAGGCTCTGCTTATAGAGTTATTTTTTATGGTTTGTGCCATCATAGAGAACAAAATTAATTTCTCATCTTTGGATTTTGTCTCTCCAAGACCAATCTAGTGGGAGCTCTCAATTTTGAAGGTTTTCTATAATGGGTTTCATCCATCCTATGGTAGGACTGTATGGTTTAGAGATGTGACTACTCTCATTGATCTCTTTCATATTTATTTGAACAAAGGGTGAGAACATTTGATGGTGTGCAATGTTGATGAATGTTTTATCTTGCTCGGGATTGGATAGAGATATGGTTTCAATTTCCGAAGCATCATCCTAGGCATTCTATGAACTTGGGACATGATTTAATGTCGTATCTAAAGGTAGTTTCTCTATCAGTCCTAAGAAGTAATTTAGTAGGGGGATTGGAACTTCCTTCTTTATAGCGTAACCATTATTAACATTCTTGATGACCAATTATAAATCACCTTTTCTCTTCAGGTGTTTTACTTATACCTAAATTGATATCTCTATCCCTACACTGAGAGCCTGATATTTTTCTTTGTCATTCATACACCCCTCTGATAGTAGGAAGGAGTGAGGCAAGACTACCTTTTTGGAGATATAAGGACATCTCCCAACCCTAATTTGTTGATTTTGGTGTCTTCCCTACTATTTATTGTCTGGATTTTAGATACATAATAAAAATTAATTTCCCATATCTGGGGGCCCACTTGAACAGATAAAACCTCTATATTGGGTAATTTGGGGTCCAATGGAGTCATTTTAGTTGAGGGGTTCTCTATAAGAAACTATGATAGAACATGGACCTTAATTCATTTATAAGGAAAAAATTGGATGTAAAACTATTGTAGGATGGCCTCCCACCATGAAAGATGCCTGGTCAGCATATAATAGATGAGAATTTATTTGAGTGAGTTTCTATGAGAGACCAAATGGACCTTATCATGTTTCAGGTAGCATATCAGTTTCTGAACTGCAAAGATTAGCGCTAGACGGCTCTTTTCGATATCTGAATACAGAGTGTCTCCATCGATCATGGTTCAAATGAAGTAATAAATGTTGTTTTCACTACAGACATCACTATTTGGAATTTTGAAGGCACCTAGTGATCATTCCAAGGCTGTCACATATAAAATAAGTGGTCTTCCTTCGATAGGAAGTATGATCACTAGCAGGCCCAAGAGGTATTCCTTAAGACTGTTTAATTCCTTCTGACAATCATTTTTCCATTGGTAGAAAACCAACTTTTTCATCATCCTTGTTATGGGAAAACATTTCCCAAAAAGGTTGGATATGAAGCACCGAATATAGTCGAAGTTTCCTTAACATCCTCTCAACTCTATAAGTTTCTATGGAGGTGACATGAAAGAGAAAGCCTTTGTATTCTTGGGGTTGAATTTCATACCATGATGTCATATGAATAAGTAGAGAAATTTCTCTAAGGTAACACGGAAAGGAAATTTCATAGGGTTCCTTTTTAGGATGTTTTGTCATAGTTTTTTAAATATTATTTCAAGATCGGATTGGTGTTTTGAAAATTGTCAATATTTAACCATCAAATCTTCAAAATAGAATTCGAAGAACTTTCTCAGGAAGAGTTTGAAGATAGGATGCATTGAACTTTTGTATGTAGTGTTAGAATTATTCAATCTAAATGGAATTTCCCAGTAGAAAAATACACCCTAGGGGCCCCAAAGGCGGTGTTATATACATCTTCTTGGTCCATTCATATTTGGTTGTATCATGAATATTCATCCATGAAGGAGAGAGTTCGGTACCTGGTTGTTTCATAGATCAGCAGTTTTGTGATTAGAACTGGGAAATCATCCTTGGGGAAATTCCAGTTGAGATCATTAAAATTGATGCAGTCTTTGATTTTACCATTTCTCATTTTTATGGGGACTATGTTTTCCAGCTATTAGAATCACCAGTTTTGATAATCTCAGTTCTGTTTAGATACGGTTTGATAATCCCAAATAATGTCTATCTATATATTAATTATAATTTAAAATTATGACATCATGATACTGAGTTGATATGAATATAAAAATTATCATATCATATAATTGGAATATGTTACTCAATGTTTATTTAGGATTATAAATGTTTAAAAATGATTAATCTTGATACTAACTAAATCTGGAAATGATATGCACTAAACAGATACTTTATAAGCATTCAAGTTTTTGATTCACTGATACAGACAGAGCTACTAATAAACCAAGGTCATGGATAGACCAAGCCTTCTGTTATATAAAAAGTCACTGATACATAGTCTGTTGATAAAAAGTCACCAATACAACAGCTACCAATAGAAGGAGCCACAGTTACACAAGCAGCTACCGATAGAAGGAGCAACCGCTACACATAGTCACTGATACATAAAGATACCATTACAGAGAGTAACAGCTACTGATGCAAGTCCTACCGTTACAAGTCCACCCCTACAATTTCATTGATACAAAGAGCTACTGATGGAAACCATTCATTGTTTCTCTAAACTCTATTTCTATTTGTTTATTTAGAAATGGTCATATTTGGTGCTTTTAGTGGAACTTATATTAATTAATGATGTTTGTTGGATGTCAGGGAACCATACCTCGTACCTGTAGAAGTAATCACGCCTTATGTTCGATATTAATTAATGATGTTTGTTGGATTTCAGGGAACCATACCTCGTACCTACTGAAGTAATCATGCCTTATATCGAACCACCATATGAGCTATAAAAGGAATATCAATGTTGCGCATAAAATAAGATAGGATGCACAAAGATACATATGTTGTAGAAAAAGTAATAGATACACGAGAGCTTCAAAGAAGAACTTTACTAATAGTTGAAGGACATTGGTCTGCTACAATGTATACTACAATCTCATACAAAACACCCATACTTGGAAGTCAAAAAAAACCACGATACTCTATTTTCTAGACAAATTCAAGAGAAGGAATCAAAACAACATCTTCTCAATTAGAAAGGAGTCCAGAGCTGCATTTCCATCACATGGATCTTTCCAAACTCATCTCAATATTATTAGCTCTATTGTGATTTTTTTATTTACATTTTGAGCGGTGTGTGTGCTTATGTTTATCTTAAACCCACACTATATCCTAATAATAACTAGAGGATATCTAAAATCCTCAATCAAACTTTCTAAACCTTCTTGTATCCCACTGTGAATTGTGGTAGCGGTCAAGTGTGACCTGGATAGCATGTGTTCTATTGTCATAGTTTTTCCCACGTAGAATTTTGGTAGAGGTCTTAGTACCTAGATAGTCTCAGTACTATTTTTTACCCTGATCTAGGGTGTGGATCAAAGTTTTATATAAATTGTTTGAGAGGAATAAGTCTCAGCTTGAGACTGAACCTCTTGGTTAAAACTATTATGCATCTTATTTCAGTTTAAACTATTTTCACTTTTCTACAGCTAATTAATATGAAATTCAAATCTGTTTTAAAGTAACTATGATAGTTGAACTATTAAGTGTTTGTAATTATTTCTATCCAGTAAGTTAGTTTCAAAATCTAAATTAATTGCCAGATTAATTTTACTAAGAAATAATCAATCTTTGAGAAACTAATTGAACACTTACATTCTTTATAAATTCACTACAGTTTAACTTTTTTATTAAATTGGTGGGTTTTAATAGAAATATTTTAATCATAAATTTTTAATAGGAACTCAATTTACCCCCCTCTTGAGTATACTCTGGGACAACATTTGGTATCAGATATTTATTGATAAAAGTTTTTAAAACACTTTGTTTTCAACTGTGATTCTAGTTGTATCTTTAAGATCTTAAATTTCTATTATTTCTAAATTTTTATCTCTTTAAATACATTTGATAAAATATAAATATTAATAATAGATTATAAGGTGAAGATACCAACATGCCACCTTTCTTTAATGGTGTTAATTATACCCAATAGAAAATAAAAATGAAAATTCATTTAGAAAGTATGGGATTTGACATTTGGACTGCTATAGAGTCTAATTATGTGATTCCAAACACTGCTAGAACTACTTGGGATGATTCTACAAAATCTGATTACAACAATAATTGTAAAGAAATAAATTATCTTTACTGCTCTCTAGGAGATGAGGAGTTTAATAGAATTTCTAGTTGTAAAACAGCACACAAAATATATGATACTTTGTCTCTTTCTCATGAAGGAACAACCAATGTGAAAGAGATGAGATTAAAACCTTACACTATTAAATATGATAATTTTAAAATGAGGCCTAATGAACCTATTTCTGACATGTATCTCAGTTTCAATGATATTTTTAACACTATGAGCTCATTGGGAAAAGTTGTTCCAGCAAAGGAGAAAATCATGAGAATACTCAAATATATGCCAGAAATATGGAGAGGCAGATCAGTTTCAATAATAGAATCATGTGATGTAAGTTCACTACCTGTTAAGGAGATAATTAGTAATTTTATGAGGTATGAAAAAGAGATGAAGGTAAACAAAGAGGAAGATGATGAACCTAAGGAGAAGTCAGTGGCATTTAAGACTACTACCCCAAAGACCAAGGACAAGGACAAAGTTCACATACCTGTCGAAAGCTCAACAAGTTAAGGTTCAGATTAGATAGTGATGAAGAGATGGATCATATATCCAGGAGATTCAAGAAATTCTATAGGAAAAAGAAATTTTTTAGAAAATCAAATTATAAGTGTAAGTATAACCAACAAGGTTATTGGAAGAGGGATTGGAAGAAAGCTAATAAAGATGATGATATAGTCTGTTATAAATGTAAAAGGAAAGGACAAGTTAAGGTTGGCTGTCCAAAATTGAAGTTTAAGAAGAAATATTATTATAAGGAAAAATATATATTAAATATATGAAGGAAACATGGAGTGCTTCAGAAGATAGCACAAGTGAGTCTGGGGCTTCTGGTTTTGAAAATAATCATACCAACATGTGTTTCATGACTGAAACATCTGAGGTAACTGTTTCCCCTATACTGAATGATTACTATTCTGGGAATGAAATTGATTCAAATAATGATGATAATATGTCTAAAGATGAATTATTTGAATATTGTAATATGTTAGAAGATACTTGTAATGAGATGAAAGATAAGTACAAAAAATTAAAGAAATAGTATGCCTTGACTAGTACTGTTAAATATGATCTTAGTATAGAAAAGGAAAATAATGCTCAACTCTTAAAGGAAAATACTAAACTTAAATTTTCCAATGAAAAACTTAGAAAAGTCTTAGAGAATTTCTCAAATGGAAAGAATACTCTAACTCAAATACTTGGAAAAGAAGTTGCACCAAAGTATACTACTGGTTTAGGATACCAACCTGGACAGAGATAGTTTGTTAAAAATAAATTTATTCTAAAAACTAAACAGTTTGCTGCTAGTTCCATTTCTAGAAATTCTGTAGCTTCATCTAGATATTCATATTCTACTGGACCAAACAGAATACATTATTCAAAATATTTTTAACCTATTAACTATGGGAAACATGTTAGACAAATATGGGTGCCTAAAGTTTTTCTTGCTAACCTATCTGGACCCAAGAAAATATGGGTACCAAAATCATTTTCTATTTAAATATGTTTTGTAGGACACCTGGTTGAAGAGTTCATGTAAGAAGATATGGTACTTGGACAGTGGATGTTCAAAGCATATTACTGGAGACTACTCATGTTTTAATATTTTAATCAAGGTTGATGGAGGGCATGTCACCTTTGGTGATAATTCAAAAGGAAATATCATCGGATTAGGATATATTGGTAATAATGATTCAATTTTAATTTCTAAAGTATTATTTGTTGATGGAATAAAATAAAAAATTTTAGGTATTTCTTAGTATTGTGATGATGGTTTCCATGTTAAATTTGAAAATAATTCTTCCAATGTATTTGATTCTAAAAATATGTTGGTATTTACTTCTTTAGGAAATGAAAATGTATATGTTGTAGATTTAAATTCTTTATCCAAACAAAAGTTTACTTGTTTAAATTATTTTCATAAATAATATTGGCTATGGAAAGGATGATTAGGACACTAAAATGTTCATTCACTTAGGAAACTGACTAAAAAAATTATTTAGAGACCTACCCAAACTAAAATTCCCAACAGACAAAGTTTCTAATCCCTGTCAAAAGAGAAAGCAACATAAAGTTTCATTCAAATTAATGAAATAATTTCCAACTTCTCATCCTCTTGAGTTGGTTTACATGGATATTTTTGGACCATCTATAATTTCTAGTTTAAATGGGAAGAATTATGTCTATGTTCTAGTAGATGACTTTTATAGATACACTTTGGTATAATTTCTTGCTCACAAAAGTGAATCTTGTTCCTATTTCATTAAATAATCCAAGTCTATAGAGAACATTAGTGGACTTAAGATTCAGACCCTAATAATTTATCATATCCATGAGTTTGAAAATCATGATTTTGAAACCTATTGCTAACACAATGGCTACAGTCATAACTTCTCTGCCCCTAGGACACCTCAACAGAATGGTGTAGTAGAAAGAAGGAATAAAACTATTCAAGAAATTGCAAGAACTATTTTTAATGAGTATGACTTACCTATTTACTTCTGGGAAGAAGCTATAAATACAGATTTTCATATTATAAATAGAGACTTGATTAGACCTCTTCTTAAAAATACTTCTTATGAATTGTGTAATAATAGGAAGCCTAAAGTTATTTACTTTATATTTTTTGGTTGAAAAGTCTTTATTCTCAATACTAAAGTTAATCTTGACAAATGTGCTTCTAAAAGTGATGAGGGAATCTTTCTAGATTACTCTATAACCAATAAATCTTATAGAGTATTTTTCAAAAGAACCATATGTGTGGAAGAATCAGTACATGTCACATTTGATGAAACTGATCTGCATGAACCTAACTCTTCTCCTGGAAATTTTGAAGAAGACATTTGTATTCTAGACCTTAATGATAAAAGCAGTGAACCTTCTTTAAAAACAAGTAATTATAGAAACTTTCTAGAACCTGATTTTTTTGGAACCAAACCTATAGAAAAACATGAATTCTCTAGTCCTACCTTGACCAGACCAACTAGGATTCTAAATAATCATCCTTTAGATGCTGTTGTAGAAGATTTAGATAGAGGAACACAAACTAGAGCTTCTCTAAGAAATCAGGTTGAACATCAATCCTTTCTTTCATAGTTAGAACCTAAAAGTATCAATGATGCTATCAAGGATGAATTTTGGGTAATGTCTATTCAAGAAGAATTAAATCAATTTGAATGAAACAAAGTCTGGTAATTAGTTGAAATACCTAAGGACACCTTGACCATAGGCACTAAATGGGTTTTTAGAAATAAATTTGATGAGTCCGGAAATATAGCTAGAAAAAAATCTAGGTTAGTTGTACAAGGATATAGTCAAAAAGAAGGAATAGACTATGAGGAAACCATTGCACCTGTATCTAGGTTAGAAGCTATTAAGATTCTACTTGCTTATGCTGCTCATCTGAATTTCAAGATATATTAAATGGATGTTAAAAGTCTTTTCTAAATGATTTTATAATTGAAGATGTTTCTGTTGAAAAACCACCTAGATTTATTAATACTCGTTTTCCAAATTGAGTTTTCAAACTTTATAAAGATTTGTATGGTTTAAAACAAGCTCCACGAGCTCGGTATGATAGACTTAGTAATTTTTTATTTCAAAAGGTTTTATTAAAGGGAATTTTGGTCTAACCCTTTTTATAAAATAGATTTTCAAATATGTATTGATAGTACAAATCTATGTTGATGATATTATTTTTGTATCTTCTAAAAATTCATTATGTATTGATTTTTCAAAGAGTATGCAAAGTGAATTTGAAATGATTTTAATGGGAGAACTCAAATATTTTCTTGGATTTCAAGTTTTTTAAAATGAAAATGGTGGTATTTTAAATCAAAGTAAGTATGCAGAGGATCTTTTAAAATGTTTAGGTTTGGATAGTAATAAAGAAAGTGATACATGTAACACCCGAGACTTTTATGTTATATAAATAATCAAAGGAATCTTTTTCTACACACAACACTTGCTTGGCTTACTTTACATGAAATCACAACCTTCCTCGATAGCTTACGTCGTACGCAATACCGAGTTTCACTAAACAATGATATGCTAGTAAAATATTATTAAAACTAGCCGTTATGAATAGTAATAACCAATTTTTGAAATTTTATAAATTTAATTTTTAAAAATGGACTTCATTTTTGGATTTATAATATCAAAATTATCCTAGGGTGAAATTTTGGTATTTTTCTGAAAAATTTCAATTTTTGATGAATAGTGAAACCACTAAGTGGTAGTTAAAAAACTGAATTTTTCATCAAACTTAATTTTACTGCTTCTATGAGTGGAATTTTAAAAATATGAGAGACATGGTTGATGTCAGTAAGTAAAATGTGGTTCAATGAGATGAAAATAATTTTTGGTTAATAGTAACTTTTTACTTTTATTTACCACGGTTAAAAGTAAATAGGGTAATTAAGGGTAAAAATGATATTATTATTACCCTAACACATGTCCTAATTCTATTGGACAAGTGTAATTCGACCAAAAACAACATTAGGAATAAAATATGATCATTTAGGCCCACTTGTATTACATTAGGACATTTATTAATAATTTATTTAACGAAGGGTTAAAATAGTTAAAATCAAAGTTTAATAAGTAAATAATTTTTAATATGGGGTTATACATAAGATAAATTCGACTATAAATATTAATTAGAAATATAAATATATTTCCTACATAATGGTATTTTATTTTTAATTTTTAGACATTAAATAATTTAATTTATTTATGACACAAAGATGATGCAGTAATTATCTTATCAATGAAATATTGACATAATTGATGTTATAAACACCAAAATAAATGTAATTTGAGACTTTTTATGAATTACACTAATTTTATAGATTAATATGAAATGTTAGTATTTATTTAATTAACTTTTTGCGAACTAATCATTCTGTTATGATTTTCAAAAAAATTAATTACTAAATAGTGTCAAAATTGACATAAAATAGTTTTTAAAAAAAATATTATATTAGTAATTGTTATTTTATTCCTAAAAATATAAGGTTCGGCCACATTACTTATATAAGGTTATATATATTAATAATAAGCAACTTGGGGTTCTTTTTTCTACTTATAGTAAGTTTATTAACCTTATAGTATAAGAACACAAAAAGACACGGTAAAAGTAAAATTATTTAACTTAATGTTAAATCTAAATGAAAAGGTTAAAATAGGAACCTAAACTTGTATAAATTCTATTTGATGAGAGGATTTCGACTCGTCCCCGCCTTAGCTTCGAAATAAATCAATTTTGAGCTATTTAAAACCGAACTTGACTTTATAATAAAATAATAGTTTTTGTTATTCCAAAAGTACCCCTCTCCCCCCTTATAAAAGGGCACCTCCTCCTCCCTCTTCCTCACGCCACTTTGAGCCTTCATGCTCGTCCAAACCCTTCCAATTTCTCCTCTCCACTTCCCTAGAAACATCTTAGAGGTTCTGGTCTTCTTCAAAGACCTATTTTAGTACCCTAAAAGGAGGTCTCAAAGAAGCACTTCAAAGAAGAGGTAATGTCCTTTACCGATTCTTTCATCTTTATTTCTTCTTCCACTTCTTCTTTCTTAGTTGTTTCATTATGAAGTAATAACAGAAGTATCACTCATATACTGATATGTTATTATAAGTATTAAACAACCCTATTTCACCATCTATCCATCCTATGGAAAAAGAAATCCCCGCGCGTGCGTACGTACGGAATACCATCTCCACGCCGTGGTGTAATCTATTTTCCACCACCACCTTACTTGGATGGGTATAATGGTGTAAAAAATGACTATATATGACTATTAAAAAGTGATATTGATTCTGAAATAGTATACATATACTCCAATACAATTCCACGATCATGGGAATGATATCATCGCTCGTGCGTACGTACGGAATACCGTCTCCAGGATGTGATGTGATTCGTTCTACATGAGCTTCATTGCATAATGATTATATAAATGAATTTAATTAATGAATATGATATATATTAATATAATACCATTCTGTAAATGAGGTATCTATAACCTAAAGAGAAGAATAAGAATTTATTTGAAAAACACGCATAAGAACAAAAAAGTAATAAACACCCGAATAACAAGTAGTAATGAAATATTACTAATAATAAGCTAAGAATATGACCATATATGATATCATAACAATAAGTATGATTCTTTAATAAGTCAATAACATTATTTAAATCATTATATAATAGGTTTGGACAGTTACGAAGAAAATCGTACCTAAGGAAAGAGAAAATATCACAATCTCATTTTATCCGAGATTGTTTATACTTCGGTATTTACTGGGGTGTATTTTATCATCCACATCCATTTTTCCTCAATATTTAATATTATTTCCATCCACCTACAATTGTTTAAATCCAATTTTACCCTTCGGGGAGTTTTTAGTAAAATATAAGAAAGGAATATTTTGTCGTTTTTCATACGAGGTACTTTTTGACTTTTCCGATAAAAGTACGAAGAATGTTTTTTTTAACTTATATGGCATGAATGGACTTTTAAAACATTATTTCCAAGAAGCTTACTTAAAAAGTTTTCAAGTTTATTTTTAATCAAATTCTTTTAGTTTAAAATTGTACGACATGTTAAGAAAGGAAAATGATTTTGAAGTAGAAAGGATATTTTTCTCAAGAATGGAGTTCAAGTGTTTTATCAAAATTATTTTCCATCTAAGATAATAAAGGGTTCTGTTTCTATCCTATTATTACATGGATTTGATTATGTTGTGATGGAAATATTTTTATGAATTCTTTTATCTTATATGAATTGTTTTATAATGTCACGATGTTTAAAGATTCCCATTTTTATTACATGGGTTATGCTATGATGTATGGTTTATGATTTCGTGGCACACATAAGAATGGTATCATTATGAGATGGGTGGGACCTATATATCCCTCCAATGAATTGGGTAAAGATTTTATATATCATGAGATAGACATGGCTAGAATTGTAGGTTATATCGGTTCAGTGAAACAAGACTGAAACGAGGAGTGAACTTGGTTCAGAAATGGACTTTGTCCGCTAAGATAGACTTGGAAATGAGTCTTGACTAATAATAAATGATTCTATATGATTATTTGTGTATGACACAAAGTTTCATGTTTTATGTTTTGATTATTGGGATTACATTTCACTACTATGATTTATCCCATGTTATGAAATTATGATCTCTTTTGCAGGTTCAAGTTTACAAAAGATATGTTCTTATGAATATGACGTGATTGATATTTCTTTTGTTTATCCTTACTGAGCATTTGAGCTCACCCTTTTATGTTTTCTTTACCCCAGGACATAAATAAAGGATTTAGGTTTTAAAAAAAGAAGATCTTTATGGGAGATGTTGAAGATCTTTCACCACGATTAGAAGATTATATTCCAAATTTTCAAAGACAATAAACTATTACGGTCCTTGTGTGTGTGTTTTTGTTATGTACTAAGTATTCCGAAAAAGTAATGTAATGTCTATGTACGTTAAGCTTCGAGTCTCTATAGTTGGTATCAGAGGAAAGGTTTAGTAAACCTTTGGAAACTAGGATGCGAAAACATTAGTGAGATCCCTAGAGATATTTCTAAGGTATGTCTAGGGATGTCCCTAAGGATAAGTATACGTATAGGATACAGTCCTAGAACTACAGTAACGATCATAGAATTTAACCTAAGATGTTAGATATTGAGGATACTCCCCCTTTATTATGTTGTTTTCCCTAACATGATTTTTTCCTCTCACACTATTCTTTTTGGGTTTTAGATGATGGATGGAACCCGAAGGAACCGTGTTGATCAATGTAATGGATGATGCAATGATTGTCCTCCTGAACAAACAAATGTTATGGGAGATGGAATGCAAAATCTTATTGCTATACTTACACAAGCTATGAATCATTCTGGACTTCCAAATGAGCAGAGAAGGGAACAACATTCTATTGAGTCCTTCATGAGGTAACATCCACCTTCTTTTAGTGGGTATTCTGATCCACTTGTTGCTGAACAATGGATTAGTACCACTGAAAAGATATTTTCAGTTCTTCAATGTTCTAAACATGATAAATTCATCTTAGCAGTATATTGTTTCGAAGGTGAAGCTGATCAATGGTAAAATATTATCACGAATACGAGGCAAAGAGATGAAATTGAGTACATGGAATGGGATGAGTTCAAGAACTTATTTTTCAATAAGTACTTCCCTCGTATTCTTCGAACAAAGATGGATAAGGAGTTTCTTGAACTAAACCAAAAGGATTATGAATCTATCGGTATATACGAAGCGAATTTTTCAAGGCTTGTAAGTTATGAATCTGGATTTATCGTCCAACCTGAAAGTAAAGTTGATCGAATCTTTAGTGGCTTAAAAACAAATCTTCGAAGGGCATTAGCTATAAGAGACTTCAGTAGCTATGAAGAAATTGTGCGTTGTGCTATCAAGGTAGAAATGGAAGTTGGTGTTACTTATCCATCTCATAGTTTTGACAAGAAACGAAAGATGGAGTTCAAGGAGAAATCTCAGAATAATGGTGAAAATATGATGAATGTTTCGTTATGCTCAAAGTGTGGAAAGAAGCATGGTGGAGATTGTCTTAAAGGGACAAGTAAATGTTTCAAATGTGGAAAGGAAGGTCATCGGGCATTTGAATGCCGCAATTATGGGAAGAAGATGCCTAATGATGCAAACAAAGGAAGGGATACACAGAATGAACCTACTACACTTCAATTCTTCAAGTGCAAGGAAATGGGGCATTATGCTAATAAATGCCCTAATCCAAGGGTTAGTGATGATCAACATGAGCAACCACTTAAGGCAAAGGACAAAGGGAAGTCACATGCGATCACCATTGGCGATGTTGAATATGACAATGATGTGGTGGAATGATTAAGTGTTTATGTAATGGGATTCTAGAATAATGTTGTATATAGTATCATGGAATATTGGAATATTTATGTATTGGTCTATTTTGGTTTTCAATAGTACCGGTAACCATAGAATATGATTGAGATATTTTTGGAAAAAAAGATGATATGCGCATAATGAATGGAAAACGAGAAAATAAAATGTTTGACCGTATTCATGAGCTCATGACTGATATAAGGAAAAGGTTATATCATGGTTTGAGTATATATAATTTTTAGATTTTGGTATGTGGAAAGAGTTAACTTTTGACTGCATTCATGTTTTCACTATGGTTCAATTAATGGGTATTCATTCTTCAAGAGAATACATGATTAAGGTATTCACGTGTTTGTAATTTGACCAACAAGATATATCTTATGATATATGGGGGATAAATGATGGCATTCATGTGATCATTTTCGTTATACTATGAGCTTGGACCGAAGTATTTTAGATAATCCTAAAGATTGGAATGGATTATGTTGCACATAAGTTAGGATAGAACTTTTTCAATATTATTGATGGGATGTTATAGTAATATAGCTTTAGAAAAAGGACAACCCACAGGACAGGCGACAGCCCATCGCGTCGGACAAGGCTATGGGAATCGAACCCACAACCAAAGTGCGACTGGCCTTTATCGCCTACCACTGGCCTACAGGAAGTCCCTGGTTAGTAGAAACTAGTTTTATTTTATTACGCGGTATGAAATATGAAGTATAAGTTCATTTTTTGGAATCGTATTTGATTAACCTCACTATAGATGGACTTATGTATATTTGATAACTTTTGTTAACCTTTTGTTTAAAACAGATGGAATGACCCATCATTCTATCACATGATCTATTAACACTTCATGAATAACAAATTCAACTTCATTTCTTTAAGAGATGAAGTGGAAATTGTTCAAAGCACGAACAACAGTGAAATTGTACCAAAATCATGTAAGTATTTCTTTTAATTCATCAACTTTAGGGAAATGATCTTGAAAACCAAAAATGTTGTCCTAGTTCCCTTATATCCGATAAATCAGATGGTACCTTAGATCATCACAAATCAATAGCTTTGTGATTGTTGGCTTTTTCATAGCCATGTTCTCTACCACTCTCCATCAGAACTTGATGGTTAGATTTTTCTTCCATATCCATATTTTCAACTATGTTCTTCTACATGGAAACCCAGTGATGAGTTAATTTGGGTAACCGTTACATTTCATACTTTAGTTTTTAAAGCCATGTTTTGGTATTCCTTTTTACGATGTGGGTTTCTATTAAACAAACTTTCAAGTAGTAAACCATTTATAACCCCGACGAATTTCGAGGGAGAAATTCATTTTAAGGGGGGTAGAATGTAACACCCGAGACTTTTATGTTATATAAGTCATCAAAGGAATCTTTTTCTACACAAAAAACTTTCTTGGCTTTCTTTACACGAAATTGCAACCTTCCCCGATAGCTTGTGTCGTACGCAATACCGAGTTTAACTAAACAATGATATTCTAATAAAATATTATCAAAACTAGCCGTTATGAATAGTAATAACCACTTTTTGAAATTTTATAAATTTTATTTTTAAAAATGGACTTCATTTTTGGATTCGGAATATCGAAATTATCCTAGGGAAAATTTTGGTATTTTTCTGAAAACTTTCAATTTTTGATGAATAGTGAAACCACTAAGTGGTAGTTAAAAAACTGAATTTTTCATAAAACATAATTTTACCGCTTCTGTGAGTGGAATTTCAAAAATCCGAGAGACACGGTTGATTTCAGTAACTAAAATGTGGTTCAATGAGATGAAAATAATTTTTGGTGAATAGTAACTTTTTACTTTTATTTACCACGGTTAAAAGTAAATAGGGTAATTAAGGGTAAATATGTATTATTATTACCCTAACACATGTCCTAATTCTTTTGGACAAGTTTAATTAGACCAAAAACAACCTTAGAAATAAAATATGACCATTTAGGCCCACTTGGATTAGATTAGGACATTTATTATTAATTTATTTAAAGAAGGGTTAAAATAGTTAAAATCAATGTTTAATAAGTAAATCATTTTTAATATGGGGTCATACATAAGATAAATTCGACTATAAATATTCATTAGAAAACTAAAAATATTTCCTACATAATGGTATTTTATTTTTAATTTTTAGACATTAAATAATTTAATTTATTTATGACACAAAGATGATGCAGTAATTATCTTATTAATGAAATATTGACATAATTGATGTTATAAACACCAAAATAAATGTAATTTGAGACTTTTTATGAATTCCACTAATTTTCTAGATTAATATGACATGATAGTATTGATTTAATTAACTTTTTTCGAACTAATCATTCTGTTATGATTTTCACAAAAATTAATTACTAAATAGTGTCAAAATTGACATAAAATAGTTTTTAAAACAAATATTATATTATTAATTGTTATTTTATTCCTAAAAATCTACGGTTCGGGAAAATGACTTAGATATGGTTATATATATTAATAATAAACAACTTGGGGTTCGTTTGGCTGCTTATAGTAAGTTTATTAACCTTATAGTATAAGAACACAAGAAGACACGGTAAAAGTAAAATTATTTAACTTAATGTAAAATCTAAATTAAAAGGTTAAAATAGGAACCTAAACTTGTCTAAATTCTATTGGATGAGAGTATTTCGACCCATACCCACCTTATATTCTAAATAAATCAATTTTGATCTATTTAAAACCGAACTTGACTTTACAATAAAATAATAGTTTTAGTTATTCCAAAGGTACCCCTCTCCTCCCTTATAAAAGGGCTCCTCCTCCTCCCTCTTCCTCACACCACTTTGAGCCTTCAAACTCTGAAAACCCCTTCCAATTTCTCCTCTCCAGTTCCCTAGAAACATCCTAGAGGTTCTTGTCTTCTTCAAAGACCTATTTTAGTACCCCTAAAAGGAGGTCTCAAAGAAGCACTTCAAAGAAGATGTAATGTCCGTTACTGATTCTTTCATATTTATTTCTTCATCCACTTCTTCTTCTTTAGTTGCTTCATTATGAAGTAATAAAATCAGTATCACTCATATACTGATATGTTATTATAAGTATGAAACAACCCTATTTCACCATCTATCCATCCTACGGAAAAATAAATCACCGCACGTGCGTACGTACGGAATACCGTCTCCACGCCGTGGTGTAATCTATTTTCCACCACCACCTTACTTGGATGGGTATAATGGTGTAAATAATGACTATATATGACTATTAAAAAGTTATATTTATTCTGAAATATTATACATACACTCCAATACAATTCCACCATCATGGGAACGATATCATCGCTCGTGTGTACGTACGGAATACCATCTCCACGATGTGATGCGATTCGTTCTACATGATCTTCATTGCATAATGATTATATAAATGAATTGAATGAATGAATATGATATATATTACAATAATACCATTCTGTAAATGAGGTATCTATAACCTAAAGAGAAGAATAAGAATTTATCTGACAAACACGCATAATAACAAAAAAGTAATAAACACCCGAATAACAAGTAGTAATGAAATATTACTAATAATAAGCTAAGAATATGACCATATATGATATCATAACAATAATTATGATTCTGGAATAAGTCAATAACATTATTTAAATCATTATACAGGAGGTTTGGACACTTACGAAGCAAATCGGACCTAAGGTAAGGGAAAATATCACAATCTCATTTTATCCGAGATTGTTTATACTTTGGTATTTACTGGGGTGTATTTTATCATCCACATCCATTTTTCCTCAATATGTAATATTATTTCCATCCACCTACAATTGTTTAAATCCAATTTTACCCTTCGGTGAGTTTTTAGTAAAAGATAAGAAAGGAATCTTTTTTCTTTTTTCATACGAGGTACTTTTTGAATTTTCCGACAAAAGTATAAAGAATGTTTTTTTAACTTATACGGCATGAGTGGACTTTTAAAACATTATTTCCAAGAAGCTTACTTTACAAGTTTTCATGTTTATTTTTAATCAACATATTTTAGTTTAAAATTGTATAACATGTTAAGAAAGGAAAATGATTTTGAAGTAGAAAGGATATTTTCCTCAAGAATGGAGTTCAAGTGTTTTATCAAAATTATTTTCTATCTAAGATAATAAAGGGTTTTGTTTCTATCCCTATTATTACATGGATTTGATTATGTTTTGATGGAAATATTTTTATGAATTCTTTTATCTTATATGAATTGTTTTATGATGTCATGATGTTTAAAGATTCCCATTTTTATTACATGGGTTATGCTCTGATGTATGGTTTATGATTTTGTGGCACACATAAGAATGGTATCATTATGAGATGGGTGGGACATATATCTCCCTCCAATGCATTGGGTAAAGATTTTATATCTCATGAGATAGACATGGATTGAACGGTAGGTTATACCAGGTCAGTGAAACAGGACTGAAACGAGGAGTGAACTCGGTTCAGAAAGGGACTTTGTCCACTAAGATAGTCTTGGCAATGAGTCTTGACTAATAAGAAATGATTCTCTATGATTATGTGTGTATGCCACAAAGTTTCATGTTTTATGTTAGGATTATTGGGATTACATTTCACTAATATGATTTATCCCATGTTATGAAATTATGAACTCTTTTGCAGCTTAAGATTTCCAAAAGATAAGTTCTTATGAATATGACGTGATTGATATTTCCTTTGTTTACCCTTACTGAGCATTTGAGATCACCCTTTTATGTTTTTTTCCCCAGGACATAAAGAAAGGATTTAGGTTTTAAAAAAAGAAGATCTTTATGGGAGATGTTGAAGATCTTTCACCACGATTAGAAGATTATATTCCAAGTTTCCAAAGACACTAAACTATTACGGTCCTTGTGTGTGTGTTTTTGTTATGTACTAAGTATTCCAAAAAAGTAATGTAATGTCTATGTACGTTAAGCTTCAGGCCTCTACAATACACCTATGAGTACAACTTGTAAATTGGATGCAGATGAAACTGGGAAACCAGTGGATCAAACCAATTATAGAGGTATGATTGGGAGTTTACTTTATCTTACTGCTACTCGGTCAGATATTATGTCTAGTGTGTGTATGTGTGCAAGATTTCAAGATAATCCAAAAGAGTCACACCTTCTTGCACTTAAAAGGATTTTAAAATATCTTAAACATACTACTAATTTAGGATTATTTTATCCAAAAAGACAATAATTTGATTTAATAATTTATTCAAAAGATGAATTTACTGGTTGCAAGTTATATAGGAAGAGCACATCTGGAACATCTCATATTCTAGGTAAGTCCTTAGTTTCTTGGTGTAGTAAAAAGAATAATTATGTTGCATTGTCTACTGCCGAAGCAGAATATATTGCTACTGGTAGTTGTTGTGCACAAATTATGTGGATGAAACATACTTTATTGGACTATGGATATCAATTTAGGCATGTATCTATAAAATTTGATAACACGAGTGCGATCAATATCTCTAAGAATCATATATATCACTCTAGGACTAAACACATTGATGTAAGGCATCAATTTTTGAGGGATCATTATCAAAAGGGTGATATTAATCTTGAATTTATAGGCACTGAACATCAATTAGCTGACATATTCACCAAGACTTTAAATTAAGAATGGTTAAATTACATTATAAATTATTTAGGAATGATAAAATTTCCATAAAACTCGCTGTTAGAGAAACCTCACCGTTTGAGAGACCTCACCGTTAGTGAAACCTCACTGATAGATAAACCTCACCGTTAGAGAGACCTCACTGTTATTGAAACCTCACCAATAAGTAAACCTCGCCATTAGAGAGACCTCACTGTTAGAGAGACCTCACAATTAGAGAAACCTCACTGTTATAGAGACCTCACCGTTAGAGAGACCTCACAGTTAGAGAGACCTCCCCATTAGGATTCTCACTGGTAGTTGTCACGGATATGTTTGGCGCTGTTTGGATTTCATGTTTTTAGTTAAAACCTTTATTGATTTTAATGTATTTATTTTTATAACATCTCTATTCCTAAATGATAAAAATTAAGTCTAAGTCACGTTTCAATCCACCTCGAACTCTCTTAACTTCAAACCTTACTTCTCGAACCTCCTCATTTCTTATGAACCCTAATTTCTTTGATTCGGAAATAGAAAGAGTAAAAAAGGCCAGAATTCAGAGATTAAGGTGATGTGTTGAGTGGAAAGAGGCGGAAAGAAGGGCCTAGAGGCAGTGGCAGTGGAACAAGTTGTGAGAAGAGTGCAGTGAACCCACACTTACTGAATAGAAATATCGTAATCGAGACAGAACTATATACAGAATGGCTCCTACCTAGAAAATATTTGATTTTAAGGATATTGGAGGAAAAAGGGTGGCTCAAATGTTTTTCAAATAATAATGGTCCTTATTATCCAATACTGGTAAAGGAATTATATGAGTTTGTTTTTTTTTAGAAATCAGTAGGTGAGAACAGAATGGTATCAGTAGTGAATGGAAAGATAATATCTCTTTCTTCTATTGAATGGGATGAGTGCTTGAAAGTTCTACACGAGGGTGAGTTTACATATTCCTCAAAGTCAGTACCTCATACTACTGACATTTTTCAGTATGAAACTGCTTTTCAAGATCTCACTAGAGATGGCACACCAAAAAAGTAGTTGTTGTAGAAATGGATGGAGAAAACCGGTTGATGTTCAAATTTATCCAGAAAGTTTTAAGTCCAAGAAGAGTGGATTTTGATATCCTTGGATTCCAATATATATTCTTGTTTTATCTGTTAAGGCATAGTGTCAAAGTAAATCGGTGTAGGATTCTGATGATTCAAATTGAAGATATGACCAGGCCAACGTCAAAAGCAAATGATCTATTATTTGCAAAGATGATTTCTTTTATGATCAAGGTAAAAGGTGTGGTTGAGTCTCAAGATGAGACAATGGTTGTGAGAGAAAATTTTTTTATTAAAAAACAGTTTTTAAGTACATGAAGATTGGCTAAAACACATGGAAAATGGAATTGGTAAATGATGATGAGAAAGTTTATGATAAATTTAACCATGTTGAGCATCCAAATCAGCAAAGAGGTAGGAGAGATCCAGGTCTAGGACCTGATGAGGAGGAACCTCAATACAGTGATGATAATGCTATGTAGGATACCTCTATAGAAGATGGAGGGGATCAAGATTTTCCTCCAAGCCCAACTGCTGAAAAGGTATCATATGGAAAGGAAAGTCCACATGTGACCCTACCTAGAAAGGAAATAGTTCTGGGAGAGAGCATTATTGAAGAAACATATGTGGATGAGGAAGACCTGTCTAGACCAGGTCATAAGGAGACTGATCCAAATTCCAAAAGTAGTGATGATAAAGAGGAAAACTTATCTAAAAATGGAAGTACATGTTTGAGTCTCAGTCCTCTGATTGAGATCTCTATTATGCCTATTGAGGAGATTCCTGAAGAAGATTTACCAGTACCTATTACTAATATACCCCATCATGTTCCACCTAGTTTGGATATAAATATGGTTATAGATGACTCTTCTGAAGAGGAGATGTATTCAGTTGGTGCTGAAGAAGAGGAAGCTTCACTTGAGGGGGAGAAATATGCTAAATATGGTTCTGTCTCAATTTTTCATGAGGTAGAAGATTGTTTAGAGGATCCAGGATTTGGGGTGCTTGGAATTGATTATTCAGGATCTGATGAAGACCAACGCATAGGAAATTTTTTAGCTTCTGTTGCTATTTTTTCAGAAAATCTTATAACTAAGGCTGATCTTGATTCTTTAAAGGCTGTGTTAAAATATACTTTCGCTGAATCTGTTTCAGAATTGAAAAGTTGCTTTGTTGATGAGCTAAGAAAAATGGAAAAATCATTTGAATTCTCTCTTGAAATAGTTGTGTCACTTTTTGTGACAAATATGTTGAATGAAGTTAAAGTGTGTCAAATTAAAATTATGAGTTTGACAGAGGCTGTTGATTCTTTGAAGCAATTGGTTGCATCATTTTATACCTTTTTTAGTGCCCAATATCAAGTTGATGCTGACATCAATTATATAAAAATTTAGTGAAACAGTTTGTGGATGTTTTGAGATTTTAAAGCAAACCATAAAATATCATGTCAGTACTCAATATTTGGTTGTGAAGAAACTGATAAGTAATTTGACCCAATCATTCAAATAAATAGTAGCCTTTACTGTAAAACCTCTTGGTACCTCTTGAGTTTCAGTTGATGTTGAACAGTTTAGATCTATGTTGAAAGAAGAACTTGCTCAAGTTAGTGCCAGTAGTTCATCTGATTCTCACATGATATCTACCACAAGAGATATCAGAAAGATCATTCAAGATTATATGAGAGATGCTACTACTACCTGAAAGGAAATAAAAGACAAGATTGATCTTTATTTTCATAGGGTGTATACCAAGAATCAGCTAAACAATCATTTCAAACTTCTGTTATAAAACCTAAAACTGCCTCCAGTCACTCAAGCTTTCAGAGATCAAGTTAGTAAGATCAGGGAGTTTACTCCTACTTTGGACAAGTTTATGGAGAACAAGGATGATTTTATCTCTACTATAGAGAGAGGAGGAGGAATCATCATTGATTTTAGGAACTTGTTACTGCCCTTTCTGCATGTGTACAGTACCCTAATTATTGTACCTCCATCCCCGCCTACCTCTGGTTAGTTTGATTCCACACCTCAGTTGACTCCAGTTCAAGCTATCAGAAGTCTTACTCCTATTATCACAAAAAGGAGTACCCATTATAGTCACGGTAGTGTTTCAGTAGCTCAACCACCTTTGATCATCACTGCTGTTCCCAAGCCTTCCCCTATACCTACCAAGCCTGAATCCACTTATGATCCCAAAGGAAAATCTAAATTACCTATTGGGGATGTGGATTGATTAGTGGATAGGACATTTGATAGGGATCACTTGTATTCCTTTTGTATCATTTTTGTTTTTCTAAGTATTTTTCTATGAAGTAATACCTACATGGTCTCATTCTCTTTTACTTTCTGTTGTTTCTCTAATCCATATTTGTTTTCTTTTTTCCCTTTTTCTAATCACAAATGGGGAGAAATTATGATATGGAGAAGTGTGAGGGAGAATAATATGGCTAAGGATAGGGATAATGGGTCTCAGAGTCTATTTATATATATATATATATAATTCTACCTCTGATACATTTACCTTTAATACTATATTCTCTGTTTCATTTTACATATTTCATTTATGGTTACAAGGAATGATATTTTGACATCATTTGAAAATTTCAATGGGAACACTAAGAAGTGAGAAAAAATTTATTTTATACTGATACATTAATAATTATTCTTGATTATAATGAAAAAATTTGTGATTATCAAAAAGGGGGAGATTGTTGGACTGACTAGTTTTGATAATCTCAACTATGTTTAGATAAGATTTGATAATCCCAAATAATATCTATCTATATATTAATTATAATTTCAACTGAGTTGATATGAATATCAAAATGATCATATCATATAATTTGAATATGTTACTAAATTTTTATTTATGATTATAAATGTTTAATAATGATTAATCTTGATACTAACTCAATCTGGAAATGATATACCTAGAACAGATACTTTATAAGCATTTAAGTTTTCGATTCACTAATACAGACAGAGCTATAGATAAACCAAGGTCACTAATAGACCAAGACTTTTGTTATATATAAAGTCATTGATACATAGTATCTCAATACAAAGTCTCCAGTACAGCAGCTACTGATATAAGGATCCACTGCTACACAATAATCTACTGATATAAGGAGTTACCGCTACATAGAGTCATTGATACATAAAGCTACTGTTACAAAGAGTAACAGCTACCGATGCAAGACCTACCTTTACAAGTCCACGGCTACAAGTTCATTGATACAAAGAGCTACTGATGGAAACCAGTCACTATTTCTCTAAATTCAATTTCTATGTTTTTATTTAGAAATGGCCATATTTGGTGCTTTTAATGCAACTGATATTAATTAATGATGTTTGTTGGATGTTAGGGAACTGTACCTTGTACTTGGAGAAGTACTCACACCTTATGTCGGATATTAATTAATGATGTTTGTTGGATGTCAGGTAACCATACATTGTACCTGTAGAGGTAATCATGCCTTTTGTCGAACCACCACATGTTCTATAAAAGGAAGATCAAAGATGCACATAAAAGAAGAGATGATGCACAAAGAGATGTATGTTGTAGAAAAAGGAATAGACACACGATATATTCAAAGAATAACTTTACTAGGAGTTGAAGGACATTGTTGTGCTACAAAGACTACCATAATCTCAAGAAAGTAACCCATACTTGGAAGTCAAGAAACAGAACCACGATGCTCTGTTTTCCAGAAAATTTCTAGAGAATGACTGAAAACAACATCTTCTCAATCCAAAAGGAGTCCAGAGCTTCATTTCCATCACATAGATATTTCCAAACTCATCTCAATCTTATTATCTCTATTTTTATTTTTTTATATTCATTTCAATCAATGTGTGTGCTTATGTTTATCTTAAACGCACACTGTCTCCTAAGCATAACTGGAGAATATCTAAAATCCTCACTCAAACTTTCTAAACCTTTTTGTATCCCACTATGAATTGTGGTAGAGTTTAAGTGTGACCTGGATAGCCTGTGTGATATTGTTATAGTTTTTCCCATGTAGAACTGTGGTAGAGGTCTTTGTACCTGGACAGTCTCAGTACTATTTTTTACCCCGATCCAGGGTGTGGATCAAAGTTTTATATAAACTGTTTGGGAGGACTAAGTCTCATCTTGAGACTGAACCTCTTGGTTAAAACTATTGTGAATATTATTTCAATTTAAACTATTTTCACTTTTCCACTACTAATTACTTTGAAATTCAAATATTTTTTAAAGTAACTCTGATAGTTTAAATAGAAAGTGTTTGTAATTATTTCTATCCAATAAGTTATTTTCAAAAGCTAACTTAATCTTCAGATTAAGATAACTAAGAAATAATCAATCTTTGAGAAACTAATTAAACACTTAAAATCTTTATAAATTCACTACAGTTTAACTTGTTTGTTAAATTAAGGGTTTTTAATAGAAATATTTTAAGTAGAAATTTTTAATAGGAAATCAATTCACCCCCCCCCCCCCACCCCCACCCCCCTTGAGTATCATCTGGGACAACACCAGCCACTTCGGATATTGGACCTCATGAATGAAGTTTTCTATGATGATCTAATCAACTTCAGCCTCTATTTTGGCATCATGTGTTGGGTGCATCTTCATAGCAGCTTGTTTATAGCCTCTATGGTCCTCTAGAGATCCCAGTTAGTGATTGGCCACCTCAGGATCTAGTTACAACATTTCTATATAGTTCTAGGAAAATAAATCTCAATATTTCTTTAAGAAATATGTATAAACCTATTTATCTTAATGGTTTCACTAATCAAGGTAGGTCATGGTCTCCCTATATACCCAAATTTATTTCTATGATTTCATCAATGGTGGTAGAGACACCCTCCTCAAATGCTGAAGGGGAATCCATATGGCCTTCTTCCTCCCCTTCACCTTCCTCCCCTTAAGTTTCTTCTTCTTGTCTAATTGGGGAAACAAGTCTTGGAATGAGTTTTTTAGAGTTGAGATAGGAGTCTTTATCTGGGTATTCAGAAGATGAAGCATCTTCCACTAACTAAACTGATGATGAGGGATTTCCCTGAAACTCTGGAGAGGATAGAGTGATGGGTGGGGGAGTGACTTTATCTAATTTTAGTTATGAGACATCCTACTCTACCTTAGTTGGTGAGGTATGTATTTTCTTGAGATTGGAGGAAGAAATGAAGGTACTTTCATCTAATATTTTCCCACTTTTTGTGGAGTTAAAAAGAATTTCAACACTACTAGACTTGGTAGTTATAATAGAAACCATAACGATTTCTGATTACTCACTCGGCTTTTGGATCATCTTCTTGATCTATTTGATAGGTAAAAAATTCTATTCTCCATGATGTTTGACGGCATTAGCTGGGATTATTTCAAGACTGTTTGGGGTGGTGACCCTTTAAACATCATCACCTAGGGGTATTTTTCCTTTCCCCTAATAGAATCTTGTGTCAATATAATGCGACTTGTAGGATTTTAATGGGGCCTTATCAGTTTACAACATCCCAATATTTCAATTGATTCAATATTTAATACATTGATGGTATAAGGAATGGATTTTCAAATGTTTGTGCAACCAGGGCCTTCCTAGAAAGACATTGAAGGTTGTGTTCTACTGAACCACCAGAAATTATGAGTTTTTTAGGTGTTCAAAAAATTGTGCCTTTAGCTTGATTTGTCATAATGGATTTTGCTAGATTTTTCCATAGCCTTTAAATTTTATAGAGGAATTAATTAAGTTATTTTCATTGTATCCCAATTAGAGAAGTGTTTGTACTAGAATGAGATTAACTCCATATCCATTATTAATGAAAAAATTCTGGATATGGAAACTATTTAACCTAAAAAACACATACAAGGGTCTTATGTGCCCTTATATAATTCCGTATTCATCTTGATTTGTGAAGTATATAAACACATGTAATTCTATAGAATCAATATTTGTCTGATAAACATCAACAACTTCTACATTAGCATAAAACTCCGTTGGGCTTATCAAATCTTCTATGGGTGCTTCTATAAGGTATTTTGACAAACTAAATGCATCTAGGATTGATATTTTGTCCAGTATCAAGGATGACTATTTCATTATGTCATACTTATGGCCTAAATTCTGACACTTCCCAAATTAGGGATGCTCTTTAATAATATTTGAGGGGATTGATTATTTGAGGTAGATGGATCGGCCCTCATGATTTGAGTTGTAAGTGCTTTTATCCATGGGAGGTTGGGTCAAGTAGGTTTGACTACTAGTTGAGGGAAATATAATACTTCTTTTCCTAATTGATATTCCAGAGTGATCAGTTCATATTGGATTCTAGCAGGTGCAGGGTTATTTTCATATTTCTATTTGACTTGCTGAAGGGATTTTTCGCAAGTTTTTGCAGCATTGATGGTTTGAGTAGGGGCATGATTATAATTTTATCTATTGTCACAACTACTCTTCCCTGATATCCATGGATCCTAAATCCTATTCCTCCAATTCCTTGATTGAGTGTGGGGAACTCGATATCATATCCATACTCACTATCATAGAAGGAATTCATTAAGATAATGAAATTAGTGGAACTGATGATCAACTCCCCTTCTAGGGATGAATCTACCCTAGTGATCACTTATATTGGCTCTATTTGGGGAGGTAGTTCCTATTGTTTCATATCTAAAGAAATAAAATTTTAGAGTGTTAAATTCATATTTGGCATTGGGGAAGGTTCATCCTGCTTCTTTTTCTCTCTATCTTTCATGTTGGGGTTCTTTTTGGAGGGTATTATTTTGGAGTTTTGTGACTCCAATGATGTTAGCTATGTTGAAGTGGATGTGTTGAGGGCCTAGTTGGTAGTTTCAATTGGGTTTCGATTATTCCATGAGTATGATTGTATTTTTAGTCATACATATATCAAACTTATGATCCATTCTTCAAATAACTTATTTACACTCTCCTGATTCCTTAGGGATAGTTGTGTAAACATATGCCACTTGCACTGGAGACAGTCCCAATTTCACATGCCTGGAATATATCATTTTATTCAGTAGGTCTTTGAAGATGAAACATTCATAAATAGTGTTCCCTATTATTCAGTAAAAGGGAAAATAATCTATTCAGTCATTGAGACCCACCTCATTGGAAATTTTTGGCAGCATAAGATGGAGTAAATCATGGTCCATAGAACCCATAAAATAGGCATCAAATTGATCATGTTGGAATAAGTAAACATTATTCCTTTATTCCCCAAACATATTACCTATGGGTCCCCTCTACTCATCCTATCAAGGTGGGGATTTCTATTGATGATTGTGGGTGTTGTATGATATGGTGAAGGATTAAGAATTGGAGTGGACATAGAAGCTAGCTTAAGTATGACTGATACTGCCTACACCTTTTCTTTTCTTTTCCCCAGGACTAGAGGAATCACATAGGAGATATAAATAGTCCACTGGATGAATTATTTCATTCTTCTGGAAATGGAGAAGAAATATCGAAACTCACTTTTATATTTCCCCAGGATGAGTGGAATTCACAGCTCATCATAGAGTTTATTGGTACACATAGTAAGCATATCTTCTTAGAGAAGAGGATAGTTTAGGTAAAAGTTCAACCCTTTACATAAGGTGATAAAGTCCAAGACTCTCTAGTTCTCTAGCTATTTATATTATTATAGGTCACTGAGTGTTGTCTTCTATAGGGTTGAGTTGAACTAGAAGAGGAAATTCCGATTGAGGTATTTCTATCCCATGATAGACTGAGAAGTTAAGGTAATATATCACACAAAGGATAGCCCTTGCATGGTTCACATGAAACATTTGAGTTTCATTGATTATTTTTTCTCTAGATTTTCCATCATGGGATCATAATGGGATGCATAGTGGGTTTGATGTTGTTTTTTAGCACTTCTTCCATTGAACATAGGAAACATAGGACTCCTAAAATTTGGTGGTGGTGTGGTGAATCTTTCCCAATCAGGGTAAGGTTTTTGTCCAGGCTACACTCGAGAACATCGTTCCTCTATGGATTCTAATTGAGTTGTGAATGCATTGATGGTGTCGATAATCCCTTTATGAGTGTTCTAGGTGAAGTAATGGTTTAGAATTGACGTGTTGGTTCTTATTCTATTTGGGGTGGATATCCAACCAGAAAAATAATTTTGAGGATTTACCTAAACCTGTTCTGGTTGTTTATTTAATGGAGTAAAATTATGGTACCCATCTATTATTGGGACCACAAAGACCAATGGTATAAGAACTATATTGGGTGGATATCCTAGCCTCACTTCAATTGATAATATGAACACTCTTGGATTAAGTTCACCTACTGGAAGTGTACATTGAATATCTTTTTGGGGATCATACTCAATAAGAACACTACCTCTATGAAACTCAGTGTTTATTCATCATAAATATTTTATTTCATCCACCTACCGAGTGAATCTCTCATAGAGTATAGGAAGCTCGTTCTCATTATTAAGAGGAGGTAGATCATATATGAACTTTTTTTTATTATTCTCTATGTTATATATTTACTAGAGGGTTATATGGTATTGGTCAAGGGAGCATCCGGATTTAGGGAGACTCTCTAGTTCCTGTTAAGCACACCATCATTATCAGTGTGGATCAGATTTTTTATTGAACCATACACCTCTTGTTATTTATAATTCACATCATTTTTGGTATTATTTTTAGGATTTAAGTCCATGATGATTACTAATTCATAATTAATTTTGGGAATCGTACCGACAGCAGAATGTTAGTGGTGTTGTTTTTTCCCTTTGTTGGACCCCTCCCTTCCCTTCCAAGGTCCTCTTCAGGATTCTTGGAGAAGGGTGACTCAAAGGGAACCTTTATACAGCCTATTTATATGTATCCCTTATGAAGGTAATGATTCATGAGATAAGATGGAATATGATACCTCTCTTCCAATCATCCTCCTTTAACAAGAAAAGACTGATTTTCATCATGGGGGTGGTTGAAGTAAAAAATTACCCCAGCCCCATGGGCTGCAGTTGCTCATGTTCTCTAGTTGGTGTTCCCCCAATCTGTTTTTTTGTCTTACAAAGACATTTTGTGTTAAAAAATCCCCCAACCTTGTAATCTGGGGCTTATCTAATATTTTTTTGGTTAATGATGTTGTAATTGTTCTCTTAATCTCATGAATTCTAGTTCAAACAAGATCCAGATATGATGTTGGGCCTACTTTTGAACTATTTGTTTATGAGGACATAAGAGTGCTTGATGATTGGATTCCTTTAGTATAGAATCCTCTTAAATGTTCTAGATTAACCAGTTCAGTAGTTTTTTCATGGATTTCTCTCTTTGGTATTGACACTTTTGAGACTTACTCAAGGAATTTTTTTATTCAGAGAACCGCCTTTTCTTATAAGGGGATTTCCTAATAGCTACCTTGGAACAATGAAATTACAAGATTTCATCTCCAGTGGGTTTTTATGGATCAAAATTGGGGTGAAATGTAAAGATCCATTCTCTTCCCATCCTCTAATATGAACACCATATGGGGGTTTCACTGATTAGATGACACAACTTATGTAGTGCATTGAGGTAGGTCAACTGGAGATCATTCTGTCTCATTTTGGACTATGGTCTTCATGCATAAGGAATAGATTCTAATTTTATTTGATGATGATTCTCTAAAAATATTTTTAAATGGTTAGTATACCCATATTATTTCAATATTTTTTTATTTTGGGTGTTGGGGAGTTGTCCAGAGATTGAGGAAAATTTTATGTATGAAATCTTCTAAAAATTCAATTGGTATGTCGAACTGATAAGTGGCTGAGGGCCAAACCATAATGGGTATATCATCCCTAGAAAGTTATCTTCTCATGAATAATATATCCTTTTGTTCTTCTTAAAGAGACTCCTAAACTTGATCAGCCCAATATGGATGCTTCTTGTTATTTTTATCACATGTATTAGGGTTGATGGAGGTCTCGTTAGCATGAGAACAGAATGGGGGTGGCTTGAAGGATGTGTAATGCCCAAATTCATCTTCTAGTTGAGAAATGATGTCTGTTATTATTGATAATGTATTTAACATATCTGACCCCACCATTCTAAGAACCGTGGAATATGAGTGTTATCTCATATTTGACTTGACAATGGGAGGATATTCATGTTAATATGAAATGTTACTGTGGGTAGGACCATCGTAGTTGGTACTACCATGGAAAGGACTACCATCATAGATTTTTGTCCAACTACAGGGAGAATTTCTTCTGTGTATACCCTAGGGAGGACCTTTAGGGTGGATGACGGTAAGGTAAGGACCTTCTTGCTGAAATAAGGTGTCGCTACAGGGAGTACCTTCGTAGTTGGTTCTACCATGGTGAGGACTACCATCATATCTTAATGTTCAACTATAGTGAAAATTTATGAGGTATATACTCGGGGGAGTACCTTTTGAGCTGACGATAGCAAGGGGTACCTTCTTGCAGAAATTAGATGTCACTATAGGGAGGACCTTCACAGTTGGTTCTACCATGGAGAGGACTACCATCATATCTTTATGTATTGCTATATGAAGAATCACTATATCATATACCATGTGGAGGAACTTCAGGGTGGATGAAAACATGGGGAGAACCTTCTTGGTGAAATAAAACATCACTATGGGGAGGATCTTCATAGTTGGTGCTACCATGGGGAGTACAACCATCATTGTTTGATGTCTGACTACAGGTATAATTTCTACGACATATACCCTATGGAGGACCATCAGGGTGGATGATAGCAAGGGGATGACCTTTTTTATATTTTATGTCACTTCAGAGAGAACCTTTGTAGTGAATTCCATCATGGAGGGGAATACCATTATTGCTTGATGTCTAAATATAGGGATAATTTATGTACTGTATACCATAGGTAGGACCTTAAATGTGGATGACAGTAAGAGGAGGACCTTATTTTTTAAATAATATTTCATTATGGGGAGGACCTTCATACTTGGGGCTACCATGGAGAGGACTACCATCCTAGTTTAATGTCTAACTGAAAGGAGAATTTATGTAGTGTATACCCTGGGGAGGAACTTCAGGATAGACAGTAGTAAGGGGAGGAACATCTTGCTAAAATTATATGTCATTATAAGGAGGAACTTTGTAGTTGTTTCTACCATGTCAATGACTAAAATCAAAGATTTATGTTAAACTTTAGGTAAAATTTCAACAATTTATACCTTATTGAGGATCATTATGGCATAAAATAGCAATGGGAGGACCTTTTTACTATTTGATTTCAATATAGACCGGACCTTCACAGTGAATTCCATCATGAAGAGGACTACCATTATAGCTTTATGTTCAAATGTAGGGATAATTTCTATAATGTATACCCTAGGGAGGAATTTTTGGGAAGATAACAGCAAGGGGAGGAACTTCTTGTTGTTTGATCCTCTTTCCAAGAGGAGGGATACCATGATGCTCATTGGGATATATGCTCTCATGCTTGATCATTTTATTTCCACGAAGTAAACTTTCTTGGTACATGATTTAGGGAGGACCTTAAGATATTATAGTAACAATGTTGTGTGGAGGACCTATGTAACTTCAACTACCATTTCTGTAATTTGATAATGGATCAGTATGATCCTGATCTATCGTTGAAAAATGTTTGATGACATCAAGAACTCTAGCTTCCAATAGAGAAGGGTTATGGATTTTCTCTTTATTTTCTAGTTTCCTTTGGCACTTTTCATTTTTTGAGGTCTCTTGATGGAAATTAGGGATACTTGTTATGGGTGACAGCCTTCATGTATAGGTGAATGTTCAAATGGCTCATGCAGGGCTGTCGGGACACGCTATTGATCTTCTTGAGTTGTGGAAGGGATATTTTCCTACCCTAGAGCGGCCACCAAAGTGGACTAGTGTCCCCTAGTTTCAATGGGTATTTATTCCCAATATTTTTTTCCATTTATCATTAAAAATTTCCAATGACCATCTCGGATGGGACGAGGGATTTATTTCTACTCTAGAGTGACAACCCTATTGTGTGGGCGAGTCACCCTACTTTCAGAGGTGGGGTTGTGGTCCTGGATCCTTTTTATTTCTATGGACATGATTACATCTTGAAAAGTATGTAGGATATAATTAGGGAATGATATCTGGTCCTCCATAATTTCCATCATTTTTTGAGAGACTTCATTGTCTAGAACAGGAATATATGACCATTTCAGAATTAGATCAAGAATATATTAATTCTTCCATCCTCTATTTCTTCTCAGTGATTACTGACAGTTCTTCCATGTAGGGGAAGATATATGGGTCTACCCATGATTTTAAACTAGTATATTCTAGCTGTTTTCTCTAATTTTCTCCATATTTCACTGGAGGGATTCATACTTATGAGCATGAATTTTCTTCTGCTCTTTTTTTTCATCATATTAGACTGATGGCCTTGATATGAATCTGCAAGAATTTTTCTTTGTTGTTATTTTTTAATAATATTTTATTTATGGGATTTATATTCATTGGCAACGATATAAGATTGACTATTTTTTCCATACTATCTGATTAACGGGCTTGGTATGTATCAACAGTAATTTCTCTCTACTCATAGCTAGTTTCCACTCTATTTGTATGATGGGATTCATGATAATTGGTGAGAATATATACCTACATATAGTTTTCTGACCTATTTTCATGATGGTCTTGGTGATCAGTATCAAGAATTTCATTCTTCTCAAATTTTTCTGCTCTATTTGTATAACGGGATTTATGTGCATTAGCAAGGATATATGTATACCTATAGTTTTTTGTCTTATTTTACTAATAGGATTCATGAGACGGATAATGAATAAATGTCTTCACATAGTGTGTCATATTATTTTCATGATAGGACTCTTCAACAAGAATAAGGATAATGACCTATTTTTTATTATCTAATTTTCACCCTTCATGGGCTTCCCTAGGGACCTGGGTTCATTTGACTTCAGTAGGGGCCCATGGGGTAGTATCCTTTTTTTTTGTTGAGGATACTATGTTTAATGGAGTTGGAATCAATGATTTCAATTAGGTTCCCTTGAGCATAACCCATGTGCTATTGAGATGAATTCATTGGCAATTACTTCATCAGCCTCCCTATAGTGAGGGAAGAACTCATTTTCAATTTCTATTGATAGGATTCCTAAACGGTTGGATATGGCTAGTCAAGTTGTCTGATTATGGACTTTCAACTATCTTTAGGTTGATGTATGGAAAATCTTCCTAGCCAAGAGTTCTTATCTTTTTTCCTCTAGGGTGGGGAGAGTACCATTCTAATGGTATTCTCTAACCAATGCATTCAAGGCCCAACATTTAAGACACTGGGTGGGCGATAGAGTCCTCTACTTTGTGGAGAATCCGGTTGGTGTAGTGGTTGGTATACACATCTTTAAAAACATATGAGTTTCCATTGGATTAAAGGGAGCTCTTGAGAGTTCCTGTAATGTATGTGATAGGTACAGACAACAAAAAATCATCAAAGTAGCATCTCATGAACGCATGTGTAATTAATAGTCTCTCTTGACACCCTTTTATTTTTTAGGTGAAAGGGGCCTGAAGTGGGGTAAAATATCCACCTTAGTTAAGTATTCTTATTAGGTTCACCATTTTGTGTCCCTAAAATGCATGCTCCTATCAAGAATGAAATGGTCCAACAAGTACTAGGTAGTATATCCTTTTTATCATGAAAAAGAGGTTCCCTAGTTAATTTTTTCACATCGGGTTCACCATTTTATTTCCCTTAAATAAATGTTCATGTTAGGAATGAAATGGTATGTTGAGGACTGGGTAGTATATCCTTTTTATCTTTCAAATGAGGTGTCATAGTCAATATTTTCACATATGGTTCTCCATTTTGTTTCCTTCGAAGAGGCATTTTTGGTCTGAACAGTTGATTGTAAGGGGTTGAATGGTTTGCAATCAATAAAGTTGGGTACAATGTCTTTATACAATTTCTAACATGTTTTTCTCATGGATCTAGAAATTCCCAATGTATCTCATATCCACAATTCATGGACCTTATTTCCAAAGGCAAGTGGTTGTTGGGAAACTTGTTCAACAACATATAAGAACTCACATTGGTCGAGAGGATGAGAATTCAGGTTCATCACACCCTTTTTTGGGGAACTATTTTCTATTTTGGGACTCTCTTATAGATTTATGATATTATCCTGAATCCTTTTTTCATTCCCAAGTATGCATACATGGGTCACCTTAAACTAGTGATCCATTATAAGTACACATGGTTTCAGAATAATCTATATGTATATGAGGTTCTCTATCAATGGTACCCCTTTAAAGAAAAATTAGATATTATTTGGGCATTCATTAAGATGATGTTTCTTTTAATCCATTTTTGTGACATTATCTATAGTTTTCTATCATGCAGGGACACAAAATACAGAGAAAAAATTGTGAGGAGGTACAGGAGAAATCCTTCCCACACCCAAATCACTTCATGGATGCCATATTGAGAACCATATGCAATTGGACCTCTATAGACTCCATCCTAAGAATCATGTGCAGAAGACTCTCCATTTAAGATTAAATGTAGAGGAAATGTCATTTGTGATATGAGGCATCATTTTCTAACCCTGTAAAAGAATGAATTGCTTTATGAATAGACCCTTTACAGCCAACACTTTGATGAAGATCCTTCATGAACTCCTATTTGTGGATGAAACTTCATAGAAAATCCCTTACAGAAGACTGCTTCATGAACAGACCCCTTGTGAAGAACCCTTCATGGGAAACCCTTTGTGGCCATGTCTTTCACGGATGACGCTTCACGAATGACACTTTGTGAATGATCCTTTACAGATGATGTTTAACATAAGATACTTTGTGAATGATCCTTTTAAGCTAGCTTCTATGTATCCATCCCTTCTCAGAAATAACTATTCAAACATTCCTTCACTAATGATCCTATGTGGCCATCTCCTATGTATAAAAAAATTTTGTGCCCATTGTTCCATAATTTGGGGGTTGTACCCCTACACCCCCACTTCGAATAACTATTGGGATTTGGTCTTGATGGTCCAATCTGATACATTCTCTATAATCACTAACCCCCATGAAAAATGGAGAGTCGCATCGTGAATGTTTCTGGATGGATCGACGCCATTTTGGGTTTCACCCTTAGGCCTCCCCAATATTCATCCCTTAAATACCATGATTTGAGTTACTCCTCATGTTACTGCTAAAACCTCATCACCTCACTCATATGCCAGTTTGATCCAGAAATGGCCTCTCTTGCATAAGTCTCACACCAACCATTTCTAGGTATATTCCTCTATGTTTTCCTAACCAAATCACATTAAATATTATGTCACTCATTCCTACAACAAGATGTTAAATTGTGCTTCCATAGTCCCCACAACATGACATTAAACTGTTCTTCCATAGTCCCTACAACATGACATTAAATTGTAATGTCATCATCCTAACTACATGAATTTCAATTGTAGTATACCCTTTTGAAAAAGATAGGACACCACTTGTGACAAACACAATATTACTTATGTGATAATATTAACATGCATCATGATAAGACCACCAGACAATCACTGGGAATCCCTCTTGGAGTAAACCGCTAGCCTTTCTGTAAAAAGGTGACACTTTTTTTCCTTTGTGCCTCATCCTGGGTTATATCCAAATAGATCATGTGATGTGACTATCCTGGATATTAAAATAAAATGGGATACATGCACACTAAAATTAATATCCCTCTCCCTTTGGGATCTAATACTATCCATCAGCAGATAGGGTGAGATTGTGTGATCGTTAGATCTACTGCTTCTTATTATTTCTCACTCCAAGAATGACGCACATGGGCTTAGAGGTTCATGGAGATCCTAATATCCACATGATCCCAAACCCCAATTGTGCCTTCTATATACATGTAAGCCCCAACATAAAACCTAAAAGAGGCCTCCTAAAATGTATAAGCCCCAAAACCATTTCTAAACCTTCAAAGATAAATATTCCCAATGAAGCAACACCAGACAGCCATCCCTTGAGTATAAGTCATAATCATTCCCCCTCTATTGGGTCACTTCCAAGCATAATCCCAAATCAAGTGGGAAACTTACATGTGTAAGCTCTAATCACGTAGGCATCCCCTAAGTGTAAGCTACAACCTATCAAACTATTTGGGATTTGATTCCCAACTAACTGGGATACATAGGAAGCCTATCTAAGGTCCAAACCATGCACCCAAATCCACAAAAAAGTTATCTAGGCCACATTCTTGGTAGGTTTATATCTACCAAGGAGACCATATCTCTCCCGGGTCCCTCAGTCCACCTTGATATAAGTCACACACTATCCTTGACTAGGAACCTTTTTCCTAGGAGTCATTTTCGCATGATGTTAAACTACATGGTGGGGTTCTTTTCACATGACCATAAAAGGTGATTTTCCCTATTTAGTGGAAAAAAACTATGTATCTTCTAATTCCTCTCATGAGGATACATTGGAATCCCACCTTATGGGTTTGATCCTTATATCTTAACATCTTGCATATCCCTGGATGATAGAAAACTCTAGAGTGCCTCACCAAATGGATTGAAACTATCATTATCCTAATGAAGAACTAAGGAATCTCTAATCTATCGATAATGTGGTACCATTGATAGAGAGCCTTGGATTCATATAGATGATTTTGAAACCATTTTTATTTATAATAGATCATTTTTTTACAGTGACCTGTGTATTCATACTTAGGAATGAACAAAGGATTCATTAAAATATTTCAAATATATAAGAGAGTCCTAGAATAGGTAATATTTCCCCCCAAAAGGGTGTTATGATCCCAACTTCCCATCCTCTTGACCAATTTTATTTCTTAAGTGTCATTGTCCAAGTTACCCAATGAGCACCTCCCTTTTGAAACCAGTCCCATGAATCATGAATATGAGAGCCACTAGAAGTTTCTGGCTCGACGAACAAAACATGACAGAGACCATTCAAATACCTTGTATCCAACTTAAGTTATTTCCCACCATTAAAACACTTGTAATAAAATTTTCAGGCCACAAATTCTTCTTCAAAGGAAAAAAATGGACAACCCGATGTAAAAAACATAATTGTGACACCTCCTCTACAAGATAAAAGGTATATATTTTCCAGTCCTTATTAGACTATTTTGTTCCTAGAATGAGAATTTCATCACAAGAAATAGTCCATAAACAACCATACCCAAATCCATCAAGGTCAATATAAATCATTTCAATTTAATTATAGGTCAATTTGACATGGTAGTAAAGACTTTGTATCAAATGTCGCACGAAATGATTGAAAACCATATAGATTTGTTAGCGCCACAAAACTTGGTCTAGAATAATCCTAATTATCAGGTATCACATGATGAATAAAATACAATTGAAATATATAAATAAATCTTGAGAAATAACTATAATTAGGTATAAATAGTGAAAAATTCTATAAATGAAACTGATTGATGAGAGGAGGGAAAAGAAGTCTTAGACTTACTATAGGAAAATCAATGGGATTGAGAAAACTCAAATCAAGAAATAGCCGAAGTAGAACCTAGGCATGGAAATTGTAATCAAGGGGAGAGGAGAGATTTATCACATAGTTGAGATGAGAAAAAATAGGATAACTCGTTTTAATTGAAAAGGAAAATATAATTAATCAATTAAATTTTAAAAAAAACTATTCATGGGGTACTAGGAACTCACATTACCATCATTGAGTACCCATACCCCCACTAGGTACACACCCTATGTAAATATAGTATTTGATCAAACTTTGAAGTTTATTGCCTCCCCTTTAGGGCCAATTAAGTAACCGATGGAATTTTTCACATTGGACAAATACCCATCACATTTCTGACTTCCCTAAATGGCCTCTAAGGCCCCTTACAACACCTAAAACACTAATAATTATCCAAAATACAAGATGTTTTATGAAAAAGTAAATTATTTCATACAATGGAATGGGTGGGATGTTAAAACCTCTCTACCATTGGGAAAATAATCGCTAAGATTCATAATTGAGAATAACTGAGCCTCATTGGTGAACAACACTAGCATTGTGCCCAGATATCAAAATTTCACTCCCAAGTATACTCCTATATACACTTTTACTTCCACTACACTCATACTAGAGGACTTTTCTTCTTGTGAAGATTTATGTCACTTCAATCCACTATAAAAACTAACCATACCACAAATAATGCATCCATATTTAAATAAAACCCATAAATGATAATCATATGGTATTGTTGGTCGGAGTGGACACTCAAGAGGGGGGTGAATTGAGTTCCAATTAAAATTTATGTTTAAAATACTTTTCTAAAATCCCTCAATTTAACATACTAATTGAATTGTAGTGAATTTGAAATAAAGAAAACTTTCAGTTAGGTTCTCAAGGGATTGATTAATTCATAGTTAATATAATCAGAAGATGAGATTAGATTTTGAAACTAACCTAATGATTTACAAATAATTAAAACACTTTCTAATTAAATTATCAGAGTAACATTGAAAAACAGTTTAAATTTTAAAGCACTTAGCAGCGGAATAAAATGGTTTTAGATAAAACTAAACAAAGCACAGCAGATATAACCAAGAGGTTCAGTCTCAAGATGAGACTTAGTCCTCTCAACAATTTATATAAATTTGATCCACACCCTCGATCAGGGTTCACAATAGTTTACAACTATCCAGGTCGAAGACCCCAACCACAGTTCTACGTGGGAAACAGAAACAACAGCAAATATAGCTGTCCAGGTCACACACGGCCTCTACCACAATCCACAGTTGGAAATAAAAGATGTAAGGAGTTTGAATGAGGATTTACAGATCCTCCAGTTAAAGTTCATGAGATAGTGTATGTGTAAATTAAAACTGATGACACACACTACTCGTAATGTAAATAATAAATCACTAAGCAAGATATAGAGTTTATACTGGCTCTAGTGATTTCAGTGTAGCTCTGGACTCCTTCGAATTGATCAGAAATGGTTTTGAGTCCTCTTCTAGTTTTTTTGGAAAATAGGGTGTCGTCTTCTTGACATCCAGATTCAGAGACAGTGAAATTGTAGTCAATGAAATTCTTCAAAATCCTCATGAATGTAAAGAGCTCTTCTTGAGTAAGTGTGAGTGTGTATGAGCTTCTATGTCTTCTTGGTCATACATGTATATCTGTATGATCTCTTCTTTTGTATGTCACCTGTAGATCACTTCTGTATGTATCTTGTATCTCTTATAGCAACAGGGACTTCTTATATTTATGGCACGAGCTCCATAAAAAGAAATGATTTCTTTTTTCAGGTATGAGGTACGGTTCCGTGACATCCAAAAACCTTCATTAAATAAATTACAGAGCATTAAAATATACCTAATATGACCGTTGGTTAGATTAAACAAAGATAAAGAACTTAAGGCAGCTTCGGATTCTCTGGAAAGGTATATTTGGATATTGGTATCCTTGTGTCATGGTAGGTCTTTGTATCGGAATCCTCTTGTATCGGTAACTTCTTGTGCAACGGTAGCCTTTCTACCAGTAGACTTCATGTCTGTCGATAGACTTGATCGGTAGTGGTAGAATTAATGTACCGGTGACCTTTCTTGTAACAGTAGCCTTCATGTACAGGTAGCTTCCTTGGTGTATCGGTAGACTTCCTTTGGTAACTTGTCTGTAACGGTTGGCTTGAATAACAGTGACTTGTGTGTATCGGTAGGCTTGAATAACGGTGACTTGTCTGTATCGATGACCTTCACATAACGGTAGACTTGTTGTACTGGTGGAATTGATGTATCGGTGACCTTAAACATTACGATGGACTTTACAAATCGGTAGCTTTGTTCTGTAACAGTAACCACCTGTCTGTTTAAGAATTCTATTGGCAGAATGGGTTAAGTTAGAATATATATCCATCCAGTAACCGAATTCACTGAATAAAATGTGAATATTATTATATATGAATATGTTCATGGTGTATAGAAATACTGAAATAAGTAATTAATCATTAATCAATATAGAGATTATCAAACTATACTTGAACATAATTGGGATTATCAAAATATGAGTTCAACTAATTCTCCAGAGGGTTCAACAGGTATAAATTAGTATGGTATCACTTGAGATAAGATACATGAAACACATAAGGCATATCACTAAGATAAAAAATTAATCACCAACCATTATTCTATTATACTGATCTGCTAAATGATCTCAAATGGACATTAAAAACCTAAGAGGTAGTTTCCACTACTGCAAGTATATTAGTGTCCCAATAATGTAGATGGTAACAAAAAACATGTTATCCTACCTCAAACACCAGAGGATAGTTTCATAATTTGGTATATGATCTCTATATTATCAAAGTGATATCTAAAAACGTTTTAATAAGAAGAATGTTCTCTTATTTCTTCTATATAATTATTTCCCAAATAATTTTTGATATCTCATCCACTTTTCAATATATAGGTGATCAACACAACATATCCTATAGAGCCTCATAAGTTGTAATATGAATAATTTTGGATAACTTTTTTATAGAAGAACTTTGTTAGGGTAGGATAACTCTCCCATAACCTAATAAAATCAACAAAATGTTCCCACAACATGCCCTAAAAATTCATGATAAAATGTTTAGACAACCCATCAGTCTGAGGAAGGTATCCCATACTGAAATTCACATGAGTAATAATCACCTTCTAAAAAACCTTACATATGTTATATGTGGATTTTTTATCCAAATAAAAAATGATACTCTATGGAATATCTTGAAGATATATAATATCACATATATAAAATATTATTATATCATCAATTGAATGGATCTTACTGATCGATATAATATGTGAAACCTAATTCATCTGGTCCATAATGACTCACACTGCATCACTGCCTAAGGGTATCCTCAGCAACCCCATCCTAAAATATATTTTCACATGATACTTCTTTCACATTGGAATATGAAGAGAATAATAATGGTTTACATGTTTATTTTGCTTACCCTTTACCACTAATAGGTAAATCATTATAAAAAGAACTCTTATATGTCTTCCTTTATCCAGTTCTACCAGTACTTCCTATAAATATCATGGTATATATTAGTGATACCTGATTAAATATCCCATATCAAAGATTTTTAATCACATGGTAGCTCTTCAAACATGTTCATATGGACCACAACTTAAACTTAGAAATTGAGAACATCTTTGGAATTAAGGAACAAATCAGTTTGTAGCTCCCCAAAATATATATTATCCCTAATTTGTAAGAAATCCAAGTTTGATAAATGAATCTCTTTCACTACATCTATGATTGAGTATTTCATAATTAAAGATATCAAGTTCTCCCTTACATAAAACTCTTGAATGTTATGGTTAATATCATTGAATATGTTCATCATTGACCACTTTCTACTAGCCACCTGCACCACCTATAGCTGAGTCTTCTTACACTATAAATCGGCAACATTATTCACCTTATGAGGGGTATATTTCATCAATAAGTCAATAGATTGATGATACTCGACCCAAATTCTCTATAAGTGGTATAATCCACTCTAATAACATATATAACTAATGATTTTATAGTCCATATAAATGATAAACATCTCAACTATAAGATATAAATGGAAACATATCAAAGCACTCACTACTCTCACAAACTCCTGTTCAAGAGTCAGATAATTTATTTTATGTATCCTTAGATTCCGTGAACCAAATACAAAAACACACATGTTAAAAATTTTATTATCTCAATAAAATCCCTTGATTCATTGTAATATTGGGTGTAATGCATACTCATCTCAGGTATGGTCAAATCTAGCATATATTTCAATCTACCCTTTAGTTCTTGGAAGGCCCCTTCTCAATTTGGGCTATCATCAGTGATTTAATTTCAGAGAAGTTATAAATCAATATCCTATAATACCCTACCAACTATAGTAATCTATGAATATCATTGGAATTCTTAGGATTCTCCTAAGAATATATAGCCTCAAACTTATAAGGGGCACTGATATTCCTAGATCAAAAATCATTCCCCAATGAAGTAGGATTCACTATTCAAGAACAAAAACATCAAAATATTAGAGAGAAAAATATTATTAGTTTTCTCATCACAATCGATAGATATTGATCATGGTCCTCCCATGATAAGGGGTACACACTAATGTCATTGAAAAACCCACCGCAAAAAAAATCAAAAAACAAGTGGAATGCCCAAGTTATTATGTCTATAATCATGGATAGCATATTCATTAGTCTAAATAGCATCAAAATATACTCATACCAGCCACACTAACTCCATAAAATAGTGTGGGTAATATCATAAGACCTCATATGCATATGATGATAACTCAACCTCAAATTGGTCTTAGAGAACCCCTTGTCCCCCCTAAACAAGTCAAATATATCATCAATATGAGGAAGAGAAAATGAATTCGTGATCATCTCCTTATTTAATCTTTGATACCTTAAAAATTATCACATGGATCCATTCACCTTCTTAGAAAAAAACTAGGGCAACCCAGGAATACATGACTGGGTGGATGAAACCTTTTTTCCTAAGATTATTTAACTTATCCTTCAGCTCACAAATCTCTATTGAATCCATCATAAAAGGATGAATGGATATAGGGTCCATGCCTAAAACAATCTCAATTGTAAACATGAACTCCCTATTAAGTGGAAGAATTAATATTTACTCAATAAAAACATCATGGAACTGGTCAACAATGAGAGGAATGACTATATGACATGTATTCTCATCATTATGAAAGAACTGAAAACTAGACTAAAAGCATAACATATTTCTGATGATAAAGTCTTGAATATATTGCATATATATCCCACTCACTAAAAAGGGTATAAGAGTCACCCTTAATATATTATACATATACCCACAAGTGATAGAAATATAGGTTTTCTTAATAGATAATCAATTCATACCTAGGATCACATCAAAATTGTGTGACTCTAACACAAAGAAATACCAAAGATACTAATATCCAATAATCATATTGGAATACTTAGAACATCATTGGGTAACATCATATTACCCACTAAGGGTAATATCAGTACAGAACAATCCATAAAGGTACTCAATGGATATCCCCATATCACCAATATAGTGAGTTGATATAAATGATTATAATACACTTTATCAAACAAAAAAGATGATAATTTATATTAAACAATGATCATATCTCATATATTTAAGGTTCCCTCATCATATTCAGCTAGTGTCAGCTTAATGTCATGAAGCTAGCCTAACCCTGCTCCTCTACCCAAACCTTTTATACCCAGACTACCCTATTGAGGACCACTCTAATAATTCAATTAAACCTAAAAACCTTATCAACATTCAATCCCTAATTGGATATAATAACTCCAAATAACCCCTTATATTACCACAGCTAACCTAGCCATTAATCCCTAATCCTAACCATCAACACAGCCACTAGCTGGATAAGATGAACTCTAAAAGGATAACTAAAAATACCCCATTTACCCATAAAAATGGCCCTACATTAGAGTTTATGGGTAATTTGGTAAAAAAACTCTTTATAATTCCACATTAGTAACACAATATATAAGACCTACAATGTTGAGAAGAAGATACATGGTCCTAACTAGCCTACCCATATCCGCACTAAAGGAATCACTAAAATATTACTCATGGTTACTGAGGATCCAGTCTCAGACCCAACATAATGACTCAACTATCTAAAATACTTGTCTTTAACTAAGTTCGACTCTATGATAATGGCCTGATTCAAAACATTATAAAAAAATATAATCTTTAATATGTTCACATGAAAATGGATCGAATGGCTAAACTCTTCCTCAAATCAGCATGCTCTGGTAGTCTCATCTCTCAATAGTGAAATAGAAAAATGCGGAATCTCTTTAAAATGTGTATCAAATTCCATCACCAACATTATAAGCTATGTTATATGCATAAACTCCCGAGATATATTATCTCTCAAAATCTTTGTGAATAAATAATCATAGAAAAATGTCTAAAAGTCATTCTATTATAGCCCCACATGTTTATCATCATGAACAAGGACATCCCACTAGTGCCTCATTAGTCTTCAAATATTGTATACTATACACATAAACTACATATCAAGGGGTGTCTCCATGTTGTAAAATATATCCCACAGGGACTCAATCCACATCTAACCATCAAAAGGTCCAACCTCACTAGTAAAAAAATTCAATAGTCATAACTAAAACTCCCAAGTCATGTTAGACATATAACGATTACCACTCAAAGATTCATATCCCAGGGAATAAATAAAATCATGTATAATCTCATGATTCTATTGACCAAGAGGTGGTATGGGTATACCTAGTGGTTCCAGGTCAATAAAAAGTGGGAAAATATATTTCCCACCCTTTGAGTTCTCAATAGGTGGTCATCACAATGGCACATCACTACAATGATAAACTCGTTATTCAAAATCATATATATAATAGGTATAGATATAAAAAATAAGGTAAGAAATAACATATATTGAAACCTGATATGCTATACACACACCCAATCATACTAGGGGCCTCACATAACCTTATAATACCTCTCTTTCCCAAGATTACCACTCTCTCTCAAGGGTAGAATCAGATATATAAATGATTTTCTTATCAATATGATAATATCATTACATAATCTTGGATTGGTTATGTAAAATTCCACCATAAATATATATAGAAAAAAACAATATTTTTTTTATTAGAACATTAAATAACCAAACAATATATATAAATCAAGGTTCTCATTCAGATACAAGCATAGGAAGGTTATATGAATCTAATGTACCCAGAATAATGCATAAAATCACACACCATTTAAACTTTTATCCATTAGTATAAATTAATAAATTTTAAATAATCATCACAATGAAATATTTCATCAAAACTAGCCCAATTATAGAATAGAAAACCAAGAAAAAACATCTCATCCTTAGTAATCTGAAATTTTTCAATATATATGTTGGTTATTCTTAAGAATAATTTTTATCTCATATTTTAACCACATCTCATATCCAATATACAATATCCAAAATAATAAAAAAAATATCAGATACAACTTTATAGCTACCTTGATCTATTTTACCTTCATCGTGACAGAACTAGGTGCCACATGTCTCAGGCCCGCCTTCCTGTATGCAAGAGACTACTAACCAGTCATGAGAGTCTTTGTATATGGTGGTGAAAATATATGATATTTGATATAGATATATAAATCATAGTGTAAGAAATATAAATTATAAATCATCATAATTTAATGTTTGTATAAATGTATAGATCATAGTTTCATTCCATTAATAAATAATTATCAACACCCATACTACAACCAAATGTGTTTCTAAAATGATATGAAGTTATACAAGATATAAAAAAGATAATACATGGGTAGGTTGCAAAAAATTATGTCTAAAAATAACCTAAAAATACTAGGTTTATTACCAAAGTATTCCTGATTCTATCCCTATTCTAGAATCCCAATTTTACCTAATCACCCAATTCATTCATTGATATTAATTCCATTGACCCTTCTTGGATCACGAATCCTAAAGTGTACTTAAGTACCAAAGTAGCTGAAAATGTGTGAATACAACTCAGTAGGCCATCACAAACAGTGTCCCTAAATATATCTAGTAACACATATTCATGTAAAGTGTGGTATTATCATAGATAAAAGTAAACATGAAAATGAAATAATAAAAAACATGTCATACCAATAGACATAAAATGGTCACCCTATGTGACAAATACCTTTTATAGCATGTGTTATAGTATCTCTAAACATATAAAATAATCATAAACTGAGAATATCATCCCAAGATAGGGTCATTGGGTGTAATTTCATGTTATAGTTTAATGGAAAAAACCTAATAAGTATATCCCAATAACATATCCAATGTTTTGGGTATATTTTACCAATGGTAATGTCACCATCAATGCTTTGGTAGGGCTTCCTGAAAACATAGTCAAATCCAGGGGAACAACATCCTTGATTTTATTGGAACCAGGGATGTTCCTTGGTTAAATTGGAGTATTTTTTGTGTTTTTTTTAATAATCATAGGGAAGACCGGGAAGATAGCATGGAAATGTATCATACAGTTCAAGTCGAAAGTATTATTGAAGGTGGCATCCTTTCCCAGTGTTTACCAAATTTTTTGGGGTCCAAAATTGGTAGTTGGCTTCCAAAGTGAAAAGTGTTTTTTCTTGGTGGCCTTATGAAAATATGGAAAATCATGAGTTTTGTGAAGATAAGATTTGTGAATTGCATTTCATGAATACATAAAATATTATGATGGTGTGCTTCATGATTACACTGGGATTCACAATTGGAGATAGAGGTCTCAATGATTACGAGTTTTAGAGCTTTGAAATAATTGAAATAATGCCTTGAAAAAATGATTGTATCTATGAAAAGAAATGATGAAAGACTCTGTGATGATGATGAGATTTTACAATAGTTAATTTCCATAGTTCTATACAATGGGAGGAGCACCACAAGACTTGTTTGATGGTCTGGAAAATCTACTAAGAGGCAATCAAGCTTCACGAATGGACAAACCTATAAATATGAGGCTACCCCTATCCATTTTTATAAAAATTTTGAGCAAAAATCTGGAGATTCTTTGAGTTTTCAAAGATCTTCGTGAATAAGGATTTCTAAGAAAGCTGGTAGATCGCGAAGAGACTATAAGTTTCAAATGATGCCCATGATTTTGGAAAAAGGGTAATTTGTGATAATACGGTATTCTGTATTGACTCAGTGAGTTTCAAAAAATTAGTTCCATGAAGGAAAGGAATCTTCACTAAGACAGTTTGTTCTATGAGGGTATGGGTGCTTCACGAAGGTAGTTTGTTTTGAAAAGGTAAGGGTGCTTTGTCATGGAGTGTGTCTTTTAAAGAGGCTTCTCCAAGAGATGTTTTGAACATCAGATTTTAGTAGATAGGGAATTCAAATAAAATCAAGTTTAGTCTATAGTGTAAGAAGTGTCATGTGTTATGTTAGTGAAAAATTCTACAATTCCAAATTATTTTAGCGATGTTTAGGTCGATAAACTTAAATTCTCTCAGAGCAGTGAGCTAGGGGAGTCAACAGAAGTGATCTGAGGGTTGTAGTGAGCATTCCTTGAATTCTTGTAAAGGAGGTGATCCAGGAACATAATTACTATGAATAAACCTTTTTATTCCAAAATTAGTGGATTTTGGTATGATTGACAGACTATCGGCGTATACTCCTTGGATGTAGCCCTTAGTAGTGAACCAAGTAAAAGTGTTGTGTGGTCTCTTTGCATGTGACTGTTTTCTTTCTATTCTTATCAATCATATAGTTTTAATGAGTTACTACAAATTTGGGAACAAGATAAATCACTTTATATGAAAAATTTTACACTCTGATTCACCCCTCCCCTCTCAGGGTGTTCTGGGGTCCTTCAAGTGGTATTAGAACATAAAGGTTTCTGGTGTAAAATTGACCATGTGGCTTCATGGAGAATTCAGTCAATGTCATGGGATTTCCCCTCTTCTATGGAATTAATTTTCATATTTGGAAGAACATAATGAGATCCCACTTTAGACCTCTTGTCATGGAATCCTTATTTTCTACTATGAAAGTAATTCAAGTTATTGGTCCAATATGGTTGTTTTTTAATGATACATATAGGAAAATTCTTGATGCAGATGCTAAATCACATAATTCTCTCACTGTGGCCTTCTCTGATCAAATCTATCTAAAGGTAATGAGTTGTACCTAAAAAAAATCGATGTGTTAAAAATGTGAAAATATTTAAGAAGGAGATAGTAAAGTTAAGGAGGTGAAACTACAAGTCCTACAAAATAGGTTTGATTATTTGAAGATGAAACCTAGTGAGAATGTGGATTAATTCTTCAATTGAATTACTGAAGTGGTAGGACCAATTAAAGGTCTCGGTGAAGTAATCAAATACACTTATATTTTAAATAAAATATTGAGAATACATCCACCCCTTTACAATGTGAAGGTGTCATACCTTGAGGAAAGAGATTTTTCCAAACTCTCTCTAAATGATCTACTGAGTAGCCTAGTGGAATATGAGATGAGAGTCAAACCAAAAGATTCCACGAATCATGCAAGCAAGTAAATGGAATTAAAATCCATGTAAAAACTAAAAATAATAGGATATAGTGGTGATGATGATGATGAGTAAAAGGAAATTATTTCTCTCATTTCTAGGAAACTTAATATGGGAAAAGGTAAATTTAAAGGTAAGTTACCCTTGGATATTTTTTATGTGGTAGAGTTGGTCACATTTCTTCTCAATGGTAAACATAGTTAGATGATGAACAGAGCGATGATTAAAATATTGAGAAGACTCAAAAAAGCTTTCTCAAAAATCCAAACTTCAAATTTGGAAAGAAAGTACATAATAAGAGTTTTTTCTATGAAAAGGAAGATGGTGATAATTATTTAGGTGAAGAATAAAAATCATAATTTAAAACTGGAAACCATGCTTCCATGATAGATACCATTGAAAATTCAGATCCATTGGCAGATAATTCTATAGATAAACAGTTGAAAACAAATGTTGATCCCAAGTTCCAACTTAAGGATTCTTTTGGTAAGTTAAAGAGATGAAAAAAGTGGAAAAAAGTGGTGGAATAATCATCAGAATATGTTGATCAGATGGAATCTAAAATTGAATTATTGGAATAACTTATGAAAGTGAAGTCAACAATACTTTAAAGGACTATTTATGTGGTGTAACTAAATATCTAAATTGAACAATAGAAAAATGTCATCAATGAACTTACCTCCAGACTAGAGGAGAAGTCCAAGACTTTAGAGGGACTCGAAGAGGAAGTTTTTACACTTAGGAGAAAACTCAAGAGTGAATAAAACCTAAAAGAAGGAAGGAAGAAAATATAATTTAGAAAATTCTCAGATACTGAGTTACTGGCTAGTGCTAATAATGGGTTAAATGGGGTTGAACTGATCTTGAGTGATTAATGACCTGATTGCATGGGAAATAGTGGAATTGGTTGTAAATCCAAACCTCAACTACTGTAAATAAAGTGATCCCAAAGAAAGAAAAGATGAATTTTGGACTCATATAAATGTTTCCTAAAGTGATGAAAAAAAACCATCAATCCAAACTGAAATAAGAACTAAATATTAACCTTGGTCTTTTAGAAATTAATGGTAGTCAAAATATGTTCCCAAGGAAGAAGGTAAGAGGAGAAATATAAGTGAGGAGACATTTCCTCTCATGAAGAGACTGTTTTGTGGCTATCTGGTCCATACCATGTCATATTAAGAAGAGGCAGGGAGCTACTTGAATGGGGAAGATTTGGGAAGTCAAAAAAAGAGACCGATTTCATATCCTATATCTTATGGAATAAATAGTTTCTATGGATACTATTTTCACTATTCTAACCTTGGAAATAATGATGTGTATTGCAGGTAGAGGTATGATAGGAGAATCTCATACAACTCTTAGAGACAGGTTAATACTTTCCGACTAGACAGTGTTTTTCTTACAAACAGGTTTTCTCCTCTAGAAGAAGAGTTTGAGTATGAAGAATCTAATTATGTGGAAGAAATAATTGAATGTCCATAAGTGTCCTATTCTCAATCAAATATCTTATTTAAAGAGAAGAATAAAATTGAGAAATTCAATATTGCAAAAGTAGATCTCAAAGCTACAAAAAGCAGCAGCACTAGGATCCTTGATAGCGGATTCTTGTCTCGTATGTTAGGAAATGATGACCTTTTAAAGAAAATTAAGAAGAATGTTGATCTAATAGTGATTTTTGGTAATTGTGGTGCTCTGAATATTAAAGGTAGTGGAAATACATCACTAGCCAATGGAGAGCTGAATAAGACTGAAGTTATTTATGTGGATGGTCTACATCACAATCTCTTAAGTGTGAGTAAACTCTGTGACTCAGGTCTTATAGTAAAATTCAATAAAAAATATTACTCTATAAAGTTAAATATATGGAATTATCTCATGAAAGTTTGCAGAACATATGGAAACTTATATCAGGTTGATAGTAAAGAGAACACTTCCTATTTGTCTATTGAAGAAGCAAACAACCTATGGCATCAAAGGTTGGGGCACATTAACCAAAAAGACATGGAAAAGATATCTAAGAAGAATATAGTCATGGATATCCCCATTCTAAAATGTGAACATGAAAAGATTTGTGATGCTTTCATATAGAGGAATATGGTTTGTAGTTCATATTATCCAAAGAAGAAAAGGGCATCATACCGTCTTAATATCATCCATACAGATGTATGTGTCTCAATAAAAATTCTTGTAACTCATGTATAGAGGTACTTTGTCCTTTTCATTGATGATTATAGTATAATGTCTAGTTTAATGGTTATTCACTGGAAGTGGAAAGTACTTGATTTCATGAAAACTTATCTCTAAATTTATGAGAATGATATTGGATGGACAATTAAAGTTTTATGATCTAATAGTAGATGGGAATACACATCCATTGTGTTTAAAATTTACCTGAAAAACATGGAAAACATCCTGAGGTAGCTGTTGTGAGAACTCCATAGAAAAAGGGAGTGGTTGAGCGCCAGAATCAATAGGTCAACAATATGGCTAAGACTATACTGATTGAGAGTCGTATCTCTCTCCATTACTGGAAAAAAGTTATTAAAGCTGTAGGGAACATTAAAAATCTAACAGGTCTTTATATGGGATAGACTAAGACACCATATGAATTATGGCATGGAAATAATCCTTCATTGAAATACTTTTTTGTTTTCAGAAGTAAATGTTTCATTCAAAACAAAGAAGTAAATCAAGATAAGTATGGTGAAAATGAAGATGAAATAATATTCCTTGAATATTTAATGAACATAAAATACTATAATTCTTTCAAGAAGTGATTGGAAAGTATTTTGTAAAGTAGTGATGTTAAGATCATTGAAGACAAAACCAAAAATGTTTCTAGGAATTCCTATGATGATAAAATAAAATATGAGTAAGAATGTGAACATAGAGAAAATGCAAATACATAAATAGAGGAAGGTGTACTTGTAGGTTCTGGGCACAAGAGAAGCTCATAGATGGGTGTACCCAACTTTAATTTTTCCATTAACAGCAATCAATATGAGATCCATCATGAAGATAAAACTTCAGATCTACAGAATAGAATGAAGAATGAAAAGGAAAGAGGGAAGTCCCAGAACCATGGAAAGGATCATCATATGTTAGTTATAATTAATTTAATTAAAATAAAAGATTTACCTTGATGGATTTCTCTCTCCATTGATGTTTATGGTCCCGATCCAATGTGATCCATCATTTAATCGTAAAGTCCAAGTGTAGGATTATTCTAGAGGTGATCTACATGTGCTCCATGTATCTATGGACTTAATCGCAGGGATCTTTGGGTGCTATCATGGAAGATCCTTTGCTTGAGATTTCCTCCTTCGATTTCCTTGAGAGCTGCTTCCAAAGTGATCTCCTTGATCTGTTTGAGGATTATCTCTCTCATTACTTGAGATCATTCTTGGTGGAATGTAATTCTCTCTTGGATTGAGTGATTTCTCCAAATCCATTGTGCACAACCACAAAGAGTGGATAGATTTCATGAGAATAATGTAATTGGGATTTTATTACTTAGAATAATAAAATGAATTAATTACATGAAAGCTTTTATTCATTTAATTTAATTCTTAGCAAGACTCCATGTCTAAAAATAACAGTTGACTATTATTATCACTTGACATGAACCTAGCGAATTACACCTAATATTATTTAATTAAATAAAAAATATTATTTCTCACAAATACCCAAAAAAACTACATAGCGTGTATATTAATATACCCAACATGTAATTTTTTTTTCTATTTTCTTTATTTCCTCCACCACATTTATTAGACCTTGAATAATGACTACTTATTTCATAAATAAATATCACTACATTACCCTCTAATAAATATATTATTTTACCCATAATATATTTTCTCGAATAACTAGTGTTTAAATAAATGCGATTAGGCATACTTGAATAATTATTAAACCAAAATCGGGAATAATATTTATTCAACATGTTAAATGGATGTTTAACTGAGATACTTGGAAACACTTAATGTGTGAACCTCTAGGCCTCTTTCTCAGTGGAATTAGGTGGATCCTTTCTAAAGTCCAAGTTTAGCATCTAGCAACACACCAAGGCACCCATAGATAAAGAATTTAATAGAAAAATGATGTGTCACCGACTATGAACTCTTATCATGTAATGTAATCTGTTTGTCTAGATATCTCGAATAAAGTGGGTTGCATGTTAGTGTCATCAACCCATGTGCTCGATTATTCTTTCTTTGACTTTCCGGAATTGAACTTTCCCATTCCTCACCATGGACATGGATTTATTTAGGCTATATCAAATCCATTAAAGGGATTGAGATATAAAATTATGTTATCAAATAGAAAGGATAAATCCTTTCTCGTATTATATATTAATGTGGTATTACTCATGACACACCCAACATATCCTATCTCATTGTGAACAGTGTGTTGTCATAGTTTTTTTCAATAAATCTAAGTGTACGAGTTCCAATACCCATTAATAATAATCTTAAATTCTATTTACTAGTACACACATCCGCAGATATGAAAATATAGTGACACCATGAAATGTGGATTTCCTACTGGTAGGTCTCGTTATTATAATATCCTCCTAAATATTACCAAGGGAACACACCATGAGAAGGTGACTCAAATTTTTATGAGTCCTCACCCCTAATGGAATTTATTATTTGTGTCCCTCAAATAACATCATCCAACCATAGAACATATATTCAAGAATAGTGTCATGGCACTTCTAGGTTGTCATCATAGCAAGGATACATTATGATCCTTTAGTGAAATAGCTATCCATATAACATTATCACATGCATTGTCACATAGAAGAACAATCAAGATGTGATAAGGTATTTGTTAATTAATAAAGTACAAAGTTGTTGGATCTAGGCCGCCAACTCAATAAGACTCCCACTTAGACTAGATCCAACTGCTAACAACCTTTAACCCGCTAGATCTCAAAAGATATTCATGCCTGTGTTGAGATAGTCCTTTAGTTATGGGGTCCTCCACATTCTCATTTGTGGACACTATGTGCACTGTAATATCACCCCTTTTATAGAAATCCCTCAAGAGGTGATACTTCCATAGAATGTGCTTTGTCTGTTGATGCGGCCTTGGTTCTTTTTCAAGATCCACTAATGTAGTATTATCATAATACAATGTGATAGGGTCTCTACTTCTAGGCACCACATCAAGATCCTAGAAAAAGTTCCAAATATAGACGAATTTTTTGGATTCATTAGAAGCCGCTATATATTTGAACTTCATTGTAGAATCGGAAAAAACTGGATTCTTTGAACTCTTACATTTCATAAATCCTCCATTGAGATAGAAAAAATGTCCTGATTACAACTTTAGATCATTCTGATCTGTCTAAAAAGTAGAATCATTATACCCTTTAATGACAAGATCCTCGTCTTTTCCATACACCAAGAACATATCCTTAGTTATTCTAAGATACTTAAGGATAGTATTAATAGTAGTCCAATACTATTCTCCTAGATATTTTTGATATCTTCCTACCATTCTTAGTGCATAGGAAACCTCAAGCCTAGTACATAACATGGAATACAAGATGGATCCTATAGATAAAGCATATAGGATCTTACTCTTCCTATCTTTATCTTTTTGGGTTTGAGAACACATTCTCTTAGAAATATTTAGTTCATGTAACACTAGAACCAATCCCCTCTTGGATTGTTCCATACTAAATCTCTTTAATATTTGGTCAATGTATGTACCCTGACATATTCCAAATAGACTCTTGAATATATCATGAATGATCTTGATCCCTAGAATATAGGATGCTTCGCCTAAGTAATTCATGGAGAAACACTTGTTCAACCAGTCCTTTACTAACTATAAGACTAGTACATCATTCCCAATAAGTAATATGTCTTCAACATTTACTACAAAGATAATGAACACATTCCCATTAAATTATTTATAAACATATGGATCACATTCATTCTTAATGAAATCAAATTCTTTTATAGCTTCATCAAATAGAATTTTCCATGACCTGGATGATTTCTTTAATCTATAAATGGATTTCTCCAACTTGAAACCCCGTTTGGCTTCCCATGGTGTCACATACCCTTCTGGTTGTGTCATATAGATATCTTCCTGAAGATTCCCATTAAGGAATGATTTTTTGAAATTTGTCTACCAAATCTCATAGGCATGGTAATATGCTATGGAAATTATGATTCTTATGGATTTAAACATGTAAATTGGTGATAAGGTTTCATCATAGTCAATTCCTTGATGTTTCCTTAATCCTTTAGCCACTATCTTTTCTTTATAGGTTCTAAATTGACCTTCCATGTCTAGATTTCTCTTGAAAACCCATTTTCACCCAATAGGATTTACATTAAATGGATCATCAACCAGAACCTAGACTTGGTTCAAATACATGGAATCCATCTCAAAATTCATAGCTTCTAGCCATACTACAGCTTCAGATCTCTCTACAGCATCCTTGTAGGAGAGAGGTTCATCATTTTCCAACAATAATGATTCATCATCCTCGTTGATGAGGAAACCAAATCTCTCTAGTTCACTTACCTCTCTTAAGCTATTATGCAGTAATTGTGTTTCTGTAACCTCTTCTATAGGGACCTATGGAACTTTTTCTTATACCAACTTCTATATATCTTGAGCATCAACTTCGTCAAGTCAATCATTCTCCCACTATACTTTTTAAGGATGTGCTCCCTCTCAAGAAAGACTCCATGTCTGGTGACAATCACTTTCTTATCTGAACATTTATATAGGTAATATACTTTGTTTCCTTGGTATATCCTATAAAGATACACGTCATGCCTCAGGGTACTATTTCGTTTCTTGATAAGGCCTAAACAAACTCATTGCATCCCCATGCATGTGTGTGCAAAAAAATAGGTTTATTTCCATTCCATAACTCAGAGGGAATTCCATTTACCTCATTAGTTGGTACTTGGTTTAATGTGTACGTTTTAGTTTGTAATACATATCCCCAAAAGGATAATAGAAGATATGCATATCTCATCATTAACCTCACCATGTCCAAAAAGTTGGGGTTCCTAATTTCACAAACATCATTCCACTATTGTGTATAAGGAGTGAGTTGAGATAGAATCTCAAACTCCCGTAAAATGTTGATGAACTCTTTGTTCAGATATTCTCCACCTCAATACAATCAAATCTTCTTTATCTTCTTACCAAGATCATTCTCTAATTCCTTCTGTAATTCCATAAATTTCACCAAGGACTTTTACTTATACCTCATTAAGTATATATATCCATATCTACTCAAATCATCAGTAAAAGGAAGGAAGTATGAATATCCACCTATAGATTCTACTAGAAATGGTCCACACACATTTGTGTTCACTAATATTAGAAGCTCTTTGGACCTTTCACCATTTCCACTAAAATGTGGCTTGGTCATTTTACCTCGTAAACAAGTGTCACATCTATCAAGTGGTTGTAGCTTAGTAGAGTCTAAATAACCATTTTGGTAGAGCTTCATCAAGTGCTTTTCATTTACATGACCAAGACAGTGATGCCACAACTAGGTGTTGTATGATTCATGTGAGTTTGTTTTGTTATTGATTTCCAACACTTTATTTTCATAATTTAATACATACAAACCATTATTTAAATGCACCACACCATAAAATATCTTTTTATTATAAAAAAGCAACCCTTATTTCCAAACATGAAAATAAATCCATCCATATCTAAACATGATACATAAATTATGTTCTTGGTAACACTGGGAACATAATAATAGTTATGTAAAACCAAAAGCATCCCAATTTTCAATGAAATGTGGTAATCAACAATGGCCAACGCAACCAGCCTCGTGCTATTGGTAGATCAAAGATCCACCTATCCTCTGGAAATATTTCTAAATCTAATTGGTTCCTGTATTTGAATACAGATGTGAGCCCCATAATCTCTATCTAATACCTAATGTGTAGAAATTGAAATATTACACTCAATAACGAACACACCTTTAGCATCCCTAGATTTTTGGTGCAGTTCCTCTTTCATTGGTCTGAATTTCCACATGAAAAACACATTGTATCTCATTCCTTTCTCGGCCTCTAGATATTCCCCTTCTTAGATGGACTATGCTTAGGGGATTCAGACCATTTATAAATCATTTTCCCCTTTACATTGTCCTTCCTTTTCTTATTCACCATAATTATTATAGGTTTTTCTCGCCCCATGTCCTTATCTACCTAGAGAATTAAATTAAGAAGTTTATATTGACTCTTCTCATTGTTTCTCATGGTTTAGTTGACAATAAATCTATATAAGGTATTAGGTATTGATGATAGGATGAGATCTCTATGAAACTCATCCAGGAATATAATCCCTAAGATGTCTAAGCATTCAAAGTATCCAATAATCTTGACTACATGAGGCCTAGATGGTACAGACTCTCTAAGCATAGTTGCGGACAAAGTGTTGGAGATCTCATATCTCTCCTGTCTTTCCTTCTCTTGATAGATATCCTTATGGTGAGACAGGATGCTATATGCGTCCCTGATTTCATGTTGCTTCAATAGCTCATTAGACATGGATGATAGCATGAAACATTGGAAATTTGTGTCATCGTCCATTTGTTTCATATAGAGAGATATTTCCTCATTAATTACCTCTTTTCTAAGCGCAACTAGAATAGTCTCCTCCAACCCATACAATTTCCTCTCGTGGTGAAGGAAGACACATAAATTCCTCTACCATTCTTGGAAATTGGTGTCGGTGAGAAGGTATTCCTTCTCGATTATGGTTTGAAATGATATGTTTGAAACCATTTTTATTTTCGTTTCAACAAAATAAGATGAGAAAATATTTAGTACTTTATCATGATAAAACTGAGACAAATAAATAAATTAATACTTATTAGTCTCCCACTATTTTATCAAAATCCAAAGTCCTCACCATTGACTTCAGAATATTCCATTTCCTAAATATTCTAGTGAAAATGATCTATATTTCCATTCACATTACCCTAACTAGGGTTGGTCAAGCAACTTGAAAGGTTTTAGGTAGGCATTCTAATTTCCAACTGCATTAAATCTCATCTCTTTGATCCACTGAGTGGACTCCCCAATTCTGAAATCCTTTTATTTTGGATTTCCCTAACCTTTTACCCTTGGTCACAACAAGTCCTATTTTGGAAGTCAACCCTTGATGTGAACCAAGTCAGGTCAACCAAAAACCTTGAATTAGAATTCCCAAATAATTGAATGCACCACAACTAGGGTTAGTCAATCACTTTGAACTATGGTTCGATTCTAACCAAGATTATGGAAGGTTATTCCAACTTAATATTTCATTGAGGAATTTTATACTTATACATAATTTTCATTTTATTATCTTTGATTAAATGCTTGTTAATATTAAGTGGGATATATGTAAGTGATTAACCACGTATAAAATAATATTTATACATAATATGATCTTATATTAGTTATATATTTCATGATTTTTTGATTTATTAATTGTGTGATCGTAAAAAACACCCACAATAAATAAACCATACAACTGATAGAAATAAAATAACTGGTATGATTATGATCTTTTTCTATTGGTTAGTATTTCTAGTGGTTGATAAACTAACCCAAGACCTAGGGTAGAAACACCTTGAACCTTTTGGGTTCAATCTTATAGCTTTCCACCTATCCAGCTTTGTATCTCCTTAGATTGGTTTCACCTTGGCCCCTAACTGGAGCCGCCTCCACTATCCTGGGACATCTATCCATTACATTTGCTTTTATCTCACTCGTATGTGAGGGGTAAAATAGGGTTTTTCATAAAAGAAACCTTGGGAATGCATGCCCTACATATTAATGAGGATAGGGCTCGAAGGCCAAAAAAAATAATTGAAATAAATAAATTAAAAGAAACCACCCACATACAAAGGTACTCATACAGGTCATGATCATACATACATGTAATGATATTTACGCATAAATAAAACTAGCATTAATTTCTTTAATCTTTCTTATTTAAGATAAATCACACTCAAATAAATTAGTTATCTTTAATTAATCAATCCTTTTATCTTAAACCCTTTTTCTAAATTTCCTTGATATTCTCATCCATTATAATTTTAAACAAATAAATTCATTTTAAATTATCTTTGTACGTAACTTGTACCTTGGAGGAAACCCGATGAATTCCCATTCATAACTACCCAATGAGTATAAATAAACATTATGCATATGTTAAACTAAACACATATATGTAAAAAAAATTATCACATCTTGTGCCTCAACTTTACGCTCGCACCATGGTACACATCTTAAGAGTTTGTATAATATAATAATAAATCTTCATAAATCTTCATAATTTGGGTGAGTACACAGCATGTAGTTCTAACTACATGGCATGTATTATTGTTTAATTTCCATATGAAGTACATGCTCAGGGATACGGTGTGTATATGTACTTTATAAACATTCGGAGTACATGGCATGTCTGGTGGGTCACACACCGTGTAGTGTATGCATTACATGGTCTCCAGCTGGACAAGCCATGTACAGGATACATGGTCCAACCCTTACCTGAAGGTACTACACGTCATGTCCAGTGGGCCACATGGTGTGTAATCTGGAAATAGTGTGCCAACTATTCCTAGTCAACACACTGAGTCCTAAAGACATAGATAAAATCCAACACACGAATTGGTTTGGCGGACCATACCTGATGCATTGAACCTTGACAACACAGTGTGTATTTCTGAATACACACTGTGTGTTCTGGTGTTGTATGCTGAGGAACCTTTGGAACCTCCATATGAGATCCTCTATTTTATTTTAATCAAAATCAAAAGAAAATATTGTTTTTGTAAGGTTAACAAGAAGCGAAAGAGGATGAACAAACCTTGAAATTAAAATTTATAGAATGATTAAATTGAATTGAAACAACTAAATTATTAAATGCATAAATCATCAAAAAAAAATTAATAATTATAATCAATGATATGACTTCTCTAATACCACTTGTAGGTTCTGGGCGGAGCTGAAGAACATGGATGGGTATACCCAAAATTAATTTTACTGTTAACAATGATAAATCCTAGATTTGTCATGATGATAAAACAACAGATATTTAGAATAGAAAGAAGAATGAAAAGGAAAGTGGGAAGTCCCAGAACCATGGATAGGATCATCATATGTTGGTTATAATTAATTTAATTAAAATACAAGAATTACCTTTATGGAATTATTGCTCGGTTGATGTTTCTGGTCATGATCCAATGTGATCTTTCATTGCGTTGTAGAGGCCATGTGTAGTATTCCTCTAGCGCTGATCCACACATTATCCACTTATATATAGTTTCATCATAGGGATCTATGGGTTCTAGTGTGGAAGATCATTCACTTGTGATGTCCGCCTTCGATCGCCTTGAGAGCCACTTCCAAAGCACTCTCCTTGATCAGATGGAGGGGGGTCACTCCTATAACTTGAGAGCATTCCTGGAGGAAAGGAATTATCTCCTGTCTTGAGATATTTCTCTATATCCATTGCGCACAACCACAAACAATGGCTAGATTTATGGAGAATAATATAATTGGGATTTTATTACTTAGAATAATAAAATTAATTAATAACCCGAAAGTAGATATTCATTTCATTTAATTCTTAGTAAGACCCCATGTCTAATAATAACAGTTGACTATTATTATCACTAGACATGTGCCCACCGAATTACACCTAATATTATTTAATTAAATAAATAATATTATTTCTCATAGATCCCCAGAAAAACTACACAGTGTGTATATTAATATACACGGTGTGTACTTTTTTTCCATTTTCTTTATTTCCTCCACCACATTTATTAGACTTTGAATAATAAATATTTATTTCTTAAGTAAATATCACTACATTTCTTTATAATAAATATATTATTTCACCAAAAATATATTCTACTAAATAACTTGTGTCGAAATAAATGTGAGTAGGCATCGTTGAATAATTATTAAACCACGATCGGGAATAATATTTATTCATCTTTCTAAATGGATATTTAACTGAGATACTTAGGCACACTTAGTGTGTGACCCACTAGGCCGACTTCTCAGTGGAATTAGGTGAATCTTACCTAAATTCCAAGGTTAGCATCTATAAACACACCAAGGCACCCAAAGATAAATAATTCAATGTTGTAATGACATGTCACCTCATACGAATTCTTACTGTGTGATGTAATCTATTTGTCTCGATATCTCGAATCAAGCAAACTGTATGATAGTTACATCATCCCATGTGCTCGATTATTCTTTCTTTGACTTTTTGGAATTGAACTCATCTATTCCTCACTATGGGAATGGATTTATTTAGGCTATATCAATTCCATCAAAGGTCCTAAGATATTAACTTCTATTATGGAACTAAAGGGACAATTCCTTTCTCGCATTATCTATTAATGTAGTATTACTCGTGATGCACCCAACATATCCCACCTCACTAAAAATAGTGTGTCATCACAGTTGTCATCGATACATTTAAGTTCGCGATTTTTAATACCCATTAATAATAATCTTAAATTATAAGGACCAATACACACATACGTGAATAGGAACATCCAATGACACAATGAAATGTGAATTTCCTACTGGCGGGTCTCGTTCTCATAATATCGTCTGGGATATTACCATGGGAACACACCATGATAAGGTGATTCAAAGTCTTATGAGTCCTCACCCATAATTTCCTATATTATTTGTGTCCCTAAAATAACATCATCTGATAATAGAACATATATTCAAGAATTGTGTTATGGAACTTCCAATTTCTCATCATATTAGGGATCCGTTATGACCCTTCGGCGTAATAGTTATCCTTATGACATTATCACATGCATTGTCACACATTAGAAAAATCAATATGTGATAAGGTATTTATTAATTAATAAAGTAAAAACTAATTTTTTATAGGCCACCAAATCCAATAGTACAAAACTCTCAGGAGTCACATCGTGATATTGATTCCAAAGAAGAATCTGAAGATGAAACCATGGCTAGAGAGAATTTTCTTGAACCTCAGAGAAGAAATCGAAGAGAAGAAATTGATCAATCCAAAATCATTGGGTATTGGAATACACCCACACAAACAAGGATAATTATGATTAATGCACTTTCTGTGTTTCTATCAGTTGTGTAACCATTCTCATTTAAAGAATCTACAAGGGATAAATCATGGGAGAAATCCATAAATAAAGAGTTCGATCATATTGAAAAGAATCATAAATGGGATCTAGTAAAGAGACCTGAAGTTCACAATTTTATTGGTACAAAGTGGATCTTTAATAACAGATATGATGAGCATGGTAATGTGATCCTAAATAAGGTGTGACTAGTGTGTATGGGATATTCACATATTGAAGGTTTCGATGTTGGGGAAATATTTGATACAGTATAAATATTGGAGTCATGTAGGATATTCCTTGTCATGGTAATCCAAATAGGTTATAAATTATATCAATAAGACATCAAGACAGCGTTATTAAATTGAGTTTTGGAAGAATAAGTCTACATTGAACAACCCATGGGGTTCTTTCTTGGCAATGATTAAATGAAGGTTTGAAAATTAAATAAAGCACTCTAAGGCTTGAAACAGGCACCACGGGCATGGTACTCTTGGTTGGATTTTTATCTGAGAAAGATTGAATTAAAAAGAGGAGGATTGGATCATAATATCTATGTGAATAATTCTTATAAGGATTAGTTCATGGTATTGATATATGTGGATGATATTATTTTCAGTGGAAGCGGGTAGGGATCAGTCGATGAATTTCCCAATCAGATGAAATCAAAATTTCAGATGTCAATGATTGGTGAACTCGCATATTTCTTAGGGCTATAAGTAATTCAAAAAAATAATTATACATTCATTTCTTAGGAAAAGTATGCAAGAGAGTTGCTGATGATATTTATTATGCATGACTCCAAACTAATGTCGACTCTGATTGCAGTTGGAACAAAACCTGTAAACCATGAGGATAGGACATCCATAGATCCCACAATGTATGTGAGGATCATTGGGAACTTATTATTCCTGATAGCAACATGGGTACACATTGTCTTTGCAACATGATTAGCGGCCTACTTTCAGAGTAATCGAATGGAAGAACATATGGCAGCGGTGAAAAGAATCATGAGGTACAATCAAGGTACTCATATTTATGGATTATACTTTTTTGCAGGTAGTGATAGAGAAATATTAGCATTTTATGATAAATACTGGGCTAGATATGAAGTGGACATAAATTCCACCACTTGTGGTGCATTCTATATTGGGAAGAAATATGTGAGATGGATGAGTAAGAAAAAAGAAAGTACTTCTCTTAGTACTACTAAAGTTGAATATATATCCACTATAAAGGTGTGCACTCTGTTACTTTGGATGAATTAGAAACTGAATGACATTAGCTATAAGTTGAAACAACCAATGGTGATTTACTATGATAACAAGAGTGAAATTGATCTTACGAAGAATCTTATTCATCATTCTCGTAAGAAACATATTGAAATCAGATATCACTTCATCAAGGAAAAATTTGAACAAGGCATGATTAAAATGGATCATGTGGGAATTGATGAGCAGGTGGATGATATCCTGATCAATCCACTATCAGTAGCTGTGTTTTAGAAACATCGGTTGAACCTTGGTGTTCAGACACCTCCTAGTTCATAAGGTGGTTATGAAATTCCCCTCTCCCCATTTTTCATATAGTGATAATCTGTTTTTTGAAGTGATGCAGGTTTATGGGGGAGATACGATCCAGGGGGAGTATGTTCTGAGCTCTACAAAGTTCAAATACTGGTTCTTGGGTTTATTTCTAATGGGGTATAAATGGATAAATTCCATTTTAAAATATGGAATAGGAAATGTTTTTCTAGTTCCAGGTTGGTTATAAAAGAATGTGATGGGAGAAAACTATTGCATTTCAGGTCTTGATTGTGGATGTTTCTTTATTGATTTTATCTACAAGATTTACAACAAACCCAAAAGGGGAGATTTTTAGAACCAAGGTTGTTTCTTTATTAAATTGGTGTATGGTTTTTGTCTGTTTTCAATCCTCACATGGAAGACCAGGGATATTTCAAGGAAAGGTATCATATAGTTCAAGACGAAAGCAGTATTAAAGGTGGTGTTGTTTCCCAGTGTTTTCTAAATTTTTGGGGTCCAAAATTTGGAAGTTGGATTTAAATTTTCAAATTTGTTTTTCTTGGAGTCCTAATGAAAATATGGAAAAGGCATGAGTTTCATGAATATGGGATTTGAGAATTGCATTTTGTGAAGACATAAAGTGTTCTGACGGTGCTTCGTGATTACGACAGACTTTGTGATCATAGATGGAGTTCTCTACAATTATGAGTTTTAGATATTTATGATTGATGATGGAATTATTTAAAAAATTGATGGTCTTCATGAAGGGAGACGACATAAGACTCTGTGATAACGATGAGATTTGTGAATAGATAATTTCCATGGTTATCTGTGAAGGGATATAACTGTAAAGATGTGTTTGATGATCCATAAAATCTGTAAAGAGGTGGTAGATCTTCATGAATGGACAAGCCTATAAATATAAGGCTACACCTCTCCATTTTTATACAAGTTTTGATGGAATATCTGAAGATTCTTTGAGTTTGAGAATATCTTCAAGAACATGGCTTTCTACGTGTTTTGGTGCATCACAAAGAGACTATAAGTTTCAACTGATGCCCATGCTTTTGGAAAAGGGTACTTAGTGATAATAAGGTATTCTTCATTGACATAGTGAGTTTTAAAAAAGTAGTTCTGTGAAGGAAAGGAAGATTCACAAAGAAAGTATGTTCTAGGAATTCAAGGGTTCTTTCTGAAGGCAGTTTGTTCTGAGAAGGTAGGGGTGCGTTGTGAAGTACTGTGTCTCACAAAGAGGATTTATAAAGAGAATTTTTGATCATCTGATTTTAGTGGAAATGGATTTCAAAGATCATCAACTTTGGTTTATGGTGAAATTATATTCTCATGCTAATTCAGGGACAAAGTCTTCAATACAAAATTATTTAAGTGACCTTTAGGTCGATAAACATAGTTGAAATTATCTCAGAGTAGTGAGCAATGGGGAGTCAATTAAAGTGATCTAAGGGATGTAGTGAGTGTTCCCTAAATTAATTTAAAGTCTATGAGCCTAGAACAGAGTGACTATGACTAAACCTTTATATTCCAAGATTAGTGGATATTGGTATAACCAAAAAACTATCAGCATGTTCTCCATGAACATAGCCCATAGTGGTGAACCAAGTAAAAGTGTTGTGTGGTCTCTTTACATGTGATTGTTTTCTTTCTGTTCTTATCCATCATACAAGTTTAACCAGTTACTTCTAATTTGGGAACAAGATCCATCACTTTAGAAGTAGAATTTGACACCCTAATTCACCCTTTGCCTCTCAGGGTGTTCCAGGGTCCTTAAAGTTGTATCAGAGTATAAATGTTGCTGATGTTAAATCTGCCTTGTAGCATCACAGAGAATTCAATCTATGTTAGGGTAGTTCCCCTGTTTGATGGAAGTAATTTTAAGATTTGTAAGAACAAAATTAGATCTCATATAATATCTCTTGGCATGGAATTCCTATTTTCTAAAGTGTAATTAATTCAAGTAACTGATCCAACAGGGTTGTCTTTGAATGATACAGATATAAAAATTCATGATGCAAATGATAAATCATAGAATACTCTCATTGTGGCCCTTTTGGATCAAATCAATCTAAAGGTAATGATTTTTACCTCAAGGAAGTCTATGTGGGAAAAATTGAAAATATTTATGAGGGAGATAGTAAAGTGAAGGAGTAAAAACAAAAAGTCCTACATAAAAGGTTTGATGATCTGAATATGCATCTTGATAATAATGTGTATTCCTTCTTCAATCGAATTACTGAAGTGGTAGGAGAAATTTGTGTTCTGGGTGAAGAAATCAAAGACATTGATATTGTAAAGAAAATATTGAGAAGAAATCCCCCCCTTTACAATGTGAAGGTTTCATCACTTGAGAAAAGGGATCTCCCTGGATGGTCTACTGAGCAGCCTACTGGCATATGAGATGAGAGTCAAACTAGAAGATGCTATGACTCATGTAAGTAAGGAAATGGAATTCAAATCCATGGAAAAACTAAAAATCACAAGAGATAGCAGCAATGATGGTGATGAGTAAAACTACATTATTTATCTCATATCCAAGAATCTCAATAGGGGAAAAGGTAAATTTAAAGGTTAGTTACCCTTCTCTTGTTTTCACTGGGGTAGAGTTGGGCACATTTCCTCTCAATGCTCTAGAAAGATTGATGATGAAGAGAGGGATGATGAAAATACTAATAATCCAAATAATTTTTTTTCAAAAAGTGAGACTTAAAATCTAGAAATAATGTAAAGAAGATGATTTTTGTCTGTGAAAAGGAATATTGTGATAATGAATTTTTTTAAGAAGAAGAACTATAATTTAAAATAAGAAACCATGCTTCAATGATGGATACCATTGAAAAGTCAGAATCATTCATAGATGAAGCTAAAGATAACAAGTTGGCAACTAATTTCAATCCCAAGTTGTAACTTAATAATGCTTTTAGTAAGATGGAGAATAAGTGAAATAGATACAACAAGTGAAAAACAATCGTGGAAGAATCATCAGAATATGTTGATAATCTTGAATCTAAAATTGAACAAAAAGAAGAACTCATGAAAGTGCAGTCAATAATCCTTGAAAGGAATGATGATGTAGTGTACTTAAAGCTATGAATCAAATAATAGGAAAAGGTCATCAATGAACTTACCTCTAGACTATAGGAGAAGTCGAAGACTGTAGTGGGACTCGAAGAGTAAGTTGTTACACTTAGGAGAAAATTTGAGAGTGAATCAAACCTAAAAGAATGAAGGAAGAAAATAAAATTTGTAAAATTCTCATGTGATGAGTTACTGGAAAGAGTTACAAAAGTATTAGATTGGGTTGAAAATATATTGAGTGATCAAAGACCTGCTTTCATGGGAAACAGTGGAATTGGTTGTAAATTCGAGACATCAACTAATGGAAATAAAATGAGCCAAAATAAAGACAAGATAAAAGTTAGACACATTCAAAAGTTTCCTAAAGTGCTGAAAAGGAAACCCACAATCCAAACTGAAAGAATAACTGAAGATTATCCTTGAGATTTCAAAAATGGTAGGTTGTCAAACTATTTTCCTAAGGAATAATTCAAGAGAAGAAATATAAGTGAGAAGATATTTCTGCTTAGGAAGTGTCAGTTATGTGGCTATCATGGCCATACCATGTCATGTTGTGAAGAGGTAAGGAGCTACTTGAATGGGGAAGATATGGTAAGTCAACAAAAGAGATCGATTTCATATCCTACATATTATAGAAGAAATAGTTTCTATGGATACTGTTTTTATTGTTTTAACTTTGGACATAAAGTTGTGTATTGTAGACAGAGGTATGGTAGGAGCAACCTATAAAACTCTCAGAGAAAGATCAATACTCACCAACCAGACAGTTTTATTCTCACAAATAGGTTTTATCCTTTTGAAGAAGAGTATGGGTATGAAGAATTTGATTATGTGGAAGAAATAATTAAAATTCCATCGGTTTCTTACGCTCAATCCAATATCTCATGGAAAGGGAAGAATAAATTTAGAAATCCAATCCTGAAAAATTAGTTATCAAAGATAAATAAAGAAGCAGCACCTAGATTCTTGATAGAGGATTCTTGTCTCATATGATAGGAAATGTTGACCTTTTAAATAACATTAAGAAGAAGGTTGATGGAATAGTGAGGTTTGGTAATTATGGTGCTTTGAATATTAAAGGTAGTGGAGATACTGTATTGGCCAATGGAGAGCTGAAGAAGACTGAAGTTCTTTATGTGGATAGACTACATCACAATCTCTTAGGTGTGAGTCAACTCTATGACTCAGGGTTTATAGTAACATCCAATAAAAAAGGTTACACTATAATGCTAAAGACATTTAACTCTCTCATGAAATGATGTAGAATAGATGGAAACTTATATCAGGTTTCCAGTAAAGAAAACACTTTCTATTTGTCTATTGAAGAAGAAAACAAACATTGGCATCAAAGGTTGGGGCATATTAACCAACAAAACATGGAAAAGATATCTAAGCTAAATATATTCATGGATATCCCCATTATGAAACATGAATAAGAAAAGACTTTTGATGCTTGAATATGGGGGAAGTTGGTCTTTAGTTCATATCGGCCAAAGAAGAAAATGGAATCACACCTTCTTGATCTCATCCATACAGACATATGTGGCCTAATAAACATTTCTGAAACTCATTTAGAGAGGTTATTCATCTATTTTTTTTAAAGGTTGGGGTCAAAGCCTCATTTTTATTATTAAAGCAAAGCAAATACCTCTTTAACTGGGTAGAGGGAGACCCATTACATAGCCCAAAGACCCAGTGGGAAATTATCCCATTACATAGCCCGTAGGCCCAAATTTTAGGCCCAAGACCCATTCTATGAATATTACTTCTACAATACCCGCACTACAACAATACCGCACAGTTTCCAACGTCGCTACTATGAGAAATACACATCAAAATGGAGTAGTTTAGCACTGAAATTGATAGGTCAACAGCATGGCTAAGACTTTGCTGATTGAGAGTTGTATCTCTCTCCATTACTGGAGAGAAGTTATTGAAGTTTTAGTGCACATTCAAAGTCCTATAAGGCTTTATATGGGAGAGATGAAGACACCATATGAATCGTGTCATGGAAGGAATAATTTATTTAAATAATTTCAGGTTTTCACAAGTAATTGTTTCATCCAAAAAAAAGAAGTAAATCAAGAGAAGTATGGTGACAATACAGATGAAGGAATATTCCTTGGATATCCAATGGACATCAAAGCTTATAAGTGTTTTAGAAAGTGATTGGAAAGGATTTTGGAAAGTATTGATGTTAAGATCATTGAAGACAAAACCAAAAATTCTTCAAGGAATTCCTATGTTGTTGAAATAGATGATGAGGAAGAATTTTAACATAGAGTGAATGAAAATATAGAAATAGAGGAAGGTGTACAAAATTCTCAAGAGTAATATCATGATGTTGACTGTGAAGATGAATATGAAGATGAAACCATGGCTGGAGAGAATTTGGTTGAACCTCAAAGAAGAAATTGAAGAGTAGAAATTGATCAATCCAACATCATTGGGGACTGGACTACACCAACACAAATGAGGATAATGGGGAGTAATGAATAATATATGTTTCTATCAGTGGTGGAACCATACCCCTTTAAAGAATCTGCAATGTATGAATCATGGGTGAAATCCATGAATGAAGTGTTAGATTAGATTGATAAGAATCATACATGGGATCTAGTCAAGAGATTTTAAGGTCATTATGTGATTGGTACAAAGTAGGTCTTTAGGAACAAATATGATGAGCATGGTATTGTGATCTTAAATAAGGAATGACTGGTATGTAAGGGGTGTTTACATATTTAATGTGTCAATGTTGAGGAAACATTTTCTCTAGTATAAATATAAGAGTCAATCAGGATATTCCTTCCATCGGAATCCAAATAGGTTATAAAGTGTATCAAATTGACATCAAGACAGTGTTTTTAAATGGAGTTTTGGAAGAAGAAGTTTGCATCGAACAACCTGTGGGGTTATTTCTTGGAAATGATGAAATAAAGGTTTGAAAATTAGATAAATCAATCTATGGCTTGAAACAGGCATCATGGGACTCTCAGTTGTATTCATATCTAAGAAAGCATGAATTCAAAAGAGTAAGAGTGAATGACAATATTTATGTGAATAATTATCATAAGGATCAGTTCATGGTAGTGGTATACGTGGATGATATTACTTTCAGTGGAATCAGGTAGGGATTTGTGGATGAAATTTTTTATCACATGAAATTAGAATTTTAGATTTCCATGATTGGTAAACTCACATATTTCTTAGGGATGAAATTTATTCATAAGAAGAATTATATGTTCATTTCTCAAAAAAAGTATTCAATAGATATGGTGATGAAATTTAATATGCATGACTCCAAACTAATGTCGACTCCGATTTTATTTTGAAAAAAACATGGAAAGCATGAGGAAGGGACAGCCGTAGATCCCATAATGTACATGAGGATCATTGGGAGATTATTGTACCTAACAGCAACATGACCAGACATTGTCTTTGAAACATGATTAGTGGCCCACTTTTAGAGTAATTCGTAAGATGAACATATGGTAGCGGTGAAAATAATCATGAGGTATATTCAAGGTACTCACAATTATGGGTTCTAATTTGTTGCAGGTAATGATATAGAACTATCATCATTTTCTGATGTTGAGTGGGCTAGAGATGTAGTGGATAGAAATTCCACTAGTGGTGGTGCTGTCTATATTGGAAAGAAATATGAGGGATGGATGAGTAAGAAACAAGAAAGTAATTCTCTTAGTACTGCTAAATCTAAATATATATCTTCTACAAAGGAGTTCACTTAGATACTTTGGATGAAGTAGAAACTGACTGACATTGGTGATAAGTTGAAACAAAAAATGGTGATTTACAGTGATAACAAGTGTGCAATTGATCTTATGAAGAATCTTGTTCATCATTCTCATATAAAACATATTGAAATCAGATATCACTTCATCAAGGAAAATATTGAACTAGACATGATTAAAATGGATCGTGTGGGAAGTAATGATCAAGTGGATGATATCCAGATCGAACCACTATTAGTAGCTATGTTTGAGAAACATCGGTTGAACCTCAATGTTCAGCCACCTCCCTGTGCAAAATGTGGTTACAAAATTCCCCCCTCCCCATTTTTTTACTATGATAATTTTTTTGTGGAAGTGATGCAGGTTTATGTGGGAGATACGATCTAGGGGGAGTATTTTCTGAGCTCTACAAAGTTCAAAGACTTATTCTTGGGTTTATTTCCATTGGTATAGAAATGGATAAATTCAATTTGGAAATATGGAGGATACAATGTTTTTATGGTTGTAGGTTGGTTACAGGAGAATGTGAAGAGAGAAAACTATTGCATTTTAGGTCTTTATTGTGGATGGTTCTTTATTGATTCTACCTACAAGATTGAAAAAAACCCAAAGGGGGATATTGTTGGAACCAGGGATGTTACTTTCTTAAATTAGAGTCTGGTTTGTGTTTTTTTTTCAATACTCACATGGAAGACTAGGGATATTGCAAGGAAAGGTATCATATAGTTCAGGATGAAGTAGTATTGAATGTGGTGTTATTTCCTAGTGTTTTCTAAATTTTTGGGGTCTAAAATTTGGAATTTGGATTTCAACGTGAAAATTATTTTTCTTAGAGGCATTATAAAAATATGGAAAAAGAATGAGTTTTGTAAATATGGGATTTTTGAATTACATTTTGTGAAGACATAAAGTGTTCTGACGGTGTGCTTCATGATTACAATGGGTTTTATGATTGGAGATGGAGTTCTCCGAGATTAAAAGTTTTAGATATTTTCAGTCGTTGATGGAATGATTTGAGAAATTTATGGTCACCATGAAGGCAAATTATAGAACACTTCATGATGACGATGATCTTGGAAAATAGATAATTTCCATGGTTCTCTATGAAGGGAAGAGTGTCGCGAAGACATTTTTAATGATCTAGAAAATCCACAAAGAGGTGGTGGAGATTTGAAAATTTCAAGCCCATAAATATGAGGTTACCCCTCCCCATTTGTATAAATGTTTCGAAGGAAAATCTGAAGACGCTTTGAGTTCACGAAGAGCTTTGCGAACATGTATTTCAATGTGAGGTAGTGCATCATGAAGAGACTATAAGTTTCAACTGATTCCCATGATTTTAAAAAATGTTACTTTGTGAGAATAAGTTATTCCACAATGACTCAGGGAGTTTTGAAAAACTAGTTCTGTAAAGGTAAGGAAGCTTCGTGAAGACAGTTTGTTCCACGAAGGCATGGGTGCTTCATGAAGGCAGTTTGTTCTATGAAGGTATGGGTGCCTCACGAAGGAGTGTGTCTCACAAAGAGGCTTTGTGAAGACAAATTTTGAAAATCTGATTTCAATGGATAGGGATTTAAAAGAGCATAAACTATGGTCTATGGTGCAAGAAGAGTCCCATGCTAAGTCATGAATAATGTCTTCATTGCCAAATTATTAAAGAGACCTTTAGGCCGATAAATTGGGTTGAACTTCTCTCGGAGTAGTGAGCTAGGGGAGTCAATGGAAGTGATTTGAGGTATGTAGGGAGTGTTCCATGAATTCTTGTAAAGTAAATGACCCTGGTAAAGAGTGATTGTGACCAAACCATTGTATTCTAAGATTAGTGGATTTTGGTACGACTGACACACTATCGACTTATGCTCCTTGGTGTAGCCATTAGTGGTGAACCAAGTAAAAGTGTTGTGTGTCATCTTTTCATGTGATTTTTTTATTGTTTTTCATATCCATCATGAAATTTTAACAAGTTCCCACCAACGTGAAAACAATATATATCACTTTAGAAGAAAAATTTGACACCCTAATTCACCCCTCCCATTTTAGGGTGTTCCAAGGTCCATCAGATTTAACATATATAAACAGAATACATGACATAAAAATACCTTCAAATTCATAACATCCTTGGCCTTGGGTATAATTTTAATAATGAAGGGTGTCCCTAGACTTAGCTATGTTGCATGAGAAGGGGAATCATGTCCCACTTTCATCATTATTAGATTGTCATCCTATATCATTATATGGAATAATCTTACCATCTAATGTATGTCCTACTTCCAAGGAAAATTACCACTTTTAGGAATAGTGTCCCATCCCCAACAATATCATCATCACACAAGCATTATTTCATATAACCACTCACATAGATTACCAGATATAAAAAAAATCAAAATGTGAATATAATCCCTTATCATGGAAAAAATATTTAAGTGGGAATTATGTATCAACATCAAGACCATAGTGTACTAATTTAAAACACATAAATTAGGTTTCATAGTATCCATTATCATGAAAATAGTATCATAAGTGGGTATATCACCCCTACATTAACCAATACAAGCACCAAGGGAATACCACACCCATTAACATAGACAAAACATCACAATAAGGAATAATTAACATTTTCATATCATTATATATTCAATTTAGTTAATTTTTTCATAAAATTCAATGCTTTCTAGATTATACCTATTTCAGTCTATGTACACATGACCAATTATTATAAGGACAATCGGGTAATCACATACACGGTTCCACATACTAACTGGGGAGAAACACTCACCCTAGTCAAATTCAGCAAGACTAAGGTTATAAGGAAACTAAAAAACCACACCTAGGTTGATCCTCAATACAACCACAAAAAAATCATTTCTTATATATTTTAAAGGGGCTAATACACCCATTCAGGTTTCATCATATCATCAATGAACTCAATGAATCCCAACTTAGGGTTCTAAACATTTAGGCCCTCAAACTTTACAATAGGTTTATGGTTATACACAATTACCACAATAAGGTATAATAATAAAAATATATATAGTTTTCATAAAGAAATATACCCAACTCAATCAGGGATAAAGGAAATAATTTCAATTTAATTCAAGGTTAATCACATATGGTCGATGAGACTATTTATGACACATCAAATGAAATGATTAGAAACCATAAAAATTATTTAGAGACCAACTTATTTCCAATAGTATATGATTACTCATTGATTATTACTAGATGAATCTTATAAAAATGGTAAATATCAATAAATATGAAAAAATCATTGAAATTAGGAAAAATGATGAAGAATACTATAACTGTTAAAGAAATGATTAGAGGAGGGAAGATAAGTCGTAACCTTAATAAAGGAAACTAACTTAGGGTGACCAAATTTTAATTGGGTGCGAACCAAATGAGAACCAAGGAATATGAAAAATAGAACCAAGGGGAGAGAGGATATGGTTCAAATAGTGATTCTGAGAAAAAAATAGTGGGTTACTAATTTTAATAAAATAATACTAATTAATTAATTAATTTTAAAACTAAAAAAACATAAAAGGGGTATTGGGTAACCGTCTTACCATCACTGAGTACTTGATACCCACCATATTACCCACCTTGGCGCCTTTGAGAACTCAGTTCCCTTGTATAGGATACTACCTCCCTTTTTGGGCCCACTAAATACCTAGTAACATCCAACTGGGTACCGAATGGAATTTGAAACATAGGATAGATTCCCCAACACCTTCCCATCCTCCCAAAAATCCCTCCCCAAATCCCAAAAACACCTAAAATTCTATTAATCCACCAATATACATGAGTTTTAGAATAATTTTAAACAAGTTCATACTATAGAATCAGTAGGGTGTTACACATATAAATTTTCATGTGCATGAAATTCATTTATTGTGAATATTATCAAAACATGTAAAATAAATTAATATTTTCCATATGCATCAAACCCTTTAACAATTTCCTACTATTCTAATTTCAAGTCATCAATATATGGTTATAAGTAAACATCAATATCATTTACAAGTGGTTTTGATGTAGAAATCATCAAACTCATGAAGATATATTTCTGCTTCGTATAGATCCGTAGGGACTGGTTGAAAATTTATAACATAATTGGCCATGAAATATGTTGACTATAAAGGCTCAAATATAGATTCATTCTATATGTGAAAAATCCAAATCTTATATTTCTAACTTCATTTTTGGAAATATTGAAATTATTGGTCAAATTGATTCGGTTATAATGAATTTTCTAGGTGAAGTAGGTTTTTATTGGATATTCAGTCATATATATGTCATCTTATCATATTAACATCATTTAAATTTAAAAATAAGCACTCTAAATTGGAAATTATTGAAATATAATATAATCCCATAGCATAATATTTGGTACCTATCCCTTGATATGGATTTCAATTAGATCTTATATCCATTTTACAACATGCGGTCCAGTATTTTAGTCATTTGGAAAACCATTTGTATTTATTCTTATAAAAAACATAGTCAATGGGGAATTCATATGTATTCTTATACACTAGTCCAAATATTTATAATATTTTCTTAATGTATAAATAGAATCTATGTGGTATTTCCGTTATATATGTATCTTATTAAAAAGTTTCTAAAATTCAGATAAACAATTGTCGCTCCAACCATTTCTTTCTTTGGATTTAACCAGTCTTAGTATTATTGATAGTGATATAAATTTAGTACAACATAGGAACACAATGTTTTAGTATCTCTATATAGTATTTAGACCATCAATGTATTTATAATGGTTCTAACTCTAACACCATTAATTAATTCATCAATATTATCTGTTTTTTCAAAATGAAAGTCCTTATAATCCTTAAATCATGAATTTTTTACTATTTCATAGTGTTGATCCAATGAATATAACTCATATTAAAACCATTGAAAGTCAAATGATCTTTAATTTCTCTTGAAGTTATTTTTCTCATATTCAAACACTTCACTTATTGATAGTAGAACAACTGTCTATTTTAAACATTAAATTTAGTGAATTTCTAAGAAATATTCAACCCCTATTTCGTATTTTTTTACTTATTCTCCATGAATTTATACAATTTTTACCCATTATTTACAAAAAAATATAATATTATTTTAAACATATATTATTTGATAAAAATATTAAAATAATAAATTTAAATAAAAATTGTAAAAAAATTAACATTATATTTAAATTAAATTATTATTATATTAAATTTAAATAAGAAGTTATAAAATATAATAATTTATATAACTAGAACATAGACACACATAAATATATATATATAAAACATAAATCTATTGATATAATTTTTTATGATACATATATATTAATATACACAATATAAAACATGTATAGATATAACATACATTTATTTATATATAAAAATAAAATATTAATATTACATTAAATATAAATAGAAAAGTATAATATATACTAATGTATAAAACTAACACACACAAATGCACACAAATGATTCATTTATTGATATAATTATATATGATGTGTGTGTGTGTTTACATAATAGAAAACATATGTGTGTGTGTATCGAATACATTTATTTACATATAAAAATAAAATATTTTTTTTACATTAAATTTAAATAATAATAATACAACATTAAATTTATATATATAATATTAAATTATATTTAAATAAAAAGTTATAAAATGTAATAATGTATAAAAATAATACACACACATATATATAACTTACATTTATTAATATAGTTATTTATGATAAAATTGTGTGTGTGTAACTAAATTTCACTTTTATTGTGTCATGAACCTCTGATTTGAAATATGACATATAGAAACTATTATGGAGAACAGGGTTAAAAACATCATGAATGGAACTACACCATGAAGTCAATGTATCTAGAACTAAGAAACCCATGCACCCTAACTACCATAAAGAATTTATTCCATTCCAAACAATATTTTCCCAATATTAATGAAATTGATGTACACACACTATAAAAATGTAAAACAATCATTAACAAGGTCCAAAACATAATTCTATACAATAGGAAAACTATGGAACATTCTACATTCAAGGATCAACAAGGTGATATAATATCTGACTTATAAGGGAAACCAACTTCCACAGAACTCAACCAAAACTATGAGTTATAATGGAACCTTATTCATAGAAACCCTACCCTGATACAGAAGAAGATATTTATAGGTTTTACATGATAAACTCTCGTAGTAAGCCCTATTTTTATGATTTCCTAAACATGGTAGATTGTGGATATTTTTTTAAGTCATTGGTTCCTAGATTCCCACTAACTTTTTCTTCTTCATAAACTCCTTATAATCTATGTCCATTTTTTACTATAACCATACTACCTCTAGGATCATTACCTTTGGAACTTTTTACTCTACTACAAGACACCAAACAAGTTACATCATCCCATCCTTTTATAGACATGATTCGCAACCACTTTTTGGTTCCACTGGTTCCACATTTTTTATCTTTACTACCATCCCTCCACTCAATCATGGATATTATTGACTTTGATCCTCATGTACCATGAAAATTTTTAAAATTCGATGAATGATCAACTATATAAATTTGTAACTTGTTTTACCACATAAATTCTATCTTCCAAAATACATCCACTATCTTCCACACTTTTGATTAGAATCAGATTTTGTCTCCACACCAAATTAATCTTAAATAAGATCAATTTAATCCTGTGTATCCTACATCATCACCCAAAATCAATTTCATCTAACTTCACCACTTCTTTAATAGACCCTTAATATATCTATAACATCCTCCTATTTCATTTACTTTAAAAGTGAATTTTACCATCTTCACTTTCAACTTCCTCTTTCAATATGTTTAGGTGAGGGTAAGATAGCTTTTTCTAATTCTATAAGTTTAAATCTAGAATTTATGTTATATAGATTCCAAAACATTAACTATAAAATATTACTCACACAAAAACCTAATAATATTATACTTGAGAAATATTTTCACAAGTTAATATTAACAAATTTGAATTGAAAAAATAATATAAAATAGAAGTGATGATGTAAAATAAAATTATTTGTTTAGAATATTAGGATTTCTAAAATAATTTTATCCCTAAAATAAATAAATTATATAATAAATATATTAAAATAACATAATGGAGTATGATAAATGGAAAATTGGTGATTTAGATTAAGGGAGTTCATGGCTATTAGAAACTAGGGCTATAAAAATCAAGTATGATCTACAAATAATAGGCTTCTAAAATATATTGTATTTTAATTTTTAAAATCGATTTTAATGAATTTTTTATAAAATAAATTCTAAAAACGTATATTTTACATTATATTTCCAATAAAAATGTAAAAACCATGGATTTTGGGCTTTAAACATTTATTATATAATAAAGAACCTTAAATTTTTTTTAAAATTGGTTGTAAATTGTGTTCTTTTATTATTTCGATAAGGATATAAAATATTTATGAAATTGTTAGCCTATTGAATGAAACTATTTCACAAAGGTTTCAATATTAATATTATTTATAACTCTTAAATCATCATTGTGTCCAATTATTTAACATTTCAGTAATTGATTCAGACATTCAAACTCCTCCAATCCTTATTACATGATAATCCAAACAAATATGATAAATTTCATTGGTAGAACAAATAAAAATCACATGTTATCATATAATGTATGCATTTTATTGTATAAAACCAAGGAATATTGGTCTTAACTATATCATGGTTTGCATTAGATCATAATATAATGTGGTTTAAAACATTATTTCTTTGTTTTACTTTAGTGTATATTTTTAACAATCATAATATTAATTGTCTTACATATTTTTGAGATACAAAACAAGAAATAGTAAAATATAGGTTCTCATCATAACATCAAAAATGAAACTATAAGCAAGAAATCATGTGTATGTCTAGATTCTCAAAAATTTAATTTATAAAAGTATTACAACATAGATAAAGTATATTAATAACATGAACATATTTAGTCTATGAAATGATCATACAATAACATTAGTTTTAAATAAATACCCAAATTGAGCCCCACAACAACATTTAAAATATATTAGATAGTATACCAAGAATTCAAGGTTTTTAAAGTATTAAATAAATTATTCACCATGATATTATATTTTTTATCCAAATCAGACCTAGGAAAATGGGGTAGGAACATTAATTTTTTACTATTTAAAGTAAATATTATAAGGTAGATAAAGGACTTGAGAAAAAAGTGTAATAAAAACTTTTCCACACCCACTACCCACCAAACACCTATATTAACTCTTATTTATCGATGATAGGGGTTATAGTGAGTTTTAAATGGTATAAATCACTATACATGATAATCCCCTTTCACTTAATATAATTATGGGAATACACTATATAGATCCCTATACTCAAAGTGTGTGATGTATGTTGTTTCCTTCATTTACAAAAATTATTACAATGTATAAACATAATTCATATTTTTAATAGGTTTATATAATCCAAAATTGAAATCATTATTTGATTCTGATATGATATTTATAACTAACATTTGATATCAATGACATTCTACTACCTCTACCTTTTTAAAAAAACTACATGTTGATTTCAAAAAAAAAATCTTTATGGTTTTTTATATTTATACTTTGTGTACTTCATCTAATTACTTATATAAATATATTCTTAGAGTCACATCTACTAAAAATTCATTAGGACATAGTTTTTTAATCTATTTTTAGTGTTAATTAAGTTCAGTAATGAAGATGATAGTGCATACCCTAGTATTTACTTTATATTTTTCCTTCATCTTAATAATTTTTAAAGCAACAAGTTCTTCATCGTTTTCTTCTTCATCTTCCACGAAATTATTTAGTGATATTGAAATACTAATTTTTCATTTTCTTAGAAATAGTGTTTTCAAGATATTGATTTTTTATTTAATAATTTATTTATAAAATGTGACTACTTCTTGAAAAAAGTTATTTAATAAATAAAATAAAATATTATTATATAAATTGGTTTGGTTTTCTTTGCATACATTAATTGGTTTCTCTTACTTTAAGTTTGCGCACTTTCCACTCATGATTTAGTGGATTGAGACAATTGGCATGATAGTTTTTATTATTATGGGAAAAAATAAGTGTTTATTACAAAAAAACACATTTATTTCAATATTAATATATTTAAATTGTATATATTAATTTTTTTATATTTACCTATTGTACATGTTTCCATTATAGGCATGAATTATTACTTTTTTATTTTATTATTTATAACCCCTTGTATTTTCCAAACTAGACTAATGTTTACACAAATTACCAATAATTAATGTTACTATCACAATTATATTATTTTAGTTTTTATATTTTTTTCATTGATTTAATGCCTTGTATTCCATAGGTTTGTCTTTTATTTAAAATAAATTCATTTGGGTAAAATAATAATAACCCTGAAAATATAAATCTTGTGATTTTTGAACCTATGATCTTTTGTAACTGAAGTAGTAGTTAACCACTATACTAAATTCATTTTCATATTATAGTTTCTATACTATAGATGTATGATTTATATTATCTATAAAAAACATGCAGTGTTCCAGTCTTGAACCCAAAAGTTCACCACATCATAAAATAGATCCATACCACTACACATTTTTATAGTCCCATTCAAAGATTATCAGGACTACGCTTTAATATATATTATATATTTTAAGAATATATATTTTATGTAGTTTATTTAATACTTATGATAATTTTTTATTGTTATGTAGAATGTTTTATTTGATTAGGTTTTTCCACAGTAAACTTGATGAAATTAAAATTACATATTTATTAAATTGTAATAAATAATATATATATATATATACATATGTGGAAAATTATATTTAGTGGGGATAGATTTATTATATATCTACATATAGTGAAATTAATTTTACCACATCAGTAAATTGATCTTTCTACATTGAATTTAAATCTTAAAAATTTATATTTATATTTTTTCAGTGATTAATGTTTTCACTTGATGTAGTTTTTTATTAATTAAATATATTTATTATATCAATTAAAAGTTATAAAAAAAAATTTATTTATGTTTCATTCTTATAAATTTTATTTATTATGAGATATTCCACTGTGTATTTAATTAAAATAAAATTTTCTTATTCATTAAAATCATGTTATATAATATGAGCGAAACATAATATTTTTTGTCTCATAAAAGTTTTTCATTATATTCACATTGGATGTAATATTTAATATAATATTCACAATTTACCCAAAAAGATTATAAAAAATATATTTAATATTTTATCCTATGTTTTGTTGAATTATCAAATTAAAATTCATCATTTTGTAAATTACATTTATAACTGATCATTAAAAATTCATTCATGAATATATTAAATTTAAAATTTCTCCCATGGGAAACTTTTTATTTTTAGATTCATTTTGTTGTGATTTACCATGAAAATTATTTAATTATAATCTAGTGTATTTAATGTTTTAGTTGTACAACCCAATTATTATGATATTTTATCGTGATAGTCCTACATTATATAGAAATAATTTTATAATTTTAATGGAGAAATTTATTATTCTTCATTTGGTATGGATAGATATTTATTAAGTCTTTTTGAAAGGAAAACCACTTATAGTAAATTTTAATAGGAAAGTTAATGATATTAATGTATATAAACAATGGGAGTGATTGAATAGTCTTACTATAATGTTCATAAAAAATAAATTGTATGATAGAAATTATGGTTAATTCAACAAGAATAATATTTTTGTGACTTGATAAAATAAATAGATGACTAATTCATCTATTAAAATAAACCATTAGCGATTAAATTAATCAGGGTGTTCCCTTCAATGTGTTATGGATCAAATATGGTTGATACAATCTATAACACATGGTTTATATATTCTAGTTCTACAATAAATATTAGAAACACCTTTGATGGTGAACAAAACTTAAGGAAAGTAGAGAGTGGTGTGTTTAGAATATATTAAAAAAATAAGATATTATCACAAGTGGAATTCATTGGTACATGAATTTAGGTGTTAAGAACTGGATTTACATTATCTTTATAAAATACTTTTTATATTCGAAGTTTATCCAGATTCCTGATTTCAATATCAAGAATTTTACCGTTGGATTTTACATTCAGTTTCTATAAAATGAATTTTTCTTTACTATATGAAAAATACATTATTGGATGGGGTTATTTAAAGGATATAATTTTTATTTGAAAAATATTATTGTTAATAATTCCATGATTGTTTATTCCAGTATTAAAATAGGTGTTATAAATCAAAACTTGTCCATGTTATGGCGTTGTAGATTAGGTTTTATCTCTAAACAAAGAATTAAAATATTAATACATGATGTAGTACTTAGTAATCTTGATTTTACTATATTTGGAACATGTTTGGATTGTATTATGTGGAAGAAATCCAATAAATCAAAGAAAGGTGAAAATATAGATTCAATTGTATTTTAAATAAAATATACATAATGTTTCCAATGAAAACTATAATGGATTCATCATCTAAGATGGTTCGATGTGAACACCCATGTTGACCTATTTTACTAAGGCAGATAGTCGATGGGAGTTTCTTACCATTTATATTTAGAATGAGCACTGGTCAAGAGGATGGAAGTTCAACCTCATATGTTCCTTTTTAGGGGGGTCTTTTCTGAGTATGGGACTCTCTTAGAATTTTATATATGCTCATGAATCCTTTCCAAATCCTAGTATGAGGTTGGTTACCCATGTGATAATAATATGATTGAAACTATCTGTTTAATTTAATAGTTATATATATCATAGGATCCTCATGTATCAGTTATTAATTAGTTATGCTAGGTTTTATAGCTATATTTGGGTCATATTAAGTATATCACCATAAAGGGAGACATTAGTTGTTTTGTAGTGGGAAAATCCTTTAAATTGGTATTATTGTATATCGTTAATAAGGGAATTGGATCCTATGTAGTTTTTTTTCAATTATTGGCACACACAATACCTTTTATGGTCATGTGACAAGGATCACATCCAAGTAGTTTAAGTTCATACATAATATAAGACCATAGAATGGGTTCCTTTTAGTGTATGGTGTATGAATTACTCAAGAGAATCCAGTTTTTGTTCATCCTATTTGTTAATAACTAAAGAGGAGAAGGTATGGATGATGATTAAACATAAGTATAAGGGGTTTTTTATCTTCCTTAGATTAGGCTGTGAGGGAATCTCATGCACATTACATAAGGATAATAGTTCATTCTCGTCTTGTTACTAGAAGATGAGGATTCACCTTATTCTCGTCAATATAAGTAGGTCTTATATTCATCATATCGGTGGTCATAGAATTGTCACATAGGTGTTCCTAGGATTATCACATGTGGGAGGTTGATCATGATCACCTAGTTCCCGCCTCCTAAGGAAGGTTTGGGTAATACCATTCTCATCACATGGGTTATTTATACTCATTAAATAATAGGTCGCTAACTCAAGTTGTGGATTAGATCTATTAAGAGTCCTGAATATTTGGAAACCAAGATAAATATCTTGGATTGAGGTATTTTAGAAACTAATAGTAAAATCATAACTCTAGGTGTATATGAGGGGACTAAGAGGAGAATCTTCACTCAAGGTAGTAATGGTTCATAATATAATCAAAAAATTAGAGAAGAGGTAAAATTAAGGATGCTGGTATTGAACCTTATTTATTCTTCATATAAATCCTAATTAACGTAAATCAAATCTCATGTCATTCATGTTGCAAAGTTTATGTTCGTATGGTGGGAGCAGTCCAAACTATTTAACATCACGTTGTGGGGAAATTAACATATAGTTTTATGTTATGTAGCTAGGATATTTGTGTAATGAAAGGGGTAAAAACCAAATATTCGGTGGGGAGTATGCATTGGGATAACCTTTATGATCCATATTTTTATCTTGTAACCAGATAGGAGGAAGTATAGTTGGCTTTCACCCTCAATTTTTAGGTAACTTGACAAGTGAGGGAGAGTGTAAAGGTTAAGGATTACACATAGAAGGATGTACATATATGAGTAAACTAAGATGATTATCTTGGCTAAATTTTTATAATTAAACCAAGAATGGTATCTCAACTCAAGGTATATGTAATAGGATTGTGCACCCAAGCTTGGGGATTTAGAAAATTGGGTTCCCAGGTAATGGACTTGGGTGAGTTTGTGTCTTATTTATAGAACTAGGGGAAGTGTCACCCAAATATGATATAAGGGATAATGGGGTGCCCAATTGGGAAGCTAATAAAAATTTATTTACATATTAGAGGACTATTTTAAGAAGATATACCAAATAGAGGTGACCAAGTGTGAGGCCTGAGAAAAGGGTTTTGTCCCTAGTAGGAGAACCCAAGTGTGTGACATGGTTGAATGAGGTTCACACAAGTAGGGGTGGCCAATGTGTGAGACCAGGGAAAATGAGGTTCACCCAAGAAGGGGTGTCAAGGTATGTGACTTGGGTGAAAGGGTTTCTCCCTAGTAGGGGGTCGAGGTATAAGACATAGAAAAATGAGGCTCACCCAAATAGGGTATCCTAGGTGTAAACCTTATTTGAAAGGAGTTTTCCTTATTATGGGAACCCATGTGTGAGACATGGTTCAATTAGTTTTCCCCTATTATGGGTTCCCATGTGCAAGGCATGGGAAAATGGGTTCTCTATAATAAGGGTGCCTATGTGTGAGAACCAAGTGAAGGATCACCCTGGTAAGGGGCCATACATGATTTTTTTCCATATTGAGGGTCCCTAAAGAAGATTAAGGTCGGTAGTTCCCTGGTTTATGATCCCCAATATGACTAGGGTTCTTGTTACCCTAGTTAGGCGGCTTCAAGATTGGAAGGTTTAAGAAAGGTATCAATTATATTAATTTTATGAGTGGTTGTATGTGCTTCATATATCAGAGGTAAGGGTCTCTATTTATAGAACTAGGGGGCTAGGTGCACAAACCTCGTTGTACAGACCTGGTTGTATAGATGATCTAGGAAAATGATTTGGGTGAGGGAGATTTGGGAAATAGGATTGGGTTAGGGAGACCTATTCAAGCGTAGGATCTAGGAAAATGAGTTGGGCATGGGAGACTAGGTTTCATGGACCTGATTGCATGACCCTAAGTGTGGTCTCAATATTCTTCATGATAAATTACCATCATTAAATAACCATAACTTTTGATCTATAAGTTTTTTTTATCTCTATGAATATTCAATCAAATCTAGTAATGTGAACTATGCCCCAAAATATATTTTCTGACCATAAAGAGTGTTTTAAGAGGTAAAAAAGTTACCAAACTACCATTAAAAATGGTTTTTATGGTCTCAACATCCCATTATCAGCAATTGATGAAATCTAAGTCCCACTCCTGGAAGGAGGTTCTCACCACCACATTACCAAACTTGGAATCATCTTTTAGGAATATAAATCCCATAGTGTGTGAAAAATAATGTAACACATGGAAATTCCATTTTCTTCCTTTTCAAGCATGGCGATATTGGAGAAGGAGACTGATAAATAATATCATATGTGAAACCTAAGTAAGATACTCTTTTAATCTAATAAATTATCAAAAACTCAATAGGTTTTTCACTATATAAATAAAACCACCATAACTTTTCCTTTGAGAATAGTGTGCTTGAATATGATAAAAATTTTATCCCACTCACCAAACTAATACACACATCTCATTCAATCTCCAAAAAACTTATGCAAAAAACATTCAATCATAGGGAAAGGTAACAAGTAAAGTAATGTGGACACATAGGATTACATGGTTTAGAATGTTTTCCTAAATCATTGGGATGACACTATAAACTTTTTATATTGTTAGAATTAAAATGGATTTAAAAAACTATATCTAAATATCCATTATTATACTTTGATTTATTAATACAAGATACACATCAGCAAGTAATCCCACTTCTTCATTATATAAGTACTTACCTTCTAAAACTAATTTCACTACAAAAAACCTACATTTAAACCACGATTGGAGTCAATAATCATTCAATTACCTATAGATTCCACCACCTCATCCATTATATCAAGTAAACCTATATTAGGATTCACTGTCAATATATAATAAGTTCATCATATTTAGGTAAATGTACCCTATACTAATGTTTTCAATAACCAATATCTTAAAAATCCTGAAGTGAACTTCTAAAGTTTCACCTTCTACTAATTTGAATAATGAACCTTAAAAATATTTACCATCCCAAAAATCTACCATAATAAAATTTATTCAAGGATTACCTCACATTAATCCAACACTTAGTTAGAACATATTAATCTTACATATATGTGCATGTAGTTTCCTCAATCAACATAAGTTCACATGATTCCAACTGAGGCATGGTGTTTCCTCAGGCGTTCTTAGACTATAACCATCATGAATATATCAAGAATATTTTTATTATTTATTATCTTCTACACCTATAAAAATTTATATTCTATATGATTCCATATAAAATAGAAATTCTATTAAATTTGTTTTATTGTTTCTTGAAATAATGGATTTTGGTAAAGGAGATTTGCGATTTTACTTTTATAGAATAACAATACTACTTCTAGTTACTCTATAAGATATTTGGTCAAGTGAATTTACAAGACTAAATCCTTAATAAATTTTTTAGTTACTATTTATTATTCTTCATTTGTAGATAAAATAAATAAAAGTTATAGCCAAAAAAATCCAACTAGTTTTTTTTCTAAAAAACATAAACCTAAATATTGTTGTTATATTCTAGGTATCCAATTCCCTAAAAATTCATCATGTATGAATCCTTATAAATGATCATTATTGCAAAATAAAAACTTTATATATTTATATCCTTTCATGTATCATATGATCCACTTCATTGCTTCCCAATTCTACCTTCCACGATTTTACATAAAATGAATTACCACTCCCAATATAATGAAAATGTCTAGTTACATGAAAATTATCCTATAAATTATTATTTTGATAGATTATGTATATATTTATTTATCTATGTTTTATGGATTATATTATGATGTTGATTCATATAACTTTGATAAATTTAATTGTTCACCATGGGGATTTAAGAAAAAATACATCATATCATCCCATATTTATTGATGATCATACAAATGCATTCTTTTTAGGATAAAACCAACAAAAAAATTATTATTATTACTAATTATCATCCCTAATGTTTTATTATATTGTCCAAGATCCTTCATTTAAAATATTCTAAAAACCATTCACTTCATCTACTGAATACATGAATTCTTCAGAAGCACCCACAATATGTCATCCATTTATTACATAGACATGATCTAAGTCTTGTCACCCATTAAATTTTGATAACTGTAATGATCAGAGTCACATTACATAAAAAATTATTCAAAAATGAAATTGCAAAACTTATGGTTCCACAATAAATATGTCTATTTTAATCCATATAGTATTTGATTCGATTGAAAAACCATACCATCATTCAAATGGTCTTTCAAACCATTAGGTTTATTCATATATATGTCCTCATCCAATTCTCCTTGAAGAGTGTAATTATTGAAATATATTTGATCCAAGTGTGGATTATCAGAAGTAGAAATACAAAGAACTATCCGGGTGGTGTTATTCTTAACTAATAGTGAAAAATATTATATAAATTGAGTCCTTTATTATTTTGGAATCCTTTCACCCAAAAAAATCATAGTATCTTATACCTCCATTAACTTATTCTTGTAAATGTAATCCCCATTTTCTCTTGAGTTATTATTTCACTTCATGTAGTTTAATAATTTAAAAAGTACCATTGAACTTCAAGGAATTTATTTCCTCTTCCATATTATACTCCTATTTTTTTGAGTCACTAAGTTTTGTTTACTCTTCTGGGAATCCCCCCCCCCAATCATCAATAAGAAGAAATAAATTCAAATCTACTCCATACCTCTATACTAGTAACCTGACTTAAGAATATCTAAGTTAACTTGAGTTTCTTCTCATATGGGTGAAACTATTTTTAGTGCTCTGAATTTTAATTCATCAACTTACCAATATTTCCCATGAGCTTCAGCAGACCTTAGGAATTATAGAACATCTTATATATGTACAATTATTGGTTAAATTGTTCCAATATATGGTATAATGGGAATGTATGAACTTTTGGTGCACCAATCCAAATCAAATTTTACATTCATAGTTGGTTTTCTTTCCTCAACTTCTGATTCAACCTCATTCTTATCCTTCTATGGGATTTTCTTAGTAAAGAAAATGTGTTGAATTATAATGTCTTAGATATTTTCATGTGACACCCTTAAGTCACAAATATCTATTTTACTACTATTTTAGAAATATTTTAATTTTTTCAGAGATTCTGGAGTTTAGGGTTTGAAAACATAAATATTGGGGGGGCATCCCAAATGCAAGATTCACACACAATTATCGATAACCATTTTCCAAACCATGTGAATGTGTGGTGAAGGATTTAGAAAAGTTTTAAATGGTCACATAATGGTTATTCAAATTTTGAGAGCCCTTCCAAGAGATTTCTTGTATCAAGATAATGAAGAGGGTGACCTTTACAATTGGAGAATGGTTCAGAAAATCATGTAACCAAACTGTGCGGTCTTCAATATTTTTTTTATGTTTGAAATTAAATTTATATTCTCATAAATTATTAACCTCCCACCTACCTCATTTACTCCCATAATTCAAGATAGGTTCCCATAATCATGAATCCTTCTTTCCCCTTGTTCTTTGGGGGTTCTCCTTGGATTTATAGTCAAAGACCTTATGGTAAGGCCATGTTTTCTTGGATTTCCCTCTCATTTATTCTTCAAATATCATGTTTATACATTTAATTCATATAGATATAACCCTAATTACCATGATGGTATGAACCTATTGTTGGATCAGGTTACACCAAATATGCAAAAGAGGGGGGGTGAATTATGTCTTTTAAAAATTCCTCACGAATCAAGACGATGACAAAATAAGTCCTTTTATATTTATCAGATTATGATGTGGAATTAAATAGTTAAATAAATCAAGGATGTATAGTGGTTTGGGGAACAGAAGTCCCCTAGTCCACTATACTAATGCTCTACTACACAAGCTTGGTGATTTTCACTATCTAGTCCTCCTATCAACAGACCGTCCACAACTGAGTGTAGGCTGTTGACACCTTTACAAGTTAAGGCTAAAAACATATCCTTCTAGTTCATACATAGAACCAAATATACATCTTAGTATGAGAAGAAAATTTCTCAAAATAAAAAGATTATTTGTCTGAAAATACTTTCCAATTGTTCTTCACAGTTCTAACAGCACGCAATTGACATTCAATAGATCGTTGTCTTCAAAAAGAATGATCTTCAGGTAGAAGTAGTTCTCAGACGATTCAGTTTCAATAGATATAGAAATAAATTCAGCAAATCTAACAAAAATGGATTCATAATAGATCTTTAATTTAGAGAAGATTAATATTCAATGTGTTTCTTCTTCTTTAGAAAATAGATTTTGATAGATCATGGTAGCAGCAAATCTGTGTGACTCGTATATCATTGTAAAACTATAGTGAAAAAATCAAGGAATTGGTCTTCTAATATTTTTAGAATAATCCATAATTCACACTATAATTCAAAAACAAAATAGATATATATAATAAAGACAATTGTTTTCTTCCAAATCTAGATCCACAAAAGTCTCCTTTAGAATCGCGATATTCAAAAGTTTGAATAACAGAGCAGTTTTAACTCCCCTTAATATTCAGCATAAAAAGCTCCTCTTAAATTGATCCTTTGAATCACAAATAAATGACCTTGAATCAGTCAAAGATATGTTTTAAAATTGGGCTTTTAATATGTCTTGAAATTAGCCTAATAATCTGCATAAAGACCGTTGCTTAATAAATTCGTATTTTAAATCTCCAACACCAAATGTAGGGTTGAACTACATAGAATACAATCTCTGAATTTAAGGTTCACAATGAAAGGTTGGTAAGGAAAGTAAGATTTTATGATCCATTCTTAAAATTTAATATTGATCTCAAACATAAGGTTGATCATCCATATTTTTCTCTTTAACTTTCAAATGTATGGTACATGATCCAACATATGGTTGTTTACAAAAGTAAGGTTAGTGAACCATACTTTTGAGAAAAAAACATGATGTTCCATACTTAAGTATGGTTCTTCTTATATAATCTTCTAAACATAAGGTTCCTTCCAAACTTTTCCAAATATAAGGTTCCTTCCAAACTTTTCTGAACATAAGGTTCCTTCTAAACTTTTCTGATAACGTATGGTTTCTTAACTATAATTTTCTAATAACCCATAAGTGACAGATTCCATCCTTATGTTATGCTCATAAATATATGATATAAACAGTGTTTTTAGAACACGCTAAAGTGATTTAAGAAAACGTAGAGCTTGAAAAGTGTTTCCAGAACACACTAATGCGCTAAAACAATTTCTGAATACTTTATCAAATATTCCATGAAGATTAAACACTTAAATATTATTCCAAAATAGAGAAATTTATAATATTAATTTATTGAAATATGCTCAAAGTAAAATCATTAGAATAATAAATAAGGGTATTTTTGAACATCAGAATCATCACAAAGAGATAGAGTATTATTCTCAATGATCTCCCCTTTATAAAATAGAGTGTTGCTGAAAACAACACTTGCTCAACAATCTCCCCCTTTTTGATGATCACAAAACCCATGAAATAACCAATGAAATTATCATAAAAAATTAATTTCATATAATTAAGAATTTGGAAAAGATAAAAACAATATTTTATTTTTTTAAAAAAAATCTTAATTTTTTACATTTTTTTTATAAATTAAAATAATATTTCCTCCTTTATAAATAAATTATTTTGTGTTTATCAAAAAATTTCTCTTAAAAAACTTTTAGAAATTTTTCCCCTTAACATAAAAAATTATATTTTCTATTACACTGTAAATAAAGGGTTTTTTTGTTTATCCATATTTCTCCAAAAATAATATATTGTGTTTATCCATATTTCTCCCCCTTTTATGATATCAAAAATAATGATAGAAGAAGGAACAGAACACATTTTAATGTAGCACTGAACTTAAGTAAATGCTATGATAAACTATTTATCAATATGAGAATCTAGATTACTGGCATTCTCACATAGATAGTTTAATAAAACATAAATAATTAACACATAAACATTGGATGAAAATATATTTTATTTAAAATACAATTTCATGTTCAGTAAGAATAATGAGAATCATGGTTAGGCTAAAAAGGTTTGAGAAACGGGTTTCAACGCCTCTGAATAACTTCCTTAAGCTCTAACATCTACAGTATCAACCTTTTCATCATTCCATCACCTAACTAGACTATGATATCCCTTCCTTCCAAATTCAGATGCATGTATTCAATAAAATTTACTCTAAAAAACTCATATAACCTCTCTTCTTTCTCTATAAACTGATTGAATTTATCTATGGATTTGTTCAAAAAAACTCTGATCCCTAGTTCATATGAGGTAATTTGGTCAACAAGATGATTTTGATTATCCAGGAGAATAGATAATGGTGCAATGTTAAACTGTAAGGCCTACAATTTGTCATTCATATTTCTCATTACTACTGTAATGGCCTGAAATCTTCTTATCAGATTAGGAAAAGTGGCTGAGGTACCTGCTTGACTGTCCCTGACAGTTGAAAACTGTTGCTCCATGAAAATCTTAAAATCTTCCAAATATGACTTTGTTACCATTTTAGATTTCAGTTTTCCAACTTCAGCTAACATTTACTTTTTAAAAAATTCCACTTCCATTTTTGAAACTGAACTATCTTTCATGTTCTGAAACTTCTGCCTCTCCTTTTCTAATTCTCTTCTCAAAAATGCATTTTAATCTTGAACATTATTAAATTTTCAGATTAACTCCTCCACATGATCATTATCAGAATCAGAGGAACCTTGTGCTTGATTCTCAATTTGAGCTTCCACTGGATTTATCTGAGCTAGAGGTAGGGATTCAGCATCTGACGTCTCTCCATCGTTCCTCTTTATTGGATTCTCCATTGATATTTCCTTCAAGTCCTTTCCGAACTCATCCACGGAAATATCCTCACCAATAATTTCAGTTTTAATTTCAAAAAGGTTCTCTTCCTGATTCATATTCACAGATTCAGGCTTATCCAGAGAATCTTCTTCATTGATTTCCTCCAATACAGGTTCCTCTAATATAAGTTCCTCTTGATCTAATTCCTCTTGAACAATTTCATTAGGCTATACAAATTCAGATCTATCCACTTCAACTTCTCTAGGATTTTCAATATTTGGATGCACAATTTCTTCTTCTACTTGATGGGTTACCTCAATCTGATAAACTGTTGGTTGTGGAATTTCATGTACTGTAGATTCTATAATAAATTTATAGCTTAGAAGTGGTTTAGTTGCTCCAACATTTTCTTGAATAGGTTCATCGCCTACTTGATCCACTCTATGCCTTCTCCTCTAAATTCCTTCTTGAATTTCCTTATCATCAGGTGTATCAACTACCTCAATTCTCAATCTTCTTGAGGTTCCACTTACTCTAGATTCTTCCATGCCTTCCTATTATTTAGAAGGTTTCTCCCCCTAAGACAATTCCTGGTCTTCCTCATCTCCAACAGGCATAATAATTCCTTTCATAGTACTCTGAAAGAATCCAATATTCCTTAGAGTTCCAGCATTGAAAATGTTGTTGTGATGGCATCAAACTCTGGAATCTATTAATCTCACCATATCAGACTTAAACAGTAATTTTGAAAGGAACCTTCCATAGGGATATAAGTTCATTATATCCTCTATATGGCAGCAGTAGTTGAGATATCTAACCATATATCTTGGAAAATTCAACTTGATTTAACACATAAGTAAAATCATTAAATACATTTCAATAAACAAAATCTTCTCCATCTCTGACATCCTAGGTGCAATCCCTGTTTGCACAAACTTAACAAGAACCTTCTGATCAGTTCTTTATCCTTCACTAACATTTTTTTTATAATTTTATAACCAAATAAGAATGACATAATTTTCCTCTAACTTATGTTCATTATCACCAATATTCTTTAAATTGAAATGATAAACTCCATAATGAAGGAAGTTTAGGATTATAGCTATTTCCACAGATGAAATTAAAAAATCCCGATCTTCAATTTTCACAAATATGGTGTCCTATGTATCTACAAGACTGAACTGAATAATTTTGAAAAAGTTATGAATCTATACCTCATATAGAAACTCTATATTTTCCTTATTGAAAGTTTTCTTGAGATTCTGAAAAGCGAGGGCTTGTCGTAGTATGAGATCTATTTGAAACAGCCATTCCAGGTCAATTACTTTTCCCTGTAGAATCTTTCTTCCTACCATGCACTGACGCTTGGCATTACTAGCTTCTCCTTCCTTGATTCTCTTTATCTTGGCCATTTCAGTTTCAATGTTCTGAAGGCTTGAAGGTTTAGGGTTTCAAAGGTTTAGTTGAAGGTAGATGAAGGTGGTAAGGGTTATTTGGTGATTCAAAAGGTTTTGAGAAAATGAACAGATTTGGAATTGGAAATTATTTCTGACATTCTTGATTCTCATTTCATTACACACATAGTAATTATTACATTATTTAAAAGTAAAAACTTACACGGAAAATGTTTAAAGTAGAACTGAAGAAGTTTTTAAATTATTCTAAAAGCAAGTAATAATAGAAACAAATAAAATAAGAATTAAAATAATTAATTTAAAATTAAAATTTCATTTAAAAATAAATAAACCTAGCTCCCCTTAATAAAATAAAACCTTGTAGTGGGAATTGGTTTAGTAAAAATATCAGTTAATTGAATTTCAATACTTACAAATTTAAAGAATATATCCTTTTTAATGGAATGATATCTTAGAAAATGATGTCTGATATCAATATTCTTAGTCATGGAATGATTAATAGGGTTTTTTGAAATATTTATAGCACTAGTATTATCACATAAAAAGTTGTGTTATTAAAATTTAGTCCAAAATCCAAAAGTGTGTTTTTAATCCACAAAACTTATGCATAGAAACTGCCTGCAGATACATATTCTGCTTCACCTATTGACAGGGAAACTGAGTGTTGTTTCTTACTAAGCCATGACACTAAAGATTTTCCAAAAAAGTGACAAGTACCTGAGATAAGATATTATACTAAAAAAGAATAATAATTTCATAAACATAATATATATACTTTAAACCCATAATAATAACTATCTATTATTGATAGCGATGTAAACTAAATTGTGTCGCTGCATGGAAGCGGTTGTCCACACATATTCACGAGAGATACTTTCACTTCCATTTTGATGGAAAAGTGTGTGGATAATGGTAGTTACATAATCATAATAAAATTTTAGTATATTTAGGATACTCAATTTATTATTTTATGATAAATATCATAAATTCATATAATTAATAAGAATAAGTAAATTAAAATAGGCTGGGTAGGAAAATTATCTCTTCTTCAGTAGGCCTCCTTTAGAACCCTTCTTAAGAAGCCTTATAAATGTATTTTAAGAATTGAAGATCCTATAATTCATGTATAGGTAAGTTTATATGATTATATTTTATGTTTTCTCAAGATATATAGCTCAAATTAGTGTAAATAAAAAATATAAGGGGGGTCACTTTATAAGGGAGGTAAATAACACACTTAGAATTAAAAAACATATTAAAATATAAATAAGTCATTATCAATAAAAATTATTCAAAATTGAAATATATTTAATTAAAATGAGTCTAAGGAATAGATATCATTATCTAATGAAATTTATACAGGTTTTGGTGTCATTTTAAACCCTATCATTTAGTTTAACCCCATGGTTATCCAATTTTAATCTTTACTATGGTAATGAATTCTTTAATATTAAAGGGTTATAATTTTACTTATAAGGTAATAATTGGGTCATAAATGACCAATTTATGTAGTTTTATACCATTTAACATCCCAATTTAGCTTATTCAAGATTTTTAATATTTTAAAATAAATTAATAAAATATTTTTATCATAAAATTCTATTAATGTCATTTTAAGAATGTTCACTAATTTGAATTTGAAAACAACATGAAAGTAATGTAATTTGAAAATAAACATTAAAAATATCTATAATATGTTATATTAATCTATAAAATTCTTTTTGAACTATAAATTACACATGAAATATTACATTAATAGTTTTTAAAACATTTAGATGATTTTTTTTCTACTCCTTTCACATGTACTGTGTCGACATTGTATAAGCATTTAAAGTAATTATTTTATCAAAAAAAATTACCATGATAAAAAATAATAATTTATTTTAAAAATAATAATGTATAACTTAACTTATCCTCTTTTTCTCATTATATTAAAAAATTTATAGAGGTTAAATTCAAGAGAGTGACATTTTTTAATTTTCATTACTTAAAATAATATAAATTTCAATATCAAGCGAAAATGACACAAAAATTTTATATATTCTAATTTGGGATGTATATGATCAAATTTATTCCCTCAATTAATATAAATGAATGTTTTTAGTTGATTTTGAGACCTTATGTTATAGTTTTAACCCATTTCACCCATTTTACCCTTACCAAGGTGATAAATCTTGACCATGTTTACTATTCATAATGACAAAAAATAAAAGGGATATATTTTCCAAATTTAAACATCCTACTTTGAAATATAGAGTATATTTTCTCAACATTAATTTTATATAAGTAGAAGAAAATAATTTTAAAATAATTGTGTAAAACTTGACAAAAACGTTTTTTTAATACATTTTTTAACATAAAATGGATTTATTCTTTTACCATGAATATAAAAAATAATAGAGTAATGTTAAAAAAAATTTATTGAGTATATAATATTTAAAATTCATTAAATTCATTCACCAATATTGACTCATTTAAATAACTAAGATAAAAACACATTGTATATATAAAATAGTTTCTTAGAAAAACATCTCTTTTACTTCGAAATGGTTTTCATTTTCATTTATAATTAATTAATAACCAGTTAATTGATTTTATACATTGTTAAACCATAAATTTTTCATAATTTTGTTAGTCCAATTCATACCCACCAATCCAATGTCTAGGAAATAATTGTCACAGTAAATAATAATATTTCAATAGCATAACTCAGTTTATTTAAACTCAATATTGTGTGTAAAACAAGATTTTAAACAAATCAAGTTAATTTATATAAAACTAAAGCATTAAATATTATGGTATTAAATTCTACCCCACATAAATTTAATTTATCCTAAAAAATTGTATCACTCTGATACAAAAAAAGGATATCTCTATTTCATCACTTCCTCAGGTTCCCAAGTAACTTCTTCAAATTTCTAACTCTTCTATTGAAATCTAATCAAGTGAGTAATATTATTTTGTATCACTTTATCTTTATGATCCATGATTACTACTAGTTTTTATTTATGTAAATATCATTCTCCAGGGGTATGACCTCTACTTTTAGTATATGTGATGGATTGGGTATGTACTACCTCAACATAAATACATGGAGCACATCATAAACTTGAGAGACATTCGGTAGAAGCACCAAGTAATAAGATAACATCCCTACTTAATCTAGAATCTCAGAGGGGACAATATACCTAGAGATCATCTTTCCTTTTTTGAATCTCATAACCTACTTCCATGGAGATATTAATAGTAATACCTTATCACCAACCCCAAGTCCCATATTTCACTAAAAATTGTCAGCATAACTATTTTGTCAACTCTAAGCTTACTTTATGTGTAGCTGAATGGTTATAATGTTATCTACAATTTCATCATCTATATCTGATACCAATAGCTTTATTTATCCAACTTTATCCAATAAATTTGTAGTTCTAAACTTTTTTTCATATAGGTATTTTTGAGGATTCTTCTGAATGCTCGAGTGAAAATAATTGTTGAAAGAAAAATTAATTTAAGGAAGGTGTTGATCCCAACAACCTTTGAAATTTCTATAATAATATCTTTGAATATCTTATAAGGTATGAATGGTTCTATCATAATATCCATCTATCTAAGGATAATAATTATTTCTAAAACTCAACTATGTATCTAGATCCTATTGAAGACTTCTCCAAAACTTCAAGTTAAACCTTATATCCTAATCAAATACAATAAACCATAGTAATCTATGAAACCTTAACACTTATTTAATGTATATTATGGAAATATAATCAAGAGATAAATATTATCTGATGCAAATGAAGTGTTTTAACTTCAATAAGTGATTGACTATAACCCAAATATCATTATTACCTTTAGATGTTTTAGGGAGCCCTATGAAAAAATTCATGGATATGTTTTCCAATTTCCATTCCGGTATAAGTAATGGTTGTAACATATACATAGAAATATGTATCTTTACCTTAACATACTAACATAAAAATCATCAATATACATACTCTGAAATATCTCTTTTCATGTTGTACCATAAGAAATAATCCTTCAGATAACTATAAATTTACATACATGAGTGATGAAGAGAGATTGATGAACTATACACTTCGTTAAAAAACTCCTTCTTGAAATATTTTACGAAATAAAAACATATATGGTTACTGAACCATCTCATTATATAAAAATCAAGTTTGAAATTAAGAATATTTTAGACCTTCTTCTATAGTTCTACATCTTCCTTCTATGCATTTTTAATCCTCACATGGATAGATGGTTGAACACTCATTTCATCAAGATAAGATTTCCCCCTTTCCTTCATGATTTCTAGAACCATAATTTGTGAATCCATAATATTAGATGTTTTTTTATTTTCAGTATATAAAATATATAATTTTTCTTTCAACTCAAAGTATTATACTCCTTGGTCACATTCCCATGGTAGTGATATATTTAGCAATCATAATCTTTAATCAGTTCCAACCATATTCTTTAGAATATATTTAGCTATTTTTGAGTGAATCAATACTTTAAAATTTTTTGATCAGTTTATATATATATTACACTTTTCTCTATAAATATAATACATCTATATTTATAATTCAAAAATTACCACAAGTAACTCTAAATCATGAGTTGGGAAATTTTTCTCATGAATCTTCAATTTTAATGGGGCATAATCTATCACTATATAATTTTATAGGAGGATACACCCCAATTCCTTCTTCAATACATCATTATAGATCTCAAGACCTTATCTATTATGGGTAATGTAATCCTTGGTGTACCAAATAACATTATCTTTATTTCCTTGAAATTTTCTTTACATTTATATGTCCAAAAGAACTTGGATCCCGTATGAGTTAACTTGGTGAGTGGATTAGATAAATATGAGAAATTATATAAAAATAATTGATAATATCTAGATAAACCAAGAAAAATATAGATCTCAATCATAGTGGTTAGTCTTGGCCAACTTTCAATAGCTTCCATCTTTGATGTATCAACTGATATACACTTTCTTGAGATTATATGACCTAAGGAGAAACTTTTTATAGCCAAAATTTACACTTTTAAAATTATTCATACATATTCTCCTTACTTAGGGTCTTTATTACAATTATAATGTGATGTTCATAATCTTACTTAATCTTGTAATATATAAGAATATTATCTATAAAGACTACCACAAACTGATCAAGGTTATCTCTAAAGACTATATTCATTATATCTATGATTATAGTGGAGAAATTACTAAGACCAAATAGAATCACTATAAATTCATAGTATCCAATCCACATATAGAAGTTTTTCTTGGGTATATCTTACCTCTTGATCCTCAATTGACGATATCTAGAATAAAGGTAAATTTTAAAAAATTATTGAGATCCTTATAATTGATCAAACAAATCCTTTATATGGGGTAGCGGATACTTGTTCTTAATTTTGATCTTATTAAGATCCCAATAATCAATATAGAGCTGAATTGATCCCACTTTATTATTAAAAAAAGAATTGGTGAACCCCAAGGTGGTACAATTGGCTAAATGAATCCCCTTTCAATATTCTCTTAAAGTTTCTTCTTTAATTCCCACTACTCAATGGGGGCTATTTTATATGGATTCTTTGAAATAGTTGTAGAACCAAGTATGAGTTATATTGAAAAATTAAATTTATGATTTCGTGGAATACTGGTAAAATATTCCAGAAAGTCATAAAAAAACTCTTATACAATAGGTATATATTCTATGATTAGTTTCACTTCAACCATCTGATATAAACACCCATTTTGAATAAAAATCAAGACCCGTATAATGGATTTGATTTCCATTAGAAGTTAAAATTTATTTCTACATTGATAAATGATCATTGTTTGGTTCGGAATATCAAGAATAACTTTCCTTACTTAGAAATTGATTTGATCTTAATGTAAATAAATATAATATATTCTTATGATAATATCAAATTCAACTAGAGGGAGAATAACAATATTTTTAGGAAGCGCATCCCCAAAAAAATTAACCAAAGAGAAATTATAGAAATTATATGTGATCATCATACCATTTGGGTTTTCATTGTAAATTGAACATATAATAGTTGAGGTGTATAATGATAACCTTCTAAAATTCTTCTGATATAAAAGAGTGGGTAGATCCAGAATCGAATAATAAATTATTAATTCTTTAGTGTATGGTAATTGTACCTTTTACTATGTCATTATTTCACCCCCCCCCCCTTATAAATAGTGATAACATGATATTTATACTTGTACTATGCTTAAGAGGTTGATAATGTTGATCATCATCATTAAACTTTTGTTTTGAGAAATGGTTAGCATAATTCCCATACTCCTTGTATTTCAAACACTAGACTATGGGTGTTGAATTCTATGGTGATTGTCCTCCATCATTGGATAACTTCTTTCCATCACATTGGAATTCAATTATTAATGTCTTTAATTTCCACACATACAGAATTTGTTTGTCCCATTAAGGAAATTTCATCCATGTCTCCTACTACACATTGAGTATAATGGAAGGCTCATCTTCTTCCCTCTATGGTTTTTATTTTTATAATTTCCTTTGAATTTCATGTTTATTTTTTATCAAAACCATGACATTAATGGGTAACTCTGATGTCCATTTCTACCATTGTAGCACATATAATGATTTTTTTCATACCTACTAAAGCCTCTTATAGATAATTCCCTTAATATACTTGGTTTTAATCCACTGAATAATTTATTAATATTAATTTGTGGTTCATTGATAATACCAGAAGTATACCTCATGAGTTTGGTAAAATTTCCCTTATATGCACTAATGGATTCATTATCCTTATACCTTTTCTTGAGTAATTACTTTTACATTTTTATAATAATGTGATGAAATTACTTGTTTTTTAATAACCTTCTAAACATAGCCCACTCCTTGGATTAAATTTATTCCCATTACCTTATGGTCTTGATGAGTTCATACCTTTGAGATGCTTCACCATCTAAATAATATAAAAACAAAAATGAATTATTCATGTTCTGAATATTGGATAATAGAAAATATATTTTCAAAGGTATTGATCTATTGATAAGAATCTAGTGGATTATAATATCCACAAAAATAGTATGGATGTTGACTCATATTGGAATCAACATAACGTTGTTCTCTACCTTTCTTGTTTGGAATATTCACATGATTCATGGATTGAGAATGTTGTGTAAGTGTAACAACAATATTTTTCATTCCAAATCCCATAACATTTAGTTTCTTGAGGGTACAATCAATTCATTTTTTATCTTTTTTAGTATTAACATAGATCCTCCAGGTTCCATCCAATGACTAAGAAAAAAATATTTCTGTGAGTAACGATAATTATAGTGGGAATCTTTGTAATAATGAAAAATCATTTATAATATATCTATATCACAACACATTCTTTTCAATCTTTGACACCTTAGTTTTAACCTAGGTATCCCCTGATCATCATCTATTCAAATACTTCATTATGTTTAATAAAGAAAATGTGAATTAACCAAAGCATATCCCATTAGAGTTTCAAACCAAGTTTACAGTAAGGGCTCACTCACCATGAACCAAAATGATGGATGAGATATACTCAACCAATGCTTTTTAGGGTTATTTCCACTAGATTCATTTGGTTCAAAACCATATCCACTTATAGTATCTAGATATGGATGTTTTTATAAAAAATGAACTCTTTTCTTTAGCATAACATAAGAAATTATTCTATATATAGGATTATACTAAGGGTTCTCACTAAATATTTCTCATCCTAGTTTTTAAATGTAACTAAACCTTGTTCTAACACTAAATACATAAGCCCAAAGGTTTCATATATAAATATAATATCTTATTATATGAATATTAAGTACATAACATTACAATCCATGCCATAATCTTATAGGTTTAGTGTATTTGAAAACATGGTTACATAAAAAACTAGTTCCAAAAAGATATACATAACCTCCCACTTAGTCCTTCACAAATTGAACCCTTCTTAGATAGATCATACATAAAACGTTTTTTATATCCTGGGGAAAAGAAACCATAGTAAGGGGTGATTTCAGATTCTCAGTAAAGGTAAACAAGGGAGATATCAGGGATCATTTAAACATAACATGAGAATAAAGGGTATGAGAACACGGGAAAAAATAATTATAAATCATGAAAAATAATTATTAGATTATAAACATGAGTCATAGAATAATTCTTGGTATTTTAGGAGACATGAATCATGAAGTTATCAAATAACATGATCCATGGGAACATAATATGGGAATAAGATCATATCCTAAAATAGTGTAATAAAGTGTGGAATAATAATAATCATATAAATATTATGTCAAGGATACCCACTAAGACATTAACAATATGATAGTCTTTGGATAACTATCCATGTACCTATTTTAGGCTTGGGATAACCTCTCATGTTCCCTCCCTCGGGCTTCAAATAACCTATTTTGTACCCTTTTTCAGTCTTGAGATAACCTCCCATGTACACTCTGATCTCAAAACACATTAATATTTACCCAATGCATTCATGGGATATATAATTATAAGACTACCCATCACATAATCAAAAAACCATTAATATGTATTCCACAAGATCATAAAGACATTCATCATAACTTAACCCATGGAAAAAAATGGGATTCATTGATTTTCCATCATTATAACTGTATATCATACAAAGAAAGAATAATGATGGTGTCATTGGATAATTTACCGTATAAATCCTAAGTAACATAAAGTATTTTATCAAAGATGAAAAATTCCATTAAAATATCATTGAAATATTTCTTGAATAAAATACCCCTTTCATTTTTACATCACATATTAAAATATAAAAATTTCAAAAATATTAGGGAACTCATTTTCTCTTAAAAGAACCTTGGAAAATTGTAATATAAGCTTAAAATAATTTATTAGTCCAGATTTCAGGAAATTCAATTCATGTTGTGTACATTAGAAAAAATATTCCTTTATATTTTTTTTAAAATGGTCAAAAGTACCTTGTTCGAAAAAATAAAAAGAATATTCCTTTTAAAACATTTTTTAGAAACAAAATAATGGGAAAAATAAATTTAAAAAACATAGAATAGTATTAAAATTATTTTTTAAAAAATTTTAATGAAAACATGGACATGGAAGAGAAATTATTTTCGACCAAAGATTTAAATAATGTCGGTTTTCCATAAAAATGTTCTTTCAATCTCTTGAGTACTTAAAGTGGGGAAAATTAAAGGAAAATTTATTCCCAATAAATAAAAATAATTTAATAAAATAAAATTTATTTATTATTAAAGGATCACATAATTTACTTTAATTAAAATTCAAACATAAACAATCCTGATTAAAATGATATTGAATCATAAATCCCTCACATCAGATTTGAATTTCTTTGAAGGCTCTTCAACCTCCTGTATAAAAAATTTGTATTTATAAAAATTCTATAATAGATATAATTAAATACTTATAATATCATATATGGTCCACTTATAACATTTTAACACTCATTTATTAATAACTCTTTATAAAAATCATTATTTCTAGTTGTTAATTGTTTCACTTTTTTATGAGAATTTCGATTTTGTAGTTTTAGACCTTATACATTGACTATGGTTCCATTATCTCCATAATATTAATTATGATATAAATATAATATATATTCATTATATACATATTTATATTATTCAATAAAAGGTAGAGATATGAAAATGAATAACACTGTTCGTGGAGATGGTAGGTTATACAGACGCTTAAGGGTTATTTTCACTTTTTGAAAAATGGAATGGAATGAAGGTAAATAATAATTAACAATTATATAATAATTATTATATAATATATATTAATTAAATATATCCTTATTACCATCAATGTAAATTATAAAGAAAAATTAATCTCATCTCTTCATGGAGGTCATATTCCACACGTACGCACGGCTGACATAATCATTTTCCAAATAATTAGAAGTTAAGAAGGTAGATATGATATTATAATTACATATGAATAATTTTTATATAAATATCATATATAAAACTACCATAACAATATCCATTAATGATGTTGTTGGAAAATGAATTGGGTTACTATGTGGATATGTCAGTCCACACATAAGCACGAGCAACACATTTACTTCCCATTTGATGGAAAAAAGGGTCGATAATAATATTTCAATAATAGTAATATAATTTAAGTATATTTAGGACACAAAAATTATTATTTTATAGTGAATACCATATTTTTTAATATTTTACAAGAGAAATAAAATGAAAGATTTTCGATAGGGAGATTACATATTCTTCAGTGAGCCTCTTTTAGATACCTTATTAAGGAATCTTATCATGGTCTTTTAGGAAAAAACCCTATAATTGATGGATATGCAATTTTATAAGAGAATTGGGTAGTTTTTTGTGAAGCTATATGGATAAAATTTGTGTAAATTAAATAGATAAGGTGTTTCCTTTTATTAGGGAGGGAAATCACACACTTAGGATTTTTGAAAAGACTAAAATATAAAATTTTTATTCTCTAGAAAAAATCTTCCAAATAGAAAATATTTAAAGAAAAATTATTTAAGGTATAAATATCATCATAAAATGAAACTTATAAATGTTTTAGGATCACTTAAAACATTATTTTTTGGGTTAGATCCTTGGTTAACCAAAATTAATCTTAACCATTGTAATGACTTTTTAATATTTGAGAGTTATAATTTTTCCTATAATTTAATAATTGGATCATTAATGGAAAAGGTATGATATTTTCAACCATTTATAATCCCAATTTTCCTATTTCAGTAATTTTATTATTTTTATATGATTTATCAAAATATTTGTATCATAAAATACTATTAATGTAATTTCAAGAAATATTCACATAATTTGACTTTCAAAACAGCATGAAAGAAATGTAATTAAAATATAAACCTTTAAAATATATATAATATGATATATTAATCTATTAAATTTATTGGTGACTATAAATCACCCAAACAATATTAATTTTATATTTTTTTTAAACATTAACATGGTTTTTTCTAATACTTTCACAAGTATTGTGTCGGCATTGTGTAATCATTTAAGGTGATTATATAATAATTAAAATTTAAAAAATAAATTAACATGATAAAAAAATTATCTTTCAAATAAAAATTTATAATAAAACCTAACAACTTCTTATCATTATATAAAAATTTTAGAGATATTAAATTCAAGAGAGTAACATTTTGGAATTTTCATTAATTTTATTAATATAAATTTCATTATCATGGGAAAATGGAACCAAAAATCCATATAATAGATTTTTTGATATATACTGTTAAATTTATTCCATAAAAAATCCAAGTTTTGGGTTGATTTTGAGAACATATCTCATGATTTTAACCCTGATTTAACCATTTTACCCTTATATAAGTGATAAATATTTACCATGGTAACTATTCAAAATGAATAAACATAAAAGTGACCTATTTATAAAATATTAACCTAATGATTCAAAATATTGAGCCCATTTTTTCAGATTCAATTTCTATAGTTGTTATAAATTTATTTTAAAATAAGTTCCCAAAACAGGATGAAACTCATTTTTTAGAAGAAGAAAATTCTTTTTTAAACATAAAACTATATTCATTATTATACAAAAACTAGAAAAAAAAATAATAAAAAAATATTATATATATAATATATACATTTCAATAAAATCATTCACCAATAGTTATTAATTTAATTTATTAATATAAAAATACATTTCGTGTATAAATTTATTCTTTTTTCATTCATAATAAATTAATAACAAGTGAATTCATTTTATATATGTGTAAACCAAAAAATCGTAATTTAGTTATTCCCATTCATACCCTCTAATCCAACATCTAGGTAATAACTGTCACATTAAATAATAATATTTAAATAGTATAACAGAGTTTTTTAAAACTCAGTGTTGCATGTAAATAAATATATCAAACAAATAATATATATATATATATAATCACATAATAAAATATTGTGGTGTTAAAAATAATCACTTATTATTGAATAATATTTCCTATAATAATATCTATCAAACCTTGATAATGGTGGCTCCCTTATAGGCCTTGTATGGAAAGTTATTTCGGCCCCATATGTGTTCGTTTGAGTAGGAATATTATTCATTATTGGGATTGAGTATAAATTAAGAGAGAGTGAGAAGGGTATATTTGATTAAAAAAGTTTTATATAAATCAAAGTCTTTATAAAGTGCACACTTATCAGCATCATTTCACACTATAGTTTGATGTAAGTGATTTATTGTTTCGCATAGTCTCTCCTAGACTTTTACATCATCGTTTAGGGAAACAGGGTTAGATGAAGCCATGATATGTTGTGCTTTTTGAGATACTGGAATTTCATATGAAGTTGTGGTATTGTTTGGCCTTTCTATCCGAGATGACATTTATTCATAGTGTATTGCATGTTTCTCATTCACATTATGTATTATCATATTAAAGTGTTATGGGTTAAATTTATCACTCTAGTCTGTATGTTGTGAAATTATGGAAAGTATATCCATCTGACTTGGGAGAGGGAGGCATCGGTGAGAAAAAAGTAACCACCACTTATTACGTAATCCAACCCTTGGGGGCTTTATAGGGGTAGAGAGTTATATAGTGGGGAGAATTTTATTTACCAATGGGTCACTAATATGTATTTAATTCATATTTTTACATTATTTTCAATATTTTTACATTTTTCAAGTTTAGTAGGTTGAAAAATTACATTTTTTTGGGTATATGGTCCAGGAGAATGGTTAGCAGACAATTAACAGTAACCATGCTCCAAACTATACGAATGGGGGTGATGGCTTTTATATCCATTTCAAAAAAAAAATATCTTCACATACTGTTAAATGATAGTATATCTTCTAGAAGATATTGGAAATCAAGATAGTGGATATGGGTGAACTGTACAGTTGGAACATGGTTTGAGAAATCATGTATCCAAACTATGTGGCATATCCTATTTTTTAAAAAAAGTGGTAAATTACCTTATTAACCTCATTTTATTTTTAAACTACCTCCACCCTAATTTTTTACCCTAATTTAAACTAGGTTTCCCAAACTATGAATCATTTTACCCCTTTTTATTGGTGGTTATATTTGGATTCTTAGGAAAATACATTGAGGTAAGGATATTTTTTATTGTATTTCTCTCTGCTTTTATCCTAAAATCTCACGTTATTACATTTATTTGTTATACATATAAACTTAATGACCATGGAGGTATGAACTTAGTGTTTCGGTTGGGTTTTAATTAAATTCTTGGATGTTTAGGCTAGTGAGGATCCCTATTTTTTCCTCCTAGTGATCTTTTGGAAAGGATACAATGTTTTATATTTCTTCTGGTAGGTTTCTCTACATGTTGGTACTTTTCCTTTATATTACATTTTTTTGGGTTTTCGTTTGGTTTAAATTCTTTATTATGATTAGATTGATTTTTATGTGATTTTTATACATGTATTATTGTTTTTCATATCTTTTGTTGATAAAATAGTGATTTCTTTTGGTTTCCTCTTTGAGAATCTATTATTTCCCTACAATTATTTTGATAAAATATCTTAAATATATCACTTGTTTTAAAATGATATTTCAATGAGATTTTGACAGGGTTTTTTTAAACATTATTCATTTATCATGGGATTTATTTTATGTGATGGATGTGGTGATGGGTTCACATGCAATACCTTTGGTGTGTGGTTTTGGGATAATTACTTCCCTAGATTTTTGTTTAATGCTATATAGGGATCCTTTTTTATGATTCATTAATAATATTGGTATTTAATACATTTTTAGGTTCACGTAGTCCAAATAGTGTTATATGAGAGAGTTATAAACACCAAGAACTAAAAGTTTGGAGCTCCCCTGTGTTGTACATATACTATGATCTTGTTTTGTTTTTCCATTACTTTATGCCCATATATTTATTAAACATGAGTAAATTGGTTATCTTCTACTACCCTCATTTATATTTTGAGACTATATCTTCTATATTATTTATATTTATGGATTTTATATCAAAAAAAATTATTTATACATTTTTTTCAAATAAATTATTTTCTTTCAAACATTATTTTCATACTCGGATTTTGGGTTATCATTATGAAAAGTGATATGTATATTCGTGGTGGTATATTACTAGGATTTTCCTCACTCTCTGTATATTTCATTGGGTGTTTTCATACTGTGTTTTTTCTAAAATATGGAATTAAAAAATAATTTCATCTCATATTAGAGCTTATTTATGCTTATATTGTCTTTCATGATATGGTTTGGTGGTGACCAAGGGCTATGTGGACATAGTTTTCAGAAATTTTGGTGTCTTTTTAATTTTGGTATTTTGGAATTTTGGTTATCTATTTTCCAATTTGGATTGGTATATATATATTTTGACTCTCATGTTTATTTATAGACTTTGGGCTTCCCTACTTTAGTTACATTTTTTCATATGTTTATGGTTTATTGTTATGTTGTTACTACTTATACTCTAGTTGTCTTGATTAATATTTTTGTAAATGTTTATTTGATAGTGTGGACATCCAAACTATAGATTGTTCATATCTAAATCCTTATTGGAATACTTAGCATGTTTAATTGGTTTCAGAGTGTGAAACTATACCCACATAGTTAAAATTGATAACCCAGTTCTAGTCACCATCCAAGGGTGATTAGAAATTTTCCTTGGACCTTGTAGCATGCCGACCCGAGTGATATGGAAGGTTGACTCAAGTTGGTCTGCTACATTTCATTATCCTATAGTCTAAAACCAAATTCTTCATTCCTATATCCAATAAGAAAACAATATTGGGATTTTTCATCCATATTTTCCTTTTCCTTTTCATTTATGAGAACATAATCTAGACTTATAAAGATATTTTAGTTCCCAAAATCTAGTTACATACCAGAAGATGAAATTTTCATAAAATATATCCCACAATATATGATAGTATTTTATTATATAATTATGATGTTGTGTTAATTTATTATTCTCATATGACTTTAGGAATTCTATAGCATTTAAATATGTATCATGACTTCTCAATAAAATTCTAGTTTATTATTTCTACCACATTATTTGTTTTGTAGTGTCATCAGTACTGTTCTCACAATAATGATCCTATATTTATTAAAGATGTTCTATAAGTTTCTTCCACTATATTACTTGACCTAATTAGATCTTGGGAACATTAACATCTTGGAACATTACCTTTCTTCCTTTTGTTTCCATATAATAAAGGAACTGAAAACATCAGGCTTAAGCTTAAGGAAATAAAACCATACCTTTATAATCACATAATCAATGAATTAGATGATGAAAATAGATCCTTCAGAAAGTGTTACTTGGTATTATCCCCATACTTCTAAATTAACAACCTCTAACTTCAAGGATATAGGATTCTAGACATTCATTTCAAATGAAACCCGCTTTTATTTTTTCAAAAATAGGTCTGACAACTTTTTTTCATTGTTTTATTGAGTTTTGGTATGTTATTTCCTTCTAAAACCATCATTCCCTACTCATTAAGTTAACTAATACTGCACTTAAAAATCTAGAGATCTTATGAGTTTGATATTACATCCATTTCATTACCATCTAAATTTATGTTGAGGTAAAGTGTATCATACTTTACTCATTTATCCACAAATATGAATCCTAAAGTCACTTTATAGACTCCATTAGTGAAGTTTTTTCTATAACCTACATCATCAAGATTCCCTAAAGAGATGAGGTTTATATAGACATTAGGAATTTATCTCACTTCCTTAAACTATAATTAGAATCCATTCTACATATGTGTGTTCACATCTCCAATTCTAATCACTTACAAAGATCCATCATCCATCAAATGAACATTTTCAAAGTTTCCATACACATTGTTGTCCATACACCTATAATATTTAAAAAACGTTAACGTAATCACCAAATTCAATAACATGTGACTCCAATGGGATATAAAATTTGATAAATAGGTTATTTATTTCTTCCATTATGTTAATAGAATTTGATCTTATGGAATTTGTCCTTATGGATACTTACTTATGATTCATATTGTTACCCTAGAGGTTTCCATGATTCCCATATTACCAAAAGTGAGACCTAGACTAGTTGTCTCTCCTCATATTTTTTCCCAAGACTTATCTTTTTATCATCAAAAATTAATTCTCTAAGTTCAAGTTCCTCTTCCCATTATATTTAGTGTAATTCTAGATGGTACTTTTACCTCCCTTCTTTGGTGTCCCTTATTGAGGTCCAAGTTTCATATTTCTTCCATCACCATATCATTATTTACATAATAATTAATTAATATTATAAACATAAAATCCCAAGATTCTGATAGAGAGGACAATAGAGGAATTTCACACACATCTGTGAAAGTAACTTTCATTTATTTTAGCAAAATCTTGATCATGATGAATTTATTCACATGATATTCTACTAAATTTTCTTCTTATAACATCAAACTAAACAATTGTGTCATTAGAATCACCTTATTTAACTCTATAATTTTCCTATACATTTCTTTTATGGCCTTCATTAGTTTATATTTACTATTCTTATCTCACATATCTAAGGATACATTTCATACCAATTACATCCTCATTAAACCTAATGATTTATTATATATCTTTTCATATTCACTTCCCTATATCTTTTCAAGATTCTATCCACTCAACGGATGTTCCAAATCCTTTTTAATGAGATATCATTATATCTTCATCAGCCAAAATATATAATTGGGTTCACTAAATTGACCAATTCAAACCTTTCCTCTTCCTTCTTTATATCTTTTAATGATAAGAAAATCCACCTAGAATCAATATTACACTGAGACAAGACTAAATGTTACCTGAGATACCAGTTGAGTGTGAACTAGTATGATTTGGTAGAACATATTAAGGAAGGATACCAATCAATAATATTTTCCATGAAACCACTAAAAGATACTCCTTTAATCCATCTGAAGATCACATAGACAAAGTAACATCCCCTGATCTAGCACTATATCACATAGAAAAATTAGTTTGGTTACTAGACCTCAAGTGTGTCTCCTCATATGCCAAATGATACGGACTAGAAACATGGGTATAGAAAACATAGTGTAGATACTTTACCCCCCTAGTATAGAGTTTTAATATAATGGAAATATCCAAATATCAAAGTAATGGAAATAGAGAAAATATTACATCATACAACTAGATGATAAATAAAAAACAAAGTAAAATAAAAAAATTTAAACCATGTAATGTCAGTATAAATGTAACTAAATGACATTTTGGAAATCATATAGATAAAATACTAATCTCACACAAATAAACTTAAAATACCCTTATCTTGAATCCCTAGTCAGTCCCAACTCCAAACTCCAATCCATCCAAAAATTAGCAATAAAAAAATAAGGTCCTTTACCCTTGTCCAAACCATCATCCATGTAATATTATCAGGTAGAAAACCGAATATCAAAAAGGGTGTGAGTAAAACTCACTAGGTCTATTCCATCATGCCTAAAAAACCAAGTCTGATAATAAGTTCCTGAAATTAAATGATGATCATGAGTATTAATTAATATATTAATATGATAAAATAATCAACCTTCTTTGGTACCATGTCATAATATCTCTAAGAATTTATCACAAAAATAATAATCATAACCGCAATTCCATGGAATAATCTAATAATCAGGTCATTCCCAATTAGAATTATAGCATAACTAGGCCAAGCCCTTTATATAAGCATTTCATCATCACCAGGCAAAGCCCTTCATATAAGCATTTCAGCGTCACCATCTATAAGGACCTGACCCCAATATCCTAGAGCTGGTTCCTTATTTTATTACATTTTCATGATTACAATAAATTCATATCCTGAAGGAATGAATAGTTTAGTAGTTTTTGGAAAACAAGATACAAACAAAAGTTTAACATTAAAACTTGAAATGAAATACATAATAGAAAATCCATATGACTCCTATATTATCCATCCAAGTAATTCATAATATTCATCTTCACCACCTAGGGAAAATAAAACATAAGGGCTGAGTTCAGATGCTCAGTAAGGGTAATTAATACAGTGGAAGTTATCAAAAAAATTAAACACTAGGCATGGTGAACAACTAAAAACATATGACATTAAAAATATACTTGAGCATAATATGGTAGGAATGAAACCGGATTAAATATAGACATATAAATTATCATAAGAGAATGAAAAATAACCATTGATATTCTACTAGTTGAATTATCACATGGTTTATCAATTACTAATACCATAATTTGGTAATTCATAATGTTGGACATCTGAAATATATTTTCAAGGCCTCGACTAAGACATCTGAAAATACAAGGGTAAGGCCTCAGCCAAAAACCAATTTTTTTTGTCTTATGAGACTTACTAATGCACTGAGGGGATATAGAAATCCCCATACATCACTTTCTACATTCAATTCAGTCCTAATATGAAAGGGGCTAAATATAAACAATATAAAAATATGAAATAACTTTCCCCAATCTGTACACACAAACAATAACCATTCTGATTAGTATAGTGAATGGTATCAAGATAGAACGTCCACAGTAAAACTAATCATAAAAAATTTAATAAAATATTTTATAAGATAAACATAATATATTAACCTCAATAATACATAAAATTCAATAGAGGTCTTGAAATATACAAAAATTCTCAAATGAAATCGTTGAGGAATGTTTTATAGAAATATACTTTTACTTTGAAAAAAATAGTTATTTTGGAAAAATATTTGAATAAAACAAAAAATTAACTAATGTATTATTTCCATGATAAAATGAGTGGTTTATAAAAATAATTGTGTCTTAAAATAGAATATATAGTGCACTTTAAAATTGGTAAGAATTTGAGAATTTCCCTTGAATCGGGCTTGTTTATCGGGATGAATTGAGAAAAATATTTATAAAACATTTTACTCCCCATAAAATAAAGCTTTTTTTATGATTGGTACACATATATATAACATTAATTCATAATTTAATATTATTAAATAGTAATAATTAATAATTTAATTGGGATTAAGTGAGATAAAGAGTAACTCTAAAGAAAATGGAGGTTCGGGTAGAAAACCCTTACCTTGTGTATGAATGTGTCATGTACTTGAGCTTAACATCCTGGATAATCAAATTAAATACATTAATTATTTAATTCATAGCCTTATTTACATATTTTTATTCTTTATAATTTTATTAAGACCATTTATGGACTTTTTATGAGTTATAAGTTACAAATTTATCGCTTGGGAGTGTTTGTTTCCTTGGTTTTCATGATTGGTATAATTGTATTTGATAATGGAAGTTCATGTGGAATGGGTATAATTATACATAATTGAATATATATGATATTTATAAAAATATAGTAGTTTAAATTTTTATACATATGATTTGGTTATATAGTATGTGTATGAATTGTTAGATAAACATTCAGTGATAATCGTTTATATTTTTATGCAGGTTTTTCGATCACAACGAACTAGTTTTGTTCTATTATTTAATATCATGTATAAATTATGGTTCCATAATAATTAAATAAGATTTAATAAATATTTTATAATATTTTCCAACCATAAAAATGGTTTCATGTCCATCCTTCATTAATAAATTAAAGAATGAAACTTCATCATATATGAAGGTTGTAAATCAGCACCTCTCAGACAATGATTTTGTTTTTAAAATAAAAGAGATAGGGTAAGGATATTGATGATGGATATTTCATTAACATGATATAATTAAAAAATATAAATTATATTATATTTACCATGATCATTTTGATATAGTAGGTGAGTAGATAATAATAAAATAAGGAACTTAAAAGAAATTTAAAGGGAAAAAGGAAGAGAATTATAGATCTTGAGTACACCTCCTAGAGAACCACCTTAAGGTAAGGGGTGTTGGTATTTTTTCAAGACTAATATCTCCTAGACACAGGGATAGACTAGGTAATAGTATTTTTTCAGATCATTTAGAAGATTCAATGCTTATATGAGTGAAGAGAAGAGGGAGTGAGGGGTTTGTTTTATAGTAGAGTAGAGTGATTTTTGAATATCTTATTCATTATTTTATTATTTTTCTAAAAAAAACCAAAAGTGTTTGATTCTTATGACCAAAAATATTAATAGGTGCATGTGAGTTTGAATCAATTTCTATTAACATCCTCCAAGACTCAAGCATGATGCAGATATTCATCTACTTGGCATATTTCATAAATTATCGAACTTCACTATTCACCAAAAATTCAATCATTTCAAAAAAATCCAAAAAATTATCTCGAAATTTTTTTTTGATGTGTATAATTCAAAAATTAAATCAATTTTATCAAAATAATTTCCTAATAAGAGAAATTTATTTTTTAAATAAAATCATTATTTACTTGAAAAATCATATTTTAAATTTTAAACTAATTTCATAATACTTTCAAAAATTAACTGAGGACTCATAAAATTATCATAAAATCATAGGGAAAAAATATTTTTTTGAGGAATAAATTTTATAAAAATTAATTTTATTTTAAATAAATTTATTAATTAGAAATTATAATTAAATATTTATTACTCATAAAAATATCAACACTTAATTATTAATTTTTTAAAATATTCACTCTCATTTATATGGTGCCTAAATTTTATTTATAAATACATGGGTGAGGCTTCTATTCATAAGGGTACATTACTATTCATAAGGGTAAGTTACTATTCATAAGGATAAGTTACTATTCACCAAAAATATATGCTTATCATATCATACTTTAAATATCTTATTGATCGCAACCGTGTATGTCAATTTTTTGAAATTAAAATCACAGAAGCGGAAAAATTATACTTAGGGGCTAGGTTATAACTATATCCTATAATAATGTGTCTAATTTTTAGGGGCTCAGTGTTTCATGCATTATATATTAAATTTATTTGTAAAACCTTGTGGTGTTACATTCTTTCCCCTTACAAAAATTTCATCCTCAAAATTACCAAAATGTTACCTCGTAAAAATATTTGGGTAGGTCTTCATCATAAGTTCACCAGGCTCCCACATTGCCTCTTCAATTTTATAATTTTTCCAAATTACCTTTACCAACCAATTCATATGATTAATTAACACATGTTCCTTACTATCTAAAATCCAGATAGGCTCTACACAGTAAGATAATTCAAGTTACAATTCTATACCTTAATAAGTGAGTACATGTGTTGGGTCTGGCATGTAATTTCTCAAAAATGAGACATGGAACACATTTGTACATTAGAATGGCTAGGTGGAATTTCCAAACTATAATCCACAACTCCAATTCTATCCAAAATTTCAAAAGTACCAATGTACCTAGGGATCTATTTTCCTTTCTTCTCAAATCATATAACACACTTACAGGGAGATTATTTTAAGAAAAAATGATCTCCCACTTGAAATTTCAAATCCTTCCTTTTATTACTATCATATCTCTTTTTCTTTATTTGAGATTCATTGATATGGGTTTGATTAGTATTTACCTTCACTGTTGTTTCCTCTAAAATCTCTGGGCCCACAAGCTTCCTTTCACCAACTTCATCCCAACACATAGGTGTACGACATCTCTTTACATACAATGCTTTATATAGTTCCATCTGAATACTTGAATGTAAACTATTATTGTAGTAAAACTCCACCAAAGGTAAATATTTATCCCACATACCTTGAAAATCATGTTAGCAAAATCTCAATATGTCTTCTAAATTTTGTATTGTTCTTTCTGATTTCCCATTAGTTTGAGGGTGATAAGCAGTACTCAATCAAAGATCAATATCCAAAGATTTTTGAATAATTTTCTAGAATTTTTATGTGAATCATGGATCATGATCAGACACAATTGAGAGTGGTTCTCTATGAAGTCTCACGACTTCATTGATATAGAGTCATATAAGGTGCTCCAGTGGAAAATCCTCCCTTATAGCGAGGAAATGTGTAGATTTCATAAGTCAATATAAAATTACCCATATTGCATCATTATTTCTTGGATTTTTGGGAAATCCAATGAAAAAATCTATGGTGATGTCATCACATTTCCATGTAGGAATATGTAGAGGTTTCATTACTCCTCTAGGATGTTGTTGTTCAGCCTTCACTTATTGACATAATAAACATCTTAATATATAATCAGAAATTTCCCACTTCATGTTTTCCCACCAAAAATGTTCTTTCAAATATCTATAAATTTTTGTGCAACCAGTGTGTATATATAAATTCAAGCTATAGACATCATCCAATAACTCCATTTTTAGCACAGGTATAGTGGGAACACATATCCTCATCTAAAATTTCAGAATTCCATCATCACACATAAATCATCCAACTTCCCATCATTTACACCTTTAATTCTCTTTTGAATATTCTCATCATCATACTAAGATGTTTTAATTCTTTCAAATACAGATGGTTAGGAAACCAATTGAAAATTTAATGATGTTTCACCTTTGTTGATAATTATCATATCCAACTTTACTAGATCCATGAATACGGGATCCCTTTCAATCCTCATTTTCTTTAAAACACCATGATCCTTCCTTCTCAATGCATCAACTGCCTTATTTTCATTTACTAGGTGGTATTTTATGGAAAAATCATAATCCTCGAGTAACTCAATCCATCTCATTTTCCCCATGTTGAGTTATTTTTGTGATTAGATATATTTTCATCTCTTGTGATCTATATATATCTCACACCTTTCTCCATAGAGGTAGAGTCCCCATATCTTCAAAGTAAATATTAAATCTTCTAACTCAAGGTCATGAGTTTGATAGTTTTGTTCCTGAATTTTTAACTACCTTGATGTATAGGCAATAACTCTATCATTTTATATAAGGACATAGCCAAGTCCTTTCTTTGATGCATCACTGTAGATCAAAAATCCACCATTTCCTGATGGTAGATTCAGGATCAAATAATTCACTAATATCTTCTTCAATTCTTTGGTACATTATTCAAATTATTTTTTACATCTGAACATAAACCATTTATGAGTAATCTTGGTTAAAAGGTTGGCTAAATGGGAAAATTTATAAATGAAACACCAATAATAACCTTCTAAACCAATAAAACTATGTACCTCAGTTATATTCATTGGAGTAAGCCATTCCTAGACAGCCTTTGTCGTCATAGTATCAACTAATATTCCATCCTTAGAGACAATATGGCCAAGAAAAGAAGCTTACTAAATCCAAAATTCACACTTTCTAAACTTCCAAAATAATTAATTTCTTCTAAGAGTCTTCATAATAATGCGTAAGTGATTCTCATGATCATCATAGATTTTGGAGTATTTTAGGATATCATCAATAAATACCAAAAAATCACCATTATATTCCATGAAAACTCTATTCATTAGATCCATGTAAACATAGGGTGCATTAGTCAGTCCAAAAGGCATTACTGTAAACTTGTATTGCTCATACCTGCTTCGAAATGTTATCATTATAATATCTTCATTCCTCACATCCAACTGATGATATCCAAATCGAAGTTCAATCATAGAAAAATATTTTTCTCTATGAAGTTGATCAAATAAATCATCAATAAGATATAGTGGATATGTTATATTTATTTTAATAGCATTGATTTCTCTATAGTCAATGCACATCCTCGTGAATTCATCTTTCTTCTTAACAAAGAGAACAGGGGATCCCCATGAAGAAACACAAGGGTGGATAAATCCGTTATCACTAAATTCCTCTATTTTTTTCTTTAATTATACTAATTCCGATTTGGTCATTTTATAAGGATTGTTTGATGTAGGCCTTGCACTAAGAATTAAATCAATAGAAAACTCAATTTCCCACTCCAAAGGATGTCTGAGTACATCCTATATAAGTACATAAATATATTTTTTCACAAAAGGTATAAATTCAATTTGAATATTTCTTTCCTCACTCATAAATATGGAGTTCTCATCCTCCACAATAATTGAATTCAGTAGAGATATTGGAGGTGGATCTAGATAAGAATTAGATGGTGATGTTTCTACTCTAAATATAATGAACAAATCGAAATTTATTTCTTCTTATAATATATGTTCTCATCATATATTTAAATCAAATCCATGCCATGTATTATGTCAAATTTTAGCATAGGTATGATGATAAAATCATAAGATAAATCATATTCATTTGTCATAATGGTGACTTCCTAACACATTTTTGTTTCAATGAGACTTCCCTTAAGGGTTTTGAATAAAAACTCCCTTATTAAGGATAATTGGAAATATCTAATTTTTAAAGAAAACTATGAATATATAAAGGAATATGATGATCCAAAATAAAATAAAGTATTGGACAATTTTTAGGAAATGGTTATAGTACCTACCACCACATTGATAGGAACTTCAACTTCAGCAGTTGTGATTGCATAAACTCAACCTTCCTCCCTTGAAATTCTTTGGGGAATGTTTCCTTGACACTTAAAAAATCATTGGAATAATGTACCATATATTTAAAATTTTATCATTGAACATTGGTAGCTTATTTTTTTCCCTTGAAATCTTGAGATTAGTGACCTCTTTCTCCACATTTATAACAGACTCATTTTCCTTTTAAGTAGGATCTGGGGTGTTTCTTTCCACAAGTATCACATGTTGGAAAAATCTATTTTTTATTTTTACCTTTATCCATTCTTTCCTCTACCACCCTATTCTTCTCTTTCTTTCCTTTAAATTCATAATAATTAAAGATTTATTTCTCTGTCTTTATTAAACATGAGACTATATATTTGTATTATGAGAAAGTATGGGAAACCAGTGCTCTTTTGAGGAATGTTTATAAACCATAAAATAATTGATTAATATTTCTCCTTTGATTACGTATGTAGTATGTAGAATTCCTTTATAACCTTGTGAAGTTATTTTCATACTTTTCAATATTCTCATCCTATTTTTGGCTCATATTTAGAAACTTCCTTTCCATATCTACTCATTTTTCATGAGGAAATTGTTTTTCTAATAATATTTTCTTAAAATCACTCCATTCCATATTTTCAATCTCTTCATCCTCCTTTTTATTTTGAATTAGTGACCACCATTGATAATCATCTCCCGATAAATTTCCATGACAACCTTTCCCATTTCATTACTTCCCAAAGTGAGAAACATATTCTTTAAGGAATGTGTCCACTGCTCTGATACGAATGGGTTTGTAGTCTCATTAAATTATGAAGTCTATTGTTTCATAATGAAGTCTAACATTACTCCTCCATGTTGTGGTTCAGGGTGATCCATATGGGTAAGGTTATTGTTCATAACCTGGGTCAACTCTTCCAGTATAGTTAGCACTAGTCGCAGCTCCAGAACCAACATCATTATCTTGCATAGGGGGGAATTCCTACATGGGATATGCACATTCATGTGTTTCCCATTCCTTCCACTAGGTTTTATTTTTAAATGATCTAATACACTCGATTAGGTTAGGAATCATATTTCATAATCTCAACTAGTAGAATACTTGTCATAAATTGAAATCTTATTCAAAGTTAATCCCATAATCATAAAAATGGTTTCTTTAAGAAAAAATTTACTTTTAAATACTTCATATGGATTGTAAAAGAGATGTGAATTATCCTAAGCATATCCCACAGGATTTTTAAACCAGATGCGTAGTAAGGCCCATTGTCGTGTACCAGGTTACCATGGGTCAAGATCGAAACACATTGTTAGAGTTGTTACTCCTAGGTACATTTGTGCCAGAACCATGTCCAGTTTTAGTATCAATATAGGGATAAATTTTCTATGAATATCAACATATTATCTTCCTTACCAAAATTATAAGATGTTCTTTTATGTTTATCCTCAAATTTTATCTTAGGTTTTTGTTCCCTAAAATAAATTTCCTAAATCTAGTTTCCATGTTTTCTACTAAACTTTCTCTGATACCAACTATAAGGACCCAACCCCAGTACCCCAAAGTTGGTACCTTATTTTATTTAATTTTCATTATTGAATTAAATTTATATCCCAAAGTAACTAATAGTTTAGTACATAAGTTCAACATTATAACATGAAATGAAATACATAATATAAAATCCACATGACTCAAAGATTTTCCCTAAAATTCATTCATAATATTCATCTTTACAACCTGGAGAAAATAAAACATACGAAATGGGTGAGCTCATATGATTAGTAAGGGTAATTCATATAGTATAATTTATCAAAAAAATTAACACTAGGCATGGTGAAAAACTAAAAACACATGCCTTTAAAAATATACTTGAGTATAATATATAAGGAATGAAATCTAATTAAATAAGTTCATATAAATTATCATAAGAGAATGAAACATAACCATTGATATTCTACTAGTCAAATGATCACATGTTTTATCAATTACTAATACCATAATGAGGTAATTCATAATTTCATACATCTGAAACATATTATCAAGGCCTCGGCAAAGACATCTGAAAATACTATAGTAAGGTCTCGGCCGAAACCCAATTCTATTTTGTCTCATGAGACTTATATTTGAACCAAGAGGCTATAGTAGGCCCCACCCATAACTTTATAATTCCAATTAATTCATCATATGAAAGGGTCTAAACATAAACAACATGAACATATCAAATAACTTTCCCCGATTTGTACACATAAACACAAACTATTCTGAGTAGTATGGTGAATGGTATCAAGACAGCACATCCATAGTAAAACTACTAATAAAAAATATAATATAATATGGTAGATGATAAAAATAAAATATTAACATCCATAGGACATAAAATTCAATATAGGTGTTGAAATAGACAAAAATACTCTAATAAAATCATCGAAGAATTTTTCAGAGAAATACACTTTTACTTTGAAAAGAAGAGTTCTTTTGGAAAACTATTTGCATAAACCCAGAAATGAAATAATTTAGTTTTTGAATTATGAAATTAGTGGTTTTATAAAAATAATTATGGCTTAAAACAGATTACAGAGGGAACATGAAAATAGGTAAGAATTTGATAAGTTCCCTTGAATCGGTCTTGTTTATCGGGAAGAATTGAGAAAAATCTTAATTATACATTTAAATCCACATAAAATAAAGATGGATTATGATTGGTACATATATATATATAATTAAAATATATTTTATTAGTATTAAATATTAATAGTTAAGAATTTAATTGGTATTAAGTGATACAAAGAGTAACCTAAAAGAAAATGTTTGGGTAGAAAACCCTTACCTTGTGTCTAAATGTGTTCTTCACTTGAGCATGACATACTAGATAATCAAATTAATTACACTAATTATTTAATTTATAACCTTATTTACATTTTTTTATTCTTTATAATTTTATTAAGTTCATTTATTTCCTTTTTATGAGTTATAAGTTACAAATTTATCGCTTGGGAGCGTTCATTTCCTTGGTTTTTATGATCAGTATAATTGTATATGATAATGGAAGTTCATGTGAAATGAGTATAATTCTATAGAATTGAGTTTATATTATATTTCTGAACATATATTTGTGTAAATGGTTATACAAATAATTTGGTTTTATATTATGAGTATGAATCATTATATAAAACATTTAGTGATAATCATTTACATTTTTACGACGGTTTTTTGATCACAACGAACTAGTTTTGTTCTATTATTTAATATCATATATAAATGATTGTTATGGGATAATTAAATAATATATAATGAATATTCTAGAATCTTTTTCAACCATAAAAATAGTTTCATTACCATCCTTGAAGGAGAAATTGAAGAATGAATCTTCATCGTCCACGAAGGTTGTAAATCAGCACCTCTCAGCCGCTTATTTTTTTTAAATAAAAGAGAGTAAGGATATTGATGATGGATCTTTCATTAACAAGATATAATTATAGTATATATATGATACTAGAGTTACCATGGTCATTTTTACATAGTATGTGATTAGATAATAATAAAATAAGTAACTTAAAAGAAATTGAAACGAAAAGGAAGAGGATTTTACCTCTTGAGTACACCTCCTTGATAACCTCCTTAAGGGAAGGGTTTTGGGTCTTTTTGAAAGAACAAGAGCTCCTGGATGTGGGTAGAGACTTGGGAAGAGTATTTGAGAATAACTTTTATAAGATTAAATACTTATAAGACTGAAGTGAAGAGGGAGTGAGGGGTGGTTTTTATAGTGGAGGAGAGGACTGATTTTTGAATATCATATTCATTATTTTATTATTTTTCTCAAGACGAGCAATATTATTTGACTCTTATAAGAAATAATAGTAATATGTCCATGAAATTTCAAAATAATGGCCATATACATCATCCATTACTCATGCATAATGTAGAAATTCATTTATTTATCATATTTCATAAATTATTGAATTTCAGTATTCACCAAAAATTCAAGTATTTCAGAAAAATCCCAAAAATTCACACTAACAATTTTTGACATATATAATTAAAATATGAACTAAATTTTATAAAAATAATTTTCTAAATATTATAAATTTATTTTTTAAATAAAATCATTATTTACTTGAAAAATACATATTTTAAATTTAAAACGGATTTTATAATACTTTCCAAAATTAAGTGAGGTCTCATAAAATTGTCCTAAAATAATTGGAAAAGAAAATTTTATTGAGGAATATATTTTATGAAAATTAATTTTATTTTAAATAAATTTATTAATTTAAACTTTTAATTAAATATTTATTAATCACAAAAATATAAACACTTAATTATTAATTTTTTTAAATATTCACTCTCATTTATATGGTGAAAAAAATTTATTCGTACATACATGGGTGAGGTTTCTATTCATAAGGGTAAATTACTATTCCTAAGGGTAAGTTAATATTCACAAGAATAAATTACTATTCACTAAAAAATGTAAGTTGATCTTATCAGACTCTAAATATCTTACTGATCACAATCGTGTATATCAGTCTTTCAAAATTCATATCATAGAAGCCAAAAATTATGTTTAGGGGCTAGGTTATAACTATCTTCTATAAAAAAGTGTGTTTTTTTCTCAGGGGATCAGTGTTTCATACATTCTATATTAAATTTATTTGTAAAACCTATGGGTGTTACACCAACCAAATCCCATTATGTAATCATTTTATCATCCCCAGGAAAATCTCTATATATTAATATTTTAGCATCACTAGTTAAATCCCATTATATAAGTATTTCAGCATCACCGAGATAATAAATTTATATTAGCATTTCATCATCACTGGAAAAATCCCTTTATATAATCATAATGGAGAGAATTGCACAAAGTAACCTTAAAAGTAATAATGGTTAATTTATCCAATTACCATTTTTATTTAAATTATCCATTCATCATCAAAGTATACCATATGTCGTCATCATACTAGTGTACACACCCATTTATATCAAATCATTTCCATTCATTAAACAATCAAGGAATCCATTATCCAAGTTGAATTTATCATAAGAAATCTCTTGAGGTCTCATGTCATACTAAATCTCATTTTAATCCATTATATAGTTCATTATTATTCTAGGGTAGGGTCACCCAATGGGGAGCCACAAGTCAGGTCACAACACTATTAGAACCAAAGGGATCCAAATATTATTCCAAACACATGATTATTGTCACCCATTATTCTATTTGATAATGTGCGCATTGTTTCAACGTAATCACATAATATTGAACATACTTAAACAAATAAAAACAAACTATATGGATTTGTTTAGACCACCTAACTTTATCTAGAGTTTCAAAAAACACTCTCAATCATAAATATTAATGAGGTACGAAGGTGAAAGGGATCACAAGGAGAAACCTATATCACAGAAGATCAAACTTGATTCAATAACTATCAATAGATTACACCAGAATAAAGGATAATAAGTATAATATAGGTAAAACCAAAGAAAATTAACTCACTAGAGATAAAATGCTAGATTGAGATGTATAGAAGGGAAAAATTTCTCTTAAGTCACCTAGAGTCACCCTAGGGTTTGAGAGAGAAGGCTTCATAGAGGTTGAAATAAAATAATATGTACAATGTGATTTAAAATCTCTAGTTTCATGATATTCACTATGTGAAACCCTTTCAAAATGTGAATTTCTCAATTTATGAGATATGCCAAAAAAAGTATCACATTGGGTTAAAATAACCTTCATCAGCCATTTCATGACGTGAAATTATTTTACAGTGTGTAAATGTTCACACTATAAACCAGTTCATGGATTCTTCCTAGAGATATTTTCACTTTGTGTAAAAATTTTATGACATGAAAGTGGATAGAAGATATATTTCAACCCAGATTCAGTAGTAAAAATCCCAAACTACCTATTAAGCCTTCTAAACCCTATAAAACCCTCATAATACCTTTAAATTTTTATGACTATACTCCATTAATTCTAAAAAACATTAATCCCCAAACATTAGGCCATTTTCCCGAGAAAAATATCTACATCCCCAAAAAGGGACTCGACCACCAAGGATTAAAGAATGATGAAAATCCAACTAAAATAAGTTTAACCAAAACTCAGAGAGGAATTTACTTAGAAAAATTAGGATCTTAAAATATCCCTAGCATACTCATCCTAGAGATACTCCAAGAATCACTATGGGGTCTTAGTGTACAATTATGGACACTATTATTACATATTAGATTCCCTACCCCAGGTATCCTCTTGAACACAACCATGATTCCACTATGCTCAAATAGAGGTTTAGTATTTCCTTAGAGATGCTTATCACAACGATCCACAATTTGTATCAGATTCTCCTAAAATGACACATCTACACAAAGATCAGTGTCATTATCTTATACAACTTGATAAGGGTATATATGATATCACTAAATATGTGACACATGAAAACCATTTTAGATGGCACTATAGTGTTGTGGAATGGCCAATCAGTGCGTTATATGACCGACCCTTTCCACTATATCAAATGCCCTGAAAAACCTGGGTGTTATCTTTCTCTATTCCTTGATACGTCATCTCCCCAACCTAATGGAACCTCAAATGAAAACATGATAACCCACCTCAAACTCCAGAGGTCATCTCTGTTGGTTAGTATTATATTTATACCTTCTCTTTATGGTCACCAACCACCTCCTAATCATCTGAACCTGCTCAAATGTCTCCTACACAAGACTAGGTCCAATAAGTGAAAACTCACCTAACTCTAACCAAAAAAGAGGTGAACTGCATGACCAACCATATAGAGCCTCGAAATCTTCTATTTTGATCGATTCATAGAAGTTTTTATTATAAGAAAACTCCACAAGTGGTAAATGCTTGTCCCATGAACCCTTGAAATCTAATACACAGGCTCTTTGAATATCCTCTAGAATATGAATATACCATTTATATTGGTTTCCATTCTATAGATGATATTATATGATTAGAAGAACCTATAATCCCATAGCCTTATGAAGGCCCTACCAGAACTGTGATGTGAAATAAGGATCTCAATTAGAAATTATTCACCTCAGAACACCATGAAACTAAACTATCTCCCGAATATAAAGACTACCCAGATCATCAACATTGAAGGTCTCCCTAATAGTAAAAAATAGTTATATCTTAGTCATGAATTATAAAAAATTCATATTTTATCATTCTTGAAAGGTTTCCTGGGAAATCTTGTTACAAAATCTATAGTGACATCATCCCATTTCCACTATGGAAAGGGAAGAGGCTACAACATCTTAGCTTTCCTTTAATACTCGGCCTTCACCTACTGGCAGGTGAAACATCTTTCCATGAATCCTACTATCTGCTTCTCCATTATTGGACAAAATTATTTTCTATGGAGATCATGATACATATTGGTCAAAATAGAGCATACCGACCATCTAGAAACATTCAAATCTATCATCGTCTCCTTGAACATGACCATAAAAACACATAATCATCCATGTAAAATAAGAACAATTATAGTTTCAAGAGACCATCCTTATAGAAGATACCTACCCTAAAATATTTCCCTCAAATCTAAGTCGTTCATATTAGATAACTACTTTGTCTTGATCTAGTCAAGAAGAAGGGGTATAACATAAATCTAAGTTGGAGATACTCATCCTTGGGACTCTTAAACATCTATATGAATGTCTAAAAAGAGAATCATCATCCTCTACTCATCATAATACTCCTACACTACATATTTCTACATCTTCCATCTCAACGAATCAACACTAACATTTACCTTACCTAGTGTATAAGACAACTCAAATTCGGAAGACTGTAGATACTCAAACCACCTCTTCTAATGAAGTTTAAGGTCTCACTAAGAAAATATAAACCTAAGTATATTGTGGTCCATGTATAATAAAAATCAATTTCCCAAAAGATATATTCTATAACATATCAATATGTGTACCATTACATATAGCTTCAGATCATGAGTAAGATAATTCCACTCATACAATCTCATCTGTTTGGATACATAAGCAACCACTCAGTCCTCATACAAAAAACTTCTCTGATTCCATATTAGGATGCATCACAGTACATATTATATTCCTTACCTTACATAGGTAATGTGAGGAATGGTACTGAGGTCATCCTTCCCTTAATATTTTAAAAATCTCTCTCACAAGAATCCAAACAAACTTCACTCCTTTCTTAGTGGTCTTGAAAATTAGTGATACCAAATGGGAGAAGTCCAAGATAAAATGATAATAAAAAACTAATAAACCTAGAAAACTATAAATCTAAATGAAATTATTGGGACACTCATAAAATACCATGGATTCAACCTTCTCTAGGTCTAATGACACTCTAACCTCTAATATGGCATATCCCATGAAATGTACTTTATCAATCTAGAAACTTCATTTTCTTATCTTTGTGTAAGGTTGATTCACTCTCAATGTACTCAAGAATATTTCAATATATTGGACATGATCTTTCACCAACTAGGAGTATGCTAATATTTCCTAAAAAAATACACCAAAAATGATTCAAAAAATGCTGAAAGTTATAATTCATCAAGTCCATGAATACTAAAAGTGTGTTTCTCAAGACAAACAGTATCACGAAGAACTCATACAATAAATACCTGCTCCTAAAAAAATCCCAATGTTTGTTTGATTTTATCACTCTTAGATGATGATACCTTTATCTCAATTAAATATTAGAGAAAATTATGGAACCTATCATATTATTGAAGAGATCATCAATGTAGGGAATGGGATACCAGTTCATGATCATCATTTAGTTCAATCTCAGATAGTCCACATATAAGCACAAATTCCCATTAACCTTTTTGGTGAAAAGAACTATGGAACCACCTGGTGATGTCCTAAACCATATTAAACCCCTAGATTCCAAATATTCTAATTGAATTTTTAATTCCGGAATCTCCTTTGGTACCATCTTGTAAGGTGGGATAGAAACTGGCTCTACTCCTAGCACCAACTCGATCGTGAAATCGATCTTCTGATCGGATGGTGTGACATAGAAATAGTCATAAAATTCATCTTGAAAATGGTATACCACTAGAGAAAAATTATCCTGATACATTCCACCATCATCTAGATCAATACTTATTATCTGAGATGTGATAAAATACAATCTTCACTAGATTAGCCCTTCATGACCAACCTGAAGATCCCACTCACCCTTGTGAAAATAGCTACCTTCTTATAGATATATAAAGGTAAATCTCCTTCGGTGATAGTATATATAAGCCTAGTATAGAACTAGATAATAAATACCAAGAATAAAATCTAATCCTATCATTTCCAATATAAAAATTTCCTAAAGGAAATGTTAAAAACCAATTTGAAGAGAAAATTCCTTACAACTTTTGATATTTTATGACCGCACTCCCAATGGTGTATCGATGGTCAAAAATCCATACAATATTTCCAAAACCAGTCCCAAAATATTTTCAAAAAAATATTACATATAATGTAACGTGGTTATAATATATTAAAAAAAACTCAAATAATGGTAGATGATAAAAGAATCATACCTACGGTGGTATAAGGTCATTCATCCAAACTAGATAGAGTATAGTATATAGTTTATTGATGAATTTCCCCTCTTCCCTAGTCTCTAGTTTGACTCCCTTGTGTCGTTCCCTCTACCTAGTACTACGGATTTTATTTTGGGGCACCACATCCCATACATTTACCTAAACATCTAGTGGAACTCCAAATAACATTCTACTAAGGGTTATTTGTGTCCTTCTCTATATATGGTACCTTTATTAATCCCCTTCCACTATAATTCCACTGTATGACCCTAAAAAACCTCTATAGGTAACTCATCCTACCATAAGCATGGAACTATAATGTAGGGTATGGGCCTTGAGGCCACCTGTGGACAAACTTTCCACACTAATATCACTACAATGAAACATGGTTCTGATATAGATTCACACTACCCTTACTAATCTTCCAGATGTTTCCTTAAATATAACTATGATAGCAGCCCTTCTTGAAACCAGAAGAAGAGATCCCAAAGATCCTTACTCAAATAGCCTGTCCACTACTCAAGGCCTCTCTCAGATTCCCTTCTATGATTAAATTCTGATTCATCATGTTGTAAATGCTACTCCAGGAAAAAATGTTCAATTGTGACCTGATCTTATAGCGAAGGCCATCCTAGAAATGCCTCTCCCTAGCAATATCATCAGCAACTAAAATATGGTGAAAATCACTAGAATTTGGTGCAACATACAGCATAGTCCATCACTTAAACTCTCTCCTATGTTAGTTTCATAAACATTCAATCCTTCTCTTCCCTCAACATTTTAGTATATAAGTGACATGGAAACTTTTCTTAATTTCCTTATAAGATAACTCCTATTGCTACCCATCTTTCTCTATAGTGCCCCACCAATGCATGGATGGTCCATGTAGAAAGTATGTACTAAGATTAACCCTCCTATACATGGGTTCCTTGAGGTATTTGAATATCATCTTGAATGACTCGATCTAGAACTCAGCTGCTCGGGGGCCTCCCTCCCTAGTGAACTTTGGTGGATGCTACAATTGAAACTCTCATCAAATTAGACATTGATGTTATGGTGTGAGTAGTCTTCCTTTACATGAATCTCATTTCCTATAGGAATATTTTTTGAACATGAACATCCATATGATCCACATGACCTATATGAAGCTCCCATTTAGCTACATTAGGGGCAAGCTTATTATCTCTCTCCTGATGCTCAATTCAAAGATGATGAGAAGACATTTTTTCCACAATACAAACACACTCCTCATAACACTGGATAGAATTATGGAAAACCTCAAAAGGTGACAAAAATAGAGAATTACTTGATCATGGTATCTCTAAACATGTATTGAAAATTGAAGTTTCATTAAATAATAGTTATTTCATTTTCTTTTATCATATATAATAGGTATCACATTTCATAGTTCATACATGAAAATATATCACATGCAAGAAATATGTTCCTATTATGAATAATTCATTTCAATATATATCTCTATGTTCCTATATTGATGAATTCACACTCATTTTATGCCATACCAGACCATGATTATAAATCTCAAGAATCAATAACATTGTATAACATGTGAATCACCCAATGTGAAATAATATCAATAATAGAAATTGAATAGCATGAATAGAAAACCTATCTCTAAGGAACTAGGATTTTCCCCTATACATGGGTCAGCTACTCCTGTGAATAATCTCATTACTAAGTATCGACACATCATAGTATCCTTTCTACCTTTCCCAGATAGTAAAGCAACAAAAAACATGATCCTCTTATACCACATTGTAACATCCCCTGATCTGGAACTCTATCATGTGGCCAAATAAGGTTGATTAATGGACCTCAAGTGCACCTACTTATACATCGGAGGATTCCAAATAAAATCAGGGGTGTAGGGAACATAGTGGGGATACTATACCCCCTAGTATAGATTTGCAATGTAGTGTATTTTAAAAAATATTATAGTAACTAAAATAGTGGAAATAGTACATCCTACAATGAGAAGATAAAGAAAAAAACAAGTAATCCAAATAATAATAAACCATATAATGTAAGGATAAAAAGTAATTAAATGACATACTGGAAATATTATAGATAAAAGACTAAGTTGACACAAATAAAATAAAAATTCCCTAGTCCTAAATCCTTGGTCGGTCCCATCTCCAATCTCCAACCCATCCCACAAGAAAAAATCCACAAAAAGGTCTATTTCCCTTTTATAAACCTGCATATATGTAATTTGATTAGGTACCAAATATAATCTTGAATAGGGTGTGAGTAAAAATAAATAGGTTGACACAACTATGTCTCAACAAAAATAGTCTGATAATAAGTTCATGTGATAATGAAATAATCAATATTATTAATTAAACAATGAATATGATACAATAATCAACCTATATTTCCACCATTCTAGGATATCTCTAATCAAGTAGCACAAACATGCCAACCATAATAACAAGTCCATGTCATAATCACATAACAGAGTTATGATGTATAAGAATTAAAACATAACTACTTTAATCCCTTTATATAATAGTTTAATCATCACTGGGAGAATACCTTTATATAATCATTTCAAAATCACTGGGAAAATACCTTTATATAATCATTTCAGCATCACTGAGAAAATACCTTTATATATGAATTTATTCATCATCAGTAAAATCCCTTTATATAATCATTTCAGCATCACAAATGAAACACCTTTATATAATAATTTCATCATCAATCACAACACAAGTCATAACATCTAGAATAAGACAACATAACATCAAAAGTCACAATGGTCAATTAAGGAAATTACCATTTATCCTTCAATTATCCATTTGGTAATCAAATTATACCTTAATTTTTTTCATTAAAGTGTACACACGCTTTTATATCAGATCATAACCAATCATTAAATAATTGAGGAATCCAATTTCATATTGAATCTATCATAATAAATCACCTGAGGTCTCAGTTCATGCTAAATCACATTTTAATCCATTAAATAGTTCATTATTATTCCAAGGTAGGCTCACCCTATAGGTAGCTACAAGTCCGGTTGCAACACTATTGGATACAAATGGATCTAATAAGTAGTCCAAACACATGATTATCATCACCCATTATTTTTTTTGTTATTGTGCATGTTGGGTTGGTGTTATCGCATAATATTTTGGATACTTAAATAAATATAAACAAATCATATGGGTTTTTTTTGACCACCTACCTTTATCTAGTGATTCAAGAAACACTCTCAACCTAAATTTCCAATGAGGAATAAAATCAAAAGAGATCACAAGGTGAAACCTAGATCACACAAGATCGTACTCGACTCAACAGCAGTCAGCATATTACACCTTGATTGTAACAACCAGAAATTTTGAATAAATCTTGTCTCCTAATTTTGTGTGTTATTTTATTTTTATACTCAACAAAACTATTTCATTTGATAACATGAGTATAATTAAAATGAGACCGTTGGGTTTTGACTATTATATGACCATTGGTCAATATGACCGCTAGAATCTAAATGTTTCGATTATTGTCTCTAAATACAAGTGATCTTGGTTAATTAATATAGAAAGAAGATTTGATAGCCTCATCCAGTAGTCTCAGGCCAATCGAATCCCATCTAACGGAACTTGGGAAGGAGGTAGCACCACTGGGCTTTGCTATGGACCAAACCCAAGCCGAACTTCATCATGTGAAGCTATAAAGGAATCGCCTTCACGAGAAGTTCAAACTGATAGAAATTACTTCTCATGCAATGTTGGTTGATCCGCCCTCAGATTCTCTCACCTTAGCACACCTTACACTTAGGTCCTATACTGGGGTTATAAGGAGCTATGTAAGGAGACCGTAACTTCCTTGTGTAATCCTTTATTTTAAATAAAAATTTTGAATTATTCTTATGATGAAGTTTATGAATTTTCAAATTTCCAGATAAATATAGTATGCATATTTTTGATGAATTTTAGAGAAAGGATATTTTAAAAAATTTTATGTAAACCTTAAATAATTAAAAATGTGTAATGATTTTCAAAAAATGGTCTTCTACAATTATGTTCAGTATGAAATTTAGATTCTAATAAGATCAACTTAATTTTTGATGAATGGTAAATTATGAATAGGGATTTTATGATTAGGATTCGTAATGTGACCAAATGGATTAGTAATCTCACTTAAAGAAATTATTAATATAATCTAGGAACCTTGATTAAGTAATGTGATTCAATAAAATGGTTAAATAAAAGTTTCAGAAATTATTAGTCAAGTATTAGTTTTTTCGTGTGAATAGTGTTTTTTAATTAAAAATTAAATTAAAAATATTTAGAAAATTATTTTTATAAAATGGACTTTATTTTTGAATTCAGAACATCGATATTATGCTAAGATAATTTTTGGGGATTTTTCTTAAAAAAATGAATTTTCGGTGAATAGTGTATTTATTTAAAAATTAAATTACAAATATTTATAAAATTATTTTTATAAAATTAAGTTCATTTTTGAAATCAGAGCATTGATATTTGGTTAAGGTGAAATTTTGGGATTTTTCTGAGAAAGTTGAATTTTCGATGAACAGGGAAAATACAGTTTTTAAGTTATGGGTGTTTAATGACATCATTAAATGATGTATTAAGTATTTAATCAATATGGTCGACTTATGAATAGTAATATAAGGTATGAGGTGTCCCAATTGGCCAATACCATGGGAAAATATCATGGTCAAGCCCATGGGTTTTCCAAAACCACCAATGAGGTGTCCCTTGGCCATTAATGTCTTGTCCCCTCACTTTCCCTATAAATACCCACCCTTTCCTCCTTTAGTTTTAACTCCCAACTCTCCCCCAACGAAGCTATGGTCTCATTACCTCACAAGGAGTCCTCCCAATAAGTCCTCCTAAGTTTCCCCCAAGCCCTCAGGGTCCCAACCTTTGAGTTTTAAGAGTTACGCTTAAGGTAAGGTGTAACGCCCCGACCCTAGTTTCCTAGAGTCGGTGCATTATTACATAACATTGGCATGATCACAAGAAAGATCAAATCTCGAAAGACCGATTGGTTTAGTAGCCTTGGAAACACTAGATATATTCATAAGTTTTACATTACATCATAAAATCAAAAACTACTACAACAACATAATGTTTCCACAGTCCACACTACAATCCCCTCATAATATCCCTGCAGGTCATTCATAACTTACATCTTCACTTCCTGGGAAAAATAAAACATAGAAAAGGGGTGAGCTCAAATGCCCAGTAAGGATAACAATATAGCGGAAACTTTCATCAATAAGAATAAACATTTAAGGCAATGTATAACTAAAACAAAAGCCTTTTAAACATGAACTTTCAACATGGTATGGCATAAATAAAATGAAATAATGCCATTTACTTATTCACATGGATATTCCACTAATCGAATAATCACATGCAAAAATAAATAACCACTTTCATAATGTTGGAATGCATAATGCCAGACTATCATAACCACATAGCCAAGGCCTCGTGCCAAGACTACAAATAAGATTTTGTCAAGGCCTTGTGCCAAGACACTAGTTTGTCTCATGAGACCTACCGATGCATCGAGGAGCTATAGCGGGCTCCACCCGTCACTTATTAAGTCCAATGCATTCCCATATGAAAAGGTTTAAACATAACATAAACATTCGTATTAAAACTAGCATACGAAATGTCAATACTTTCACAATAAACTATGAATGGTATAAAAATAGCACATCCACAGTCAAACATATCACAAAACCTTCAATACAATATAGAAGTTTTGTATCATAATAAATCAACTTCAAATAATCTTAAAATCCATCAAAGGATGTTGACATAGATGAAATCAAAATTCTTTTTAAAGAAATATCTCCTTTTATTTTGAAATCATTTAAGATCCATATAAAATAAAACATTTTCTTTGAAAATATTTTTATAAGATTGTATGGAAAGCTTCGACGATTTTATAACGGCGGAAAATAACCGCACCCGCCGTATAAGTTAAAAAAACATTCTTACCTCAATTCTGTCGAAAAGGTTAAAAAGGACCTTATTTTGAAAACGACGGAAAGATTCCTTTATAAACCTCTTATAAAAAGTCAAACAAGGGTATAAATGACTTTAACCCATATTCTTGTAAATAGTAAAAATGTTTTGAAATACATTTTGAAGAAACATGGATGTGGATGATAACGAGATCCCAGTAGATTATTACGTATAATACAACCTCGGATAATGAAGAGATTGTGAAATAACCCTTACCTTGTACTTTTCCTTGGTTGGGGTAGGTTAACCTCCTGTATAATGGTGAAATAGTTGTTATTAAATTATACAAGAATCATATATATTAATATGATATCATATATGATCTTTTAACATTGATTTGTTAATAATATCTTAGAATTATCGTCGTTTCGGGAGTTAACTTACTCATTTTCTTTTATATGTTTTGTTACATAAACCATGGTTGTTGTATCTTATTCATATCCAGAATGATATACAGTCCTTAAACATCATTTTTAAATCATCAAATGATAATTATACTTGAATGGATACGATGGAGAATGAATCTCATCGCGTTCGTGGAGACGGTAGTCCGTACGTACGCACGAGCGACAATATCATTCTTTTGATATTAAAATAATATATAAATGGATGGTATATCATATATACAGAATCATTAACATGTTATATTTATTATTTACATGAGTTACACATCATTATTATACCCATCCAAATAATATTATATTGAATAACAATTACACCACGACGTGGAGACGGTAAGCCGTACGTACGCACGTATGGTGACATGTTATTCAAAGGGTGGATAGAATACTGAATATGATTGTACCATATTTATAATAACATCACAGTATATGTGAGATACTGGAGTTATTATTTCAGAATGGTAAGAACAAAGGAAGAAGAAGTGGAAGAAGAAATGAACTTAGAAAAGGGTGGTGAAATCATTACCTCTTCTTCGGGTTCTTCCTTTTGATTTGATCAAAAGGGCTCCTTAGGTTGGCTTTCTGATCAAACTAAGGCCTCTAGGTTGTATTGAGGGATGTTGGGAGAGTATTTGGGCAGAGTTTGGCCGAACCAAAAGGCTTTGAAGGTGTGAAGAAATGAGAAGGAGGAGTTCCCTTTTATAAGAGGGGTGAGGGGCACATTTGGAAAAGTTAGAAATATTAATTTATAATAAATTCATATTCGGTTTACAAAGGCTCCAAAGTTGACTATTCAAAGGATGAGGTGTGGATAGGTCGAAAACAACTCATCCAATAGAATTTAGACAGGTTTGGGTACTTATATTAACCTTATCTTTAAGTATTAACTCTAAGTTAATTAGTTTCACTTTTACAATGTCTCTTTGTATTTTTATATAATATGATTAATAAACTTACTATATACATCCAAGCGACCCCCAAGTGGTCCATTAATGAGGAACCTATCATAATATAAGTCTCTTGGCCGAACCTTAGATTTTTAGGAATTTAATATCAATTAATAATATAATATTTGTTTTAAGAACTCTTTTATGTCAATTTTGACACTATTCAATAGTTGATTTTTGTGAAACTCCTAACAGATTGATTACTTCGAACAAAGTCAATTATATCAATCCTAATATATCATATTATCATAGAAAATTAGTTTAATTCATTAAAAGTTTCATATTATAATTATTTGGGTATTTATAATATCAATTATTTTAATTTTTCACTATTATAGTAATTACTGCATCATCATTGTGTCATAAATTAAATAAATTATTAAATGTCTAAAAATTATAAATAAAATATCATTATGTAGGAAATCTTTTTAGCTTTCTAATGAATATTTATAATCGAAAATACAACATGTATAACCCTATGTAAAAATTGTTCTTCTAAAAGATGTAAGCTTATGCCATTTTTATTTTTATTTTAACTTTATTAATATAATGTGTCCCTACCACATACAAGTGGCTCCAAGGGGTCCCCAAATTGACCCAAGGATGCCCATGGTCGGGTATGTGTCCACCAATAAGGTTAGGACACGTTCTAGGGTAATTTTTTATTATTATAATATTATTTTGTTTAACCCTTATTTACCGGATTTACCCTTTAACCATGGTAAATAAAATATTTACCGCAGTAATTATTCAAAATGTGTAAAAATAAAAGTTACCTATTTACACAATTTGAACATCCTGATTCCAAATATGGAATCCATTTTCCTAAATTCAAAACACAGAAGTGGCAGAAATTAATTTAAAATTAATTCCCGCTGTCAAAACAAAAAGCGTGTTTTTAAGAGATAATAACTATCAAAAGATTGACACTTGTTTATGTTCGGTTTAATTGTAAAATTATGTCCAATGACCAAAATTATATTAAATGGTAAAAATATATTCTAAATATACTTTAAAACCACTCAAATTCATAATTTATCACTAGTAATTAATTTGATTAAAAAAGTTGTTTTTAATTAAAATTTAGTAATTTTCACTATTCATCAAAATATGAAAGTTATCCGAAATGTACCAAAATTTCACCCTAGGCTAAATTCGATATTCCGAATCCAAAAATGAAGTCCATTTTCAAATATAAAATATATATAATTTCAAAAAGTAGGTATTACTATTCATAACGGCTAGTTTGATTAGTTATGGTGTGTTAGAACTCGGTGTTGCGTACAACACACGCTATCACATTATTCGAAGGGAAACGTACCGTAGAAGCTTGGGGTGTTACATTCTCCCCTCCTTCAAATAATTGCGTCCTCGCAATTTCTAGGGTATTACTGCATAAAAAGACTCGGGTGGTTATTCATCATAAGTTCCTCGGGTTCCCACGTTGCCTCTTCCATCTTATGATTTCTCCACAAAACTTTTACCAGACGCGTCGTCCGGTTTCTCAGTACTTGTTCTCTTGTATCAAGAATCCTGACGGGCTCTTCGCAATAAGACAGATCGGGTTCCAGTTCTAATTCCTCATAGGTGAGTACATGCGTTGGGTCAGGCATGTATTTTCTCAACAGAGATACGTGGAACACATCGTGAACTTTGGAGAGACTTGGCGGCATTGCCAATCGGTAAGCTACAACCCCAATTCGTTCTAGAATTTCGAAAGGTCCGATGTACCTGGGACTCAATTTACCTTTCTTACCAAAACGTATGACTCCCTTCCACGGAGATACCTTTAGGAAAACATGATCACCGACTTGAAATTCCAAATCCTTCCTTCGATTATCGGCATAGCTCTTCTGCCTACTTTGAGCTGCTTTGATGTGATTTTGGATTACCTTCACCTTTTCCACCGTTTCCTCCACCAGTTCTGGGCCTACAAGTTTTCTTTCACCAACGTCATCCCAACAGGTTGGTGTACGACATCTCTTTCCGTATAACGCTTCATATGGTGCCATTTGTATACTCGAATGGAAGCTATTGTTATAGGAAAATTCTACCAGAGGTAAATATTGATCCCACATACCCTGAAAATCAAGTGAGCAAGATCTCAACATGTCTTCTAAGGTCTGAATAGTCCGTTCTGATTGTCCGTCTGTCTGAGGGTGGTAAGCAGTGCTCAAATGAAGTTCAGTATCCAGGGATTTCTGAAGACTTTTCCAAAATCTTGAAGTAAAACGGGGATCACGATCAGAAACAATCGATAGGGGAACTCCATGAAGTCTCACAACTTCATTAATGTATAGTCTTGCTAGACGTTCCAGGGGTAGATCTTCTCTTATAGCAAGAAAATGTGCTGACTTGGTAAGACGATCAACAATAACCCATATTGCATCGTTCCTTCTAGGAGTCTTTGGTAGCCCCATGACAAAGTCCATCGTAATATTGTCCCATTTCCACTCCGGTATGGGAAGAGGTTGCATGACTCCTCCAGGCTGTTGCCTTCCAGCTTTCACTTGTTGACAAACCATACACCTTGACACAAAATCAGCAATCTCCCTCTTCATGTTGTCCCACCAAAAATGTTCCTTCAAATCTCTATACATTTTGGTGCTCCCAGGGTGTATAGAGAAATTGGAACTATGAGCATCATCCAGCAATTCCCTTTTTAGATCAGGTATATTGGGAACACAAAGTCTCTTCCCGAATTTCAAAATTCCATCTTCATACACAAAGTCTCTCAATCTCCCATCATTCACAGCTTTAATCTTCTTCTGAAATTCTTCATCATCGGTCTGAGAACTCTTAATCCTTTCTAGTAAAGATGGTTTGGAAACCATTTGAAAAAGCATTGATGTTTCACCTTCCCTGGTTATTCCCATGTCCATCTTCACTAGATCCATGAAAATTGGATCCCTTTCAATTCTCATATTGTTCAAAACTCCATGGTCTTTTCTACTCAAAGCATCTGCCACCTTGTTTGCCTTCCCCGGGTGGTAGTGTATCGTACAATCATAATCCTTGAGTAATTCAAGCCATCTCCTTTGCCTCATGTTGAGTTCTTTTTGTGAGAAAATATACTTCAAACTCTTGTGATCAGTATAAATCTCACATTTTTCACCATAGAGGTAGTGCCTCCATATCTTCAAAGCAAAGATCACAGCTGCTAACTCAAGATCATGAGTAGGATAGTTTTGTTCATGAATTTTCAACTGTCGTGATGCATAGGCAATAACTCTATCATTCTGCATAAGGACACAGCCAAGTCCTTTCTTTGATGCATCACTATAAATAACGAACCCATCATTCCCCGATGGTAGAGTCAATATAGGAGCATTGACTAATCTTCTCTTCAGTTCTTCGAAACATTCTTCACACTCTTTTGTCCAAACAAATTTAACCCCTTTACGTGTGAGCTTCGTTAATGGGTTAGCCAATCGGGCAAAATTCTGGACGAAACGTCGATAATAACCTGCCAAGCCAATAAAACTACGTACCTCAGTTATACTCGTAGGTGCTGGCCATTCTTGGATTGCCTTGGTCTTAGAAGGATCAACAGAGATTCCATCTTTAGAGACAATATGGCCAAGAAAAGAAATCTCCTGAAGCCAGAATTCACACTTGCTAAACTTTCCATATAATTCATGCCTCCTCAGAGTCTTCAAGATAATGCGCAAGTGATTTTCATGATCTTCGTAGGTTTTGGAGTATACCAAGATATCATCAATAAATACCACCACAAATTCATCGAGATACTCCTTGAAAACTATATTCATCAGATCCATGAATACAGAGGGTGCATTAGTCAATCCAAACGGCATTACAGTAAACTCGTAATGCCCGTACCTGGTTCGAAATACTGTCTTCGGAATGTCTTCCTTCTTTACACACAACTGATGGTATCCAGATCGAAGGTCAATCTTTGAAAAGTATTGAGCTCCATGCAGTTGGTCAAATAAATCATCAATACGAGGTAGGGGATACTTGTTCTTTATCGTTATAGCATTGATCTCCCTGTAGTCGATACATAACCTCATAGATCCATCTTTCTTTTTAACAAAAAGAACAGGGGCTCCCCATGGAGAAACACTAGGGCGAATAAATCCCTTATTACTCAATTCCTCTAGTTGTTTCTTTAGTTCGACTAACTCTACAGTAGCCATTCTATAAGGGGTCTTCGATATAGGCCTTGATCCAGGAATCAAATCAATGGAAAACTCTACTTCTCGTTCTGGAGGATGTCCAGGTAAATATTCTGGAAATACGTCTACAAATTCTTTCACAATAGGTACATCCTCTATTTGAAAATTCCTTTCCTCACCGACAGTTATTTCATTCTCTTCCTCCCCAATAATTGAATTAATTTGAGCTACTGGGGGTGGATCTAAATAAGAATTAGGTGGTGACGATTCTGCTCTAAAAATAAGGTGCTCCTTATCATTATCATCAAGAATCGTAACCTCTTTCTTCTTACAATAAATCTTCGAATCATAGTCCGAAAGCCAGTCCATACCGAGGATTATATCAAACTCAATCATAGGTATGACGATGAGATCAGCAGATAAAGAAAATTTATGTGCTCTAATGGGGACTGATTCGCAAAACTTTGTTGCAACGATACTTCCCTTAGGAGTTTTAACTGACAACTCCCTTATTAAATCAAATTGGAAATATCTAATTTTCTTAGCAAACTGGGAAGATATGAAACAATGCGATGATCCAGAATCAAATAATGCATTTGCTAAACTTGAGGAAACCATTAAATTACCTGCCACCACGTCTTTCGGAGTTTCTACCTCAGCAGTAGTGATAGCATAAGCCTGGCCTTGATCCCTTGGCCTTTTCTGAGGTAAGTTCTCCTGACGCTTAGGACATGCATTTGCATAATGCCCCATCTCCCTGCAATTGTAGCACTGAACGTTGGTAGCTTCCTTCTTCCCCTTGCAATCATGAGCTTGGTGGCCTTTTTCACCACACTTGTAACAGACTCCCATTCCCTTCAGGCAAGCACCAGGGTGTTTCTTCCCGCACTTACCACAAGATGGATATTCAACCTTTCCCTTATTCCCCTTATTTCCATTCCCAGATTGATCAGCAGGTCTCTTCTTCTCTTGCTTTGCTTTAAAGTCATAAGACTTAGAGAATTCCTTTTCGGTCTTGATAGCACATGAGACAATGTCTTCGTACGATGAAAAGGATTGTGAGACTAATGCTCGACGGAGAAATGGTTTTAACCCATCAAAGAAACGATCAATCTTACTTCTTGGGTTGCGAATATAATCTCCAGCATACCTCGCTAACCTTGTAAAGTTAGCCTCATACTTTGTGACATTATCATCCTCCTTTTGTCTCAGACTCAGAAATTGTCTTTCCATATCCGCTCGATGGTCGCGAGGGAAGTATTTTTCTAAAAACAGATCTTTGAACTCCCTCCATTCCATATTTGATACTTCATCATCTTCCTTCGTATTTTGAATCAATGACCACCATTGATCAGCATCTCCAGTGAGGCGGTAAACTGCCATGATAACTTTTTCCCTTTCACTGCTCCCCAAAGCCTGAAATATTTTCTCTAGGGAAAATATCCATTGCTCAGTTACTAAGGGATTTGTATTCCCATTGAACGTTGGTGGTTGTTGTCTCATGAATCGATCTAACATTGATCCTCCACGCTGCGGATCAGGGTGCTCCATACGGGTAAGGTTATTATTCATAACCTGAGTAAGTTGTCCCAGTACAGTGATTAGCTGATCAGCACCAGTTGCATCACCAGCCCCACTATAATTATCTTGAGCAGGAGGGCAATCCCTACATGGAGTGCATGCATTGATACGGTTTCCATTTCTTCCACTAGGCGCCATTTCTAAAAAATGGCATAAACTAGATCAGTTTATGCATCAAAATACATAATCCCATACTTATAAAACACTAAACATAAATTGAACTATCTATGGATATAATCCATAATCATAAATATGTTTTCTTTGAGGAATTATATACTCATAAACCCTTCATAATGATTTGTAAAGAAAATGAGAGTTATCCTAAGCATATCCCCCGGGAGTGTCGTAACCAAGAGTGCAGCAAGGCCCGTTGTCGTGCACCAGTTCCCGTTCGAGTCTAGCTCAAAGCGGTGTTTTCGGGTTTTACCCCTAGGTACATCTGTGCCAGAGCCGCCTCTACCTGCTCGTATCCAGACAGGGATGTATTGCTCGGAAAACTCAAAAAATCTCTACAATACCAAAATTTCTAGGAAGTTCTTCTATACTAATCCTCAAAGTTCATCTTAGGTCTACGTGCTCTAATCAGAGTTTATCTAAATCTAGCTTCCAAGGTTTGTACTAAAATTCCTCTGATACCAACTGTAACGCCCCGACCCTAGTTTCCTAGAGTCGGTGCATTATTACATAACATTGGCATGATCACAAGAAAGATCAAATCTCGAAAGACCGATTGGTTTAGTAGCCTTGGAAACACTAGATATATTCATAAGTTTTACATTACATCATAAAATCAAAAACTACTACAACAACATAATGTTTCCACAGTCCACACTACAATCCCCTCATAATATCCCTGCAGGTCATTCATAACTTACATCTTCACTTCCTGGGAAAAATAAAACATAGAAAAGGGGTGAGCTCAAATGCCCAGTAAGGATAACAATATAGCGGAAACTTTCATCAATAAGAATAAACATTTAAGGCAATGTATAACTAAAACAAAAGCCTTTTAAACATGAACTTTCAACATGGTATGGCATAAATAAAATGAAATAATGCCATTTACTTATTCACATGGATATTCCACTAATCGAATAATCACATGCAAAAATAAATAACCACTTTCATAATGTTGGAATGCATAATGCCAGACTATCATAACCACATAGCCAAGGCCTCGTGCCAAGACTACAAATAAGATTTTGTCAAGGCCTTGTGCCAAGACACTAGTTTGTCTCATGAGACCTACCGATGCATCGAGGAGCTATAGCGGGCTCCACCCGTCACTTATTAAGTCCAATGCATTCCCATATGAAAAGGTTTAAACATAACATAAACATTCGTATTAAAACTAGCATACGAAATGTCAATACTTTCACAATAAACTATGAATGGTATAAAAATAGCACATCCACAGTCAAACATATCACAAAACCTTCAATACAATATAGAAGTTTTGTATCATAATAAATCAACTTCAAATAATCTTAAAATCCATCAAAGGATGTTGACATAGATGAAATCAAAATTCTTTTTAAAGAAATATCTCCTTTTATTTTGAAATCATTTAAGATCCATATAAAATAAAACATTTTCTTTGAAAATATTTTTATAAGATTGTATGGAAAGCTTCGACGATTTTATAACGGCGGAAAATAACCGCACCCGCCGTATAAGTTAAAAAAAACATTCTTACCTCAATTCTGTCGAAAAGGTTAAAAAGGACCTTATTTTGAAAACGACGGAAAGATTCCTTTATAAACCTCTTATAAAAAGTCAAACAAGGGTATAAATGACTTTAACCCATATTCTTGTAAATAGTAAAAATGTTTTGAAATACATTTTGAAGAAACATGGATGTGGATGATAACGAGATCCCAGTAGATTATTACGTATAATACAACCTCGGATAATGAAGAGATTGTGAAATAACCCTTACCTTGTACTTTTCCTTGGTTGGGGTAGGTTAACCTCCTGTATAATGGTGAAATAGTTGTTATTAAATTATACAAGAATCATATATATTAATATGATATCATATATGATCTTTTAACATTGATTTGTTAATAATATCTTAGAATTATCGTCGTTTCGGGAGTTAACTTACTCATTTTCTTTTATATGTTTTGTTACATAAGCCATGGTTGTTGTATCTTATTCATATCCAGAATGATATACAGTCCTTAAACATCATTTTTAAATCATCAAATGATAATTATACTTGAATGGATACGATGGAGAATGAATCTCATCGCGTTCGTGGAGACGGTAGTCCGTACGTACGCACGAGCGACAATATCATTCTTTTGATATTAAAATAATATATAAATGGATGGTATATCATATATACAGAATCATTAACATGTTATATTTATTATTTACATGAGTTACACATCATTATTATACCCATCCAAATAATATTATATTGAATAACAATTACACCACGACGTGGAGACGGTAAGCCGTACGTACGCACGTATGGTGACATGTTATTCAAAGGGTGGATAGAATACTGAATATGATTGTACCATATTTATAATAACATCACAGTATATGTGAGATACTGGAGTTATTATTTCAGAATGGTAAGAACAAAGGAAGAAGAAGTGGAAGAAGAAATGAACTTAGAAAAGGGTGGTGAAATCATTACCTCTTCTTCGGGTTCTTCCTTTTGATTTGATCAAAAGGGCTCCTTAGGTTGGCTTTCTGATCAAACTAAGGCCTCTAGGTTGTATTGAGGGATGTTGGGAGAGTATTTGGGCAGAGTTTGGCCGAACCAAAAGGCTTTGAAGGTGTAAAGAAATGAGAAGGAGGAGTGCCCTTTTATAAGAGGGGTGAGGGGCACCTTTGGAAAAGTTAGAAATATTAATTTATAATAAATTCATATTCGGTTTACAAAGGCTCCAAAGTTGACTATTAAAAGGATGAGGTGTGGATAGGTCGAAAACAACTCATCCAATAGAATTTAGACAGGTTTGGGTACTTATATTAACCTTATCTTTAAGTATTAACTCTAAGTTAATTAGTTTCACTTTTACAATGTCTCTTTGTATTTTTATATAATATGATTAATAAACTTACTATATACATCCAAGCGACCCCCAAGTGGTCCATTAATGAGGAACCTATCATAATATAAGTCTCTTGGCCGGACCTTAGATTTTTAGGAATTTAATATCAATTAATAATATAATATTTGTTTTAAGAACTCTTTTATGTCAATTTTGACACTATTCAATAGTTGATTTTTGTGAAACTCCTAACAGATTGATTACTTCGAACAAAGTCAATTATATCAATCCTAATATATCATATTATCATAGAAAATTAGTTTAATTCATTAAAAGTTTCATATTATAATTATTTGGGTATTTATAATATCAATTATTTTAATTTTTCACTATTATAGTAATTACTGCATCATCATTGTGTCATAAATTAAATAAATTATTAAATGTCTAAAAATTATAAATAAAATATCATTATGTAGGAAATCTTTTTAGCTTTCTAATGAATATTTATAATCGAAAATACAACATTTATAACCCTATGTAAAAATTGTTCTTCTAAAAGATGTAAGCTTATGCCATTTTTATTTTTATTTTAACTTTATTAATATAATGTGTCCCTACCACATACAAGTGGCTCCAAGGGGTCCCCAAATTGACCCAAGGATGCCCATGGTCGGGTATGTGTCCACCAATAAGGTTAGGACACGTTCTAGGGTAATTTTTTATTATTATAATATTATTTTGTTTAACCCTTATTTACCGGATTTACCCTTTAACCATGGTAAATAAAATATTTACCGCAGTAATTATTCAAAATGTGTAAAAATAAAAGTTACCTATTTACACAATTTGAACATCCTGATTCCAAATATGGAATCCATTTTCCTAAATTCAAAACACAGAAGTGGCAGAAATTAATTTAAAATTAATTCCCGCTGTCAAAACAAAAAGCGTGTTTTTAAGAGATAATAACTATCAAAAGATTGACACTTGTTTATGTTCGGTTTAATTGTAAAATTATGTCCAATGACCAAAATTATATTAAATGGTAAAAATATATTCTAAATATACTTTAAAACCACTCAAATTCATAATTTATCACTAGTAATTAATTTGATTAAAAAAGTTGTTTTTAATTAAAATTTAGTAATTTTCACTATTCATCAAAATATGAAAGTTATCCGAAATGTACCAAAATTTCACCCTAGGCTAAATTCGATATTCCGAATCCAAAAATGAAGTCCATTTTCAAATATAAAATATATATAATTTCAAAAAGTAGGTATTACTATTCATAACGGCTAGTTTGATTAGTTATGGTGTGTTAGAACTCGGTGTTGCGTACAACACACGCTATCACATTATTCGAAGGGAAACGTACCGTAGAAGCTTGGGGTGTTACATAAGGGATCCTACCTCTCTCTTTCTTTTCAAGTAATCTCTTTTATGTCATTTATTTTATGCTCCACGCTCTTATGTTGGAGGATTTTTTTTATATTCCTCTTAATTCCATTTTCATGTTCATATTATGAGATACACCCTCTTTCTCCCATCAATTCATTTTAAGAAATTTTATGTGGTGCCGTTAGGCTGCCGAATTTTTAAGGGATTCGTTCACCTTTCTCATTTTTCAAAGTTCTACATTCATGTCAAGTCTTTCAATTTACTTTTTATTATATTGGGGTATGGTATATATATATATCATACTGATATTTTATGTTCATATGATGAGATACCCTATTTTATCTCAACAATTCATTTTTGTTGAAGTTTAGGTGACGTCGTTAGGCTGCCGAATTTTTAAGGGATTCGTTCACCATTCTCATTTTTCAAAGTTCTACTTTCATTTCAAGTCTTTCAAGTTACTTTTTATTATGTTGTGGTATGATCACTATATATATCATACTGATCTTTTATTTTCATATGATGAGAGACCCTATTTGATCTCGTCAATTCATTTTTGTTGAAGTTTAGGTGACGTCGCTAGGCTTCTGAATTTTTAAGGGATTCGTTCACCTTTCTCATTTTTCAAAGTTCTACATTCATGTAAAGTATTTAAAGTTACTTTTTATTATTTTGGGTTACGATCTATATATCTATCATACTGATCTTTTATGTTCATATGATGAGAGACCCTATTTTTTCTCGTCAATTCATTTTTTTTTTTTTTGAAGTTTAAGTGACGCCGTTAGGCTGCTGAATTTTCATAAGAGAAATATTATTTTTGTCTTCCTTTCATGTTCTTCATTTCATATGTTATATCTTTCAAATTTCATTACCATGTTCTTAAATCATTTATATTATGTCCCCCTACTATTTTATGGATCATTTATGAGTGGGTGACTCATGTCCCCTCTCTTTTCAATGTTTTCTAAAACCTCGTAACAAAGCTGTTATGCTGCAGAATTTCCGTCTCAAAATGTCTCTCTCTTATTCTCAAATTCATTTATTTTGTTAAGTGAATACTCAAAGAACATTCTTATAAAGGGTTATTCACATATATAACAAAATTTTCTATTTAAAATTCTTTTATTTACATACATGAGACCCGCTTTCCCTTTCCGTAGGTTTAAAGTGACATAAATATCATGTCTTTAAAGATGTTTTTAAAACGTTATGCTTATAAAATGAAACACATTTATTTTATGCTATATGGGTTGTTTATGAGATGATATATGATGATATATGTGTCTCACATGATAATAAATACAAATTTAATGGTGTGCCCTGATATCACTCCAATGCATTGGGTAAAGACTTAATCTCTAGAGATGACCATTTTTAACGACGCCTTGGTGAATAACCTTGGTAATTTTTAATGACACCTTGGGGATGGACCTTGGTGAAATGGAAATGATTATAAATATTAAATTTTGTAGCCACATCTTCAAATTATGAAATAATTTATTTTTATTATGATATTCCTCATGATATCTTTCTCATGCCTTAAAGTTCTTTTTCATGACATTGTTGATGTATCTCAAGTTCACATGTTAAATGTTTCCCCTTGTTTCCCTTACTGGGATTTCTGCTCACCCTTTCTTTTGATGTATATCCCCAGGTTATGAGATGTAGTAATGAACTTAGGATGAACATAAGGAGAATCCTTTAAAGTGTTTAAGAAGAATGTTTTATGTTTTCATGTTTTAAGTTCCTGGTTTCCAAGACACTAAACCATAAAGATCCTCAGTTTTGTAAAATGTAATGAAAATTTATTTTATAAAAAGGAAGGATGCCATAGTGCCTTTTTATAACATAACTTTTCATTACATTTTACAAAACCGAGGATCTTTAAGGTTTAGTGTCTCGGAAACCAGGAACTTGAAACATGAAAACATAAAACATTCTTCTTAAACACTTGAAAGGCTTCTCCTTATGTTCATCCTAGGTTCATTACTTCATCTCCTAACCTGGGGACATACATTAAAAGAAAGGGTGAGTAGAAGGCCCAGTAATGGAAATAAGGGTAAACATTTAACATGTGAACTTGAGATACATCAACAATGTCATGAAAAATAACTTTAAGGAATGAGAAAGAAATCATGAGGCATATCATAATAAAATTAACATATTTCATAACTTGAAGATGTGGCTACAACATTTAATATTGACAATAATTTCCGTTTCACCAAGGACCATCCCCAAGGTGTCATTAAAAAATACCAAGGTTATTCACCAAGGCGTCGTTAAAAATGGTCATCTCTAGAGATTAAGTCTTTACCCAATTCATTGGAGCGCTATCAGGGCGCACCCTTAAATTTTTCTTTATTATAAAGTGAGACACATATATCATCATAAATCATTTAATAAACAACCCATAGAGAATAAAATAAATGGGTTTCATTTCATAATCAAAATGTTTTAAAAACAGCTTTAAAGACATGATCTTTATGTCACTTTAAACCCACAGAAAGGGAAAGCGGGTTTCATGTATGTAAATAATAGAATATAAAATAGAAAATTTTGGTATATATTTGAATACCCCTTTAGAATAAAGAGATTTGATTATTCAATTAATAAAATAAATGAATTTTAGAATAAGAGAGAGACATTTTGAGATGGAAATTTTGTATCATAAGAGCTATGTTATGAGGTTTTAGAAAACATTGAAAAGAGAGGGGACATGGGTCACCCACTCATAAATGATCCCTAAAATAGTATAGGGAAAGAATATAAAGGATTTAAGAACATGGTAATGAAATTTTAAAGAGACGGTATATGAAATGAAGAACATGAAAGGAAGACAAAAATAAGATTTCTCTTATGAAAATTCGGCAGCCTAACGGCGTCACTTAAACTTCAAAAAAATGAATTGACGAGATCAAATAGGATCTCTCATCATATGAACATAAAATATCAGTACGATAGATATAAATATAATACCCAAACATAATAAAAATGAACTTGAAAGACTTGACATGAATGTAGAACTTTGAAAAATGAGAAAGGTGAATGAATCCCTTAAAAATTCGGCAGCCTAACGGCGTCACCTAAACTTAAACAAAAATGAATTGAAGAGATCAAATAGGGTATATCATCATATGAACATAAAAGATAAGTATTATAGATATAGTGATCATACCCCAACATAATAAAAATTAACTTGAAAGACTTGACATGAAAGTAGAACTTTGAAAAATGAGAAAGGTGAACGAATCCATTAAAAATTCGGCAGCCTAACGGCGTCATCTAAACTTCATAAAAAATGAATTGACGAGATCAAATAGGGTATCTAATAATATGAACATAAAATATCAGTATGATAGATATTGGGATCATACCCCAACATAATAAAAAGGAACTTCAAAGACTTTACATGAAAGTAGAACTTTGAAAAATGAGAAAGGTGAACGAATCCCTTAAAAATTCAGCAGCCTAACGGCGCCACTTAAACTTTCTTAAAATGAATTGATGAGAGAAATATGGGTTCTCTAATCATATGAACATGAAAAGGGACTTAATAGGAATATAAAATAACATCCTCCATAATAATATCATGGATCATAAAAGAAATGACATAAAAGAGATTACTTGAAAAGAAAGAGAGAGGTAGGATCTCTTACCTTAAACGTAACTCTTAAAACTCGAATGTTGGAACCTTGAGGGCTTGGGGGAACCTTGGGAGGACTCCTTAGGAGGACTACTTGGGAGTTAATGAGATCAGAGCTTCGTTGGGAGAGAGTTGGGAGTGAAAACTAAAGGAGGGAAGGGTGGGTATTTATAGGGAATGTGAGGGGACAAGGCATTAATGGCTAAGGGACACCTCATTTGTGGTTTTGGAAAAACCATGGGCTTGCCCATGGTATTTTCCCATGGTATTGGCCACATGTGACACCTAATACCTTATCTTACTATTCATAAGTCGACCATATTGATTACATACTTAATACATCATTTAATGATGTCATTAACCACACGTAACTTAAAAACTGTATTTTCACTATTCATCGAAAATTCAACTTTCTCAGAAAAATCCCAAAATTTCACCTTAACCAAATATCAATGTTCTGATTTCACAAATGAACTCCATTTTATAAAAATAATTTTCTAAATATTTTTAATTTAATTTTTAAATAAATACACTATTCCCCGAAAATTCCTTTTTTTTAGAAAAATCCCCAAAAATTATCTTAGCATAATATCGATGTTCTGAATTAAAAAATAAATTCCATTTTATAAAAATAATTTTCTAAATATTTTTAAATTAATTTTTAATTAAAAAACACTATTCTCCTGAAAAAACTAATACTTGACTAATAATTTATGAAACCGTTATTTAACCATTTTATTAAATCACATTACTTAATAAAGGTGCCTAGATTATATTAATAATTTATTTAAGTGAGATTACTAATCCATTTGGTCACATTACTAATCCTAAGCATAAAATCACTATTCATACTTTACTATTCATCAAAAATTAAGTTGATCTTACTAGACTCTAAATTTCGTACTGAACATAATTGTAGAAGACCAGTTTTCGAAAATCATTACACTTTTTTAATTATTTAAGGTTTACATAAATATTTTTAAAATATCCTTTCTAAAAAATTCATCAAAAATATGTATACTATATTTATTCGGACATTTGAAAATTCATAAACTTCATCATAAGAATAAATCAAAATTTTTATTTAAAACAAAGGATTACCCAAGGCAGTTATGGTCTCCTTACATAGCCCCTTATAACCCCAACATAGGACCTAAGTTTAAGGTGTGCTAAGGTGAGAGAATCTGAGGGAGACTCAGCAAACATTGCACGAGTAGTAATTTTTATCAGTTTGAACTTCTCACGAAGGCGATTCCATTCTAGCTTCACACGATGAAGTTTAGCTTGGTTTTGGTCCAGAGCAAAGCCCAGTGGTGTTACCTCCTTCCCAAGTTCCGTTAGATGGGATTCGATTGGCCCGAGACTACTGGATGAGGCCATCTAATCTTTTTTCTATATTAATTAACCAAGATCACTTGTATTTAGAGACAATAATCTAAATGTTTAGTTTCCAGCGGTCATATTGACCAATGGTCATATAACAGTCAAAACCCAACGGTCTCATTTTAATTATACTCATGTTATCAAATGAAACTGTTTTGTTGAGTATAAAATTAAAATAACACACAAAATTAGGAAACAAGATTTATTCAAAATTTAAGGTCGTTACAATCTTCCCCCCTTAAGAAATTTCATCCTCGCAATTTTTAAAATTGGGTTTTGAAATTTCATTAAAAGTCCCACATCGAAAAAGGATTCAGTAAAACTATTACTTTAAAAGGAAGAAAGGGAAGTAAAAAGGTCACCCAAGTTAACCCACACTAGGATTCCATGTAGGAAAACATGGACATGGAGGAGAAAACAAAGGGTCAATTTCTGAGGGAGAGTGATAGAAAACATGAGTACGAGAAAGTTAACCACAAGAAAATCACAAACTTATGATGTGTGTAAATGGTCTTTGATTACCTAGTAGGAAACGTAAACCAACAACCTTTTTGTTTTACGTTACTTTTCATAATTTTGAGGAATTCATTTACTAGATAGAACAAAAACATAAGGAAATATACCTACCTTAAAATAGAGTTTCATCCTTTAATAAGTTTCTACCAAAACTAATTTTTCTCCAAATGATGAGCATTTAAAAACACTTGGTCTCATCAAAACACAAGAATCATATTCTTGAGAGTCACGTAATCCACAAAAGATTAACTATCAATTTCTTATATCTTTAAACATTATCCCAAAAACAAAAAGGGTAAGATAAAACAACTCTTCAAAAAGAAATAATCCCATAGGAAGGGAAACTACTTTTAAATCATCAAGGTTCCATGGTACTACCCAAAGTTCATCATAGACCATTCCATAAAAAACTATCCTTAAAATTCCTCAAAATAAACCAAAATAAGATTGAAACCCAATTATAAGAGTGATCTCATAACATTCTCTTCCAAGATAGACTTTATAATTCATCTCCAAACAACATCAACCACTCTTATCATCTTATAACAAAAGTAACTAACCTAATCACATTTTCCCCAAGATAGGTTAATCATTTCCATATGTAACCTAAATTACTATAAATTCACCTTAAATTCATTGATTCTTCAAAATATAAGTCAACCTTTACTCCTCAAAGAAAATATCATAGTAATCTATTTACCTTGATCAAATAGGGTTCCCAAAATAGTGAACGTCATCCAAAATAATAATCATCTTTTAATCCCCTAATCACCTTTTTTTAAAGAAGAACAGCTTCACTACATCAACATGTGGTACATAACAATAGATGTCTTCCTTAATGATATAAAATCATATTAGGTATTGACTCTAGGATCTTAGAAAACATAAAATATATTCTCATAGAGCACGAACTAAAATACAACATGACATAGAAAATTATTGCGAAGAAGTTACATATACTTCAGTCATCATGATCCATATCAGCAAAGGACTTTCATTGTTAACTTGTCCTCAAAGATTGTTGATGTTCATCATGATTCTCACCCATTCCAAGAGAGAATTTCCTTGTATAATTTCTAACTTCTTCACATTTACGACATCAAAATGTATAAGGTACATTAGTTTGAACCTTATCTCCATTCATCACATTATCCATTTTTTAAAAGCAATTGGCTACTTTATGCCATATCTTCCCACACTTAAAACATCTCCCAGTTCCTTTGTAACATTATCCTTGGTGACTCTTCCCACACATTTTGCAAAAAAGAAATTGGGTCTTCTTTCCCTTATCAAATTTATCAAATGAACATCCTTGAGACTTTGTCTTCTTCCTCCTTGATGAATTTGGGCATTCAACTAGGTACCAATTATTAATTGTGATTTTTGATAGCTTTTTTGGCATAATCACAATATGTTCAACTTGATCTTTCATCATCTATGTAACCTTAATAGGGAAATCATCACATTTCCTATCACATTGGTTGTTGGGACATGCTCTTCCATTTCCAGCCATTAACTAAGAAAAGAACGTATAATTAGGGGGATTAAATACTTAGCCAATAATCATTAAAAGGAAACTTTAAGCATAGAAGGATAAACTTTTATAAGGAAAGTATACCCTAACTTGTGATCCCCTGGGTTCCAATCTAGGGTATCCATGATCATATATTCTTATCTGAATATTTATTTTATTTTATCTTTGTTCCTTTAATAATAGTTAATACTAAGCTTATGAATTTACCAAAGCATATCCCTCAGGAGTGTTGTAAACAAGAGTGCAGCAAGGCCAGTTGTCATGTACCAGTTCCCGTTCGAGTCTCTCTCAAAGTGGTGTTTTCAGGTTTTACCCCTATGTACATCTGTGCCAGATCCACCTCTACCTGCTTGTATCCAGACAGGGATATATTTTCTTGGCAATCCCTTACTAAATACTCAGCAAAATACCAGGAAGATTTCCTATATTTAAAATTTTCTATAGGGTTCTTCGAATATTTTTCATATCCTAATTTCCACAAATAACTAAACCATACTTTGATACCAACTATGGAATCCCACCTTTTTATAATATAACCTTTCATTACATTTTACAAAACCGAGGATCTTTAAGGTTTAGTGTCTTGGAAACCAGGAACTTAAAACATGAAAACATAAAACATTCTTCTTAAACACTTGAAAGGGTTATCCTTATATTCATCCTAGGTTCATTACTGCATCTCATAACCTGGGGACATACATCAAAAGAAAGGGTGAGCATAAGACCCAGTAAGGGAAACAAGGGGAAACATTTAACATGTGAAGTTGAGATACATCAACAATGTCATGAAAAAGAACTTTAAGGCATGAGAAAGAAATCATGAAGAATATCATAATAAAAATAACGTATTTCAAAACTTGAAAATGTGGATACAACATTTAATATTGAAAATCATTTCTATTTCACCAAGGTCCATCTCCAAGGTGTCATTAAAAATTACCAAGGTTATTCACCAAGGTGTTGTTAAAAATGGTCATCTCTAAGGATTAAGTCTTTACACAATGCATTAGAGCGCTATCAGGGTTCACCCTTAAATTTGTTTTTATTATCATGTGATACACATATATCATCATCAATAATTTCATAACCAAACCATATAGCATAAAAGAAATGGGTTTCATTTCATAATGATAACGTTTTAAAAACTGATTTAAAGACATGATCTTTATATCACTTTAAACCCATGGAAAGGGAAAGCGGGTATCATGTATGTAAATCCCAGAATTTAAAATAGAACATTTTGGTATATATGTGAATAAACATTTAGAAGAAAGAGCTTTGAGTATTCACTTAATAAAATAAATGAATTTTAGAATAAGAGAGATACATTTTGAGACGGAAATTCTGCAGCATAACAGCTATGTTACGAGGTTTTAGAAAATATTGAAAATAGAGGGGACATGGGTCACCCACTCATAAATGATCCATAAAACAGAAGGGGGACACAATATAAATTATTTAGGAACATGGTAATTAAATTTGAAATATATACCATATGAAATGAAGAACATGAAAGGAAGACAAAAATAATATTTCACTTATGAAAATTCGGCAGCCTAACGACGTCACTTAAACTTCAAAAAAATGAATTGAAGAGATAAAATAGGGTCTCTCATCATATGAACATAAAAGATCAGTAATATAGATATAGATATAATACCCCAACATAATAAAAAGTAACTTGAAATACTTGACATAAATGTAGAACTTTGAAAAATGAGAAAGGTGAAGAAATCCCTTAAAAATTCGGCAGCCTAACGGCGTCACCTAAACTTCAAAAAAAATTAATTGAAGAGATCAAATAGGGTATCTCATAATATGAAAATAAAATATAAGTATGATATATATAGATATCATACCCCAACATAATAAAAAGGAACTTGAAATACTTGACATGAAAGTAGAACTTTGAAATATGAGAAAGGTGAACGAATCCCTTATAAATTCGGCAGCCTAACGGCGTCACCTAAACTTCAACAAAAATGAATTGAAGAGATAAAATAGGGTCTCTAATCATATAAAAATAAAAGATCAATATGATAGATATTGATATCATACTCCAACATAATAAAAAGTAACTTTAAAGACTTGACATGAAAGTAGAACTTTGAAAAATGAGAAAGGTGAACGAATCCCTTAAAAATTCAGCAGCCTAACGGCGCCACTTAAACTTTCTTAAAATGAATTGATGAGAGAAATAGGGGGTCTCTCATAATATTAACATGAAAAGGGAAGTAATAGTAATATAAAATAACATCCTCCAACATAAGAGCATGGAGCATAAAAGAAATGACATAAAAGATATTACTTGAAAAGAAAGAGAGAGGTAGGATCTCTTACCTTAAACGTAACTCTTAAAACTCGAAGGTTGGGACCATGAGGGCTTGGGGGAACCTTGGGAGGACTCCTTGGGAGGTAATGATACCATAGATTCGTTGTGGGAGAGTTGGGATTTAAAACTAAAGGAGGTAAGGGTGGGTATTTATAGGGAAAGTGAGGGGACAAGGCATTATTTGCCAAGGGACACCTTATTGGTGGTTTTGGCAAAACCATGGGCTTTCCCATGGTATTTTCCCATGGTATTGGCCACTTGGGACACCTCATACCTTATATTACTATTCATAAGTCTACCATATTGATTACATACTTAATACTTCATTTAATGATGTCATTAAACACCTGTAACTTAAAAACCGTATTTTCACTATTCATCGAAAATTCAACTTTCTCAGAAAAAACCCAAAATTTCACCTTAACCAAATATCGATGCTCTGATTTAAAAAATGAAATCTATTTTATAAAAATAATTTTCTAAATATTTTTAATTTAATTTTTAAATAAATAAACTATTCACCAAAAATTCATTTTTTTCAGAAAAATCCCCAAAAATTACCTTAGCATAATATCGATGTTCTGAATTCAAAAATAAAGTCCATTTTATAAAAATAATTTTCTAAATATTTTTAATTTAATTTTTAATTAAAAAACACTATTCACACAAAAAAACTAATACTTGACTAATAATTTATGAAACTATTATTTAACCATTTTATTGAATCACATTACTTAATCAAGGTGCCTAGATTATATTAATAATATCTTTAAGTGAGATTACTAATCCATTTGGTCACATTACTAATCCTAATCATAAAATCACTATTCATAATTTACCATTCATCAAAAATTAAGTTGATCTTATTAGGCTCTAAATTTCATACTGAACATAATTTTAGAAGACCATTTATCGAAAATCATTACACATTTTTAATTATTTAAGGTTTACATAAACATTTTTAAAATATTTTTTCTCTAAAATTCATCAAAAATATGCATACTATATTTATCCGAACATTTGAAAATTCATAAACTTCATCATAAGAAGAAATCAAAATATTTATTTAAAACAAAGGATTACACAAGGAAGTTATGGTCTCCTTACATAGCCCATTATAACCCCAGCATAGGACCTAAGTGTAAGGTGTGCTAAGGTTAGAGAATCTGAGGACGGCTCAGCAAACATTACACGAGTAGTAATTTTTATCATTTTGAACTTCTCATGAAGGTGATTCCATTCTAGCTTCATACGATGAAGTTCGGCTTGTGTTTGGTCCAGAGAAAAGCCTAGTGGTGCTACCTCCTTTCCAAGTTCTGTTAGATGGGCTTCGATTGGCTCGAGAATACTGGATGAGGCCATCGAATATTCTTTCTATATTAATTAACCATGATCACTTGTAGTTAGATACAATAATCGAAACGTTTAGTTTCCAGCAGTCATATTTACCAATGGTCATATAACAGTCAAAACCCAATGGTCTCATTTTAATTATACTCATGTTATCAAATAAAACAGTTTTTTTGACTATAAAAATAACATAACACACAAAATTAGGAAACAAGATTTATTCAAAATTTCAGGTCATTAAATTAATAACATAAAAAAGCAAAAGATAGTGGAAAACTAAAAAAGGAACACACCATAGATCAAGTGCTAGATATAGATGTCTAGAATGGAATAAATCACTCTAAAATAACCAAGATCCTCTCTAGGATTTTAGAGAGGTTGATTCAAGGTTTAGGAAATAAAATAATACACACAAATAATTTATATCTATTGGGAATGATATATTCATGATGTGAAACCCTTTCATGTTTTGAATTTCTTGATTTATGAGGTATGTAGAAAAATGCATCACAATGGGTTAAAATAATCCCGATCGACTATTTCATGATGTGAAATAGTTTCACAACATATAAATTTTCATGCTATGAATCAGTTCATGGCTTCTACCTGAAAATGGTTTCACATCATATAAATCATTCATGGTGTGAAGGTGTCTAGCATACATCTTTCAATCCATCTTTAGTAAGAAAATTTAGAACAACCTATAAAGGCATAAAAACCATTGAAAACCCTCATATTCCCTTGACACGTTTATACTTAGACTATAATAATCCAAAAAAAACAAACATCCCTAAACATTAGGTCATTTTCCCTAAGAAAATCTCTCTATCTATAAAAAGGACTCGACCACCAAGGTATAAAGAAGGAAAACCCAACTAAAAGTGGTTCAACCAAAACTAAAAGAAGGACATACCTAGAAAATGATGATATCTTACATCCCATATGTTTTATATTGTTAAAGTACAACCAATTTAACATTTACTCTAAACTTAGTATACCAGAATATGGGAAGACATGGCACCTTACTCACTACACTAAGTCACAATTCTCACACACTCTGAAAAATTCACACATAAAACATTCAAGAAAAGAAAAGAAAAAAACAAAAAATTAAAGCAGTCACATGGGATTATTTGGTCTAGGATTTCATCCTATATTCATGGGAGAATAATAAAAACATTTATATGAATATAATTATAAAGGATTATGAACACTATATCTAAGGACCCAATGTTTCACTTGTATTTATTCATACAAGATACACAATAGTAACTAGTCCCACCTATTATTTATATAAGAACTCGACCAGTAAAATATTTTGCACAGTTAACTAAAATATGAGTTCAACCCAGCATTAGAGTTTGTCAACCTATGATTCCCTATAGATTATACCACATCAATAATTGTATCTAATAAACCTCCACACGGCTTGCACATTAATTAATCATAAGTTCATCATCTTCTGCTAAACATACCTACATGTTGAAGTCATCAAAATATACTATATTGACAATACCAAAGTGATCTTACATATTGTCTCAACCTTTTAAGTTGAATCTTGTACCTTGAAGAAGATTCAAAATCCCAGTAGTAGATAATTTTCATCTCAAATGTGTATTATTTTTTCTGAATAAATTTCACATCATGAGTTCTGGGGGAAAGTTCATGGATTGACTTCATCAATGAAAAAACATAATTATGTGGTCCAGATATGGATTTAAATGGATGTAAATTTTTCATTTCATTCATATATGATTATTAATTATATATGTAAACTTAATTGTTCCATAATAAAAAATGAATCTTTTTGTGCCTTTCATGTTTTTAAGGCTATGGAAGAGAAACTATGTGTTAAATAAATTAATATCGTGTGGTTGGATTTAGGTGGGTAATATTATGGAAGACACATAGTGGATAGATAATTATATGGTATTGTTATAATTTATCTTTAGAAAAATAAAATAGTTTCCCAATACACTAACTCTAGTTCATTAGACCAAAAAAAATTAGATGAAATAAGAAATTGAACATTGAAAGGATTATTATATAACACCCCGACTCTAGTTACCCATAGTCGGTGCATTATTACATAACATTGGAATGATCACAAGGAAATCATATCCTAAAAGACCAATCAGTTTAGTATTATTGGAAACAAGATTCATACGTAAGGTCAACTTTACAACTTGAAAAGAAATACAACACTAATTTATTCCACTAGAAACATCCAAGCCTCCTAGATTAAGCTTCAAAGTAACTCATAATTAACTTCTTCTTATCCTGGGAAAATGAAACATAATAAAGGGGTGAGCTCAAATGCTTAGTAAGGGTAAGAAATACAGTGGAAGATAACATAAATATTAAGCATGGTGAATAATTGAAAACACATGCCTTTACCAGTAATATACATGAACACTTTTATAGAAGGAATATGAGATTAGTAAATAATGACATAATAAAACATAATAATGGTTATTATACTAGTCTAATGACCACATGAACCGCTAATATTATTTTCATAATTAGGGAATGTATAATGTTGGATATTCTAAAACATTTTGTCAAGGCCTCGGCCAAGACGTCTAAAAATTATTAAGGCCTTGGCCAAAACCATATATCAAATTGGGAAAGACCTTGTCCAATTCCAAGTCTAGTTTCCTCATGAGACCTATCGGTGCAACGAGGATCTATAGAGGGCTCCACCCATCACTTACTAAGTCCAATACATTCGTCATATGAATATGTTGAAATATAACATAAACATTCGTATTAAAACTAGCATACGAAATGTCAATACTTTAACCATAAACTATGAATGGTATAAAAATAACACATCCATATCCAAACATATCACAAAACCTTCAATACAATATGGAATATTTATATCATAATGAATCGACTTCAAACAAGTATAAAATCCATCAAAGGATATTGACATAGATGAAATCAAAACTATTTGAGAGAAATATCTCTTTTTTTATATCATTTAAAGTTACATAATTATAAAAGAAAACATTTATTTTATAAATATTCTTATAATATTGTAATGTATGCTTCGATGATGTTATAACTTCATAAAATAGACGCACTAGCTGTATAAGCTAAAAAATACATTCTTACCTTAATTTTGTCGAAAAGGTTATAAAGGACCTTGTTTGGAAAATGACCAAAAGATTCCTATATAAAAATCTTATAAAAGTCAAAAAATGGTATAAATGACTTTAACCCATATTCTATTAAATGGTGAAAATGTTTTGGAATACATTTTTAAGAAACATGGATGTGGATGATAAAGAAGTCCCACTAGATACTTACATAAAAACAACCTTGGATAATAAAGAGATTATGAAATTAACCATTAACTTGTACTTTCCTTGGTCAAGGGTAGGTTAAAATCCTGTATAATGGTGAAATAATTATTATTAAATTATACAAGAATCGTATACATTAATATTATATCATATATTATCTTTTAATATTGCATTGTTAATAATATTTTAGTATTATCGTCGTTTTGGTGTTAACTGATTTGTTTTCCTTTATATTCTTTATTATGTAAGTAATGTTTTTTAGGGATAGAATGTATATTATTTATATTAATAATGATATTAAGTCTTTAAACATTATTTTTAATCATCTAATGAAAATTAGTCTTGAATGGATACGATGGGGAATGAATCCCATCACGTTCGTGGAGACGGTAATCCGTACGTACGCACGAGCGACAATATCATTCTTTTGATTTTAAAATAATATATAATTGGATGTTATATCATAAATACAGAATCATTATCATGTTATATTTATTATTTACATAAATTACACAATATTATTATACCCATCCAAATAATAATGTATTGAAAAAAAAATTACACCATGACATAGAGACGATAAGTCGTACGTACGCACATATGGTGACATGCCATTAAACGGATGGAGAGAATAATAAATATGGTTGTACCATATTTATAATAAAATCACAGTATATATAATATACTATATTTATTATTTTATAATGGAAACAACAAAGAAAGAAGAAGTGGAAGAAGAAAGGAACTTGAAAGAGGTGATGAAATATTTATCTCTTCTTTGGGTTCTTCCTTTTGATTTGATCAAAAGGGATCCTTAGGTTGAATTTATGACTAAAGGAAGGCCTCTAGAATGAATGTAGGATAGTTGAGAGGGTATTATGGCAGGTTTTGGCTGAGCCAAATGGCTTTGAAGGTGTGAATTAGAGTAAAGGGTAAGTTCCCTTTTATAAGAGGGGTGAGGGGAACCTTAGGAAAAACTAAAATATTATTTTATAATAAAATAATTTTTCGGTTTCTAATGGATCCAAAATGAATTATTTAAAGGATATGGTGGGTATGGCTCGAAAACCACTCAAAAAATAGGCTTTAGATAGGTTTGGGTTACCATATTAAATTTATCTTTTAGATTTAACTCTTAGTTAAATAGTTTGACATTTACCATGTCTCTTTGTATTTTTATATTATATGGTTAATAAACTTACTATAAACATCCAAGAAAACATCAAGTGGTTCATTAATGACATATATAATATTATTTAAGAACTTTTTCTGAACCTTATATTTTTAGAAATAGAATATCAATTAATAATATAATATTTTTTTTAAAAACTCTTTTATGTCAATTTTGACGCCATTTGGTATTTTGTTTTTTCTAAATTAATAACAGCATTATTACTTCAAAAAAAATCATATAACCAACCCTAACATGTCATATTAACCTATGAAATTAGTTGAATTTATAAAAAGTCTCAAATTACATTTAATTGGATATTTATAATGTCGATTATTTTAATCTTTCATTAATACGATAATTACTGCATCATCATTATGTTATAAATAAATTTAATTATTTAATGTCTAAAATTTATAAATAAAATATAATTATGTAGTAAATTGTTTTATATTTCTAATTAATATTTATAGTTCAATTTATATTATGTATAAACCTATATTAAAAATATTTTAGTTATTAAACATTGATTTTAACTCTTTTAACTCTTCTATAAATAAAATAATAATAAATGACCTAATCTAATCCAAGTGGACCCAAGAGGTTCATATTTTATTCCTAAGGTTGTTTTTGGTCGAATTATACTTATCCAATAGAATTAGGACATGTGTTAGGGTAATAATAATATCATTTTTACCCTTAATTACCCTATATACTTTTAACCGTGGTTAATAAAAGTAAAAAAGTTACTATTCACCAAAAATTATTTTCATCTTATTGAACCACATTTTACTAACTGATATCAACTGTGTCTCTTGGATTTTTGAAATTCAACTCATAGAAGTGGTAAAATTAAGTTTTATGTAAATTTGCAAATGCTCCTAGGAGGTGGGTAAAAGACGGTAAAAGTTCAATAAAAATTTTATATATCTAAAATTATTATCAACTGACTTTAATGAATTACATTGAACTTATATAGGTATTATGTATCTATTTTGACCTAAAATAAATTTAAATAAAATAAACAATTATTTAAATAAAAATTTGGTTTTAAACTATAACTTAGTGTTTTTCACTATTCATCAAAAATTGAAAGATTTCAGAAAAATACAAAAAATTCAACCTAAGCTAATTTTGATATTCCGAATCCAAAAATGAAGTCCATTTTGAAAGATAAAATTTATAAATTTCAAAAAGTGGGAATTAATATTCATAATGGCTAGTTTGATTGGTTTTGGTGTGTTAGAACTCGAAGTTGCGTACAACACACGCTATTGTATTATTCAAAGAGAAGTGTATTGTGGAAGATTGTGGTGTTACATGTTATATAATATGATTTGTAATTACAAGCTAAATAAATTTTTGTATACTAAAGAACTTAATACATCATTATAAATTTTAAATTGTGTTCCAATAAAGGATTTTTTAAAAAATAAATTTTGAATCATTTAATATTTGGAGAAAAAAATTGTGATATATGTGTGATTGGGGATTCCCTTTAGAAGTGATAGTTTAAAACCCATAGGAAAGTAAGTTAGATTCAAGGACCATCAGTGGTTACTTTATTAGTTTTGTTGAAATGTATAAAGGATACTGGTTTTACAATCCATCATTAAACACTATTAATATTGAATCAAGATATGAAAAAATTTATAAAAATTACTTGATTTGTGTAAGAGATATTATCAAAAAATCCATAAATACCAAAGAAGATGTGGATATTATTGAGTTTGATATTTTTGAAAAACCAATATGATTTAAATAGGTTTTTATAAAGAAGAAAAATTCTTTGGGAGACATTCAAGGATATAATTCCTGACTAGTTTCTAAATGATTCAATAAAAAAGAACAAATCGATTACACTGATATATTCTATCAAGTATTATAAAAGTATCCTTACATGTTTTATTGGAATTAGTAACATATTTTTATTTGTAATTTTAACAAGTGGATGTGAAAATTTTCCTTCTAAATGATAATCTAGATGATGAGGTTTACATGAAACAACCAAAAGGTTTTCTCTCTAGTGATGAGATCATTTAGTATGTAATCTTAAAATGACTTTTTATAGCTTAAAATAGGAATCCTAATAGTTTTATTAATGATTTCCTGATTTAATTTATTCATTTGGTTTTAAATAAAACATTATGGATCAATGCATATACCAGAAGGTTAGTGGATGTTTAATTTTATTCCCTATTATATATATATATATATATATATTAAATTTTACCTTCTACTAATGGTAACTATTTTCTATATGAGGTGAAATAGTTTCTTTATAAATTTTATAATATAAAAAATATGGTCGGTGTGTCTTGTGTCATTAGAATAAGAATCTAAAGAGATAGGTTGAGAGGCCTTCTGGGATTACTTCAATAAACATATATTAATAAAGTTTCAGATAGATTTCATATGATAGACTATGCTCCTAATATAGCACCCATTATTAAGGGTGGTAATGTCAAATTAAATCAAAGACATAAAATGGTTTAGAATGAGATAAAATTATATTCATCTTATATGCTTATATTAATGGTATTTTGATGTATGATCAGGTCTGTATAAGGCTTCAAAATACATTTATAGTTGGAATGATGGGATGATATTAGAGTAATCCTAGTATGGATCACTGGAAAGTTGTGATTAAGGTATTGAGATATAGTCAAGGAACTAAATAATACATTATTATATATTAGCAGTCTGATATCATAGAGTTTTTTAGTTATTCATATTCAAATTTGGATGATTGTGTAGATTTACACAAATCAGCATCAAGTTACATCTTTATGATGGATAGTGGGGTTATATCATAGAATTGCATCAAATAGAAATTGATTGCCACTTTTACTAGGGAAGCTGAGTTCATCCCATGTTTTGCGGCCACATCTTATTATGTATGGATACAAAATTTCATATCATTATTGAATGTTATGGATTTTATTTCTAGTCTATTATTCAATTATTATGGAAATTCAACTATTGTATTTATTTCTAAGAATAATCTGAGGCGTTTGATGTAAACTCATCAACATTAAGCACATTGATATAAGGAAAAATGTTATTGATATGAAATCTGGTATTCAATATATCAGCATTCAATTAATGATTACAGATCATTTGACTAACAACATACCAATATTTAAATTCAAGGTTTAGGTAATATCTTTGAGATTAAGTCCCACCCTATAATTTCATTATATAAATGAAAGTTGTTTAAAATATCATATGTAAATATTTAGCATTTTCATTTTTTTTGTACACATTAATTATGAGAAATATTCTTGGGCTATAGAATAAGCCATGTAGTAATGTTTTACTTATATGGGGTAAAGAAACGTCTCATAGCACTTTTGCAAAATTTTCACAACCATTATGCGGTAGTTTTTTCATCATTTAGTGGTAGTTTGTACTGTTGTTAAAAGCTTAACACGAATTTTAAATTTTTTAAAATTATTATTAATTTTTTATTTTTTATTTTTTATTTTTTGTTTTTTGTTTTTTGTTTTTTGTTTTTTGTTTTTTGTTTTTTATTTTTTATTATTTTTTATTTTTTATTTTTTATTTATTTAGTATTCATTTATAATTTATTATTTATTATTTATTATTTATTATTTATTATTTATTATTTATTATTTATTATTTATTATTTATTATTTATTATTTATTATTCATTATTCATTATTCATTATTTATTTATTTATTATGTCATGCATAAAGTAAGCATATATTTGTGCTTGTTGGAATTGAAACGTCTTATCTCTAAGTTATTCTACAAAGACTTTACTATTCTAGTAAGTTCCTCATATGGTGACTAAACAAACTTTAATTTACTTATATATATACAGATAAATATATCAAAATATATATGCATATGTATATATATATTATCTATTTTTTATTTTTATTTTAATTTTTATTTTCAATTTATTTTTTATTTTTTATTTTTTTATTTTTTATTTTTTATTTTTATTTATTATTTATTAGTTTATCTATTTATTTATTGATTTATTAATAATATTATTATTCTAGTTATTTATTATTAATTATGTGTATATATGTAAAATATATAATAAATATATAATAAAAAAGAAATATATAATAAATAAATAATATATAAATAAATAGAAGATCAATAATAATTAAATAATAATTAAACAACTAATAAATAAATAAATAATAAATTAATAATAAATAATAATAAATAATAATAATACATAACAAATAAATAGTAAAAATAATCTAATTAATTAATTAATATAATCATGTATAGAAATATAAATATATGTAAATATGTTTGCGTATATATATTTATTCCCAATTAATTAACACATACACAAACATATATATAAATATAATAAATTTACATAAATGTATATAAATAAATAGATAAAGATACATACATATAAATATAACATTAATATATATATATACATAAATATCTATAAATTTATATAAATATAACAAAATTTACATAAATTCATATAAACATACACATATATCTAATAAAATATAATTGTATGTATAAATATACATAAACACATACAAATATAAAAAAATAAATTTAAATATATATAAATTTAAATAAAAACATATATATATATAAATAATTAAAAATATATATATATATATATATTGTAAATAAAAATACCTAAATATATATATATATAATAAATAATAAATCACAAAAGATGGAAGACCACAACAATTTTAACACCATCATATTGATAGGAATGTAAACCCATGGAATAAAATCATAAACCGCCCAACAAGCATAAGAAGATCATCTTCAACGAAGATGAAATTCCATCGAATGTTCAAAAATTAAGGTCTTCTCACTAAAAACTCAATTTTAGAGGTGTCTTATGCCTCTTTGAATGAGAAAAAACATGTACTAGGTTTCCCTTAGTCCTAAATGACATAAATATGGTTATAAACATAAATTTGACTAGTTATAGTTTTGTAAAAGTGGGTTCCCTATGCCCAAATTGACCAATACTTTTCAATTGCCATATCTTGTATACCGAGAGTTTTGTATGATATTATCTAACCATAATAGCATTGATAATTTTTCATCCACTATTTATATGGTGATGTCCTTAGATTATTTTACATATCAACAGGTTATAAAATTTCCCTACTATAATGAAAACCTTGAGATAATATGAAAGATATCTTAAACATGTGCCATATGGTCTAATTACATCATATTGACAGGACACGGATGATGTATTACTATCAGATGTTGGGAAATTGTAAGAATTGAGACTTCTTCTAATGAAGTTCACACTTGATGATCTTGAGTAAAGGATATCATGAGGACTGACCTATTAATAGGAACACAACATGTTTTAGGTGTCATTGGATGTTCCTATCTGCGATCATGTGTTTTGGTCTCTAGACTTGATAGCATTATCATTGTGTATCATTTGATTACATAATTTTATGTAATATAAAAACCATGTCATTGATGTTATGGTGAGGTGTCTTGTGTGGGTGTGTTATTTGTGGTATGGCATTGGTTGAATGATCAAGATAGGATTTGTCTCTTCTGAAAGAAAGAGATATCTCAAGCCCAGTTGACAAAGATGTTAGTGTCTTTATTAAATCCATCTCCATGGTGGTTAAAGGTATGTCTATCTAGTGAGGTAACAAATAAATAAATCAATAAAGGATGATGACATGAAGTTTGCATCCTACTTTATGATATATCACATGATAAAGGTATTATATTAAAAGGCATGTTTTTGAATGAGGTTATTGTCTCTATGACTAAATCTTATCTCCTTAGGGAACATTATGTGTTGTTAGACACCACTCTTGGTATGTGAGTAGAACTCACTGTTGATGAGATAAGGGCCTAGAGGGTCACGCATAAAATAATATCAAGTTGATTGTCCAGTAATAGTGAATTGGAATTTAGGCCATTATAAGACCCATGTTAGGGGTGAGATGCATCCAATTTTGAACAATCATAAGAAATAAACAAATTCATTATTATTCAAGTATAGTATAATTTTTAATAAATTTATGTGATTAAGGTATTCAAAAATTTAAGTGAATATAATAAATAATATTTAATGAATGAATATTTATTTATTAAATGTTCGTTAAATAACTTCGTAGAGATTGGTGGATTTAATAACTCATATTTTATCATGAAATGTTGTTTATTTTTTACAAGTAAGTGATAAAATATTTATGATGTATGTCATATGTTTTCAATGTCATATGAAGTGAGTATGGTTTGATTACAATTGTTTTATTTATAGAAGGACCAAAGTGAAATTTTTATAAATAAAACCCACCTGCTAAATGAAATCAAGGACATTATTCATAGTAAAAATTCCAATAATGAATTTGTGGAGTGTCTCTCTCCTCACTAGTGATTCTTAGAGAGATATTTATGCGAATAGAGAATCCCAATCCAATTTTTTCCCATATCGAAGCATTCATTCTCTTATGACCATAGGATCATTGTAGGTCTCATCAATTATCCATGATAACACCCCAATAATGGAAATCAATGCATCTATAGTCATTTAGAATACATGTGGATAATCTATAGGGATCCTCTATGAAATGATTGTCGATAATGAGCGGAAAATGGATGGGAATTCAAATCAAATGAGGTAATAGTTCTATAAAATTTTAATACTTAATACACTCCATAGGAGATCATTAGGTGGTAACTAGGAACTACACATCACCAGAGATGAATTTATTATGTCATTCTTGTGATAAAAATTTTAAAATGCAGATTTTTTACGCTTCTGATGTGATCCCAGTACCAAAAAGTTGTATTATAGGGATTGAGGTTACCTAAAAATTTCATGCATATATGTCACATCATTTTAGATGAATTTTCAATATATAACACAATTATAGACACCCCAACTCTGTAAAGATTTAGTGTGTTTGGATAATAGACAAAAAAACATCATATTTCATAAAGGGTCTTCAACATCTCTCACAATGTTCTTCATATTATTAAAATTCTAGATATATAATACTTGGAACCTTCCATAAAAATCTAGGGTGGTAAAACATAAGAAAACATGATCTCATGTTCTTTTTAAGGGTAAACATAGGAGATATAAATTAATAATCATATTTGGGCATAAGGGTGTGAGGAAATTATCATAACATAATAGATTCATACCCAAAAAATTAAATATCATTAATCATGATTAATGACATAATGTATTGTCAAAAAAAGAAATAAAAACGTTATAAGAGCATAAAATCATCAATAATCAATCCTAATCCATGAGAGCGTGTCATAAATATAGGAATATGAAAAAACATAAGATTATAACATTTTGATCATCTATGAATAGTTACAAGATCACTCATTAAGAAATCATGTCCTATCCTAAAGTTATATACAAGAAACCAGGTACATCCATAAACCTATGGACATGAAAAGAGGTCCACAAATAAACTTATGGACATGAAACTAGGTCCATGCATAATGATGTGAACATGAAATCAGATTCACACATAACATAGTTATCTCATGAGTTATTCATCTTTACCTAAGGGTGTAAATTCAGTTTGATGGCCCGAATGACTACCCAAAACAGCTCAAATCCTGACCTATTCTGGTCTAGTCTTAGGTTGAGGGTTTGGTCATACCAATCCTAGACCACTATATTTTGGATCATCTTAGCCTGAAATCCTGGCATGTGGGGCTAGCCCAGAATCCTAGCCTAGAATCCCACCCTGTAGGCCTGAATCCGGCCTAAAAAACCTAAAAAACACCAAAACACTTTCATTGGGGGATATTTAATCCCCCTACCCTTGTCATCCAAGGTTTCTCCTGGACTAACTCTTCTAGGCAGTGCACCTAAAATATCAATATGATATCTATAATTAGATATCTATTTCACAAAAAATAATATTATAAAGGACTGATTTACTTGGCTCGTGGCCTAGCATATGGTCAGGATTAAGAATGATATGAAATTGTTTATCATGGTTTGGCCTAGCCTGAATAGTGTGTTTTGACCTGATGTTTTTAGGGTCAATCCCAGCTCATCTAAACCTAGTAATCTTGGGTTGGGCCTCTTTTACACCCCTATCATTAACCAATGAATTATAAGGATATAATAGACCCACACATCACATAATGAAAACCATACATATATGTTCCACAAGATAATAAAACATTCATAATTTCAAAATATCATAACTTGTTGTGTGAAAATGGGTTTTATAAACATTTCATCCAATCATAACCCTTAGAAAATAAATGTGTTTCATAAAAGTTTCATCATAAATTAATTAAATCATGGGAAATAAATAGGTTTCATGGAATCATCCTTAAATCATCATCATCATAAGTCATCCAGAGAAAGAAAGTGGATGGTATCATAAAATAATATCTCCATTGAAACATAACAATTCATAAATGATGTTTTCATTTATGAAAATACTTTTAAAATATGACTAAAAAATATTTAGAAAAATACCCTTTTCATTTTTAAATCACTTATTTAAAATAAAAAACACTTCCAGAATATTAAGGGTAAAAATATTTGAGAAGAACCATAGAAAATTATAAATGAATATTTAAATTAAAGAATAGTTATAATGGAAAGAATATCCATTAATGGTGTATACATTAAAAGTTACTTTTCTTTTAACCCTTCTGTAAAAATTCAAAAAAAAACTTGTTTAGAAAATATTTCATTAAAAATATTCATTTTAAAACATTATAAATACTATAAAAGTTAATAAAAATGGAATTATTAAAAAATATCATGTATAGGTCAAAACTCCCATAAATAATTTTTTAGGATAATGGACATGGAAGAAAAGGTCCATCAACTAAAGTGAAAATCTGTTTACTTTTATTTAAAAACATTTTATTGAAAGTTTTAAGTAATAAATAGAAAGGAATTATACTATTGATTGAAAATTATATAAATAAACATTATAGAAAAAAATTTACAGGGTTTAAAGGAAAATATCCATATAATTTCCATGAATGGAAACTAAACATGGATAATCCATAAAATAAATGAGATTGTAACATAAGCCTCTTACCATTTGGTCACTATTGAATCATAAACCCATAAAAGAAATAAATTCAAATAAAAAATTAAATACCTTGAATATAAAGATATTAAATATATATAATATAAAAATGGTTATTATATACACCACATGAAAGAAAAAAGTGATGAATATGGCATATGTCTCTCAAAAACAAAAGTGATATGAGAAACCCTTACATCAAGTATCATCTTGCTTTGTATGCATTAAAATATATTTTATAATAAATATAGATTTATTATATATATATATATATAACTATTACATATAAATATTAATTCATAACACAATATTTATCATTCCTTTATATTTCCAATTATCCTTTTATTAACAGATTTTTCATTAAAATGAACATCCAGGTGAAAACTGGTTCGTTTTTCATGCATGTTTCAATTCCATGGTTTTGATAATTCCAACTTGGTCAAGGTTTAATAATAAATAGAATATTAATCATGAAATAATTATAATATTAATCCATAATATACACTTTTATAATGATTCATATAAAATGTTTATGAAAAATATATATATCACTTCATAGAGACGGTATTTCGTTCGTACACACGAGTAATGATTCAATTTTTTTATGTATGTAATGAAAGAAAGGTAAATTATAATTTAACATTCTAGAATAATTATTATATCATAAATATAATATATATATATATATATATTAATTAAATATATCCTTATTACTATCCATGTAAATAAGAAATGAAAAATGAATCACATGACTTCGTAAAGGTGGTAGTCCACATGTACGCACGAGCGGCGTTATTATTTTCCAATAGGTGGGAATGTAAGGTCAAATTATTTAATAAATATCATATAAAAATATCAAATCCATCATAATAACCAGCTGTGAAATATGATTATGGAAAATTAATCATATCTCTATGTGGGGGTGGTAGTCCACACGTATGCATGAGTAATACTTTCATTTCCCATTTGATAGAATGGAGGTGGAAAATGGTTGTCTCGCTATAATAATAAAATCTAAATATGTCTATGATGATTTATTCATTATGTTAGGATTTAAACAACATATTTATATTAATTATAAGAAGAGATTAACTTTTACTAAACTGGGTAAAATAATTACTTCTTCTTTGAAAGACTTCATTTGGCTTACACCTTAAAACTTCTTATAATGGTCTTATGGGAAGACCAGAAGATCTGGGTAGTGGGAAATTAATATAGTAAGGTATTAATTAATTTATTAGATAATATATAGTGCTCAAAATATTTAATAGATGAGAATATTTTAATAAATGTTGTCTTTTGGTTTAATCCCTTTATTAATCATTTTTTACCTTACCCGCGGTAACACATTTTTTAGCATTTAGGGGTCGTAAATTTATTTATAAGGTGAAAAGTGGATCAAAAATGGTACATGAATTATATTTTAGACCATTAATAATTTAACCTAACCTATTAAATGGTTTTTTTATTTATAAATTATTTAATAAAATATTATTTAACATAAAATACATTTAAGTCATCTTTAGAACTATTCATTTAGTTTGACTTTAATGACATTAAGAAATTAATTGAATTAAAATATAAACACATTTACCGTAATATATAATTTATAATTACATGAAAATTAAATATAATATGACAATTTATCTAAAACATATTAATTTTATTTTTTTAAATCATTTTTCATGATTTCTCTACTACTTGCAGAAGTACTATTTCGGTATTGCGTAAGAATTTAAGGTTATTATATCACCACTAAAAAATAAAAACAAAATTACTAGACTAAAAATAATGTATTAATATTGCAAATAACCATTTATAACCAATCATAACTTCTTCCTTTTCAATGAAAATAGATGAGAGATATTAAATAAAGAGAGTGATATTTTGTAAAATTCATAAATTAAAATATTATAAATTCTATTGTCAAAGTAAATTGATACAAAAATTACATATATTCGAATTTCGAATGGATATGGTATAAATTAACTCATAAAATTAAATTAATAAATTTTTTTGGTTGATTTTTAGACTTTATCTCATTGTTTTAACCCCTTTTTACCTATATTACCCTTATTGAGGTGATAAATATTTACCATAGTTATTATTCATATTAACTACGAATAAAATATGAATATTTAAAAAATTTTAAACTACTAATTAAAAATATGGAGTCTATTTTTTCAAGATTAAATATCTATATGTTTAATAAATCAATTTTAATATAAATGTATAAAATGTAATGAAAATATTTTTTACAAAAATGTGTTTCAAAATAAAGTATAATTATGATTAATGTGTATTAAATTTTATTATATATAATTAAATTATAAATATGTTACATTAATTTCAAATTAAATACACAATTGTACTTTTAAATTACTTGATTTAATAAAACGAAATGATAGTTTTACATAAATCGGTATTTTTCACTATTCAATTAAATATAATCATTCTTATAAAAATCCAAAGAAGACACACTAATATAATATTGACATGATTATATAAAAAAATTAATTTATTTAATCATATAATATTTTTAAAAATGGTAAAAAATAATTATAATGTCTGTAAAAAAATAAAATAAAACCCATTTTTAAAGAAAAACAAATTGTGAAGCATAGAATGACTTTAAAAAAATGAGTAGGTATTTTTTATTAATTAATCAATAAATTTTATATAATTAAAATAATTCTATGTGTATCTCATAATTTGTTAAATCCAATTCATATCCAACAATTGAACAACTGGGTTATAATATATCACAGTTTGTTTAAAGATCAGTGTTGCATTTCAAGAAAGATACCTAACACTTAAAATTTTTTAAAATAAAATTTATTATAAAACATTGAGGTGTTAAATTATAACCCCTTAAATAAATCACGCCTTTTAAATTTTAATTATCACATACTATAATTAGTATATCATGAAATTTTAATAAAATCTGATGTAGATTCTACCATGATAACTGATTTCTATATCACTAATAGAAAACTTAGTATTTCCCATTTAAATTTTACTAAAACAAAGTATAGATAATTATTCATATTATGAAATAATATATTTAACTATAAAAAATCAATAATAATATTCAAAGTTAAACTTAAACTATTCTATAAATAGTTAACCTTAATACTCCTCCAAAATATGTCTGATCAATTTCAAAACTCAAAAATATAAAAGATTTAATCGCATGTTTTTTCAATATTAACATTAAAATTTATCCCTAAATAAATAAAGTATATCATAATTTAATATACCAAAAATATGAATACCATGATCATATATTCTCTTAAAATATGCAAATCATTTACCAAAATAAATTTAATGACTATAAAACTACAATAAAATAACATATGATACCATAAATTAACTCAATATTCATTCCTAAAATTATTTTTAACTTAATCTTTTAATATTAACAATATAGTGTAATTATTTGAAAATAACATTAATCACTTAGTCACCAAATCACTTTTCAACATCATAGTTATCTATATGATAAAAATATGTTCTCAAAATATAATAACTTTTTATCCTAATTAACTATAACTATCTCAATAATAAAGATTATATTAAACCTATAGTATATCAATAAATTAAAATTATGACCATAAAATATAAAATCATTATTACTTAAATAACCATTTTACTAAAACACATACTAAGTTAAAGGGTTGTATTCCTATAAATATCCCTCAAAATATACTTAATCATCTTTAAATCTTATCACATAAACATTTAAAAGGGATATTTATGCCTTTAAAATTATGATAAACCTTATACTTATCAACCCATGTCCCTTTCAGATTATCCCATATCACAATGGAATATCATAGGTTTTCATATGTTCTATTCTCTCATTAATCAAAATGTATCATAAAGAAAATGTGAATTAACCCAAGCATATTCCCTGAGAATTTCTATAAATGTGTTTAGTATTAGGCACACTAATCATGCACTGGTGATGATCAAGTTAATACTTAATATGCCACTTTCATAGTTTTTACCCCTAGTTTCATATGTTTCATAGTCGCATCCACTTTCCAGTATCTAGATAGGGATATATTTTCTATAAAACCCATACTCATTTATTTACCATACCATAGGGTTTTCTTAAATACTTAGGATTAACCTAATGGTTTTCACTAATGTTTTCTAATATAAATCACTAAATTTAACTAAACCCTAATATGATACCAACAAAGGTTATCAGATCATTTCTTACATTGATATTACATCATTTTACATAAATATTCAATATATAAAATAATTATACACACCCCAAAACCATAAAGGTTTAATGTATTTATATAATATACATGAAGAACTTTTATTTCATATAGAATTATCAACATCTCCCACAATGTTCTTCATATTACTTCCCACTAGACATATCATACTTTTAACCTTACATCAAAACTTGAGGAAGTAAAACATAAGAAGGTGTGAGCATATATGCTCAGTGAGTGTAAACATAATATATATTAATCAATAATAGTGCATGAGTAGAAGTTTATGAAAACATTATTATAACATAATAAATTCTTACCAAATCAATTAAATATATTTTATCCTGAGTCATGGTATATGTATTTATCATAACAAAAGACAAAATTAATAAGTGTGTGGAATCATCAATAATAAATCATGAGCCATGAGAGCATATCAAAAACATTGTAATGTGAAAAAACATAATCTTATAACATTGGGAATGTTTATAAATATTAGTGGGTTCACTCTTTAAATTAAGGACATCAAATCATGTCCTCTCATAATGTTATGGACCTGAAAGAAGTTATATTCATAAACCTATTTACATGAATTATTTCCACACATAAACTTATGGAGATTAAACTAGGCCCACTCATAATGTTTTGAACATGAAATTGGGTTCACACATAACAAAGTTATCTCAAAATTTATCCATATTTACTCAATGCATTGGAGGGATATAAAAAACCCACCCATCACATAATGAAAACCAATATATATGTGATAAAAGACCATAAATAATTCAAAATTTAATCATATAATTACCTATATAATATAAAATTGTTTTTATAAATATTTCATCATTTCATTATAGTGTAACCCATAGAAAAGAAATGGGTTTCATAAAGGTTTTATCATAACTAAATTTACACATGGGAAAGAAATAGGTTTCATAAAATCATCCTTAAATCATCATCATCATAAGAAATATAGATAAATTAAGAGGGTGGTATCATAAAATTATATCCTCGGTGAAGCATAATAATCCTTAAAGGATGTTTACATTGATGAAAGTACCTTTAAAATGTCATTGGAAAATTTCTTGAGTAAAATATAATTTTAATTTTAAAATCACTTTTTAAAATCTAAAAAATTTCTAGAATATTAATAAAAATATTTTATTTGAAATGAAATATGAAAACTTGTAATGTAAGTTTGAAATTGAATAATTTTAATGAAATCATGAATATTTGTTCATGATATATACATTAAAAACATTTTTTTTACATTTTTTGTAAAAATTAAAAAATTAATTGGTTAGAATATTATTATTTAAAAATATTCCTTTTATTAATTTGTGACTTTTTTGAAAATTAATAAAAAAAATAAATTTTTAAAATATTTCATTTATATTTCAAAACATCCATAAAACAGTTTTGGGTAGAATGGGCATGGAAGAAAAAAACTGATCAAAGAGGAAATAAGGTCGGGTTTTCTTTAAAAACATTTTTTTGATAATTTTAAGTACCATAGATGAGAAAATAGTAATATTACATGAAAATTCCTTGAATAAATATAATATAAGAAAATATATAGGGTTTAATAGATAATATGTATATAATATCCCTCAATGGAAATTTAGCATAGATAATCCCAAAAAGAAATGAGATTGCAACATAAACCTCTTAACACTGGTATCTTTTGAATCAAAAACCCCATGAAGGAAATAATTTCAAATGAAATTTTATATATCATTAATATGAATAGATTCATGATATATTATATCAAAGGGTAATTTATAAACACTGCATCAATGAAACAGGTGTGGAATGTGGTATATGTCCCGTAGAAACAAATATATTCCATAACATAAACCCCTTAACTCAAGTACCAGCTTGATTTATACACATTAAAATACCATATATAATAAATATATATTTATTTTAAATATATTTCATAACCATATAAATTTATAACTTACTGTGTATCATTCCTTTATAATTTCTAATTATCCTTTTATTAACAATTTCTTCATTCAAATGAACATTCGAGTGAAAACTGGTGTATTTTCCTTACATGTTTCAGTTCAATGGTTTTGATACTTGTAACTTGGTCATGGTATCATAATATTAATAATATTAATTATGAAATAATTATAATATTTATTCATTATATACATCTTTATAATCATTTTTATAAAGTGGTTATGAAAAAATCACTACATCACATCATGGAGATGGTACTCTCTACATATGCACAAGTGATGCCACTACTTTTCAATGGATAAAACAAAAGAAAGTTAAATAATAGTTTAAATTTAAAAAATATTTATTATATAATATATATCATATATATATATATATAATATATATACTTATTAACATTCATGTAAATCATAAATGAAAAATGAATTGCATCGCTTCGTGGAGGTGGTAGTCCATGCATACGGACGAGCGACATTATCATTTTACAATAAATGGGAAAGTAAGAAGGTGGATAATATATTATAATTACAGAATCATAATTATTTTATAATTATAATTTATAAAAATAAACTATATCTTCATAACCAACAATGAAAAATGAATCATATCACTATGTGGAGGAAGTAGTCCACACGTAAGCATGAGCAATACTTTTATTTCTCATTTGATGGAAACTAGGTAAAAATGTTTATACCATAATCACAATAAAATATTATTATATTAATGATACTAAATTAAAAATATTGGGATATATAAAATATATTTATATGAATTAGATGAAGAGATAAAATTTCAAATAATGTGTTTAGACAATTACCTCTTATTTGAGAGACCTCCTTTAACATACACATTAAGACTTATTAGGATGGTTTTAGGGGATGAATAGAAGATATAGGATATGGGTAAGGAATATAAGAAGTTATTTGTGTATTTATATTCTCATCTAGTGTACTTATACCTTTTGAATAAAGTAGAATAGTGGGTGGCCTTTTATAAGGGAGGGAAAGGACACACTTGGAATTTCTTAAAATATTTCAATATAATTAATGTATTTTTCTGGTATAATGATTAAAAATGGACATAGATTCTAATAAAATGAGTTAAGGACTAAATATAATCATATAAGCCCTATTTTTTGGTTTAACATATTCATTAATATTTTTTACCTTAACCATGGTAACACATCTTTTTAGCATTTAAGGGTCATAAATTTATTTTTATGGTTAAAATTGGCTCAAAAATTGTCCATGGATGAAATTTTATACAATTTATAATTCCACCTATCTTATTGAAATATTTTATGAATTTTAAATCATTTATTAAAATATTAATAAACATAAAATATAATTAAAAACATTTTTTATATTATTCGTTTAATTTTACTTCAATGATATAAATACAACAATTTAATTCAAATATAAATTAATTTAACATAATTTAGACTCTATGATTATATATATAATTCATGGAATACCAAAATTCATCAAAAAAATAATAATTTTATTAATTATAAAATCAATTACCTTGATTTTTCTACTTCATGCACAAGTACTGTATCGGTATTGCATAAGAGTTTAAGGTAATTATATCATCACTAAAAATTAAAAATAAATCAATCTCATAATAATAGTGTATTATAATTATAAATAAATATTTATAATCATAAATTCTTTTTATCCCAATTAAATTTTATTAGAGATATTAAAAGAAAGATATTTACAATTTGTAATTTTCTTAACATAAAATAATATAATTGTCATTATCAAAGGAAATAGAAACAAAATGACATATATTCAATATTAGTATGAATTTGGTATAATTATAATCATAAAATAAAATAAAGGAAAGTTTTTAGTTTATTTTAAGACCATATCTAATAGTTTTAACCATGTTTTACCCGTTTTACCATTACCGAAGTGACAAATATTTACCACAGTTAATATTTATAATGACCGAAACTAAAAGGGACCTATTTACCAAATAAAAACCTAAATATTACCAATATAGAATAAATTTTTAAATATTAAATTTCTATAAGTGGAAGAAAATAATTTTTATAAAAATATGTAAAATGTAGTGAAAACGGTTTTTAGAACAATACAATTTTTAGCCTAAAATGAAATTATAAAAAAAAATCAAGTATAATTATGATTATAATGTAATTAATTATATTATTTATAATTAAATTATACTTATGATAATTTAATATCAAATTAAAAAATTAAATTTCCCATTAAATTCCTTGAATTAATGAAAAGAAATGACATTTTTACTAATATCTGTATTTTTCACTATTCACTTAAAAATAAATATTTTTAGAAACATCAAAAAAATAACCATAATATATTATTTAAATGATTATTTAAACAATGATATTTCTTTAATAAAATAAAATTTATAAAAATTATATAATTTAATTATATTTTACCCATACGAAATGCAATAAAACCTTGAAGAAAACGTATTTTTTAAGCATAAAATGGACTTACCAAAAAAATTGAGTATTTATTTATTTTTAATTAATAAATAAATTTAAATTGATTATAATATTTCTAGATATATTTCCTAATGTGTTTAATCCTATTTATATCCATTAATTTAACTATTAGGATATAATATAATGTGATTCGTTTTAAGTTTAGTGTTGTATGTCCTGCAAGATATCAAACACTTAAATTTTATTTAAAGATAAATATATTCTAAAATAATAGGGTTTATTGGGATTTTTTTCAGAATTAAGTAAAATTACCAATAAATTTTTATAAATTCGAGTAGAGTGAATCGATACGATCCAAAATCCATAGACGGTGCTTTGATCTGAGGTCAGATGGCCGAGTTATGGCATTTCAAAGATTAAAGAAATATTTTTGGGATAAAATAGATTAAAAATATATATATAAATATATACTATTTTAATTTAGATGAATGGTAACATGGGTCATTGTTCATCTAGAAATTGAACTCTTCAAAGGGGTGGATGGTGGCTGGGGGAGTCTTTCATGGAAACTGTTTTAAAAATAATATTTAAAATATATTTTTTAAAAATTATATTTAATATGAATAGTAATTGTGTGTTAATATTTTTGTGAATAATACCATGTGGGTTACTATTCATGTGAATAGTATCTCATGGGTTAATATTAAACTGAATAGGAACCACTGGTTATTATTCACCCATGAGTTCAAAAATGTAGAACCCCTTTCTGGTATTTTAAATACTCAGGAAGCCCAACAATTCAAGGAAAATTTACAATATCTAAATAAAATTTGGAATTTTATAATATAATTACACAGACCATGCCACAAGGTATTTATGAATTAATATTAGTTAAAGTTATTTTAATACATAATGTATTCCCTAAAGTTGAATTGTCTAAAAATTTAGTTTTATTTTGCAAATTTAATACATTCTTACTAATCATGACCAACCAATGTATGTCTGTGATTTCTATCTATTTATTTATTTATTTCAATTTGTGTGATGATTGTAATAATTATTTAATTAAGAAAGGTATGCACATCGTCTCTCACCCATCAATATATGTATAAGGGTATGTGTGTCTATGGGTACTATCCTTTATGTTTTTTTCACATTTTTGAGACCCCCTAACCCATGTGTGAGTATTTATGTATAATGACAAGGATGAAATAAGGCATGAATCACACTAAAACTTTTTAAAATACCATAAAATATGTGGATACATTTTATGGGGTGTGAGCTATAATGAGAGTTAGTGAATACTCAAAGAGTTTCCCCTAGGGTTTCAACTGGTCCATTATCCACTCAATGGATCAACCAGTAGTAAATACACATTTTTTAAAGGTTGGGGTCGAAGCCTCATTTATTATTAAATCAAAGAAAAGATCTCTTTTAACTGGTTAGAGAGAGACCCATTACATATCCCAAAGGCCCAGTGGGAATTTAGTCCATTACATGGCCCATAGATAAAAAAATTTGTCCCAAATCCCATTCTATGAATAATACTGCTACAGTACCTGCTGGCTACAGTACTACATAGTACCCTACCACCACTATAGTGCCTGATGTTGCTACAGTGTCACCACTGCTATAGTATTCTACCGTACTACTGTAGTAACCTATGCCCAATGGGTTTTTAACTCCCATTTTACATGTAGTATTATGGGGTGCTTACCACAAAGACAAACCCCAACTACCCAATAGTAAATACACATGATTAGTCACTTTATTTATTTATTCATTATTGGTTTGTTTTTTTTGTGAATATGTTATGTTTATGTGATCATGTATAATAATAAACATTCTTGAGTAGATAAAATAAATTACTACATTATGAGGTTTAATATTATGAATTGTTAAGTTGTGAGTATGATTATATAGAAAAATCGTGTTAAATATAAAAGGTATTTCATTTATCAATAATTAAAAAGTATTAAAACATTTAAGGAAAATATTAATTCATCAATTAATTTCATCTCTTATGTTTGTAAAAACTAATGGTATGATGTGATCTCCGTCCCTAGTTTTGGGTATCTCCTACAACTAAGGATTTCTTGTTAGATTTTTTGGTCGACTAAACAAAATTTTTAAGTAAAGAAATATTAATAGATAGCTTCACATGGATTTGGATGCAAGTGTTGAGAAATTCAAGGTTATCCATTATAGAAGATATGACTCCACTCAATATATCAAGGAGCTATGAGTTGATTTGGTTGGCTAGAAAAAATCTTTCCTTGAAACTCTATGAGTATTGATGTAGCCATATCTAGGACTATAAGGAGAGTTTTTCAGGATCCTTACCACAACATTACTCTAGAAATTTATTATTCTTAATCTAGTATATAAGAACCTGAGTTTTTGGAATGGGTCAAAATCCCGACCTTGTTTGAATTTTTGACTTGTATCTGAGAAAACTGGGAAAATATGGGAAGTTATAGAAATTTCTAGATTACACGCCGTGTACTCCAAAGTACATGCCATGTATGGGTTGGCCGTGTACAGGTCGTGTGCTCGCCGAGTAATTTCTATGTGATGACCATGTAAGGATTTCCTGCTACACGTCGTATAGTGTGGCTTGAAACGGCGTATATTCTTATTTCTGCGTACCGGCTGAATTCTAGCCATGTGTCAACCCGTGTGGCATGTCCAAGTCGTGTGGCTACCTCTGCTTATGTCAGATTACGGAAAAGGAAACTACACGGTGTTTAGTCCTTTATACATGTCATGTATTTTTATTTTTATTCACTTAAATGAAAGAGCATCGTGTCTTATTTTGGAAAAGATCTTATTCCCCAACTTCAGAACAGTTTTGTTCTGAAATCCCAAACTACATACCTTGCCCTAGATTATTCATCTGAAGTCTGTTCTTCAATTCTTCAGTGGCTATGGGATCACATCAGCAAGGCTAAACCTGCCCACCCTCTTTTGTTCTAGTTTTCTTTACTCACACGTCGTAGTTTCCATCAGAGTGGAATTTTTGGGATTTGACAAAAACGTAGATCTATGAATATCATCTTCGAATTGGAGCTCAATATCGGATGTGCCTACGTTTATGAGTCTCAGGTAGGTGTTTCATACCTCTTTTTGTTTTTTCATAGTCATTTGGGCGGCACGGATTTTAGCACATATTTGGATATTTTGATTGTGACCCTGTTTTACCTGCTATTGCATATTAAATTGTTTATTTGACCTAGGGGGTGCCTTTGAGTATGCCATGTTTCCTGTTTTTCATGAGAGGGGTTAGGTGAGAGGTTGTTTCTCATTTGGGTTGTTTTATCCGGGGGTTCCAAAATGGTATAATATTATTTTATTTGATTAAACTACTGAGTTTAATTGGTTAAGTCATGATATGAATTGTTAGAGGATTCCAAGACCTTGGTGCTGGTACGGGACTACTCATAGTTAGTGCAATTCAACTGTTTAGTTTGTTTGCCTATTTTAAGTTTTTCTTTTGATTAAATATATATGGGATGTGTGATATTTCATATGTTGGAACCTTCGAGTTGTGTTAGTCGTGGCCCGGATATTCTTGAGTGATGCTGATCACAGGTTGGGCTTGGCTCGGGTTACATTGGGTGGTTCTGACCATGGGATTGGGTGTCATAGATGTCGACTTGAGCCAATGTGACTGTCAGGTTGGGCATGGCCTAAGTTACTTGGATGTTAATGCCATCAGACTTGAGCGACATGGTCATAGGGACACGAGGTGTCAGAGACATTGTGGCTTGGGTACTATTTTGGTGATTACAACTCACCTAGAAACTTTGAGTAGAGCGCACATAGAGTGGTTCCGTTATGAGTTGGTTTTGACCACTCATGTGGGTAGAGTCCTCTGTTAGTTGTGGTTTAGGTACTATTTTTTTGGGGTTGCATTCCATAGGAATCCATGTGGAAGGTGAGGAGCCTTCAGGGGATAGCGTTGAGGCTGTCGGGTTAGGGGCAGAGGCTAGTCGTGGTTTGAGGGAATACATCGTTGTCCCTCCAGTTACTTTATTGAGGTCAAACATTGTTGTCCCTCTAGTTACTTATTTGAGGACAGACATTGTTTTCCTCCGAGTTACTACTACTTGGGCATTCCTTTAGGATGTTGGTACTTGAGACATGTAGTGTTAGGAGGCACAAGGTGCTGAGTTACTTGACGGGGATTCTGGAATTGGCTGAAGTAGGTGACACTCCATGGTGGCTGCTGAGCACTAGTGTAATTTATGTTTATTTGTGAATCATACTATTTATTGATTTCCTAATAAATGCATGCCTTCTTAAACACTTATATTAGGAACGCACCATTGGGTGGTATCCTATTGAGATTCATCTCACACCCTGTATGGGCCCTTCAGGACACGTGTAGACTTTATGGATTTATGTACAAGAAAGAGGTCAGCTTCAGGAGCTAGACTATAATATCTATTGCATGGAGATGGTATGGAATTTGAGGTCATGCCTGGCTAGAGTTTAATTTGTTTAGTTTCCATTATGTATCATCATTCTTACTTGTTATTGTAGCTACTATTGGTTAGCCATTAGCACCCCTTTTTTATATTAACTTGTTATGGATGCATGAATTGTCTATTCTAGTAGTTGTTACAAGTGTTCAGCATGTTGTTATGTTTACTTTCAACTGCACTTTCTTATATATTGCTTCCACTGTTTATTTCTATTGATTGTGCTTCCGTTATGCGGGTCTGGTTCGAGTTTGTTGAGCCATTTATTTCTGTTGCATGTTATATATTATTACTCAAGCGAGTACCATTATTTTTCCTCCTACAAGAGGGTATAGCCTCCCCACTATACCTATCTGACCCTCGCTGCAAGTTGGAAACCTTTGACGTTCGGGGAGGTGCACCTAAGGTAGTAACACCCGACTTGTTTATCACTCTTCAGGTGGTTGTTCGGGTCTGGGTCATTACATAGTAGTTAAGGGGAAACTAGGATTTGATAAAATAGTGGGAGACATTTATGATTTGAAAAATATAATTTCTAATAACTAATAATCATGATAAAAGTTTTAATTAGATTAAGTATTATTTTTTAGTAAATAAATGACACATAATACCATAAGTTTACTATGATTAATGTTGGACAAAGAACACATCCATTACGGAATGAATTTTTGTGCGTAGTACAAGATCATACACATATTATTACTGATTAAAATAAATAAGATGTGTTGGAGTCCCCACTACCTGTTCAGCAACCTCATTGAGCGAGAGAATGTGAGAGGGATGCATACAAGAGGTGTTGGCACCAGGGAACATAGTGGAAGTAGATGGGTTGGGGATTTAAAATATTTATTACTAGATAGATGTAACTATTTCATCTCTAGAAATTTACAGCCCGACATAAAATTTTAGGATCTCGCATTGATGAATTAAGCATGAAAAAACACTACTACAAAACTGTCCTTTAACGATGCTATTATTTATCAGCGCTAAAATAAAACGCTGATAAATGGCATAATTATCAGCACTAAAGAAAGTGCGGATAAATTAAACCTTTTATCAGTGCTTTTATTTTATTTCTGATAAAGAAAACCTTTATCGACGCTTTATTTTTAGTGATGATAAATGATATCCTTTATCAGTGCTTTCGTTTTAGCGCTGATAAAGGGTATCCTTTATCAGTGCTTTATTTTTAGCACTAACAAAGAGTACGCTTTATCAGTACTTTATGTTTAGAGCTGATAAATATTTCTTTCATCCAAGCATTTTTAGCAATGATAAAATAAAATAAGTAAATAAATTAAAAATAAAGAATCTATTTAGTAAAAAATATTACAAATTTAATTAAATAAATATTTATTGATAAAAATGAATTGATTGATTATAAATTATTAAATATTAAACATTTTATTAATTAGATAATTATGATAGTTAATATTATTATATTTTATATATTAAATATATAAATACATATTAATGTATATAAATATGATTATATATTACAAAATATTTATATGCTTTACATTAAATTTCTATATATTTATTGAATAATGGTATATAATTAACAAGTAATATGAATTAAAAATATTGACTAATTACATAGTACTAGACATATAATTGAATATCGTTTTATTTTTCAATTTAATATAGATCAAATGTGTGTTATATCGATGTCACATGTACATATAATTAATGCATTTTTATATACAATACACACACACAAAACTTATACATTTTTTCAATATTGTTAAAGTGTGTATATATTCTTAATCTAATCAATTTAACTCATTTTTTACATATATGCATGCACTCAAAAATAGATAATCATTTATAATGTTAAAAATATAATTTTTAAAAAATATTTATAAATAAATATATTTATAAATGTACATTCACTATATTTATACACTTATATATTTATAATTATAAATAAATAAATATTTTTTAAAATTATTTATATAATTATAAATAAATAATTATGTATATTTAAATAATTATTAATTTTATTATAAATTTACTTAAATAATTAATATATTTACAATATTTATATTTTTATATATTTATTAAATATATAAATGTACAGTTATATAAATATATAAGGATATAAATAATATTTTTTAAATATATTTCTATAATTATAAATATATAATTATAAAATTTTAATAAATATATTTAAAAAAGAATATATTTAATATATTTACTATATTTATATTTATATATATTTATTAAGTATTTATAAATATTTATAATTTTTTATTTGTAATTATAATTATAAATCCTTTAACTGCACTTCAGTAATAAGCATTGATAAAATAATCTTTATCAACACTTTTTTCGCACTGATAAAGAGGAGGATTTATCAGCGCTAAACAAAGTGCTAATAAAGATTGGTTTTATCAATGCTAAATAAGCACTGATAAATATTCCTTTTATCAGTGCTTTTTATATAAGCGGTTATAAAAGGTCTCTTTATCAGCACTTATTTTTTAAGCACTGATAAAAGTATCTCGATCTATTTTAAAAACCATAATCATTTGAAAACTCTTCATGATATAGAATCTTTCTATGGAAACCACCCACTATTAGCACTCCTCCTTAGTGAATCGAAGGTCAAATCACACCACTCAACTGACTCTAAACATTTCATCCTACATCCAAAGAGGGTCTCGGATTTTCTTCAACCTAGAAAGGTATTCCTTCCAATTTTCTTTGTGTATTTTTGGTTTCATTTTTTATTTCTTTTTCTATGATTTGTTTCTGATCCATTACTTATGATCATTTGTTTATGATTCATTGTTTATGATATTTTTTTATGATTTTTTTGTGATACATTGTTTATGGAACGATTTGGGGTCCATTGTTTATGATTTTTTTTGATCCATTGTTTAGGGAACAAATTGTGGTATGTTGTTTTTATTGACTACCGGTGTATGATATATTGTCTATATTTGACACTGAACCTTGGATTTATCCATTGTTATTTCACTGTTATGTTTTATATCTTCTTACTAAATAATTTGTTTATATATTTATATAGATTTGTATAAATTTTCATTATTATTCTTGTTTATTGACTACTAATTTGAGGTACATTGGTGGTTCCCTAATGATTATATATATGTTGACACCTTTCAGGGACACCTTAGTGTACATGCAGCTTTAGATTCTATTTTTTAGGATCCAAGTAAATGGAGTGATGTATGTTCCTCTATTGTTTATATGTATCATAGGATCTATTTCCTCTTAAGATTCACTATGGTCCTTAGTTTTCTTATGAATCGGATTCAAAGGGGTCATCCCCAATTAAGCACATGAGGTTTTATCATATCAAGCCTTCACTTTTTGAATCACTATGGTGCCTTTAGTACAAGTTATGTTTGAATAGAAAATTTTTATCTATATGATATTTCTTAGAGACTATAATACTAGTGTGACATGTATGTGTGTTTATATAACTATTGCATCATTTATTTCCATAGTTGTTTATCTAATAGGTATGCCTATATCAGGTAGTGATGATTTTGGGTCTGTATGTCCATTGACCCCAAGTGTCATGCTATAATTTTGTTTGACCTATGGTACTAATTGGTTTTATTTTGGGGGGAAGGGACCACCTCCCATTTATAGTTTTTTACACCGAAAGTTTAAACCATCCTTTAGTTACTTTGAGGTGTGTTAGAGGTCATAAGATGATCTGAACTAGTGTTGTTTGAGTAATTAAGGCTATGGTCATTAGACTATCCATCTTTTAGTTTACACCTATAAAGTTTAGTGATAATATCATTTATTATCTACATATATATCCATATATTTTTTCAAATTCCAACATCCCTTATTATTGGATTTAGAATATCTAGGTGCTCGGATATTCTAGTTGAAATGATCCATATTTCCTTTATTAAAATTTCTTATAACTTTCACTTTTGATATTGAATATATTTTGTGTATTTATTTATATATTGTATAAAATTAATCTTTTATGAACCCAATAGGATGGAAATAAACCAAAAATGTATGCATGTTAATCATTTAACAAATTAATATGAAGATGAAGTTAAAGAGTTCATCAAGTTTGCAAGAGATCATGCAGAAATCCCTTCTAAAATCCTATATCTTTGTTTACATTGTTGTTATCCTAGAAAAAATAGTCTGAAAGAGTTGGAAGAACATTTGATTTGTCATGGAATATATCAAATCTATAAATGTTGGACTAAACACGAGGAAAACTGAATGTGGGCATCGATTTGGATGATACTACAATTTATGAATCATTTGATATGAATAAATTTGTAAAAGATGATGGAGATCGCATGGAAGAAATGATAATGGAAACGAAAGATAACCTTTCTGATTTTCCAAAGTGGTTTGAGGAGTTAAATATATTTTCTAATAAACCATTGTATACCAGTTGTACTAAATACAAAACATTGGTAGTTGTATTGATGTTATATAATTTGAAAGCTAGTAATTGATGGATTGACACCAGCTTTACAGAACTACTTGGTCTTATGAGAGATATGATACCAGAAGAAAATGAACTACCATGCTAGACATATGATACTAAAAGACTGTTACATTCAATGGGATTGATCTCTAAAAAATACATACTTTTCCAAATTATTTCATATTGTTTCACAAGTACCATGAATCATTCATAAAATTCCAATGTGGCGCAGATCGATACAAGAAAAATGAATCAAGTCCTTCAAAATTTGTATGGTAAATTCTTATCATTCCATAGTTTAGAATACTATATGGATTTTAGGAAACCGAAATACAATTAACATGGCATCCAGATACAAGAATTAAACATGGTAACCTACATCATCCAAAAGATTCTCTTAAGTGGAAGAAATTTTATTACGAGTTTCCTAAATTTGGAGATGAGCTAAGAAACTTTCTTCTTGCATTATCTATAGATGGAATAAATATTTTTGGTGTATATAGTGGTACTCACAGTGCATGGACTATCATATTGGTAAATTATAATGTATTTTTGTGGTTATTCATGAATCTCAAATACATTATGTTGTCTCTACTTATATATGGACCAAAGAAACCCGATAATGGTATTAATGTTTATTTGGATCCATTGATCGAAGATCTATAATTGATGTGGGATAGAGGTGTTACAATGTATGATTCACATATAAGTGAAGAAATCACATTGACTTACAGGTTGTATGGAATGATAAATGACTTTCTTACTTATGGAAATTTATCAGGCTATAATATTAAAGGAATGTCGGGGTGTCCCATTTGTGAAAAATGCACATACTCAGTTCAGTTGAAACATTCCTCAAAGACTGTGTTTTTAGGAAATAGAAAAATTTTACCTTGATGACATAAATACCAATCCTAGATGACATCATTCTATGGGAATATCTAACAAGGTACAATGACATCTCCAGCAACGGGTTATTAACTGTACAAAAACGTAAAAAGCATTGACATTTTTTTTGGTAAACCATTTTCTAAAAATCATACAAAATCAGGTTGGAATAGGAGATCAATTTTCTTTGAATTACTTTAATGGAATTTTTTGAATGCCATACATTTTCTTGATGTCATGTATATAGAAAAAAAAATTATTTGATAGTTTTATTGGAACGTTACTTAATGTTCATGGAAAAACGAAAATGGCATCAAGGCTTGGTTGGGCTTGATTGAAGTGGGGATAAGGGAGAAGTTGGAATCGGTGAAGGGTAAAAGGTATAATTTTCTTCCTCCAATATCTTACACTGTATCCGGAGAGTAAAAATTTAAATTTTTACTTTTCCATAAAAGTGTAAAATTTCCACAGGGGTATTCATCAAAAATCCAGAATTCCATGTAAATGACTAATTTGAAGTCACAAGGACTAAAATCACACTATTTTCATGTTTTTATGCAAGATTTAATGCATGTTTCTTTCCTTTAAATTTTTCCTCAAAATGTACAACAAAAATTAACCAGAATATACTTATTTTTCAAAGCCATATGCAGTAAAGTTGTAGACCCGATGAAGTTTCCCATCGTGAATAATGAGATTTCAATAATATTATGTGAATTAAAAATGATCTTCCCACCATCATTTTTTTGATATAATGGTATACATGATGGTTCACTTGATCAAAGAGGTTCAACTATGAGGACCTATCCATTATAGATGGATGTAACCAATTGAACAGTATATGATGATTTTAAAAGGGTATGTCATGAATTGAAGTCATCCAGAAGGTTGTATTATAAAACGATTTATTGTTGAAGAAGCTACTGAATTATGTATATATTACCTATCATTTTTTTAAATCATTAGTATCCCAATGTCTCATCACATTAAATGCCTTATTGTTGAATGGATTTACAAAAGAGATGTTGTTACATTTACCTTGACAGAGTGGGAGCAAGCACATATTTACATATTACATAATAGTGAAGATGTTGATCCATACATTGAAGTCCACAAATAAATTCTTAAAGTTTTGAATCCATCAAGGGATGAAAGATGGATATTAGATAAACATAATAAATAGTTTATAGGATATTTCAGAGATCAAATTTATTAGGAGTTATCTAAAAATCCAGTTTTAATTTCCAAATGACTTCAATGTCTATCCAAAAGACCGAATGAAAATTTTATATCTTACACTGGATTTTTAATCAATGGTTTTACGTTCTATTGAAAATAAAGCTATGAATTTAGTACGATGAAAAATAGTGGTGCTATGCTTGTGGATAAAGTGATGCATATATCTAGTTCAAAGGATAGAAATCCAATTTATTCAAATATGTCATATTTTGCCATTATCGAATAGATATACGAGTTGGATTATATAGAATTTCAAGTGCCACTTTTCCATTGAAAATGGGTTGAAAATATCAATGGAGTGAAACTTGATGAAATGGGATTTATGAAGGTGAATTTTAGTGTAGAAGGGGAAAAAGATGAGTTGTTCATAATGGCATCACAAGTAGTGAAAGTATTTTATGTCTTTGATCCAACAAACAATAATTGGTTGATTTTCCTTCTAGTTACTAAAACAACTGTTGATTCTGATGAAAATTCAATAAAGTATGACCCATTAATTAGGACTTTACAATCAATTCATGTCTCTCCCACTGTAGACAATGTCTTGTACGTTAGAGGGGACTAAAAAGAAGGTATTTGGATTCTTGAAAGAGAAACCAAATCCTTGAAACCTTAAAAAAAATAAAGAGAGTTCAATGAGAAGGTAAAAGTGCTTTTTAATGTATTATATTTTTCCTCATAATATTATATGTTATCTATTTAATTAACAAAATCAAAATTAAATTTTTGACTACTCATGTAGACAGTTTCTTCTGCAAATGATGATGTCACCAATCCCTCATAAGAACAAACTATAATGAAGGAAACTCTTTGGATAGATACAAAGGTAATGTTATGATATAATTTCTCTATTTTAACGAAAAAAATATATAATAGAACATTGATTTAATTTTCATTATTCCTTGTAGAGTTCATTTATTTTAGACAATTTTTGTCCATTTTTCATGCCTTTTCAAGAAGAGAAATGAAATTGTCTCTGCTCAATTACAGAGGTAATCTTGATGTTTGCACAGTAAAATTATTGTCTATAAAATTAATGTATTGTTTCATATATATGTTTAATTTATTTATTTTTAGTATTACTCGCATAACAATTGTTTTCTTATATATGTGGATTATTTTTTTTTGAGTTGGTGGTGTTCTGTCAAACATTCATACTCCTTCTCCCTTAAAATATTTTCACCCCTATAGTGGTGAATTTATCACTTTCTTTTAAGTTACCTTCACTACCTTTTTAGGAAGAGAAACAATTCCACCTCTCCTCAATTACAGAGGTAATATTAATGTTTTCACAGTAAAATCATTATCCATATAATTAATTTATTATTTCATATGTATATTTAATTTATTTATTTTTAGTATTACATACATAATAATTTTTTTCTTATACATTTGGATTATTTTGTTCGAGTTAAGGGTGCTCTTTCCAACATTAAATCTCCTTCTCCCTTAAAATCATTCAACCCCTATAGTGGTGCATTTATCACTTTCTTTGAAGTTACCTCCACTACCATTGCAGGAAGAGAAATGACACTACCTCTACTAAATTACAGAGGTAATATTGATGTTTTCACAGTAAAATCATTGTCCATATAATTGATGTATTGTTTCATATGTATGTTTAATTTATTTATTTTTATTATTAATCACATAATAATTGTGTTCTTATACATGTGGATTCTTTTGTTCAAGTTGGGGGTGATGTGTCCAACTTTCATGGTACTTCCCCCTTAAAATATTTTCACACATATAGTGGTGCATTTATCACTTTCTTTCAGGTTACCTCCATTGCCTTTACAAGAAGAGAAATGATGTTGCATCTACTCAATTACAGAGGCAATATTGATGTTTTCACAGTAAAATAATTATCCATATAATTAATGTATTGTTTCATATGTATGTTTAATTTATTTATTTTTAGTATTACCCACATAATAATTTTTTTATTATATAGGTGGATTATTTTATTTGAGTTGGGGGTTCTCTTTCCAACATTCATCCCTTTCTGCACGAAAACTTCGACAAACTTATTCTCTGACAAAACCTTTCACTCATGTAATGTTGAAATTTATCACTTTCTTTCAAGTTCCCTCCACTACTCAATCAGGTAGGTAATATTGATATTTTCATATTAAAATAATTTTCCATAGAATCAATGTATTATTTCATATTTATGTTTAATTTCTTTCTTGTTAGTATTACTTATAATAATTTTTTTCTTATACAGGTGGATTCTTTTTTTTTTGAGTTGAGGTAGTTTGTTCAAAACTACTCATGCAATGTTGGCAGTTCGATAATGAAATTCAATGGAAATAATGGTAACATTGACAGTTATGATTGTTTTTTAATTTATGTAGTAATTTTTATTTATGTAATTGTATAAACAAATGTTTGAAATTTCTATAATATAGTTTTTTTCTGGTATTTGTGTTTTAAATTTTATTTTATTTAAATTATGTATTGGTATTTTTTTTATTGATATCTAATGTGTTTTTGGTGTGTTTATGGTTTTTTAGTGTGCTATAATATCACAATGTAGTATTTCCCTTTATCAGTTCTTTTAAAAGCACTAATAAATAGAAACTTTATCAACTCTTTTAAAAGCACTAACAAAAATCACATTTATCAATTCTTCTAAAATTGATGATAAAGGTTTCATTTAGTAGTGCTAAATTAAATAACTGATAAAATTAATGGGATTTTAACATTTCTCACATTGTTAATGCTTTTATAGTGATGAAAAAGGCCATTTATAGTGATGTTAAAGGCCAATTTTATAGTAGTGAAATAAATTGAACCATTACCTCATTTTATTCGATGGTGCGTTCGAAAACTAATCATTATTTGTGACTATTTATTAAAGTAACTGATGTTATACCCTTCTAGATTTTACATGTGTGCTTAAAAATTCTATGGGAATTTCAATCATCAATATCTATGTGCTATAATGGAGATTTATTGATGCATGAAATGTCCTGATGTTCACTATAATTCTGATCCTTCTATCCATGAAGAAGAAATTAGATCAATCACTTGGATCAGCTTATTCTCTCTCTATGATGTGGGGGATATGAGAGAGAGGTTATCAAAATCATATAATGATAGTAATCCAAATGATATCATCATCTTCCTTATATAGTGAGATTTATAATACCCAAAAATGGATCCCCCCCCCCGAATATGTATTACCCACTAAATATGCCATAAAAGATAGGTTATGAACAACTAACTATGTTATGAAGGTCATTTATATTCTTATAAATTACTTATAATATAATAAATTTATTACATTATAAAAGTGATCCATTTAACCTGACTCGTTATTCATGAAAATATTAAAAACCCTTGAATATTAAAATAATATTCATTTGTTAAATATTATTCTATGTATTTACTTAATTACTAGTTAATATATTAGATAAATTAATTTAATTCCAATTTTTTTATACTCAAATAATTATGAGTTTATTTATTACTTTGTTATTTTTTATTGTCAACCATCTTCTAGACCTTATCATGGGTCCCACCATGACCTATACTCGTATTCATTAGAATAGGATAACCTTTTGAATATTCTAACTATGTGACCCTCTAGGCCATAATATTGATATAAGTGAGTAATAATCACAGACCAGGAGTGAATTTTAGCAACTCATCAAGGCCCCTCAGGAGACAAGGAATAGTCATAGCAATGACAACCTCCTATGAACACACACTGTGTCATGTAATATATTTGTCTCATGATATCTTATAAAGAAAGACTCGCAAAATATTCCATCATCTTTCTTTTTTTATTATTTGTTGACCTAATTGGATGTACATACCTTCTTCTACCATATCCATGGATTTAGAAAAGGTACTTCTATCATGATCAGTTAGTCTTGATATATCACTTCCTTTCATAAGCAAAATAAATCTATCTTTATCATTCAATCAATTTAATACCACTAATGAAATTATCAATGAAATCTACCTCATCATGAAATAAATTTCATGGTTTTCATCTTGTATCAATGTATGTAATCAAATGGTATGAATTTATAGTAATTTCAATTCAAGATACCAATGAATTTTTCATGAATAGGAATTTCCAATGACACCTGAAACTTTTGGTGTTCCGATTAGTGGGTCAATCCTCATGATCTCTTCTTATTAAGTTCACTGTGTGAGAACTTCATAAGAATAAGTATCAATGCTTATGATCCCCTGTAACCTAATGGTTAAATATCATTTTTTTATAGTTAGTATGGTGTGATTTTACCATAAGACTTATTTTTAATATTAATGTCATGGTATCTATTAGATCTCATTATATCTTTAAATATATATAACCCATTAATATGATAAATAATCTAAGAACATTACCATGTAAATAGGTTATGCGGAATTATCAACACTATTATGGTAAGTGTGCATCATGTATAACTCACTGTATACATGATATAGTAATCAAAAAGTATAGTTAAAGTTGAGTCTAGGGAACCCACTTTTACAACACTCCCAATTTCACTAGAGTTAACTCGTTAATTATCCTTTTTATCTCTCACATGATACAATTATGCTTGTACTGAGTTATGGATTTAGTTGTTGGGATTTCTAGGTATTTATTTCATGGATATGATGTTATATTCACCTCCTTCATTAAGACACCTCAAGTGATGATATCCCCTAGTATATTCCTCTTCTACTTTGTCTAAAACTAAAAATTTTTCCAGTAAAATTATATTATGATTATTGTTATATTATGATAACACTATACTTACTTGGTGAAATTCTAAAAACTAGAAAAATCATTATTAAAATTTAAATTGTTTCTTTAGCTACATACAAATCCACAATGCACTTGATATTTTTAGATATTTCTATAACTAGATTTAATGATATTATCTTACTCATTACCTTATCCTAACTATTATATTAGATCCTATTTATCAAAAGTGATATGACTGTGTATCCCCTTATTACTAGTGTCCCTTTTTTCAATTACTAGGTATATATCCCACATACTCCCTTAAGTACAATTGGATAGTTCTAACTTCATCCCATGTAGTTCTCCTATATTTAACTTATATTTCCCTACAATAAAGTATATATTGGAAATATCTAGTACATAGAATAAATTATGTGATAGATCCATTACTGAGGCTTATGGAATTCTACTGACCACATTAATATCCTCTTTAATCTCATGTCATTCTTCATGGAGAGATTTATTCCATGTAATGTTGGTAAAAAATCTACCTTGATTTATTCCAACCTATATTTTTCAAATACCTTGTCAGCATATGTACTTTGACATGGTCTAAGAAACACATTAAATCTACCATGCTAGATCTCATTCCATAAAACTTAGTTTGTTATTTTAATTCAATCTCTTGTAGAGTTACTTTCATTATGGTTATAGCTAACTATCAGACTAAATAACTATTTTCCATATGTTATTAAAATACTATACTTGAAAATAGTGGTGATACCATGGACCATTTATAGAAACATGGAGAAAATTAATTCTTAATGAATATTATATAATCTTATTTCTTACTTCAATCCAAACATAGATTTTAGTAACTTACATCCATTTTTGGCATTCTATGGTGTCACCAAATCTTTCTAGTCAAATCATATGGACACTTCTCAATAAAGGTGGTCTTTAAATCAAATTATAAATATTATGACCATTGAAAGTATCTATGATAAGTATAAACCAAATGGATTCAGTATGATAATTGGTGTAAAGGATTCATCATAGACTATGGCTAGAGAAATTTTTTTAAAACTTTAGACCATTAATTATGTCTCATTGGTCCAAAATTGACCATATATATATTTTTTTATTTAATACCATTGTAGTATAAAAATTTTAAACATTAAAAATTCTATGAACATATACTTTGATATATGGAATCCATTATTGAATTTTAAATAAATTTTTCAATCTTAGCTTTTTTCCATTTACTACTTACTTGTTGGATTTATTATTCTAAATGAATAATGTATCAACCACCATAGTGAATATAAAACCACTAATATGGTTTAATCTTTCCCAAATAGTATGAGTCTATGCAAACTTCCTTTTATATAATCTCTTATTGAACTTAATCTTATGCCAACCACTTATACATATTCATCATTGAATAAATCCATGTTAATATTTCTCCCACTATATCAAATAGAGATGTGAACCCTTTTATAGAAATGTAGTCTATAAATTGACTATAATTTTTTTATCATAGGTATTATATAATATCCTATATTAAATTTAGGATACTAATAGATATTCACTTTGTGTTTTTCTTGATGAAAGTGTGTTCATATTATTAATAAACTCTTTGCATATAAAGATGTCTTATTATGAAATAATGGATTTCTTTCATACTATAACTCAAATGATATCTATTTGTCATTATTTTTGGAATATGTTTATGTGATAACACCTCTATTTTTGAATCATGACTCTAAAAATGATGGAATATTTTAAAATCCATATGAGTTTCATCATTTATGGTCATTTTAGTAACATCATAAATCTGATGTGTATAAGGAAATGTTCATTTAGTAATTACTCCACGTTATATTTTAATGATCAATTATTTCATGTATGACTCATAATTTATTATCATTATTAACTTCATATATTTGGTGTGTATAAGGAAATATGAGTTTAGGAATAAATCCACACTATATTTTCATGATTGATGAATGTTTGATCAATTTATTATTTGGAACATGAGCCTAAACCAACCCATATATTCTATCAATTAAATTTTCTTACTTCACATTTCCATCCCTTAAGACTATTAAAGGTAATATTATATGAATTTACCTCTAAATTAACCTTGGAATACTTCATGCTCTCTAGCTAAACTAATTCCAAAAGATTTTTTTATTTCCCTTATTTTTAAAGATTTCTTTATCCAAAAATAGAGAAGTAAATGTATCAATAATACCTTAGTTTTTTAGCTACATAGAGTTTAAATACCATACTTGGTATATACTTTATATCTAACTTTAGTTTTACTTGAAAAATAATTATCTTTCCATAATTGGGTATTAAAATTATTTCATTTTATATTTATCCATTATTTCAATGATTCAAGTATTACTGAAATATTATTTGAGTATGAGACACCACAAGCAACAATCATTCCAAAAATTTAATAATATATCCTTGTGTCAAATAGAAATGTGAGATATATTTAATGGTTATACTTAAAAAACTTTAACAAGAACCAATAAATTTAGGAAATTATAAGTTGTGTACTTCTTAGCATGGACTTAAGAATTACCCTTTCATGAATGCTTGGAGAATTAACCTTACTTGTTGTAATGTTTATATACTTACTTGGTTTTTGTATTTAAATACATATACATGAAAATAATATTGTATTTAATGCCACATAATTAAAAAAACAACATTACATACAATGATGAGTGTAATTTAGTTCAATCCTCTTCTTTCTTATCCATCAATTAATTTCATTTTATCTTCCATAATCTTTTATCATGAGATTAAAAGGAAATGTCATCAAGTATGATTATTTGCCTCTTTTCTTTGAAGGACACTGTGAAGGTACCTTTGTAATCACACTTTCTATGGGCCATTTTACCTTTTTTTAAAAATTTCTCTATAATAACTAAATATTATGATTTTTATAAGTTCTTATTTACATGGATAAAATTACCCAAAATATAATGAAGTATTTTCCCCATTTAAAAATATTTTTTAATCCTAATAAAACTTTAGTAATTGGGTGGTGAATTTATAAGAATGGGATGTATTGAATTATCATGTATCATCTTTCAATTTACATGTATTTTTTGTAATCATCATCTCATTCTATTTCTCACTTCACTTTTCCCTCACAAATTTCTTAGAGTTGAGACTACATGTGAAACCATCCATGTCCTGGTGTTATTTTCATATATCAGTGGACATTGATGATTTCATTATGATGTAAACATAAAATGAATCATTATTGAGGATCCTATAAGAATCCTTATCACCCTATATTCTTGGATAGGATCAATAGGTGGTATGGACTCCATTATAAAGAATTTCTCATCAAATTGTAGTACGTTGTTCAAGAACCTACAGTAGACTTGGAAATTATTGTTGGTTAGGAAAATTTATTTTTCCATAATTGATTATAATGAACATGTAGTATTACTATCCATTTTTATAAAAAAAATAAAACTTACGAATATTAGTAATTAATCTTGATTATTGATTAGACATTACTAGTTAATTAAATCATAATATGCCTCCCACTATTTTATTGAACCCCATTATCACTCACTATTAGATTCATAATACTCATTATCTTGAGTATTCTAGTGGAAATGATCTCTGAAACCTCCCCTCATAGTCCAAGTTATGGTTGCACCACTACTCAAAGAGTTTTAGGGTAACCCTTTGACTAGACAACTGCATTAACTCGTAGCTCCATGAACTATTGAATGAAGTCCCATATTTTATGAATTGTAACCTTGATCCAATCAATAATATTCACCTCTAAAATAGAAATAAGTTTCATATTGATACTTCTTTATTTCCATCATTAGTTAATTAAACCCAGCACACTTATAAGAACTCTCCAATAGTTGGAGGTACCCTCAAATAGGGCTGATGAGATCCTAATACACCTAGTTTTGATCAAATTATAATGAATAAGGTGTTATGAATTAATATTACTTTGAGGAATTTTTTTATTTCTCAATAAATGAAATAATTTTCAATCTGATATGCTTGTATTATGTGATCACACTAAAAAATTCACAATGAATTAAATATAAAACATTCATTTCATCTTAATCTATTTTAATATATTAATTTTTTTTATTTTATGTGAATGTGTAAACATTCATATTCATAAAACAATAGTACACTATGTATAAATTAAATAAAAAATATGATTGATCATGATCATTTACTATTAGTTGATCCATTGAACCTAAATGGATCAACTATAATGATAAGGTCTAAATACCCAAATCGTGTCTGGCTCGTATCACACATTTCACCCCTATACAATGTATCCATGTCTCATTTGAAATAATTCCTTTTATCAGTGTGTCCCACATCATATAATGTCCTTTACATTACACGTATACACTCATTAATTCCCAAAATACATATAGAAAAATATTGATGGATGTGTAGGACCTTATATATATAAAGTGTGGAAAGATTATGCACATACCGTCAAATTAAACTTCACACAACATTGGTCTTTCAACACTCAAGATCAATCAGTAGGTAATATACACACGATATAAAATTAATTTGGAAATAAATTCTACTTGAAGAAAATTTAAATGAATTAAAATAATCTTATCTTATTTTAATCCATAAAATATTAATCATTGGGTCCCTAGAAAAAATTAATGCATTCAAAAAAATCAAACTATTTGAATTTTTTTTTTAAAAACCCTCAGGTGGCCTATAAAACCCTTAAAAGGTGTTCTAGACCATTTTTAGTCTTAGATAAGGTTGTATAGTTAGGGAAAGACCTGACTTGGCATGGCTGTTGGAGCAGACAGAGGCATCTCTCAAATGCACTATGTAGGTAATAGTGGAGGGGTAGGGAGGCTATTTTTACCTTCTATATAAAGTAATATAATAAATTATATATACATAACCCACACTTATCTGGGGTGGGTCTTCAACAGCCACCTCCCCTCAAATGGGGCTGCACATTTTTCCTTAAAGGGGGTGTATCTGCCTCCCCCACCTTAATTTTCTTTCTATGAAGGTACCCCCCCCCCCCACCATTTTAATTTTTTTTATTTGATAGGCTTTAGGAGAAAGAAAACCCATTTTTTCATTTTTTAAAAATTATTTGGTACTTTTCCAAAAAATATAAAAGCATATACTTTAGGTCATTGAAAAAAAATTATTAGAATTCTATAATTTTGTAGAATAATTTCCTATCGGAAAACCCAATTCCAGCCACTGGCACCCAACTATAAATCTATGGTTCCTAGAAATTTACCACTAGAAAAATGAATATAAATAAAATTATCATATAAAACACAAATATATATATATATATATTCTTTAATTTTTGAAAACTGAAAAATTGGTTTCAGGGTGATTTAAATCTTTGGATGGTCATAACTTCATCGTCTGAAATATGATCGAATCCCATTTCGATTTTATAGATCAGTTATGATTCCCTCTACCCAAATTTAATGAAAATTTAATTTTTTATTTAGATTAAACAATCACAGGACCCCTTAGATACAAATATTTATTACTAAGGTGCACAACAGAAGCACATAAGCTGAGAATTTAAATTTTTTATCACCGGATTGATGTAACTATGTCATATATGGTGATTCAGAACACAATATGAAATTTTTGGATCTCTCATGAAGTAATTATGCATGGAAATTAAATATAAATTTTTCCACGTTCAATGCCAAGTTGCATTTGACAACCGCTCATCGTCAATGATCGTTACTCAAAGGAACTGACGTCAGATCCCTATAGAAAATCCACATGCACTTAAAAGTTTTTTTGTAATTTCAATTGTTGATATCTAGGTCCAAGGTTAGTGATCTGAATATTCCTTTGACATCCCAATGATCACTGAAATGTCGATCATTTCATCAATGAAGGATTGATTGGACTGATTTCATCGATGGACTACTTCTCACTCTAGGATGTGGGTGATATGAGAGAGAGAGTCTCAAATTCATGAACTCAATATTATGCCAAATGAGAGCCTCTTTTTACTTATATATAGAGATATATAATACCTATATATAGAACCCCAACCCCATGAATATGTATTACCCACTAAATATCTCATAAATGGAATGTTATAACCAACTAACATTTTCATAAACATCATTTATATTTTTATCACTTACTTGTAATATAATAAATATATTACATGATAAAAGTGATCCATTTAACTCAACTCATTATTCACACAAATATTAAACTAGCATTGAGTAGTAAAATAATATTATTCATTAAATATTTCTCTATGTATTTAATTAAATACTAGAAAATAAATTAAATAAATAAATTCAATTCAAATTATTCTATAACCAAATAATAATTTATTTATTTATTCCTTGGCGATCATTTATTTTCAGACATCTCCCAGACCTTATGGTGAGGCCCACTATGACCTATAATTATATTCATTAGAATAGGTAGAATTTTTAATACGTTAAGTGTGTAACCCTCTAGTACCTAATATTGATACCAGTGATTACTACTCACAGACTATGATTAGAGTCTAGCAACCCATTAATGCCCCTAAGGAGATAAAGAATATTCATAGAAACAAAAACCTCCTATAAACACACATCGTGTAATATAATCTCTTTGTCTCATTATATCTCATATAGCAAGGCACACATTGAATTTCATCAACATTTATTGCTTTATTTTTCATTGAACTTACTGGATAGAAATTCTTTATTCTACCATGTTCATTAATTTAGAAAACTTACTACCATCCTGATCAACTAGGCCCGAGATATCACTTCCTTTTAGAGAATTTTTTTTATCTTGATCATTCAATCAATATCATACCACTAACGGCATTACAAACATAGGTTATTTCTACATGATATAAATTTCATGGTTTTCATCTTGCATCAAAGTACATACTCAAATGGTATACATATATAATAATATAAATTCGATAGACGAATACGTGTTCTCGTAAATATGAACTACCAATGACTCATGAAACATGTTGTGTTCCTATTATCTGGTCAACCCTCGTGATATCATCTTCTTGATATCACCAAGTACAAACTTCATGAGAATAAGATCAATGCTTATGATAACCCATCACTCAATAGTTAGACATCATCTATGTCTAGCCAATATGATGTATCTTGACTAGAGGACAAATGTTTATGATTAATGTCATAGTATCTCAATGATTAAATTATGGCTAGGAATTGTTATAACCAATTTATATGAAAAATAATTTAATAAAATTACCATTTAGATAGTTAAAACATAAATATCAACACTATTATGGTAAGTGTATGTCATGAATAAATCACTACATACATGATATAGTAATCAAAAAGTACGATTTAATTTGAGTATAGGGAATCCACGTTTATAACAGGAGGTACATGGGAATGCACCTATAATCTATTTCATTAGTAAAAAAGTTATATCTGTAGAAATGATAATGAAACATAGGGACTTGTATTTTTATTCCATGATATCTCATCTCATATCTCTACAGAAAGTTAAAGTGAGGATTTAGATAATTTGTATTGCTACAATACTATACCATTATGAATTTGATGACATATACATAGCTAATGATCATGTCTTTGATGAATTTAAGTACATTTATTAGTTTGTGATGTTATCCTTCCATGTAGATTAGAAATAATACATTAATATCATATTATCATCCTACCTTCCAGGTTCACCTTATTCAATAATTATTATGATATGAATAGTATGAATGAGAAGCTCAAGGAATCTTTGACTAAGATTCACTAGGCTTATAAGAGTTACATGTAACTCTGTTCTACAACACTTATAGTGAACAAGTTGAATGAGAAGGTGAAATTTTTAATTAAAAGTTTCATGCAAAAGAAGCCTTAGAAACACCCTTTAATGAAACCATAGATAAAGTTTGAGAAAATCAGATATGAGTCTATTTTTTCATGTGTGGAAAGAAAGGTCACTAGAAGATGAATTGAAATGAATTTAAAAGGAAACAATAAAACTCTTTTAATTAAAGAACATTCATCAATGAATTTAATATTTCTATTTTTCTTTTGATTAATAGATAATATATAAGTGTCATGAATTTGTATCTAAATACAAAAAAATAATTTTATAAACTTTACCAGAAGTAAGGTGAATTCCTTAAGTTAATGAGAAATGGTGATTTATATATCAGCAATGAAAATTTCACAATTTATAATTTCTAGGTTGGATGATTCAGGTTACACTTTTACTAAGTATAACCAAAATAATTATCTCATGTGTCCATTAGACACAATGAAAAATTATTCCATTATGGAATGAATGTTGTTTGTGGTGTTTCTCACTCAACAAATAGTTCAGTAAAAATTGTTCATTAGTAATAAATAATGAATATGAAATGTAATAATCATGCCTAGTTATATAAATATAATTATTTCTCAAGTAAAAAATAGAATTAGTAGTTAAGGATATGCTATTTATAATGTTTAGACTCTTTGAATATAAAAAACATAGGTATTGTAGACATAATTACTTATCATGTTTTATAAAAATAAACCTTTTGAAATAAAATTAAGTCACAATGCTTCTAGAACTAATTCAACAAGATACGTGTGAATTATTACATGGATAAGATAGAGGTAAATTCATGTACTTCATGATATTTCATTAAGGTATTTAAGGAATGTAAATGTGAAGTATGGAATGGACTTTTTAAGAAGATATGAGAGACTGTTTGGGATAGTGAGACAAAATATCATAACTTATCATTCATCTATCATTTAAAATGTTTAGTGGATTTATTACTAAACATTCAGTTTCTTATGCACATAAGATCCATGATTTTAGTAAAATAAGGATCAATGAAGAGTCTTACAAACATCCATTGATCATTAAAATTTATCATGGACCAATTCCTAAATGAACCTTTATTTATACATAATCAAAGTCATGATTTTGTTAGAAGGATAAGCAGTTATTAATCTTATAATGGTTTTATAGTCATCCATTATCTTTTTGAGACATTAATTGAAAATATTGGCATTAACCCATAACCATATTCCAACTATAATAATAAATTGGATATCATATTAGTTATAATATTAAATAAATCCATTATGTGACAAAACATTTGTTTAGACATAAGTAGTTTTTTGAGATTAAGGTAACAAACAAACTTCCATCCAGAAAAACACAAAGTGAATCTAAGGTAAAGTCAAGGATCAAGATTAGTAGGTATAATCAAGTGATAGGATATGTTTATATAAGAGGGTGCATATATTTATTTTATATTGTGGGAGAAATATTGACTTGGATAAATTCAAGGCTTAGGATACACAGGTAGTTGTCATGGGGTAAAATTCCCCAAGAGTTTATGGAATAGGAATTTTCTAGAGACAGATATTGTATAGGATGATTAAAACCAAGATATTGTTTTATATTCACTGATGAAGGTGATATTTTCTTCAAATATCCTATAAGTAATTATTAAATATAAATAAGTTGAAATTACAAGTGGATATTATTTCAATAAAATGGATTCCATATAACAAAATAAATTTTGTATTTTTGTAGTTCTCTAACTGGTGTAAAGTCATTTGTGGGTATTCAATAGAAACTATAAATAGATGGTAAAATATGATACCAATAAAGCCTGATTGGTTATACCAAGTCACCAGGATTAAATCCATTAGATTTTTATTTTTTATATAAACTTTATATGATCCTTATATTGAGCATTGGATTTTAAGAGCTTCTTTCTTAAAATGTATCTATATGATTCAGACAGAAAGGGTGGGTGACACCAAATAATTCAAATAAGGAATACAACTTGTAGAGATCCATTTATAGATTAATTCATGCATCATGATAATATAATATTAATTTGGAACAAAATTATGGCATATTTCTATAAGAGTTTAGTAGGGGAGCCATAGTTTTCTAAGTGAAATGTGTTGAAAACATATGAAAAAATAGTTATTAGTATTATAGTTAGTTAGAACTAGGTTGAATGTATCTCTATATAGATTGAATTAAAGTAATAACTGATGTTCTAGGGAACAAAAACAAATAAGGTAGATCTAATGGGTTACGTGAACCAAGTTAAAATACATATACTGATAATGTATTAAAATAATTTGAGAGAGAATTATTACTAATATCACATGGCATAAATCCATCAATTAATACATGTATGAGACATAGGAGTATATTAAAATGGTTAGTAGAATTAAATATTCCTTCATGACGGATATATCTCATATTTCATTCTATGCACTAGATATGATATTTCCAACACATGTATTGTGGTGTTAAAATATCAGATAAATCCAAGAGAACTAAAAGGGAACAAATAAAATCTATCCAATGATACTTGGGAAAGTACAATGGATATGTACTGGGTATATCTAGAGGTATAAACACTGGTTATTAATGGGACAAAAACTAGTCTTTGTATAGATTAATTTGATCATGTATCATAGTTAGGCTAAAAAAATGGGAAAGATAATATCATTGAATCCATTGGTATCCATATCTAAAAATACCAAGTATATTTCAACTTCTAATACAACTAAATAAGTTTTATAAAAATATAAAATCATTTTTTCTAGTTCTTGGTATTGAACCTTTGGTATAAGAAAATAGATCGTGATTATTATATAGGAAAAAATTATATACTTGGAGATATCATTTCTTGAGGAGTTTTACTTAAGTGGGTGAAGATGTAGATAGCAGAGTATCCATGTAAGAAAATGTGGTAGCCTCGATGACTAAACTAATTTCTCAGCAGAAGCAAGATCTTATCATGTGAGAGATAACAGAGATTGTTTGAAAGTTGGATCTAATAAAAGTGGTATTGTTGTGAGAATTAGTTCCCTCAAAACTACTTGAATAATACTTTCTGATTACCATATCATGTATATAGAGAGTTATACATGGTATTATATTTCCATAATAGTGTTTATAATTTTTCATCCACTATATACATGATAGTTTACATAGTTTATTTTTCCAATCAATATGTTATAGAAGTTCCCATCTATAATGAAAACCTTGAGATACTGTGATAGTGATATTAAACTTATGTCATATGGTCTAGTTAATACATACTAACAGGACATAGATGATTTCTAACTATCAGGTGTTTGGGGCTTATAAGTGTTGAATCTTCTTCTCATAAATTTTTCAATTGGTGATCTCGAGTAAATGAGATCATGGTGACAGGAATTATAAAAGGAACATGAAATGTCTCAAGTGTCATCGGATGTTTTTATCTACAGGCATGTGTTTTGGTCTCTATACTTGATATCATTATTAGTTTGTATAATTTGATTGCATACTTTATTGTAAGACGAAAACCATGGAATTAATTTAATAGTGAGGTAACTTGAATTGGGTGTGTCATTGGTGGTATGGAATTGGTTGAATGATCAAAATAAGATTTTTAAATTCTCAAAATAAGAGATATATTATGAATATTTGACCAGGATAGTAGTACCTTTATTAAATCCATGGCATGGTGATTGAAGGTAAGTATATCCAGTAAGGTCACAAATATATAAAGTAAGAAAATTTAATTACATGAAGTTTGTGTCCTTATTTATAAGGTATCACATTAAAATAGATTATATTAAATAATATGTGCTCGTGGGAGGTTTTCATTTCTATAACTAAACCTTATCTCCTTAGGTGTCAAGATTTGTTTCTAGAGACCACTCTTGGTCTGTGAGTAGTAATCATTACTATCAAGATAAGGGGTTAGAGGGCCATACACAAAAGTGTATCTAGTTTCTTGTCCAATTCTGTTGAATTGTAATTTAGGCCATTATAGTTCCCAAATTAGAGGAAAAATATTTTTCTTGGTTTAAATGGTTGCAATAAATAAATTAATTCATTATTATTTGAATAAAAAATAATTTGTAATTAATTTATGTGATAAAACTATTCAAAATTTTAAGTTAATACAGGACATAATATTTAGCTATTGAGTATTTATTTATTCAAGGTATGTTAAATAATTTTAGGGAGACATGTTGATTTAATGACTCGTGTTTTATCACATAGTGTGGTTTAGTTGTTACAAGTAAGTTATAAAATATTTATGATGTTTTCCACTTTATTTCAATATCACACTCAATAAATATGGTTTGATTCAAAGGATGTTTTTTATAGAATCAAAAAAGTGAAATTTCCATAAATAAAATTCACATATTTAATGAAATCAAGACCACTATTCATAGTGATTATTCCTCCTACAAATTTTTAGGGTGTCGCTTCCCTCTCTCATGATTCCTAGCGAGAGACTAATGTGAACATAGAATCATGATCCAAGTTTGTTCACTGGATCGAAGCAGTGGTCCTCCTACGATCATCAGATCATTATAGCGCTCATAAATTATCCACACTAGCACTCATATATTAATTATCAATGCATTTATAAGCATCTAGAGTGTGGGTGGGTGATCTAGAGTGATCTGAGGTCTGTTACTCTAAGAAACAATCACCAACAATGAGTAGAAACACATGGTGCTTAAAATCAGATGGGGTAATAGTTCAATTTAATTTCATTGCTTAATACACTCCACACAAGATGCTTAGGTGTTAATTGAGCACTTCACATCACCGGATAAGAATTTATTACACTATTCTAGTGATAAAAATTTTAAAATACCAATTTTTTACGCTTCTGTTGCATACCTGACACCAACATGTAGAACCCAAATAGACACATGTATCAAAAGTTGTGATTTTTTGAATTATAAGTTTGATTTTTCAGTTATATTAAAATATTACTAATTTTTCTAATTTTAAATATTAAAATCATCTAATGTGATCATATTTATTTTTGTAATCTTTGATTTGATAGGTCATGGAGCACAAATGGATACTTGGATAAAAAATTATGGTTCTTTTCTATTGAACCATGATTTTCAACTTCTCTTATAACATTAATTAAGTGATGACATTTTGACCATAATTTTCATATATAAATTTGTGTGTGTGTGTTTATATATAAATATATAATTATATAAATAACCAATAATTACAAATTAATAATTAGGAATTAATTTAGTTTTCAAATGTTTACTAACTAATAATTATGAATGGATTATATTTAATAATTAACACTTTATAATTAATTAAAATTGTAAATAAAAATAAAAAAATGATAATAAAAATTAATTATTAATGATAAATTATAATTAATAAATAATAAATCATTATAAATAATAAATCATTATTATTAAATAGTAAATATAAATTAATTATTAAATATTAAAAAATATTATCATTGGTTTTAGCTATGGTTTATTAAAAAACACTGCTACTTCAAGATAGTATAAAAACAATTCTTCTAAAATAAATTAAATAATTTTAAAATATAAAAATTTAAATTTATGGTGGATTTTAATAAACTGCTACTAAAAATTTTTAAACGAAGCATTTAGTGGTGGTTTTGAAAATCACAGCTAAAAACCCACCACCAAATGCCTATTTTTCTATAGTGAATACATTGTAATACATGGAAGGTACTATTCATTTATTTAGAGGATTACCATTATGATTCATGTATTGTGTTTCATCATTAAGAGGGGGTGAATTAATCTATTTTCATTAATTGGTATAAACTAAGTGGAAGAATGTAATAAATTGTGGTCCACACTCACTACCCACCACTACAAAAAAATCGACTCATAGAGGTGGTACGGTTTCCAAAAACCACCACTAAATTTGGGGTTAGAATCCAACTCTTATCAGTCCATACATTTAGTGTTGATTCTAGGAACTATCATAGAATTTTTATTTAGCAGTGATTTTCTTGGTTTTAGTGGTGGTTTTCCCTCCCAAGAAAATGTTGAAGAAATAGCAGCGGTTTAAATCGTTGTTACCCACTCATCATTTTTTAGAGGGTAAAAAACCACTAAAACCAAAAAAACAAAACTAAAACACATGTATACCTTATATAGCGGTGGTTTAAACCATAGATAAATAATAATTTGGCATATATAGTGGTGGTTTAAACTATTACTATATATCGCTTTAAAAAATAGCTGCTAAATCTGCATCCCTAGAATAGCCAAATAAAAAACATAGATATGACAATATAAAAAAATAATCAAAATAATAATAATAATATAATCAAAACAATAATAAATATAAAATAATCATTATTCATCTTGAAAACCAATATTTAAATCCCATGTGAATAAATCAATCATTCTATTGAAACCATTAACTAAAAATCAAATATTTATCAACCAAGGGGTGGATCCACCACATTATAAAATCACACTGTAAAACAATTAAATGGTGGACATATAAGTTTATGAAGAAAAAAAACAAACTAATTTTTATCTTTCAAAATAATTCACCAATTAAGTTTTCAAAACAAATTAAAATATAAACTAATGCATAAAAAAGAATATAATTAAACAAATAGAAACAATCATGTGAATAAATAATAATACCAATAAAAATAAATAAATAAGTCATTCCCCAAAGCTAAGATGATTACATTGTGATAAAAACACAGTTAAAATGGTAATCCCAAATATAATGTCATAAAAAATGAGTGTTCATCATTATAAACTCATTATGAAATGATTTTAACAAAAACACCTACCTTAATCAACTAGAAACCACTCAACCTCAATGGTGTAAGAACAAAATCTTAATGAAATGAACTCTACAATAATTATTTTCCCAATTCCCTAAAATAAGATCCTATTATACCCTAAATTTTACCATCACTACTATTAGGATTTATAGGGGAACAAAAAATAAACATGAAGGGGAATGAGGAAGCATAAAGAATAAGAAAGAAGCATCTAACCTTCCAAATCTAATATATATATGATAATAAAAGGGATGAGGTGGATCCCATTTGGTGGTTAACATATTTTAAATCATGTTCTAGAGGAACCATATATAAATTAAATTTTTAAAATATATAAGGATAAATGAATGGGGAAGCATAAGATTCAATGGTTGAAAGAATGTGTTAGTGATAGTTTTTCTGTTAGTCTGAGTAAGGGATTGGAAGGTCTATTTTTCCTAAAACCCAAATTTTCTCCTTAAATGAGAATATGTGTCGTCATTCTCCCATTGATATAGGATGAAATCTAAAACAATGTAATACTTATGCATTGGGTTTTTACTTTTTTCTAATGTATTTTTTATCATTCTTCTTGTTAACTATTGTTCACTATCTATAGGGAAGTCTCTAAGGAGGACTAAAACCATATGTGAAGAGAGTGTATCTACATAATGGTTAGGGATCCTATATGACCTAGTTCTTAATTTTGAACTATTAGGGATATTCTATCTAAATGTTTTATAGAAGATTTTTCCATATGTTGAGATTTTAGTGTTGTTCTTCCATTGATCGAACATTCTACATGATCCATAAAAAGTGGTATCACAACCCAGTTATTATGATTGCTGTTAGAGAATAGTATTAAAGTTTCTATTAATAAGTTAATCAAGTATTTGGGATAATTTTGTCATAAGACAATGGTGCTATCTAATTTTTATCCATGATATTGAAATTCCTCATGGAAAGATTATGTCTTGGGACATGCTTTGTTATTTTTAAATATTGGGACTTGGTTTGAAGACTATTGGTTTCCTCTTGTTAAGTGGATTACTGTTTTTCTAAATAATTTTCACCAGGAAGATAGAAAATGTATGAAGTAGTATGGGATTTCTAAAAGACCTCCCATGTCTATTATGAATCTAGAACCATTTTTTCATAAAATTATCATTTAGGTCTAGGTTGGTAGACTGTAAAAGAGTTTTAGAAGATAGAATCTTATCCTTTACATTATCAAGATTCATTTGGATTTCTATTTCTAGAGGATAATTTTTCATGTGTTAGTAATGACTTAATGTTATAATGGTGAATTTTTTACATCTTGGAGGATTCTACTAATACTATTATTAGATTGTTTTAATGTGAAATTAAATGGAATAATGATCCATATATGTTGTTAGAAAACTAAAATACATCATATAAAGAATATATGGATTATTTTATATTGTGTTATGGGTTTTATTTATGGATTTACTTGAATGAGGTTTCAATGTTAAAGTTATATAATATTTTAGTTACTCAAATAGATGTAATTTAGTCAGTTCCCTTGAGAAATAGAATTTTTGATAAAACATCATAAGACCTAGAGTTTTATTTTTTTAATATATTAGTTTTAAAATATTTATAAATTCCATGGATGAGTTAGGGTTGGTTATCATTCCTACCATGTGTTATATATCCTACTTTGAGTCAGGATAAGTGAAACTAGAGTTCTTATCACTCAACATTTGAAAGGGGATCATGTGGAATGTTATTGAAACCTCATGATTATTAGAGTGGTAGTTATTTCAAGTTTTGGAATGAAATAATGAGTATGGTATGGTCTTAAAAGATCAAATAGGAAATAGATGAAGACTTTTTAAATGACCTGGGATTCATGGTGGGGGATTTATGGTTTTTGTCAATTTTTGATAAGTTTATATCTTTTAAATGAACTTCTATAAATATTAATGAAATTACAAACATGAAGATTTCAATAATATGGTGTTTATTTAATAGTTTTCTTGAGTTCATAAGAATGGGTGGAATTAAGGATACATATACTTGGTTCATATATGATTTTTTCAGAATGTAATGGTTGTGATTGTGGTCTTCAGAAATAGTGATAGGTGTTTGAGATCTATAATGAGTTAAGGAAAGGAATCAAAACTTTATAAGATCTAATAATATCATAGGATCCATTATATTTAAACATACCTTCATAAATAATAATTAGGATGAATGAATTGGACTATTGTAATTGTCCATAAGATAATAGATCACAGAGTAAGGTGGAGTTATGAAAAGACATCTGGATGTATTTACCTAAAATTTTAGGAGATTAACCACAAAAATTTAATGGTAGTTAAAGAGTATAATAGTTTTTTGGGTAGTATCATATAAAGATACTCTTGATGTCCATAATTTTGGCATTTATTTCTCTATTATCATCAAAGACTTGGAGAAGTTAGCCACTACTATGTTAAAACCTAATATTGATATCCCATGTCTATAGAACATGAATATTTTCAATGGTAGTGATAAATATTTTAATTTATTTAATCACTATGGATAAAATCATTATAATATGATCATAGAAATATAAATAAAATTTTCTTGATGGAGGTGTACTTTGAAAGGTTGTGACTAGGCTAGATGTAGTGGTAGAAATGTACATCGTTTCCATGGTTTACATAGAGGAAGGATAAATGGAATTTCATAATTCAGAGAGTATTATGCATTCTAGAAGGTGGATTTTCATAAAATAGGTATGTTCCAATGGTTTTGTTTGAGATCTATTTATCAGTAGATCTTGGATTATTGATCATTGGGGCTTGACAGACCAATATTATGTCCACATTTTTATTAAAATTTCAAGGTTTTTAAGTTTTTTCAATAATAAAACCCATGTATTTAAATTTTTTATTAAATAATGGGCAATTTTAATTATAGAATGAAAATGGGCTAAAATGTGAAAAATTCATAATTTTGAAATTTGGACATATTTTAATCAATTTGGTGTTTTGATCATAACTTTTAAAATATTGATCCAATTTGAGTGATTATTTTTTGTAGGATTACTGGATTATTGGGAATTAATGTATTATTATATACCAAGAGATTAATATAATATTAAAAGGACCTAAAAAATAAATCAATATTAAATATTGTTTTGGATGACAGCGTGGGATCCACCTCAGTAATTGAGTCATAACGCAGGCTACATAACTCCAATTAAGGCGATTCCAAATGTATTTGAATGATAATTCAATGCAACATTTGAAAATTAAATATAATCAAGATATTATATAATTAATTTTTCTATTTTACGTGTGAAATTGGGGGTATATTTAGGAAACATTCTTCCAAAAATATTGTGACTCATTAATTGTATCATAACTTCTTCTATATGCGTCCAATTACTTTGAAATTTTTAAGGTAAATATAAAAGTTTATTTCAAAAAAATCAAGAATAATATTTTCCCATATTCTACCATTAAATGGGTTAACCATGAGAAATATCTTTGTGGATATAATGTGGAGGAGATCTTAAAGGGAGATTTATAAGATCTTGATTTTCAATACTGAATGATGGAACCCCATTGGCCTATATTAGGATTTAACCCATGTTAAAGGTCATCTATCGATGCCCCGATGAGGGAACCCACCAAAGAGAAGGCTAAGATACCGCATGTCTTGGTTTTTATTTTTATATCTTTTCTTTTTATTTTTTATTTAGTTTCAATTAAATTGAAATTTTAATTATTCATTTAGTTAATTAAATTAATTCTTTCATGTTTTTAATTTTATTTCCACCAACATTATCCATCCTCTATTCTAATTATAATTCTTCTTATATTATTATTATTATTATGAAATTCCATTTTATTAATTATTTTCTTATTTTATTCTTCTTTTCCACTCCATTTTTATTTTATTCTTTCCCTCTATCTCACTCATCCCAGTTCTATTTTATTTTATTCTTATATTTTTTTCTCACATCCACCATTATTATTTTATTTTTATTCTCATTATTTTTTTATTATCTTCTTCTTCTCTTCCATCTTTCCACCATTATGATCTCTTACCCTCAAGAATGAGGGGTTGACTCCAAGTCTTGGCTCGGCCAAAGGTCAAGGTTTTCTTGAATTTTATTTAAAGTTTAATTTAAATTTATAGGTAGATTTGAGTAGCATACATGGGTGAGGAAGAAGTATCCAATGTGTACTATCCCTAATGACATGAAACTCATTATATTTATATTATTTTATTTAATATTTTTTCCTCTCTCCATTGGTTAGTTCTTCACATGTTGGAGTTCATCTAATCAATAGATGAAATGGCATTGTATAGTCAGGTCCTAGAATATGGAACATCCTAGAACAAGGTGGGTCATAAACCTTAATTATAGGGGGAGGTGGAATTGAGGGTCCTTAGACATTCAATGATTTCTATAATTTCTACATAAAGAATAATAATTTAAACAAGATATTTCATGTTTGGATTATCAAAAAAAATAAAACATATAAATGAGAATAATGATTAAACCAAAAAACCAAACCCAAAACCATGTCCTTTATCACCATAATTTAATTTTTTTCAGAACTCCATGGTAGTATAAATTATAATTTCCATTTTTTATGACATTAATAAAAAACCCAAAAGTATTTTTTATTGTTTTTATAAATTAATAAAAACAAAAATATGAGATTATTTTGGTGATATAAAAAAAGTGAAAAAATTAAAAATCTCTTCAAGTGAGATAACCATGGTCAGCCTTTGTGTTATATTAGAAAAAAATAATTTTCTTTCTCCACACCCCATGATAGGTGTGCATCAAAACTATAGTTGTTGTCAAGGATTCAGTCATAATTTTACATATATTTTTCCATTTCACATCCTAGATATATTTTATTTCTTTTATAAAAATAAAAACTAAAAAATCCATGAAGTTTTCAAATGACCATTTTTTAATTCGTGGAATAATTACTCATAGGTGCGAAAGAAATAATTTGAAGAACCTTGGTCTACAAAATAAAACAATTTTTGGGATAAACAACCCACAGGAGCCTAGATATAATTTGGAAAAGAGGATGATTTCAAGGACCTCATCTAGGATCTCAAAGTGACCCTCAAGTAATCAGTGTTTGAAGGATTGTCCATAGAGTTTACTGAATTATGGGAATACTTCCCATAATTTTATCAACAAGAGGTCAAGTCATAAGAAGATCCCTCCTTAATTCCTCCTAACACTTTTGAAGAAGTTTCCCCATAATATTTCTCAGAGAAAGTGTAAAAACAAAATCTCAAATATGAAATTAAATATCTAAAGTAGATGGTTCAAAATCTACAAGGCCAAATGAATTGGATAATTGTATATGTCGAAGCACCATCAGATCAATCTGAACATGAACTAGAATATGAGCCACTTGTCTCTACTTATTTACTTGAGGAGTGAAAATAGAAATAATTATCTGCTGAGTTACATATGGGAGATCAATAAGAACTGGATGAATCCTATAATGAATGTGAGGAACTAATTGATCTCCTAAAACATTGAAAAGAATAAGATCCAGCACCATTGAATAAAGTAACAACCCAAGTGGTGGAATTTGAAGTGAATATAGAGGAACTCGACTACCTATCTCCATCCATTGAGATCCTACTCTAAAAGTAACTGACTACTAATTTAGATATTGAGATCGAACCAACCAAGGTATTTTAACCTTTATTTGACTCTATCAATCCAAATATTTTTGAATTTTAATTTTGCATCACTCCCTACTATTTTTATTATACAGATTTAGACAATCATTTTTATTCTTTAGGGTGGGATGAAGAAACTAGAAATGCACCAGTTGAGAAACACATGGATCTCCCTAATTTCAATGAACATGCACTTGAGGAGACCTATCAGGAAATACAAGTTTCTAAGCCTGAGGAAATCATAAAATAGGTTACTCTTTCTAAATTGGATAAATTCATTATTATAAATTTAAATTTTATTCATTTAAAAATATCTATTTACTTCAACTTTGAACATTAAATTCATGTATCCTATGTGAATCCAGCACTAGAGAAGAAGAAGGTTGCATGAGTATAAACCAAGAAGGACAGTGATTCATACTTCATCCTTCCACCTCCATGTAAGTTATACCTAATTTTAAATGGGGGATATAGTTTACTCTTTCCATAGATCATTCCTCACCAAGAAAGATGAAGTACAAACTAGTAAAAGGCACATGTAGTGGTTCAAATCAAAGAAGACTCATCCACCATCAGACATTGGATAACAGCTAGTATTGATGTAATATCCCCAACCCGGGATCCACTAAACTAGAGCCCTAATTCAGGTCACCAAATGATCTCAAGCATACCTCCCCATATGCCAGAGGTTTTTGACTAGCAATGAGTGTCTAAAAGGGTCCTGTGGGGAGATTATACCCTCTTTACCAGAGTACACCACAAAAAAAATAGTGAAAAAATATATATAATAAGCAATGAACATGCATAAAAAAACATCTCCCAATGTTGGGTACAAAACATATCCAACAGTAAATATTTCATGACATACTAAACAGATCCAAGTGAACAAAACCCAAAATAAAGAGAAAAAATTAGAATCCCCAAAATGGTCCTGAATTTTAGTCTAGAACCTCATCCATTAATTCCCAAGCCTAACCCGACTCCCAAGCATATGTCCTTTGACATTATCATGGCCCACAAGTATGAAGTCTTCTTAGGTACCCAATGGCATCCTGAGTGTGGTGTGAGTACAACTCATTAGTCTACCACAATTGATATCTACAAAATATCAAGTGTAGATAAATAGTTCATGCAAGTGCTAATTTATGACAAGTAAATAAAAGATAGTTTGGGTGACATTAGTTAACCAGGTTCACTTAATTCAATCCTAGTATTATTCCCAAATTCATTACTTATACTATCTTTAATACTTAATTCACTTTCATCATGTGTTCAATGGATTAGGCATATTCATCAATATCAATGAATAAGGGGAGCTAAACCAAGTTCCCTATATCACAAGGGATAAAAAGTAATCATATATAAAACATGCTCACCTTGAAGCCTCGGTCTAGTTGGTCTCATCGAATGCAACTATTAGGGGAATTGAACTTCTTCCATTTCCCTAATTTGTACATATTGGGGTGCAGTTTAGAGCCTCAATCTAACTCAACCCATGGGAATAGAACCTCATGTCAATACCCCACTCTACAAATCCATGTATACATGCTTATATACATCCAAGCACCACACACATAACATATCACGACCAACCATAACCAATACCAATAGCAATATGACAGTCCCTGGTAACCACAATAGGAATTAATATTTTTCCAGGATCCATTAACACATTTACCATTATTATCACATAGTCATTTATCCCAATTCCCATTTCCTATTCCTAAATCACTAATCATATTCACTAGTTCCCAAAAACTAACCCATTTGCCACATAAAACCATTCCCCTATGTTAATTCACTTAACACCTTCTTCATTTCCCATGTTTATTCCACTTATGTATTTCAAGTACAAGACATGATTCATTTGACACATTACCATTAATTCCATTTAACCCATTTACATGCCAAAACAAACAATCCCTTATCCATTATCCACATATAGACATAATTATCCATTTTTTCCTTATTTAATCATCACATTAACCAATTTACATGTTCGACATTGGCTCTACCTATTTACAAGTCAATTTTACCCCTAATGTTTCTGTTAACCATGTTTGGGAGGGTTGGTTCCCCCCATGGGTGGCCCTAAATCAATTAGTTCATCCTATACATGTCCCATGAGGATCGATAGGGGTACAAATCCTTATTTAGGTGTTCGTTTTACCAAATCTCACTAAAATTATTCAAAGTGAAACAAGAGGAACCCAAGATCTCAACCAAACATGCATAAATCAACACAATGACTATGGGATATAACTTATAGACCACCTACCCTGAATTTTTTGATGAAATCACTCTTAATAATTTCCTTATATCCTAATCCAACCCCCTTTAAAGCCTTAACCTAGATTCCACCAGAAAAAGACGGTTTTAGGGCTTCAAGAGAATATTTCTCAAGATACAAACCCTAATCTAAATAAGATAATAAAGGATGGGATTAGAATTACCTAGAGCTTCAATATACAACTAACGACACTCCAAATTTCCTAGAGATGAAGGTGAATCACCCTTGTAAGTCTTGGTCACTAGGGTTCATCACTAGGGTTGAAAGGGAGGAAACGGGGAACAAAAACAAGTGGGAGCTTAAAATCCCATTGTGGAAGAGCCAATTGGTAAGACAATGATCTGATACTCTCCAAGATATCAAATTCCCCCACATACCTAGGTAAAGACTTTCCCTATTTTAGAATCTGACGGTGACCCAACCTTGGTTACACCCTAAAAAACACACTATAACCCACCATAAACTGAAGAGTTCTATGACACTAATCTTCATATGACTTTTTTATACTCTGAGTTGTTTTCATATGTTTCTAAATCAATCAAAACTTTTCCAATGTCTCATGTATGAGACTCGGTTCTAATAGATTAGACTCCCCAACTTCTAACCAACATAATAGAGATCTACATGGTCTCAAATAGAGTGCCTCAAAAGGTTATATCTGAATCATTTCCTGAAAACTATTGTTATAGAAAAACTAAATAAGAGATAAGTGTTTCTCCCACAAACCACCAAAATCTAGGACACATGACCTCAACATATCCTCCATCACCTAAATTTTATGCTCTGACTACCCATCCATCTATGGGTGGAAATCTATACTCAAAAACACATGGGTACCGATTTCTTTCTATAATCCCTACCAAAATCGTGATATAAAAGGAGGATCACGATCCAAAACTATAGTTCGATCCACACCATGAAAACACACTATATTTCAAACATATAACACACCCAACTAATCAATAGTGAAAGTATCCTAAATCTACAAGAAATGGTCCCCCTTAGTCAACTGATCCAAAACTACCTAATCTGCATCATTCTTCTGAGGAATCCTCAGAAGACCCACTATGATGTCTATCATTACGTCATCCCACTTCCACTCTGTAATGGGTAATGTAAGTAACAAACCATCTATACACTGATGCTTTTATTTCACATGCTGATAGGTAAGGCATCACACCAAAAAAACCCACAACCTCTTTCTTTATTCCCGACCACCAATACTGCCTATGAAGATTCTGATATATCTTGGTAAAACCTGGATTCACTGCCCAATTAGATTCATGGAACTCATTAATTAAATCTTCCTAAATAAATAGTGGCACAACCACATAGTCATAAACAAAAACAATCCCATCAACATCAATATCCCAACTCGAATGTGACTCCCCACCTTTAATACTTTCCTTTATAGATAAACACTCTGGATCCTCAAGCTGGCTCCCCTTGACCTGGCTCAAAAACATGAACTCAACAATTATGGACACAAGGTTCATCTACCCCTACTCATCCTATACCTCTAAATTTATTTCAGAAAATAGCACCACCATCTTCCACTCAGAGTTGGATTCATGAACTACCTGATTTTGAGTCCTCTAACTCAGGTCATCTGTAACACTATTCCCTTTTCTTGGAGTGTAAACTGACTTGAAGTCAAAATATAGAAATTATTAAACCCATATTAACTATAGAAGATTAAAATAATACTGAGAGAAGATGTACTTAAGACTTTTATGGTCGGTATACACCATAAACTGCTCTCCCAACATGTAATTCCTCCAACACCTTAAGGCATACACCACCACAGCCAACTTGAGATCATTAGTAGTGTAATTTATTTCATGAGGACTCAACTGTATTGACCCATATGTTATAACCTGGTATTCATTTATTAATACTTCCCCAATTACAACACCATATGCATCACATAACAAGGTGTACCTCTTACCTGGTTCAAGTAAGATCAGGATTAGTGCGGTCGTCAACCACTTCTTCAACTCTGGAAAAAAATTTCTGCATGCCCCAGACCACTCAAACCTAACTCCCTTATTGGTTAAGACTAGGTGTGGTTCTACCAAATAGGATAAATATTTAATTAACCTTTGGTAATAACCATCTAATCCCATAAAACTCCGACCATCAGTGACATTCTTGAACTGCTTCCAAGACACAACATTCTACACTTTCTCTTGATCCAATGACACACCTAAATCAAAGATAATGTGACCCAAGATATGAACTTTATCAATACAAAAATAAAATTTTGATATATTGGCATAAATCCTATGATATCTTAGTTTACTCAGGATGATACCAATATTTTTTTCATGATTGTCATGGTTTCTTAAGTACACCAAGATGTCATCAACAAAGACAACCATGAATTTATCCAGATATGGGTGAAATATTTGGTTCATTAAATCCATGAACACAGCTCTGTGGTATATAAAAAGACCTCACCCTATGATGGTGATATCCTAATCTCAAATTGACCATATAAAACACTAAATCACCTCTTAGTTGGCCAAACAAATCATCTATTAAAGTAAGAGGGTATCGGTTCTTAACCGTCATTTTATTTAACTTCCTATAATCAACACGTAGTCGCAATGATCCATCAGTCTTCTTGGAAAATAGCACTGGAGTCCCCCAAGGTGACATACTAGGAAGAATGAACCCTTGTCTCTCCAACTCTTCTAAATGATCCTTAAGATCCTGGAGTACAACTAACACCATCCTATATGGTGGAATGGAAACCGGTTCTACCCTTAGTAGCGAAGAGATCATAAACTCAATGTCCCTCTCGAGTGGCAGCCCTAGGAAATCCTCAAGAAACACATCCTGAAACTGATCCAACATAGAATAAAATACATACTACTCAAATCCTCAATTTCTCAGCACAATACAAGCCACTTGGGTTATAGGTTCTCCCAACTATTGAAAACTGGCATCGCAAGGCTCACTAGAACATCCCACTCACCAAGAAGTACATAAGTTCCTCTATTGAGATACATGAACATTACTCGATGGTCATAACAATCGATATGGGCCTAGTAAAACACCAAAAAATACATACCCAATATCATATCAAAACCTGGAATCTCAAGGATGAACAAGTCCTATGGAAACTAGTACCCACCAACCTCCAAGGAACAAGCTCTACATCACCTGGTACCCTCAACTCTCATCCCCAATGGAGTATCAATCAACATAACCCCACACACACACTCCACTGGTAGACCCAATACAACAACAAACTGAGAAGAGATAAAAGAGTGGGTGGCGCCTGTGTCAAATAAAGCACTATAAAGCATGGAAGCTACAAGAATAGTACCTTGATATATAGATTTCCCAACCTCACCACCTCTAGCTGTAGACTGAACTGTGTGAATATGACTCGCCCCTCTACCCCTGGCCCCATTCTGAGGACTCAGCACTACGCTTTCATGCTGGTATGGACTCTCTCACCCTAGAGTGTCACGTCCACCACCCCTACTGGTATGGCATGTGGAAATACAACTACCTTCTTGATATGGGGTAACCAACCCCCTTCCTACCCTAGGAATATTCCTCTAACCTCCATTTATGCCCAATTTTCTAGGGTTCCTAAAGAACCACTGTACATTCCCCATTCTGCCACACGACCAACACACAACTAGTGGTCAGGGACACTAACCACTCATGTGTCCCAGCCTTCCACTCTAGTGAAAAAACACATGATATCCACCTTGAGAGGATGACCCTATCTTTTTACTACTCTTTTTGCTTCAACCTTGGTGGAAACTCCTAAAATGATGCATCTTTCCTTTAGAAGTCACACCACTCATCCACCCAACTGGTACCATAATTCCACTTCCTAAATCTTCTTTTAGGTTTCCTTTTGAGATAATGGCATGATCCACTAACTCTAAAAATCTTTTAAAATATAAAATATTCATCTGGGACTTGATCTCATGCATAAGCCCATCCTGGAAACATTTTTCCACAGCTGCCTGATCTTCTTCCAATGCAAGAGCGAAGCATCTCAAATCGATGAAACGGATAGAATAATCCATCAATAACATATCCCATTATGTAAAAACCATAAAATCCATATCATTATCATGTATCAAGGTATATAGATATGAATTCCCCCAAAACTTTTCTAGTAAATATTTCCATAACATTCCTTCATCCTGTTCAGTCTGTACCATGATTTTCCACCAATGCTTTGCCTAACCTCACAACATATAGGCCACCAACTTGACTTTATTATGGAAAGGAGTATCCAAATTTTCAATAATGATCTGGATGGAATCTATTCAGAACTCTTCTACCTATATCCCACCCTCTACGATAAAGGTCATAGGGTTCTGTAGCTGAAACTCCCTGGACACCTCAAATATGCTCAGAACAACCCTCACTACATCTCATTCCATAATTTTCATCAAGCGAGTGAATTTATCATAAAAATTATCTTCTTTATTATCCTATATCACCATATTCTCTTGCTCTATAACTGGAGGATCATTTTTGTAAACATCCACTTTTCACCTTACCTTTACGCATTTTCATTTTGGAATTTCTCTACAATGACAAGTATAATCTTTAGAACACATAACATAAATCTTCTACAATGAAAATCAAAGAAGTATTTCTATTGGTTATAAAAAATCCATTTAATACATTATCCCAAAAGTCATCTTCACAACCCAAAGAATACCCTCAACCATCCCTACTGAGGGCCATGGATAACATGGGTAAAAAAACTTAAACGGTTACATATTTTACATTGGATGCCATTTCAAACTATTTCTATACTTACCACACAAATCTTTCCCCCTATGAACATTTCCCATTTCAAAACTTGCTAAAACTGCCATTTTGTCCCATATATAACCTCATTTAATCATAATTCCTTAACCATTATTAATATTTTATTTCCATTTTTACCCATTTTCATTATTTCATTAGATGCCATTTTAATCAATTTTAAGAAAATCAAATTCATTCTACACTTTATGTCCCACACACCCATCACATGTGTGTTCTTACCTTGATACATGTCACTTATATACTTAGGTTCCTAGTATAGTGCATGAATACACAACCCCATGCCATTCCAGAAACAAGAAAAATATTATAAAAATTTCACATCATAGAACAAGTGACTCACCCAATTGTAAAATATCATCAAATGTAACAACACACATCAATAACAACAATTCTCATCCTAGGTAACTTGGGTTTTTCCCCCATACATGGGTTAGATACTACCAAGTAGAGCTCATTAACAAGGACTAACACCTTCCTTACCCCTATTTATCATCCACAAATATTAATTCACAAGAAAATACATGTTCTGATTCCACTTTGTAACATCCCCATCCTGGGATCCACTAAAACAGAGCCCCGAGATGGGTCTCCACATGACCTCAGGCATGCCTCCCTATACGCCAGAGGTTTCTAACTAGCATTGAGGGTCTAAAAGGTTCATGTGGGGATACTATACATGTAATAACCCTAGTTTTGAGCCTATGAGACTTTGAATTTTTCTTGATGTTATTCAAAAGCAGGGCTTTCAGACGGCGTGCGATTCCGAGCCTCGATGTGGCCGAAATTAAATTTTAAGTGCATTCACACTCGACACGCCAAATAAACAGAATAAATACTAAACAGTTACTCAGATGGGAAAAATAATGGCACCATTGAGTCCAGAATGTGCCATTTACCCTAGGGTTATGACTTTTGTGGGCGTGGGCCTTCTGTGAAAAACGCCACCAGGGGCATTTTCGTAATTTAGTGGCATCGGATGTGGACTTTACAAATTTTGAACGGAGGCTCGGATTAAAATTATGAGACCACCGTTACACTCAGAATGTGTATTTTACCCTAGGGGTGGCTTAATCTTGACCCCGTTGGGAGTCCGGGTATGGGCCTACTAGTGGATGTTTTAAAAATTAATTAAAAATTAATTAATTTTTCTATTTAAACATAACCACCTCCAAGCTTCCCCTCCTTTTGTCTTCCCTAGGGCAAGTACTCCCAATAAAGAAGGAGGAGCTCCTCTCCTCTCCTACACCTCTCCAAGCCGGCGCAGCACTCCGGCGAACCCTTCGTGAAGCCACGGGCTACACTCAAAGAGGTAGGTGGTTGTGTTTTCAATTTTTATTTCCCGCATCTTCTTCAAATTAAATTTAGTGCATCAAATTACTATAAAAATCTCTAGATAATACCATATATGATTAGATCTCATTATTATATTTCAAACTCATGTTTCGGTTCGAAAATTCGAGTCTCTAGGCGACCGTAGTGATCCGATGAAGTCCGGGGTGTTTTTAGTGTTTTTCTGACGGTTTTGGGTTCTCTAGCGAGTTCGAGCGGCGGTAAATGGCGGCACTGAATTCTCAAGAGGTGGAGACGTGGGATTATGTAGTGGTGTGGGATAAGGCGGCGGCGTGGGCTCAGAAGGAGGTGAAGGCCACAAAGGTGGCGCGGCGGGCCGAAGTCGCTGGTGCGGGGCGCGACCGGCGGTCGCGGCGTGCGACCCCGAGCGGGACAAAGACCCGCCCTCGGTGGGTCTTCACGCGGAAATATGACCGTAAATGAGGGCCAGTATGTGGGGAGATCGCGGTTCAGTTCCGGGCCATGCGGCTGAACCGTGGGCCGGTACTACAAGTCGGGCTGGTCGGCGCGTGCCGGCCCAGACTGGGTGGACCGGTCAGCCTAGGCCGGTCTAGCCCAAGGGGTTCGCCCCCTCCGACTTCAGACACCCATAATTTTTTCTACAGGTGTTTTTTTTTCATTTTTTCTATGGAAGTGCATTCCTAGCATCGATAAAAATCTTTTTAGATGGTCTCAGGGATTTTTAATTCTCAAAACGGGGGCCTCAGTGGTGCGACACACCCATTAAGTGGATTGGCGTTTTTTCAGGGGGTTCTTGTTTTAGATGGTACGGACACATCCGATGTCTAATTTGAGTGTCGTTAGTGGTTTTGCGACCCTAGAGTTGAGGTGGATATTTCTAGTTTGGTTCTGGGTGTTGGAGTCGGAGTTAAAATGTGGGCCCTGCAGGCCGTCTTTTAAGCGACGTGCAGCGGTTTACAACTTTTTCATCGGGCGTCCGTTCGGGGTGGATGAATAGTCGATTTGATGTGTTTTTATGAGGCCATCTCAATGACGTAGTCTTCCCAACCTCTTTTGGGACTGAGAGTGGGACCCCTGAGACACTGTACGGGCCAAAAGCAGTGACGAACAACTTTTTCATCGGGGGTCTGTTCTAGGCAAATGAGTAGTCTATCTCATGTGGTTTTCTGCAATAATTGCAGTGGTGTGATCTGTTGGGGAGTTTGGAGCCTCATTAGAGATCTCATTAAATTTAGAAACATGAAAGGACATTGGTTGGAGGTGCCTTTGACGCACTCCGACCCAATGCGTAGTCGTGATGTTAGCGACACCTAGTGATAGCACGGGCAGTGCAGAGCTATCAGACCAGTTCTAGGTTTACCCTCCCGCTGGGCTGGGAAGTGGGTTACCCGATTAATTTTAGGGTTTACCCTCTAGCGGGGGTCTGGGCAGTGGGTTACCCTTCGAACTATCAGGTTTTACTCTCCAGTTGGGCTGGGCAGTGGGTTACCCGTTCACTTACTAGGGTTTACCCTCTAGCACGGCTGGGCAGTGGGTTACCCAGCAACTTTTAGGGTTTACCCTCTAGCGGAGCTGGGTAGTGGATTACTCGTTGACCTATCAGGGTTTAACCTCCAGTGGGGTTGGGCAGTGGGTTACCCGATGACCTCTAGGGGTTTACCCTTCAGCTGGGCTTGGCAGTGGGTTACCCAGTGACTTTGTTTAGAATCAGACCTCTCTATGGGGCTGGTTAGTAACTTTTCTCTCTGTGACTACTGGAGTGGGATCCTTGGTTATTCGGTTTGGCGAAATGACAGCTTTTACGTGACCTTAGGACATACGAGGAAGAGGGGCGCTTTTCCCACCGATACGCGACCCTACGACATGACCTAAAAGTCGTGCGAGTGAGTGAGTGCCTCCCAAAGAGGATAGTATCAAGGTGTCGTGATTGATCCCCTTTGACTTATACATCCTAGTTTGACGTGCGGGACGTTTGGGGTTCAGTGTTGGATATCCCTAAAACTGTTGGCGACTCTTCCTGGGATGAGCTTGGAGATGGAGATCCCCTTAAGCACGCGTTCAGGCTTCTTGTTGAGAATATATATATATATATATATATACACACACACCCTAAACTTGTTCCCACCCCTTGGGTTCAGTTACTCCCCTTTTAGGAAGGGCGAAGATACATGGGGTATGACATGTGCTTTCCATGTCTAGATCCTCTTGGTTGGATGAGTTTACTTCTTTTCTATATTGGGTTGAGCTGCACTCTATTTTACTAGACTCTTCCACTATTCTTTGTCCTGTTTACTGCTCACTATTTTGGTACCCCCCCCCCCCTTTAGTCACTCCCTCAATATTTCAGGGCATCCTACTGAGTATCTTTATACTTACCCCTGCTTGGGCCTTGCCCACACTTGGTGTGCTCTTGCAGATGAGGGACAGGTCGATTGTGACTACGGAGGAGCATAGAGGTCATGGGAGCTCGGAAAGCATGATGTGGTCATGCCAGAGTTTTCAAGTGTGGATCTACCCATTTGTTTCCTTTTTTTACCTATTTCCGGGTTGTGGCACCTTTGTGGTTGGGCGCGTGTTTTGATCTTTTTACTGTTCAGTTTACTTGTTAGTACTTTCAGCACTTTACTTGCTCTTTTTAGTGGTTGATGCATGACTGTGGTTGGGTTATAGTTGTTTGTCCTATGGTTTTCTCTTTACTTTGCACTTCTACTTCGAGTGGGTTGTGTGTGTGTGTGTATAGGTACTTAGACGAAGGCCTCCCCAAGATTGTTACGCCTTCGGCGCTGGTTGCCAGCCTCTGGCCTATGGAGGCGGGCTTGAGATAGTTGTGGCTCGGGACCGATAGGGTCGGGTTATGACAAAGTGGTATCAGAGGAAGGTTCGTTCCTTGGGGAATTTTTTGGACGTCCTTAAAAAGGAATTGGATGGGATTTAGGGTGATAGTATCGACGTGTCTTGAGAGCGACTCTCAGGCCAGGGAGTCCAGTGATGTTGCAGCCGGTCCACATATCCATTCACCAGGACCCTGATAACCCACTTTTCGACTCGATAGGCTAAGACACTTATTGCAGGGAACTTTGAAACATGCATCTTGTAGGATCAAGTCTTTGACTGTCTTTGTTTGAGTCAGCTCCCCTTTTTTATGACTGTTATATATATATATATATGTTCTCATCTGATCGTGGTATCCCTTTATAATTTTTAGGATGCCTCCACGACAGCATCCATCCAGGTTACCCTCTCCAGTTTGTGATGAAGACCTGGCGAGCAATGAGGCATCAGTTCAGGGACCCTCACATGATCCCCTTCCACCTAGTGCATCAGAAGTAGACCCTCCACCTGAGGAGCTTCAGTTAGTACCGGCAGCTCAGGCCGAGGTTGCACGCAGACTGAGCGTGCTACGAGACATCCATCATTAGAGGCCACCGAGGTTCCACGGGGACCTAGATTACCAGGTGGTGGAGGACTGGCTTGAGTCAGTGGCACAGATCTTCAGGCTGGTACAGACCCCAGTAGACCAGATGGTGGCCCTAGCTGCTAGTCTTTTCCTTGGGACAGCCAGGCGATGGTGGGATTTGGTGACGCAGACCCATGACGAGTCATCCCTCACATGGGATAGCTTCCAGCAACTTTTCTGAGAGGATTACTCCCCCTTGTGTTTATGCTCCTTTCAGATCCAGGAGCTTCTGGAGCTGAATCAGGGGGGATGTTCGTGTCCCAGTACTCTTCCTAGTTCACTGATCTTACACGCTACTCGTAGGACATGATCCGCAACAGCTACTTCCGGGCACAGAACTTCGAGCAGGGTCTTCAAAGGGAGATCCGTGCTAGCATGGTACCCTTGTGAATCCCCACTTACTCCAGGGTGCTAGAGCGGTCACTTGTGACTGAGAGTTTCCTAGACGATGGGCAGAATATGGAAGGACCTAGCAGTGGCCGCTTTAGAGCGTATTCTTCAGCAGGAAGATGACAGAGAGCTGGGCCTCAGCCAAGGAGGCACTTCCATGAGCAGACCCAGGGCTAGGGTCTTACACCTCAGTGGCGCAGTAGGGCACCAGGGGAGATGGGGGAGAGCTGGTGTTATGCTTGTGATGGTCGAGGCCATCTAGCCTAGGATTGCCCGACCAGACATACAAATCAACTGTGGCAGGCAGAGGATGCACCACAGAGGCAGAGGCAGCACCATGACTAGGAGTCACCTAGGTGGGGTCCAAGAAGTCCTCGGGGAGGTGGCGCGGGCAGAGCAGCAGGACCAGGAGGTGGAGGATGATGTTTTGAGATCCCTCCATCGCCACCACCAGGCGGCCCATGCCAGGATCAGGGAGCTAGCGGTCGGGGTCGCTAGTAGCTTCATGCCATGGGTGTTGGAGACCCTCCAATGCACGAGATGGTCTGAGGTATACTTTGTGTTTACTCCACACTTGCTTCAATAGTAGTAGACACAGGCTCCAGCCATTCCTTTATATCACTGCTGCTAGTACAGGAGTTGGATATTCCAGTAGAGATGCTGACACCTGCACTTAGCCTCGAGGTTCCTACGGGAAGTGCCTCATTTGTGACCTTTATCTGCAGACAGTGTGAACTGTTGTTTGGAGGAGGGAGTTTCACTTGGGACCTGCTCATCATCATGATGGAACCATACGATGTCATTCTGGGCATGGATTAGCTTTCTATGGTTCATGCTCAGATCGATTGTCGTCACAGACTAGTCAGAGGCATGTTTTTTGACGGGACGAGGTTCACCATCCTTGGTGAATGAGGCCTTGTGGAAGAGAAGATGGGTACTCTGAGAAGGAGACCCCGACCTTTTTCGCACCAGCTAGAGATCATGGATCTTGGAGAATCAGATGCTACGGGCACCTGAATCCCTACTGTTGTAGAGGACTACATGGATGTCTTTCTTGAGTATGTTCTGGGACTACCTTTGTGGCGAGAGATGGAGTTCTGTATTGACTTGTAGCCAGGGACTGCTCTGATATCTTGTGCAGCATATCGTATGGAACCCATAGAGCTTCAGGAGCTACGACTTCAGCTGGACGACCTTTGTGAGAAGGGATTCATTAGGCTCAGTGTGTCCCCCTAGGCATCTCCAGTTTTGTTTGTGAAAAAGGAAGATGGGAGTCTGCAGCTTTGTGTGGATTATCATCTCCTAAATCAGGCCACGATAAAGAGCAAGTACTCTTTGTTGAGGATCGACAACCTCTTCGACCACTTGTGAGGTGCGAAGTGGTTCTCGAAGATTGATCTTCGATCCGGCTACCACCAGTTGCAGGTTTGTGAGGCTGATATCTAGAAGTTGGCTTTCCATTGTCATTATGGGCATTATGAGTTTCTGGTGATGCCCTTTGGCGTGATGAATTCCCCCTCCATTTTCATGGCTTTTATGAACCAGATCTTTTAGTCGTACTTGGACCAGTTTGTGGTTGTCTTTATTAACGACATACTCATTTACTCGGTGACAGAGGAGGAGAATGTAGAGCATTTGAGGATGGTCCTAGACTTACTTTGAGAGCACCAGTTGTACGATAATCTCTCTAAGTGCCAATTCTGGATTCACGAGGTTCACTTTTTGGGGCACGTCATTATGGAACATGGATTGGCTGTGGATCCCGAAAAGATAGAGGTAGTGATTACTTGGGAGCCACCCAAGAATGTGTCTGAGGTGTGGAGTTTCCTTTTTTTGGCAGGGTACTATAGGAGGTTCATGGAGGACTTCTCCAGGATTGCTACCCCTTTGACCACATTGATGTGTAAGGGACGAACGTTTACCTAGACTGATCAGTTCCAGAAGTCCTTTGAGGAGTTGAGGCAGAGGCTGACTAGTGCTCTGGTGTTGAGGCTTCCAGAGGAGGGCGTTGAGTTCGCCGTATATTGAGATGCTTCAGAGGCTGGGCTCGGTTGCGTGTTGATGTAGCAACGCGCAGTGAAGTCATATGGGTCGAGGTAGTTGAGGCCCCATGAGTAGAATTACATGACTCATGATTTGGAGCTGGTAGTAGTGGTCTTCTCCATGAGGTTATGGAGACACTACCTTCTAGGTGAGAATTTTGTGGTCTACTCATACCACCAGAGCCTCAAGTATATATTTACTCAGAGGGATTTGAATCTAAGACAGAGGCGCTAGATAGAATTTATGCAGGACTATGATTTCGAGATAGTATACACTCCAGGGATGGGAAACATAGTAGCAGATTCTCTCAGCAGGAAGTCCCAGGCTCAGTTAGTGCGGGAAGCTTCAGAGCAGTTGGCTTCCCTACAACTGACCTTGGTGTAGCAGGAGGGCACGGATTTTCTGTAGTCGATGGTGTTGACCCCTTCACTCCTTGAGCATGTGTGAGGGTCGTAGCTGGGTGATGTCGACAGCGAGGTACTATGTGATTAGATATCCATGTTCAATGCACCCGATGGGTATTCTAAAGGAGGGAATCATGAGATCTTGTTCCAGGGGAGAGCTTTAGTACCAGTGGAGATGCGGGAGGAGGTGATGCAGGAGTTCCACACTTCTCCCTTGGCTGTACATATTGGTGTGGGGAAGATGTACAGAGACCTTCAGCGGCAGTTTTGGTGGTCTAGAATGAAGCGGAGCATAGCTGAGTTCCTTTCTCAGTGTCTTACCTATCATCAGGTGAAGGTAGAGCACCAGGTTCTGGTAGGGTTGTGGTAGCCCCTTGATATCCCAGAGTGGAAGTGGGATAGAATATCTATAGTCTTCTTCAAGGGCTCCCGCACACAGTGAAGGTCCACGACTCCATTTGGGTGATAGTGGACCGACTCACGAAGTCAGCGCATTTTCTTTCTATCAGGGAGAAGATATCAGTGGAGAGTCTGGGGAAGTTATATGTTCGGGAGATCATCCACCTTCATGGAGTACCCTCGATGATCATCTCTGATCGTGACGCGCGGTTTACGTCGCGATTATGGCGAGTCATGCAGGAGGTATTTGGGACTCAGTTGCAGATGAGTAAATCTTTTCACCCCCAGACTGACAGGAAGACTGAGCGCACTATCCAGGTGTTGGAGGATATGCTCAGGGCGTGCATGTTAGACTTTGGCTGGATCTGGGAGGATCACCTTCCCTTGGTGGAGTTTGCATATAATAACAGTTACCACTCTACTATTGGAATGGTACCTTTTTAGGCCCTCTACGGGAGACCTTTCAGGTCACTGTTGTATTGGATGGTGGTTGGGGAGACCTCCCTCGTGGGCCCAGAGTTGGTTCAGGCGATGACGGAGAAGTTGCAGGTCATTCGTGAGCGAATGAGGACGGCTCAGAGCAGACAGAAGTCCTATGCAGACCGACGTTGCAGGCCTTTAGAGTTTGAGCAGGGAGACCATGTCTTTTTTAGAGTCTCCCCATGGTGTGGAATGTGTAGGTTCGGACGGGGAGTCAAGTTGTCCCCACGGTTCACTGGGCCCTTTAAGATCATGTGCAATGTTGGTGAGGTCGCCTAATGTCTTGCTCTACCCCCACAGCTGGAGAGATTGCACGACGTCTTCCATGTGTCGCAACTGAGGAAATACGTGCACGACCCCACGCACGTTATCGACTGGGGAGAGATGTACATTGAGGATGGAGCCACCTTCACGGAGCACCCGGTGGCGATTGAGGACCGACAAGAGAGGACTATGTCCGGATGGGCCATTCCTCTAGTTCGTGTGTTGTGGCAGCACGGGAGGGTGCAGGAGAGAACCTAGGAGCAGGAGAGCCAGATATGGTCTCAGTATCCCGAGTTGTTTTTGTAGTTTTGTTTTTTGGGGACAAAAAACGTGAATGAAGGAATGATGTAAGAACCCTGGTTTTGAGCCTATGAGACTTTGAATTTTTCTTGATGTTATTCCAAAGTAGGGCGTTCAGACGACGTGTGATTCCGAGCCCTGATGTGGCCGGAATTAAATTTTAAGTGCGTTCACACTGGACACGCCAAATAAACAGAATAACTCCTAAACAGTTGCTCGGATGGAAAAACTGAGGGCACCACTGATTCCATAACATTCCATTTACCCTAGGGGTATGACTTTCATAGGCACGGGCCTTCTGTGAAAAACGCCACCAGGGGCATTTTCATAATTTAGCGGCATCGGATGTGGACTTTAAAAGTTTTGAAAGGAGTATCAGATTAAAATTCTGAGACCACCGTTGAACTCAGAACATGGATTTTACCCTATGGGAGGCTTAATCTCGACCTTGTCGGGAGTCCGGGTATGGGCCTACTGGTGGATGTTTTAAAAATTAATTAATTTTTCTATTTAAACATAACCACCTCCAAGCTTCCCCTCTCTTGTTCTTCCCTAGCGCAAGTCCTCCCAAAAAATAATGAGGATCTCCTCTCCTCTCCTCCACCTATCCAAGGTGGCGCGGTGCTCCAGCGGACCCTTCGTGAAGCCACGGGCTACGCCCAAAGAGGTAAGTGGTTGCGTTTTCAATTTTTATTTCCCGCAGCTTATTCAAATTATATTTTGTGCATTGAATTGATATCAAACTATCGAGAGAATACCATATAAGAGTAGGGATTGTTCAAATATTTCAAATTCATGTTCTGTTTGAAAATATGAGCCTGAGGTGACCGCAGTGATCTGACGAAGTCCGGGGGTTTTTTGGTGTTTTTCTGGCGGTTTTGGGTTCTCCAGCTGGTTCGACCGGTGGTCGACGGCGGCACCGTGGTGGCGCGGGCTCAGGCGGCGGCGTGGGCTCGGGTGGAGGTGCGGGATCAGGCAGCAGTGCGGGCTCAGGCGGAGGTGGCGGCCACCCAGGTGGCGCGGTGGGCTGAAGCCTCCATTGTAGGGCGCGACCGGCAATCGTGGCGCGCGACCCCGAGCGGGACAAATACCCGCCCTCGATGGGTCTTCATGCGGAAAGACGACCAGCCATGAGGTCCAGTCTACTGGGGGAGGGGGACCATGGGTTAGTGTCAGGCCGTGTGTCTAAACTGCAGGCCGGCACTGTGAGGCGGGTCGGCCGGCGCGGTCCGGCCCAAACCAGGTGGACCGACCGGCCCAGGCCGGTCCAGCCCAAGGGGTTCGCCCCCTCCGACTTCGGACACCTGTAATTTTTTCTATGGGTGTCTGTTTTTCATGTCATCTACGGCAGTACATTCTTGATATCAAGACAAAGATTTTGAGATGGTCTCAGGGATTTTTAATTCCCGATACGGGGGCCTCGGTGGCGCGACACTCCCATTAAGTGGATTGGTGTTTTTCCAGGAGTTCTTGTTTCGGATGGCACAGACACATCCAATGTCCGATTTGAGTACCGTCAGTGGCGTTGAGACCCTGGTGATGAGGTGGATATTTCCAGTATAGTTTCATGCTTTGGATTCAAAGTTGAGACATGGGCCCTGTGGGCCGTCTTTTAAGCGCCGTGCAGCGTTTTACTACATTTTTGTCAGGCATTCGTTCGAGGTGGATGAATAGTCAATTTGATGTGTTTTTACAAGGCCATCTCAATGGCGCAGTATTCCTAACCTCTTTTAGGACCGAGAGTGGGGCCCATGAGTCATCATGTGGACCTAAAGTAGTGTTGAACAAATTTTTCATCGGGGGTCCGTTCCAGGCGAATGAGTAGTCTATCTCGCGTGGTTTTCCACGAGGATTGCAGTGGTGTGATCTGTTGGGGCATGCAGATCCTAATTCTAGATCTCATTAAATGTGGAAACATGAAAGGATGTTGGTTGTAGGTTCCTTTGATGCACTCCGACCCAATGCGTGGTCACGATGTTAGCGATACCTAGTGATAGCACGGGTAGTGCAGAGCTATAGGACCAGTTTAGGGTTTATCCTCCCACTGGGCTTGGTCGTGGGTTACCCGATGACTTTTAGGTTTTACCCTATAGCGGGGGGCTGGGCAGTGGGTTACCTGTTGAACTATCAGGTTTTACCCTCCACCTGGGTTGGGTAGTGGGTTACTCATTCACTTATTAGGGTTTACCCTCCAACGGGGCTGGGCAGTGGGTTACCTGATGACTTTTAAGGTTTACCCTCCAACAGAGCTGGGTAGTGGGTTACCCGTTGACCTGTCAGGGTTTACCCTCCAGCAGGGCTTGGCAGTGGGTTACCCGATGACCTCTAGGTTTTTACTCTCCAGTGGGGCTAGGCAGTGGGTTACCTGATGACCTCTAGGGATTTACCCTCTATAAGGGCTGGGCCGTGGGTTTTCCGATGACCTCTACGGGTTTACCCTCTAGCTGGGCTGGGCAGTGGGTTACCTAGCGACTTCTTTTAGATTCAGACCTCTTTATGGGGCTGGTCAGTTAATTTTTTCTCTGTGACTACTGGAGCGGGATCCTTGGTTATTCGGTTTGGCGACGTGACAGCTTTGACGTGACCTTAGGACATACGAGGATGAGGGGCGCTTTTCCCACCGAGATGCGTCCCTACGACATGACCTAAAAGATGTGTGGGCGAGTTAGTGCCACCCAAAGTGGATAGTATCAAGGTGCGGTGATTGATCCCCTTTTAATTATACCTCCTAGGTTGATGTGTGGGACATTTGGGGTTCAGTGTTGGATATCTCTAGAATTTTTGGCGACTCTTCCTGGGCTGATCTTGGATATGGAGATCCCCTTACGCACGCATTTGGGCTTCTTGTTGAGCACATATATATATATATAGACACACACACACCCTACTCTTGTTCCCATCCCTTGGTTTTAGTTACTCTCCTTCTAGGAGGGGCGAAGACACGCAGGGTGTGCCACGTGCTTTCTATGTCTAGCTCCTCTTGGTTGGACGAGTTTACTTCTTTTCTATGTTGGGTTGAGCTGCACTCTATTTTACTATACTCTTCCACTGTTCTTTGTCTTGTTTACAGCTCATTGTTTTGGTCCCCCCCCCATTTTTGTCGCTCCCTCGAGATTTTGAGGCTTCCTACTGAGTATGTTTATACTCACCCCTGCTTGGGCCTTACCCACACTTGGTGTGCCCTTGCAGACGATGGACAGGTCAATCGTGACTATGGAGGAGCGTAGAGGTCACGTGAGTCGGACAGCGTGTCGTGGTCTTTCTAGAGTTTTCAGGTGGGGATCTATCCAATTGTTTCCTTTTGTTACATGTTTTTGGGTTGTGGCACCTTTGTAGTTGGGCGCGTGTTTTTTCCTTTTTACTGTTCGGTTTACTTGTCAGTAATTTCAGCACTTTACTTGCTCCTTTTAGTGGTTGATGCATGACTGTGGTTGGGTTATAGCTGTTTTTCCTGTGGTTTTCTTTTTTACTCTGCACTTCTGCATCGAGTGGGTCGTTTGTGTGTGTGTACAAGTACTTAGGCAAAGGTCTCCCTGAGATTGTTATGCCTTTGGCGCTGGTCGCCAGCCTCTGGCCTATGGATGCGGTCTTGAGGTAGTTGCGGCTCAGGACCGGTAGGGTCGGGTCATGACAATACCATCTTTACCATAGTACGCCATAGCCAAAAATAAATAAAATAGAGAAAACAATATATAATAACCAATTAAAATTCATAAAAAACATCTCCCTAAGCTAGGTACAAAACATATCCAATATTAAATATGTAATGACATGTTAAATAGTTACAAGTGAACAAAACCCATAATAAAGATGAACAAGGGAATACACAAAAAGGTCATTACTCCTAGTCTGAAATCTCATCCATGTAAGTCCCAATCCCAACTCAACTCCCAAGAATAGGACCTTTGCCCTTAAACTAACCTACAAGTGTGAATTCTACTCAAGTACTCAATGGAGTCCTGTCTAGGGTGTGAGTACAACTCAGTAGGCCACCACCAATGGTGTCTAAAAAATATCTAGTCTAGATAAATAGTGCATGTAAGTGCTAATATATAAAAGAATGTTTGGTGAAATTAGTTAACCAGGTTCACTTAAGTCATTCCTAGTATTATTCATAATTTCATTACTTATACCATCTTCAATACTTAATTCACTTTCTTCATGTGTTCAATGGATTCATTATATTCATCAATCTCAATGCATAAGGGGAGATAAATCAATTTCCCTATCTCAAAAGGTATAACAAATCATCATATATACAACACAATCACCTTGAATCCTTGGTCTAGGTGGTCTCGTCAAATGAAACCAATAGGGGAATATAACTCTTTTCCCTTCCCTAATCCATGCATATTGGGGTTGAGTTTAGAGCATCAATCCAACTCGACCTATGGGAGCAGAACCTCATATCAATACCCCACTCTATGAATCCATGTGCACATTATTATATATATCAAATCACCACACACATACCACATCACAACCAATCATAACCAATACCAATATCAATATCACAATCTCTACAACCATAATGGGAATTAATATTTTACCATGATCCATTAACACATTTACCATTATTATTGCATAGTCATTTAGCCCAATTCCAATTTCCTATTCCTAACTCAATAAGAATATTCACTAATTCCCCCAAAAACTAACTCATTTGGAATATAAAAACATTCCCCTATTTTAATTCACTTAACACCTTCTTCATTTCCCATGTTTAGTCTACTTATGAATTTCAAGTACAAGATGTGATTAATTTGACAGATTCACATTAATCCCATTTAACCTATTTAAATTCCAAGACAAAAAATACCTTATCCATTATCCTCATCTAGAAATAATTATACATTTTTCCTTTATTTAATCATCACATTATCCAATTTAAAATTTCAAAATGGGCACTACCAATTTACAAGTCCATTTCACCCCTAATGTTTCTATTAACCTTGTTTGGGAGGGTCAGATCCCCCCATGGGTGGCCCTAAATAGATCAAGTCATCCTCTACAAATCCTATGGGGATAGAGAGGGGTTAAAATCCTCATTTAGGTGTTAATTTTACCAAATACTACTAAAATTATTCAAATCATAACAATGGGTACCCAATAACTCAACCAACCATACACAAATTAATAAAACAACCATGTGACTTAACTTGTAGACCACATACCTTGAATCCATTGATGAAAGCACTCTTAATCATTAACTTATACCCCTATCCAAATAACCTTTTAAGAATTAACCTATATTCTATAGGAAAAAATAAGGTTTTATAGCTTTGTAATAATATTTCCCAAGATTCAAACCCTAATCGGAAAAAGAGAAGAAAGAATATAATTAGAATTACTCAGAGCTTCAATTCACAATCGACAGTCTCCAAATGGACTAAAGATGAATTAGAATCACCCTTGGGAATTATTGGTCGATAGGTTTCATCATTAGGGATTAAAGAGAGGAAATGGGGAAGAAAAATGAGTGGGAACTTAAAATCCTGTAGTTGAAATTTTTTAAAATTTTCAACATTACTGGGTTGCACGGTTTACCCACACAGTTTACCAAATTATACAAAAACTATGTAAAATACACTATATAAGGGGATTTGGGTTGAATGGTTACCTAGAAAGCTCCACATAGTTTTAATAAATGTGCACCAACCATGTGATATACCACTTCCCAAGGTTTCATTGTTTTCCTGGGTAGGCCGCACAGTTTTCTTAATCATACACTAACCCTGTTCCTTGCACAAATTTGCCTGGTTTTCTTTAATTTCATTACCCTAACCTCTATAACACCCCCAAGCTTCCTTATACTCCCAATAATAATTTTATTAACTAAAATAACATATTGACACAAAAATTTAGACAAGGAAATACCTCCATGAAATATGGGATCTTACAACTGCCCTCTGGTGGCAGTAAAATTTTAGATCCCACTTAGGGGATCATACCAAGACTTATTTCTTTCTAATTTCTTTCTAGTAATTTAGATTTAAATTTCTATTTCTTATAAAGTAGTCTAGCATGAATTCCACTCCCTTCTATATTTTTTACCTTTAATGACATGATTTATCTTCTTAATAGAGTAATTCTCTTTTGTAGGTTTATAATGGAAGAAGGAAGCTTCAAACAGTGGAATTGAATAACTAAGATTCATGGGCAAGGGAGTTAAATTTTTATTTTTTATTTTTTATTTTTTAAAATGATTATATTTTTGTTCAAAACATGTTTTGATCTTTAAAGTTGAAATTTCATGCCCATGCTTGAACTATTATTTACTTGACTAATCTAGGAGATATTAGTTTCTTAGGAATCCTATGATGCCATGTTTTTATTTAAATTTTAATGATATTTAATGATAAAAATAGATAATTTGATGATTAAATTTAATCATGTGTATTAAAATGAGGACTCATGATTTGATGTAATTAATTGATTCATGTAAATGAAACTACCCGCCCATTTTTTCATGTTTTGAATTTCTAAAATTCATGTGAATTGATTTGTTATTATTAACAATTCCTTAAGTGATTTTCCAATATCATATTCCCATTACCAATAGGATTTATAGACCAAGTAATTCCTACTTTTTCTTGAGTATATTCCTTGAGTGATCTTGGGATATGCCACCTTCTAGAACTTTCATTTGAAATTTTCAAAGTAATGATTATGAAAAAACACATTTAAAATGATTGAGGCATCATTGGATAAACCACTTATCCTTAAAATAAAACCTTTATATAAATCCTTCTTTAGACTATATAATACATGAATGACTTTGTTAGGGATGTGTCGTGTTTCAATCCATTTTTATACATTCCTACTCTACTCTTAGTAATTGTGTGATATTTTAAAATTGAAGTGTGGGGGTAAAGGGAATCATGGTAGAAGGGATTATTTCCATTTTAAGGAAAAAGTTTGGGGTTTATTATTATTATAATAAATTAAGGTTTTCTATTCATTCATGATACTTAATTGTTTTCCCATATTGAATTAAAGAAATGGAAAATGACAAAAAGAACAAAAAATGAGAAAAATTGGTTGCGATTTGGGAAATCCAAAAAAACCATTAATGGACCTATGATTTTTATTATACATGGTTAGGTGTTGGATGTGTGGTTTATTCTAATCATAACATTCAAAAAAAGATAAAAAATTAAAAGTTTATTTGAAAAATAAAATAAAATTATAAGTATAAAAAGATATTAAAGAGTGTGTAAAAACATTTATTATGATTTATTTGATCACAAACATTACTTTGGGTTTTGGGTAAATGGGAGTTTCTACTTTTAGGAGGAAATTTTCATTACACTTTTATTTTTTATATCATGAATTTTACTTAAGAGATAAACCTCCTAATTGAGCATTAATTTTTAAAGCATCAAATACTACCAACCTTAAGCCTATGAGTTATTTGAACCTTTATTTCAAGTTCTCGTGATTTTATGTGTCTTTTGTCTTTACAAAGTAGATAAAGTAGTTCCTTTAAAATAATATGGATAAGAAGCATTTATTCATGATATGAGAATAAATTTACTTAAATTCTATCATGATTTATGAGAGAAAATAATCCATTGTGAGGTAGATCATGGTTTGGAATGGTTAATAATAATGAATTGAGGTACTTGGATGATTGAGATGAGAAGTTCCATCATTTTTAAATGGGGAAAAGTAAAATATATGGATTATTTGTTTCAATAAAAAATGAGAAATTAAATTGATATTTTATGTGGGATGTGAAATTTTTATTTGACATTGATAATTTTTTGATTTTATTGCATTGAAATTTGAATATTGATAACATTGGTGCCCTCTTTAACTCCTTTTTGAGATTTTATGCTTGAGGAAAAGCATGGTTTAAGTGTGGGAGTATTTAAGAGACCAAAATTATATGCATATTTTTATTCAACTTTTAATGTTTTCAAGTGTTTTTATATGATAAGACTCGTGGACTTTAATTTTTAATTAAATAATAGGTAATTTAAATTATATAATGAAAATCAGCTAAAATGTGAAAATTTCTTAATTATGGAATTTTGAAAGATTTTAATCACTTTAGTATTTTGATCATAAATGTTAAAATATTGATCCAATTTAAGCGATTTTTTTAGGATTCCTTGACTTATGTGAATCAAATTCTTCTTCTAGACAATGAGATGATTGGAATATCTAAAGGCCCTAAAAATAAATCAAATTGAAATATTGTTCTGGATGATAATGTGGAACCCACCTTAGTAATTGAGTCATAACTCATGCTACACAGCTCTAATTAAGGTTAGTCTAACTATATTTGAATGATAATTCAATGGTTTATTTGACCATTAAATATCATAGAGATATTACATAATTAATGTGGATATTGTATGCCCAAAATTTGGGTCATATTTAGAAAACATTCTACTAGATATAGTACGACTTATTAATTGGGTCATAAATTCCTCTATATGCATCCAATTACCTTAAAATTTGGAGGGTTTATATAAAATTTTATTTTGAGAAACTTTACAGAATAATATATTCCCATATTATATTATTAAATGGGTCAACCATGAATAAATGTTTGGTGGAAAGAATCCAGAGACATCTTAAAGGGATATTTGGAAGATCTTGATTTTCTATACCGAAGGATGGCACCCCCTTGGACTATATAAGGATTTCACCCATGATAATGGCCATATATTATTTCCCTAAGGAGGTAATTCTTCATGGAGAAGGATAAGTTACTGTATGACCTTGTTTTCATTTTTATTTCTTTTTTTTATTTTTGTTTTAGTTTCAATTAAATTATAATTTTAATTCTTCATTTAGTTAAATAAATTAATTCATGCATGTTTTAAATTTTTTTCCACCATCCTTCTAATAATTTATTATTATTATAATTATTCTTATATTATTATTATTATTATAAGATTCAATTTTATTATTTATTTTCTTTTCTTATTTTATTCTTCTTTTCTTCCCCTTCTATTTTATTTTATTATCTCCCTTTATCTCTCTCATCCTAATTCTATTTTATTTTCTTCTTTTATTTTATTTATCTTATCCACAATTATTATTTTATTTGTATTCTCGTTATTTTTTTATTCTATTCTTCTTCTCTTTCATCTTTCCACCATTATGGTCTCTTACCCTCAAAAATGAGGGATGACCCCAAGGCTTGGCTCAAGGAGGTGTCAAGGTGCTATTGAATTTTATTTAAAGTTTATTTTAATTTTGTATGTAGATTTGAGTAGCATGCATGGGTGAGTTGAATGTCCCTGATGTGGCCTACCCCTAATGACATGTAACTCAATCTATTTCTATTATTTTATTTGATATATTTTCCCTCACTCTATTGGTTAGTTATTTAAACATTGGAGTTGAGGTAATTAATAGATGAAACAACATTGATAGAGCTAGGTCCTAGAATATGAAACATCCTGGAATAAGGTGTTGTATCAACCTAGATTAAAGGTGGAGGAGGTGGAAATGAGAGTTATAATGCATTCAATGATTTCCATAATTTCAAAATAAAGAATAGTAATTCAAAAATGATATTTTTTGTTTTGATTATAAAACCCTAAATCAAACATATAAAGAATAATAATGATTGAACTCAAAAACCATACCCAAAACCATGTCCTTTATCTCTTTAATTTCATTTTCTTTAGAACTACATGGTAGTATAAATAATAATTTCTTTTTTTAATGTCTTTAATCAAAAAAACCCAAAAATATTTGTTATTGTTTTCATTAATTAATCAAAACAACAACAAAAGATATTTTAGGTGATATAGAATAAGTAAGTGAACAAACCGGAAAGCTACTAAAATGAGACGACCCTGGTCAGCCTCTATGCTACATTAGGAAAAATATAATTTTATTTTCCCATGCCCCGGGACAGTTGTGCATCAGGGATAGTGTCATAAAAATAAAATGACTATATTGAGTGAGACCATGGACATAGTGCATGAAAAAACCTATTTATAGGACTTCAACAAATTCAAATGATTATAACTCAGTATATATTTTATTTTGTAGAAAATTTTCCATTGATTAATTTAGAGGGTTTCATGAGCTCGATGAATTATCAAATCATAATTCTTGAGATCTGGTGATGTGTTTCTTCAATGGGTCACTACACCAAATTAAACTTAAATCCTCATGTGTATATATTTGTGCATGGTTACTACTCAAACTCACATGGTCTTGCTCTAACCATGTGAAATAGGTAAATCCCATACGTAAGATTCATCTTCATTTTTTCCCAAACATAAGGTTTTATGTATAGCTACACATATCCATATGGAAACCTTTCATTATAAAAATTCCATTTAAAAATAAAAGTTAAATTCTAAAACTCATAATAATTTAAAATACCAGTAATTATATCATATTTAATATAAGAGTGGTGTGGGTTGTCATGATTCGTCATCTACAAAATATTCAAGGAAAACAAATCATAAGGTAAAATTTGGAGTAAAACATATCAAATTAACCAAGCATATATATTTTCATTCAATGTAAGGGAAATCAAGATATCCCTACTAGAAACTACAGCATGGTTTCTAAATCACCATATTAGTGTTATTGTATCAAAATTTTAGTTACACATAATTTATGAATCTAATGTGAAAACTAATCACTATCTAATGAACTTTGATCGACACCCTCTCTGTCTCTGTCTTCACTCCCTACTACCAGCACTAGCATTATAGTTATGTTGAAAATTAAATAGTGTTGTATATTAAAATTTAAACTTAAAAACAATAAATTTTTATGTACTAAATGATTTTGAAGTTTTTTTTATTAACCTACTCACTCCCATACATCAAGGAAATATCATCTGGGATAGATCCAGTTTTCTTCTGATATAATTCAATCAATTCTTTTTTTAGAGAAATGACCATTTCATATTTCATCTTTATATGTTTCCCCTATTCCTGAATTATGATTTTCATTGAAAAACTCTTTATGAGAATCTTATAGTAGGGAGTAACAAAAATTAGGGGTATATTATGCTGTAATCCTCAGTGGCCTACCAAATTTCTCTAATGGTAATGGTCCCAAACCCATCAGGTGCATGTGACCAGGATGATCCTTCCCAAGGATTTTCCCAATGAGATCATCCTGGAAGACCGAGAAGGACTGCACAAGATTGGAATCCATTATTTCATTTATTTTTAATTATAAATCAAATATCAGTCATATTTTAATCAATACATATTAAAATAGTGAAAATTGACAATAAGATATTAAAATGAAAAAATAATTCATAGCCCAACTTCATGGGTGGGCTCATTAACATAACTCCCATCAGATTTTGTCTGAACATCCAACCAAAGTTATGTTCAGAAAACTTGGTGCCCTAAATTATTTGATTTCATTAAACAAAGATAAATCAAAACTTTAATATATAAAACAAATAATTTTATCTTATAAATATTTAAACTAATGAAAATATTACCAGAGTTGATTGTTTCTGGAAGAACTCTTTGACCCAGCAGTGTGGGGTGACTTGTTTAGCTCGAATTGATGCATTTTTCCTTGAAACATACTAATATAAATAACATGTAATATAATAGTAATATATTCAATGTCATATCATTTTCATATGCATGTATATATGTAAAATTAGATTAATATAATAATATATATTTCAAAACCACGTGCTTCTCATGATGATTTCTATCAACAAAAACCTCTCATTGCTCTCTAGGTACCCCTTGAGTACCTTATAATATAGCTATTGAGTGGTCAATGAATCATTATTGAATTCATTCCACAATATCCATTTAAAATCCTTCCATTTCTTACCCAAATTTTCAATTACCACATTTTTACGATAAGATCTACAGCGGTAAAGTCAAATAAAATCTATACAAAGAGATTAATTTTCAAAATATTAAAATTTAATAACATAATGAAATTAAATTACACCATAATGTATTAAAATTACCTTTATCTAGGAATAAAATACTTTATTTTTTCAAGATTGAGGCACATGCCTCTAATCATCATAGGTAATGGGAAGGGTAATCGGCTCTGCTGCCAGCTGGCCTAGTATATGACCAAATAATCCCATAGAATCATCTATGTGGACCCAATAACAGTCAAATGGGATAACTATCTTCATTACATTTAGATTTAATACATCTAAACTATTCATATTTCTCTTTTTAGTATCATTTTTTCAAATTTTATGAAAACAAATTAGTAGTATAAAAAAAGTGAATTGACTTTATTCACATTAAAATTTGTATCTATATCTGTCACCCTCCAATATCCTCATGAAGAAACAAGAGTGATGAAATTTTCCCTCACTTATAAACCTATTGAATGGGGAGGCCCTGTCTCAGATGTTGATGGTATGGAAGAGGGTGTGATATACTATGATGTAATGGAGGGTGTGAGAGACGCTGAAGGGGGGAATATGGGGGGTGTCTTGGATTCTAGAGGTAAGGAGACTGATGGATCATCATATATTAGTGGGGTTAAGGGAACATCAACTAGGAGTCTACTGGGATCATTGAAACACTTCTTTTTGGGCATTCATGTCATTTAATAAAATAAAATTAACTTTAAAACATATATTTCAAAACAATTATGTTGAGAAAATGTAGAAATGATAACAGATGCATAGTACTAACAAATATATATATATATAACTTTTATAATGAATGACTGCACATATAACATAAGTGGTTTATAAATTAATGTAGGAATGTACATATAATCATTTTGTTCTTCAATCATGACATTGTCCTTCTCCATCATTACTTCATTTACTTAATACACCCTTATAAGACTAATATTATCAAAACCATGATGGAAAAATAAGTTCATTTATTGTTGTTGATGGGATTTAATGTTAGATGAAAAATCATTCACTTATACACTCATATCATATAAGTATATTTGTTTTATGTGAATAACTATACTCCACCCTTAATCCATGAAATCCTCAACATAATATACCATTTTAACTTGTGATGAGAATATATACAGATCATGTATTTCAAGATCATCGATATCCATCAAGTGAGATAAGTTCATAGAAGAAAATTTCAAGGAATATCTTTTAATAACTCTGGCTATATCGACCCACTTTTTTTTCCTGAATGGCCCAAAGGACTTATTTTTTATTTTATTATAGATAATCCCCATTTTAAGGGTTGAAGGGGAACCTGTACATGATCCGTAGGCCCAAGGAACAAGGCCCGACATGACCCGTAATACATGACCCAAAGGCCCAGAGGAATACCATTCCCACTTGCGTTTGAATAAAAAAACTAAAAAATGTATATCGTAGTTTTATTTGATAATATCAGTCAATTTTTCATTATATCCTAATTAGAAAAATGTAAATATACTATTATTCTATGTTTTCAAACCCTCTTCCTGATTGACTATAAGAAATTTAAAGCCATTGACATTGTAATAATTAAATTTTATATCCTTTTTTAGAGGACCTTAAGCAAGAAAATTCCAATCTTCTGACAATTCATCCTGAGTATCCTTATTCATGATCGAAAAAAAGTAATATACATTATTATAATAAAAAATATGTTTCAACCTAATATCCATATTGATTACAATATTTATGGAATTACACAACGTGAAAACAATTCTACAAGATATTTATTAACATATTTTATAATATCTTTCTCATTACATTCTTGACCCTCATACGTATCTTTATTTATATCTTGAGATATTTAATAAATGGATCTAAAATTTCACTATTCAGTAGCACATATCTATCTATCTGTAATAATTTTATTTCTGTCAGTGTAACATTTTAGATCCTCCCAACTGATCGACCAATAGTATTTAAGATTTTTTATTTCCCGTTTAGTTGAGATTGATTTTATACATTTTCAACATGTCCAACTTGATTAAATCTTATCTAAATATCATCCAAGTATCTAGAACAAAAGGTAATACACTCCTCTGCTAAATAAACTTTAGAAATAGAGCCTTCAGGTTGAGATTTTTTTTAACGTATGATTTCAAATGGCCAATATATCTATGAAATAAAATAAATAAAACCTAATTATGTATTTAATTATGTGCCAATAATTTTTTACTTAATATGAAAAACATATAAATAAATTACCTCACAATTGGATACATCCATCAATAATGTATGGGGCCTCCTAATTTAGTTTCCTCAACCAAAATCACAGTTAAATTCATCATGAATGTTAAAAAAGATGGAGGAAAGATCATCACCATTGCACAAAGTGTCAATAAAAATCTCTCCATAAGGTTTTCAACCTTAGATGGTTATAGAGTTTTCTCACATAGTTGTATAAAGAATGTGAAAAATTGGAGTACAACTCCAGTAACCTTTTCAATTAATAATGTACACAATGACAATGGTAGTAACTGTTGTAACAAAATATGTGAATCATAGATTTTCAATCCATGTAACCTATGATGATTTAGGTCGACACACATTAATTTTTACTTGAATAACCATCATATACCTTCAAATTTTTTAAAATTATATGGAATGTAACTTTATCCCTATTTTTAAATAAAAAAATTCCATAGAATACTTTTCATTCTCATGTGTATAGAGATTACGCTTTATGTTCATTTTTTGTAAATTCTTCCAATAATTAAGACAGTACTTCAATTTTTCATGCTCATTAAGAAATGTGAAGATAAAATTGTCACAAATATTCTTCTCAATATGCATAACATCAAGATTATTCCACAACAAATTAAATTCCCAAAACATAATTTTTAAGAATATAATTTTTTCTTCCATTATTTTGTTCCTATTTTACTTGATGATGCACTTAGAACTCATTTATCACTTTTATTCAAATTATGCTCCTTTCAAAAAAAATAACATTTCCAAGTTTTTCTAAAATTTGAGAACCTTCCAACAACTTTAGAGGTGGTCTATGGCCAATAGAACCATTGAATTTTGACTTGTTCAACTGAAATATATTAGATTCATTGAGAAATCCTTGATGACACAAGAAGCACCATTTTTTACTGTAAGGGGGTTGTTTGGGCTCAAAATCAAAGTTAAAAATAGGAAAATCCAAACCCATGTATGTTTTCCAACTAGATAAGTTCCTAAGTCAACGGAAGTAACTAATGGTCCACATTAGAGTAGTATTCATTTTGAAAATTTTTTAGAAGATCCATCATATGTCTCAACATCATTGCTCCAGAAGTCCTATAATACTTCAATTAGTGGCTGTAAGTATACATCAATATCATTTCTAGACATTTTTTCCAGGAATAATCATCAAAATGATAAAATATGTTTTTTTTCATACACATTCATATAGGTAGATTGTAAGGGATCAAAAAAACCATCCAAATGTTATAACTGATGGTCAAAGACCCAATGGGTTGAATCTGTCAGCAACTAATCCCAATTACACATTCCTATGATCAAATGAGAAATCTGGATGTAATGAATCAAATTTATTCCACAATTTTGAATCTCTTAGATGTCACATTAACCCATCATTATTATTTTCTATAGAATTCTACTTCATGTTCTCGACATTAATAATCTTTACAATCTAGGCTTCAAAAGGGAACTAAGGAACACATTTATAGGTGGGGTCTTTATCTTCTTATTTGTAGTGATATGTTGATTCAAACTTCCAAAATCACCCATTTACTTTGATCTAGAAGAAGAACATTTTTTTCAATCTTGTCTTCTTGAATCCTACCCCTACTAAAGCATACAATCATTGGAACAAGCATGTATGTTTTTATAATTCAGACAAAGTTTGTTAACAAATTTTTTCACATCGTAAAAAGAATCAGGGATCTTAGATTCAATAAATTAATCATGTATCATTACAATATCATAGACATTACTTGTTTGTAATTACACATAGTAATTTAATATGATACAACTTCAGAAGAAAATAAAGTTTTGAATATTTAAAACATCTACCATACAACTCTTGATTTCTATCATCAACAAAATTATGAAACACATTTGTCTACTTAGTGAAGTTCTCTCTTACATTAGTCTCCACATAATCAAGAGGGGGATCTAATGATATGTTAGAATATTCATTTAGTTTTCCTATATTTCCAAAAACATCACTTTTCAAGATACTATTTATAGCGCCCTAAACTAGTTGTTCTGACATGTTTTTATGTTGATATTATTGTCTTGCAATACCAAAATCATCACTTGTAAGGTTCTTCATTTCATTATCTATTATTGATGAATTTGGGAGTTCATTCTATGGATTGTAATCAATTCTTAAACTTTTTGTAACATTCGATTATCCATGCCAAATCCAACACAAATATTGAGCAGGTAACTGCTTCAATGTCAATTTTTCATAAACTTTATGTCTCTTCAACCATCTTCTAAATTTACATTTAGGACATGAACATATTATTTTCCCATCAAACGATTGATTATAAATATAAACATCTAAAAACTTATCCAAAACATTATCATACTGAGGTGTATTACTCAGTAATGTGATTCAACTTTTATCTATATATATCACAATATTCCTACACATTATAAAAAAAATAAAACTCATAAATAATATTATGTAATTTAAAAAACAATTACTATTTTTTTCAAAAACAACAATATTGAAACTTCTTTATGATTTTAAATTTTATTACACTTTTAAATAACAAATTTTTTTAGATTTTAATTCAAATGTATATAATCTATCACAAGGTGGATGAATAGTTGATCTAAAATTTATTCTTTAGTGTAGTAGAAATTTATCCTTGAAGGAGAAATCCCCACTTTTAAACCAAAAAATCTTATGAGTACAATAAATAAATGAGTAACAAAAATAATAAATAATTACAAAATCACTATAAAACATGAAAAATATATAAAAAAGATAGAAACAACTTGATACATGCAAATAATTAATTTAAAAATGAATTTCAAAGAACCCCACTTTTAACACTAAAACATACCTTAAAGAATTTAAAATATTCATTAATGTAAATTAGCACATTTATAAAAAAACTAGTATACAAAATGAATTAAAATAGGGTTTTAACAAACTTATAAATTAGGTAAATCTTTTAAATTGAAGTAGATATCAACTAAAACTTTATTTTCCATTAAAACATCCATTAAACATATGGATAAATAAAAAAAGAGCCAACAACACCCTAAAAATTAAGAGGAACCTAAAAATAAAAAAATGATCTAATTAAATTTGATCCAAAATGGAAGTGATAAATAAAAACCAACCTTAAATAGGGATAAAACCATTTCCTTCAATGTACAGAACCAGAACGGGTCTCAAATCACTCATCACAAACCCTAAGGACCAAAAATTAGCAAAAGAAAGAATCCAAATTTGTTAGGGTTCAACCATTGTAAAGACCCCAACCTCAATAGCCCAGAGTTAGTGCCTTATATTAATTCATTGGAATAAATAAAAGATTATAATTATAAAGGACTGATCAGTTTAGTATTTTTGGATTCCATATTACATACATGAACTTTACATTACATATTGAAAGAAAAAACAACATAGAACTCCATTGGTGTAACATCCCAAGTAAGTAATGAATAATAGATATTTTATCTATGTCTATTAATGAATTAGATAGTGTTTTAGAGGCTTAAAATGAAAATAAATCCAATCTTAAGCATGGAATACACTAATATTTTTAAAAGATTGTTTTACTGCCATTTGATGGAAAAACGTTTTTGAATCTATATTTTGACAATTTTATAAACTATGTTTGTCAAAATAAACTTATTTTTTATGATTGGGACATCAAAATTTACTTTGTGTTAATTTTTGGTATTTTTCTGACAATGTTCATTTTTTAATGAATAGTGAAAAATACAGCATTTTACATCAAAACTGCTTTTTAATCTAATTTATTTATATGATTAGATTATCTTTTGAATTTTTTTTGAAGTGAAATTAGAATATATTTTTACCATTTAATCCAATGGTGGTCATTTGAATCAATTTCACTTTGAAATTGGACTTAAACTGGTGTCAATCTTTTGATACTTATTGTTTTATAAAAACACGCTATTTGTCATGACAGTGGGAATTAATTATTAAATTAATTAATGTGACTTATATGTTTTGAATTTTGTAAAATAGACTTCATTTTTGAATTCGGAATATCAAATATAGCTTAGGGTGAATTTTTGGTAATTTTCTGAAAAACTTCAATTTTTGATGAATAGTGAAACCACTAAGTGGTAGTTAAAGAAACTGATTTTTCGTTTAAATGAAACTTTGCCACTTTTGTGTTCTGAATTTCAAAAATCTGACATACATGGTTTTCATTAAGAAGTAAAATGTTGTTCAATGAGATTAAAATAATTTTTTGGTGAATAGTAACTTATTAAGTTTTTAATCGTGATTAGTGGTAATTAGTGTAGTTTAAGGTAAAAATAATGATTTAATAAATTGAGATGACCTAGACACATGTCCTACCCTTATTGGTTGTGTCATGGCCGACCAATACAAGCCATGGGTCAACTTGGGGACCCCATGGAGCCACTTTGGTTGGGAAATGACATAAATAACTTTTTATTTAATGTTAAAGTAAAAATGACACAAACATCATATGTTTTACGAAAACAATTTTTACATGGGGTTATAAAGATCAGATTTTTGATTATAAATAGTAATTGGAAATATAAAAATATTTCCTACATCATAGTATTTTTTTTATAATTTTTAGACTTTAAATAAATTAAATTATTTATGACATCATGATGATGCAGCGATGACCTCATTATTTAACGATTTAAATAAAATGGAAAGATAATGTAATATCTAAAACCTACACATTTCCAAAACCTATTGGATGGGTAGATTTATAACCCTTATCACCTTATCCTCAAATTATGTCAACGTGGGACCTTTTGAATCTGAAAATCATTTTAAAATAAAGTAACTTATATTTACTTTCCAAGAGTGCCCCTCCTCTCCTCTTATAAAAGGCCCCCACCTCTACCTCATTTCACACACTCCTCAAGCCTTTGTCTCGGCCATCCCCTGCCCATTTACTCTCTCCACATCCCTCTACTCATCCTATAGGATTCCCTTTGGGCAGAATCCTTTCAAAGGAAGCCTTTAGGCTCAAATAAAAAGGAGTTACACTTTTAAAGGTAATTCATTCTCTCATGTTCATTTGTTTTATTTTACTTCTCCAACCCCCTAAACTCTTTTTATTTACTTATTTTGTAACAACACCAATATCTTCAATATACTAGGATGTTGTTATAAGATTTATTCGAGGTACACTCTCACACAACTACATCAAATGGTTAAAGAACATACAGTTTCCGTGGATGGAGAAATTCTGCCTCCCGAAACGATGATTATTCAATACTCATTTAACACCTTCAAAGGTGGCCATTATGATGTCACTATATTTATATATGATATATAATATGTTTATTTTTTACTTAAGCTTCTGTATTTTTTATTTTGGGTATACCTTTATTGTTTCCATTATGGGTAAACACGGTATCTTCATTTTAGGAAGTGCGGACTACCGCCCCCTGAAAGTGATTTGATTTGTTAATACCATATGTGGGATGTGTAAAGGATAAATTTAATGATATTATATATTTTATTATACTGGAATTATAATATACTCTTATATCATTATGATTCCATTCCAGAAAATACAAAATATAAATGGAAGTAGCGTTCATGCGTACGTACGGCTTACCGTCTCCATGAATGGTGCATTTCATTTCTTACCTCTAAATGTGATGTAATATTATAAATACATGTATATGCTGAATATATATGATATATATGTAATACAAATCATTAATATCATTCTGGATATAACGAACCTTTAACCAAATTAACAACATGTAAGTGTAAGAAGTCTATTTTTGACTTAAGAACCAAATACCGACAAAATGAACATTATTAACTTAAATGATTACATGATGTTTATAACATGGTATAAAAGGAATAATGAACTTGAAAAAGGTTCTTAAGTAAGTAGAGATTAACTCAAGTTTATTATTCAGGAGATTAAAGAACGGTCGGGTCAAGTCGGATACGAGATATGGGACTTCGTCTCAATCTCCTTTCATTGAGGCATATTTTGTTTTATACACAACCTTCTTTTATACATTTTATAAACCCCTTTGACTTTTACGTTTATCCAAAAGGAATATTTTTTATACGAAGCATTTTACAAAACGAAAAAAGGGAATGTTTTTCTTGTCGTACGTATGCGGCGACAACGACATCTCCGCCGCCGTGACCATTATTTGAGTTTCGGCTTCCTCTACAAGCCATACCTTTTTTTAAATGAAAAATAAATACCATGTTTTACTTTGGTATTGAAAATGGTTTTCATAATGTTTTTATTATATCAATGTGTTGTATTGATATCTTGTGATTGAAATGTGGAAATGTTATGTTTCCTTTATGAATGTTTTATGTGATATGATTATGTTATGGTTCTTGGGCATTATTATGAAGACTGGTGGTTCCGTGATAAACTAAGGGCGGATGAGCCCGTTATAGCTCTCCAATTCATTGGGTAACGCGAAGGAGTGAAACGTTAAGGTTTCTCCGAAGAGATTTAGGGAATATACTGTGATGGTTATTCCAAACGTAACCAAGAGGGTTACTCCCTACGTAAGAATGTTATGAATGCCTCAAGTTACCTTTATGTCTTATGATTTCTATGATTTATTCATGATTTTATGAGGTATGTTAAAGTGCTTATGTTTTATGGGTAAAGTATGATTTCATTATTATGTATATATGTACCCATGTTTCCTTTCCATGTTTTTATAACCCATACTGAGCTTTTTATGCTCATCCCAAGTTTTTTTTGAAATGATTTTCACAGGTCAAGGGAAAGGTACATGATATGATGATAGTTTCAAGGAAGTGTCAAGAAAGAATCCATGTTTTATCTTAAATATGTTTCCATTTATGGGAATGAAGAATACTATCTTTATGTAACCACTTTGTTTAAATGTGGAATGTAATGAAAGTTTTATGATCTAATTCTCTAAAACTCTAAACCCGAAAATATCCTCAATGTATAATCTTGTAATAACTCAAGATTAAGTAAGGTTTAAGGCTGGGGCCTTATAGTTGGTATCAGAGGTCGGTTTAGATAACTTTAGGAGTTAGAATTCTATTAAATGATTGTCCAAAAAAAATTTAAATGATATAGCATTTGAAGATTACTATATTGCTTCATCTAAGACATGTTTGTTCAGAATGGTTTTCCACAGAGGAAATAGGGAAGCAGTGCTAGGAAGGAATACAGAAGGAAATAACCTTCCAAATCAGCATCCCGAGATGGTCGGAATTGGAACTGAACAGTTTTTTGCAGTAATGGCATAGTTGACTCAGGCTATAAATGGCGGTGGTATCCATGCACGAGATCAGCCAGATCAACCGCAGAAGAACATGTCAGTGGTGGAACATTTCATGAGGCAACATCCCCCATCATTCAGAGGATCATCTGACCCTGTGTTAGTTGAAGGGTGTATTAAAGCACTGGAGAAGATTTTCGATGTCATGGGGTGTTCAGACAATCAAAAGGTTAGTCTTGCTATTTATCGTTAGGAGGGTGAAGCAGATCAGTGGTGGACGATGGTTAAAAATATCAGGGACGCTGATGAGATTGATGCTCTCGACTGGGATGAATTCAAAGGTATGTTTCTTGAGAAGTATTTTCCTAAGGCTGTTCGACTTAGGATGGAAAATCAATTATTGGAATTGAGGCAAGAGGAAGACTCAGTGGCTACCTATGAAGAAAGGTTCACTCGATTGGCAAGGTATGCTCCAAATTTTATCCGAGACCTTGATAGTAAAATCAATCGTTTTTACTCAGTATTAAAGCCAAAATATCGAAGGGCATTAGCTTCTCGTGAGTTTAAAAGTTATGAAAATCTTGTTTGATGTGCTGAGAAGGTGGAAATGGAGTTTACCGATGATCAAGTGTTCTATAACAACCAACAGAAGAAGAGACCGAGGTGGAAGGAGAAAGGTAATAATTCTTCAAAAAAGTCTGATGGTAAGAAAAATAAGTTTCCAGTTTGTGATAAATGTGGCAAAAGGCATGATGGGGAATGTCTTCTGAATTATGGAAAGTGCTATCTATGTGGTAAGATGGGACATAAGGCTCGTGATTGCACTAAAAAGGATCAAGGTGAAGGTAAGACCAAATTCGATTTACAGTTAGTGAAATGTTTTAAGTGCAATGAGATGGGTCACTATGCAAATGAGTGTTCGAAAAAGAGCTTGAGTGATGGGAAGCAGTTAGACTACAAGAAGAAAGGGGTGGTGAAATCCTTTGCAACTACTTCAGCAGATGTCGGGCCGTCAAATGAAGTTGTATCAGGTACTTTGTTTGTTTTTTCAGATTATTCCAGTGTGTTGTTTGATTCGGGGTCTACACATTCTTTCATCTCTGAAACCTTTTCTAGTAAAATGGGAATACCATCTCAAGAAATGACTCCTGAACTTTTGGTAAAAACACCTGGGTGGAATGTTGAGGCAAAAAGAATTTATAAGAATCTTCTTATCCTTATCTGTGGAAATAACCTACTTGCAAACCTTATTGTTCTACCTCTAGTAGAGTTTGATGTTATCCTGGGTATGGATTGGCTCTCTATTTACCATGCTAAGATTGACTGTAGAGCTAAAGAAGTTTCTTTTCAGAAATACTTTCAGTTTGTGTACAAGAATGAACCCTTACTGTTGATAACTTATCAAGAGGCCGATAAACTTGTAAAAGATGGAAATGAATGTTACCTTGCACACATCGTTGAAAATAAAGGAACTGTTCAGATTAATGATGTGCCAGTGGTAAATTAGTATCCTGATGTTTTTCCTGATGAGTTGCCTGGAATAATACCAGATCGGGAAGTTGAGTTTACTGTTGACTTAGTTCCTGATGCTAAGCCAATTTCAAAACCCCCTTATCGAATGGCTCAAATTGAACTTTTAGAGTTGAAGGAGAAATTGCAAGATTTATTAGAGAAAGGTTTCATTCGACCTAGCACATCACCATGGGGTGATCCTGTTTTATTTGTTAAAAAGAAAGATGGTTCTATGAGACTTTTCATTGATTATAGAGCCTTGAATAATATCACTGTTAAGAACAAATATCCTTTGCCTCATATCGATGATTTGTTTGATCAGCTCCAGGGAGCTCAGTTTTTTTCAAAGATTGACTTGAGATCGGGGTACCATCAGCTGAAGGTAAAGGAGGCAGATATTCCAAAGACCGCATTCTGTACGAGATATGGCCATTATGAATTTGTAGTAATGCCTTTTGGGCTAACCAATGCACCTGCTATATTCATGGACTTAATGAATAGAATTTTCCATGAGTTCTTGGATAAGTTTGTGGTTGTTTTCATTGATGATATTTTGGTGTTTTCTAAAAGTAAAGAGGAGCATGAAAGACATTTAAGGGTTATCTTGTAAACCTTAAAAGAAAAGAAACTGTATGGAAAATTCAGCAAGTGTGAGTTTTGGTTGCAACAAATTTCTTTCCTTGGTCATATTGTTTCTAAAGATGGAATAATTGTTGATCCTGCAAAAACAAAAGTTGTGGAAGAATGGCCAAGACCCACAAATGTAACCGAGATTCGTAGCTTCCTTGGTTTGGCAGGCTATTACCGAAGGTTTGTTAGAAATTTTTCATGATTATCTAGTCCAATGACTAAGCTAACTCGGAAGGGTGTTAAGTTTATCTGGACAAAAGAATGTGATGATTGTTTTCAGGAATTGAAAAGAAGATTGGTGAATGCTCCAGTTTTGGCACTAACTTCCAGGAATGGTGAGTTTGCTATATACAGTGATGCTTCATTGAAAGGACTTGGTTGCGTCCTAATGAAGAATGATCAGGTAATTGCTTATGCTTCACGACGTTTGAAAACTCATGAGGTAAATTACCCTACACATGATTTGGAATTAGCTGTTGTTGTTTTTGCTTTAAAAATTTGGAGGCATCATTTGTATGGAGTAAAGTGTGAAATATATACCGATCACAAAAGTTTAAGTATATATTCACTCAGAAAGAGTTAAACATGAGACAGAGGAGATGGCTGGAATTAATCAAGGATTATGATTGTACAATTCATTACCATTCAGGAAAAGCAAATAAAGTGGCAGATGCTTTGAGTCGAAAAAGTAATGCTTCATTAGCAATGTTGCGTTTGGAACGTGATCCTTTGGTTAAGGATTTGATGAAATCTGGCATAGAAGTTTTTGGTGCAGGAAGTTCTTCTGTTTTGTTTCAGGTATCAGTGATATCATCTCTATTAGATAGAATCAAGCAAGCACAGAAGCAAGACAGTGAGTTGCAGAAAAAGGTAGAGCTGGTTCAGAAAGGTAAGTTGCCTGAATTCAACATTGATAATGATTGTGTTTTGAGATTTGGGAAGAGATTATGTGTGCCTTGTGATTCACAGTTGAAGAAAGATTTGTTATGTGAAGCTCATAGTTCTCCGTTTTCAGTTCATCCGGGCAGTACTAAGATGTATAGAGATCTGCGGGAGTATTACTGGTGGGATGGAATAAAAAAAGATATTGCTGATTTTACTGTGAAGTGTTTGACATGTCAACAGGTTAAAGGAGAGCGGCAGTTACCGAAAGGGATGCTTCAGCCTTTACCAGTGCCAGAGTGGAAATGGAAGAATATATCCATGGACTTTGTTGTGGGATTACCAAAAACATCTCGAGGTAATAATGAAATCTGGCTTATTGTTGATCGCTTGACCAAATCTTCTCATTTCCTTGCTATACGAGATACTTTCTCTCTTGATCAACTTTCCCATTTGTATCTTAAAGATATAGTCAGGTTACATGGAGTTACTCTCTCCATTGTATCGGATCGTGATCCCAGGTTTACTTCTAACTTTTGGAAAGGCCTTCAGAAGTCGTTGGGTACTGAATTAAATTTTAGTACAGCTTTTCATCCTCAATCAGATGGGCAGTCAGAACGAACAATTCAGACATTGGAGGATATGCTAAGAGATTGTTCTATGGATTATCAGGGAAGTTGGGACCAACATCTTTCTTTGGTTGAATTTTCATATAATAAAAGTTTTCATTCCAGTATACAGATGGCACCATTTCAGGTATTATATGGGAAGCGATGTCGAACTCTAGCTTTCTGGGATGAAGTTGGTGAAAGAAAGTTGATGGGACCAGAATTGGTAGAAGAGATGGCAGAAAAAGTTCATCTGATTCAGAAGCACATGAGAACAGCTCAGAGCAGGCAGAAGAGTTATGCGGATAACCGGAGGAAGGATCTATCTTTTGAGGTAGGTGATCATGTTTTTCTCAAGGTTTCTCCATGGAAAAGTGTGATGCGATTTGGTAAGAAAGGAAAGCTGAGTACAAGGTTTATTGGACCATATGAAATTATGGAGAGAGTTGGATCAGTTGCTTACCGAGTGGATTTACCTCCGAGTTTATCTCAGGTACACAATGTTTTTCATGTTTCGATGTTGAGAAAGTATATGCCAGATCTATCTCATGTTTTGAGTCCATAGGTAGTTCAGCTGGAAGAGAACCTATCTTATGTGGAACAACCGGTCCAGATTCTTGACCATAGGGAGAAAGTGTTACGAAATAAGGTGATTAATCAGGTAAAGGTTTTGTGGAAAAACCACATGATGGAAGAGGCAACATGGGAATCTGAAAATGCAATGAGGGATAAGTACCCTCATTTATTCGATAAGTAAATAAATTGCGGGGACGCAATTTTCTAAAGGGGGGAAGGATGTAACATCCCAAGTAAGTAATAAATAATAGATATTTTATCTATTTCTATTAATGAATTAGATAGTGTTTTAGAGGCTTAAAATGAAAATAAATCCAATCTTAAGCATGGAATACACTAATATTTTAAAAAGATTGTTTTACTGCCATTTGATGGAAAACCATTTTTTAATCTATATTTTGACAATTTTATAAACTATGTTTGTCAAAATAAACTTATTCTTTATGATTGGGACATTAAAATTTACTTTGTGTGAATTTTTGGTATTTTTCTGACAATGTTCATTTTTTAATGAATAGTGAAAAATACTGCATTTTACATCAAAACTGCTTTTTAATCTAATTTATTTATATGATTAGATTATCTTTTGAATTGGTTTTGAAGTGAAATTAGAATATATTTTTACCATTTAATCCAATTGTGGTCATTGGAATCAATTTCACTTTGAAATTGGACTTAAAATGGTGTCAATCTTTTGATACTTATTATTTCATAAAAACACGTTATTTGTCATGAGCGGGAATTAATTATTAAATTAATTAATGTGACTTATATGTTTTTAATTTTTTAAAATAGACTTCATTTTTGAATTTGGAATATCAAATATAGCTTAGGGTGAATTTTTGGTAATTTTCTGAAAAACTTCAATTTTTGATGAATAGTGAAACCACTAAGTGGTAGTTAAAGAAACTGATTTTTCGTTTAAATGAAACTTTGCCACTTTTGTGTTCTGAATTTCAAAAATCCGACATAAATGGTTTTCATTAAGAAGTAAAATGTGGTTCAATGAGATTAAAATAATTTTTTGGTGAATAGTAACTTATTAAGTTTTTAATCGCGATTAGTGGTAATTAGTGTAGTTTAAGGTAAAAATAATGCTTTAATAAAATGAGATGACCTAGACACATGTCCTACCCTTATTGGTTGTGTCATGGCCGACCAAGACAAGCCATGGGTCAACTTGGGGACCCCATGGAGCCACTTTGGTTGGGAAATGACATAAATAACTTTTTATTTAATGTTAAAGTAAAAATGACACAAACATCATATGTTTTACGGAAAAAAAATTTACATGGGGTTTTAAAGATCATATTTTTGATTATAAATAGTAATTGGAAAGCTAAAAAGATTTCCTACATCATAGTATTTTTTTATAATTTTTAGACTTTAAATAAATTAAATTATTTATGACATCATGATGATGCAGCGATGACATCATTATTTAACGATTTAAATAAAATGGAAAGATAATGTAATATATAAAACCTACACATGTCCAAAACCTATTGTATGGGTAGATTTAGAACCCTTATCACCTTATCCTCTAATTATGTCAATGTGGGACCTTTTGAATCCGAAAATCATTTTAAAATAAAGTAACTTATATTTACTTTCTAAGAGTGCCCCTCCTCTCCTCTTATAAAAGGCCCCCACCTCTACCTCATTTCACACACTCCTCAAGCCTTTGTCTCGGCCATCCCCTGCCCATTTACTCTCTCCACATCCCTCTCCTAATCCTAGAGGATTCCATTTGGGCATAATCCTTTCAAAGGAAGCCTTTAGGCTCAAATCAAAAGGAGTTACACTTTTAAAGGTAATTCATTCTCTCATGTTCATTTGTTTTATTTTACTTCTCCAACCCCCTAAACTCTTTTTATTTAATTATTTTGTAACAACACCAGTATCTTCAATATACTAGGATGTTTTTATAAGATTTATTCTAGCTACACTCTCACACAACTACATCAAATGGTTAAAGAACATACGGTTTCCGTGGATGGCGAAATTCTGCCTCCCGAAACGATGATTGTTCAATACTCATTTAACACCTTCATAGGTGGCCATTATGATGTCACTATTTTTATATATGATATATAATATGTTTATGTTTTACTTAAGCTTCTGTATTTTTCATTTTGGGTATACCTTTACTGTTTCCATTATGGGTAAACACGATATCTTCATTTTAGGAAGTGCGGACTACCGCCCCCTGAAAGTGATTTGATTCGTTAATACCATATGTGGGATGTGTAAAGGATAAAGTTAATGATATTATATATGTTATTATACTGGAATTATAATATACTCTTATATAATTATGATTCCATTCCAGAAAATATGAAATAGAAATGGAAGTAGCGTTCATGCGTACGTACGGCTTACCGTCTCCATGAACGGTGCATTTCATTTCTTACCTCTAAATGTGATGTAATATTATAAATACATGTATATTCTGAATATATATGATATATATGTAATCCAAATCATTAATATCATTCTAGATATAACAAACCTTTGACCAAATTAACAACATGTAAGTGTAAGAAGTCTATTTTTGACTTAAGAACCAAATACCGACAAAATGAACATTATTAACATAAATGATTACATGATGTTCATAACATGGTATAAAAGGAATAATGAAATTGAAAAAGGTTATTAATCAAGTAGAGATTAACTCAAGTTTATTATTCAGGAGATTAAAGAACGGTCGGGTCAAGTCGGATATGAGATATGGGACTTCGTCTCAATCTCCTTTCATTGAGGCATATTTTGTTTTATACACAACCTTCTTTTATACGGTGTATAAACCCCGTTGACTTTTACTTTTATCCAAAAGGAATCTTTTTTATATGAAACATTTTACAAAATGACAAAAGGGAATGTTTTTCTTGTCGTACGTATGCGGCGACAACGACATCTCCGTCGCCGTGACCATTATTTGAGTTTCGGCTTCCTCTACAAGCCATACCTTTTTTTTTAATGAAAAATAAATACCATGTTTTACTTTGGTATTGAAAATGGTTTTTATAATGTTTTTATTATATCAATGTGTTGTATTGATATCTTTTGATTGAAATTTGGAAATGTTATGTTTCCTTTATGCATGTTTTATGTGATATGATTATGTTATGGTTCTTGGGCATTATTATGAAGACGGGTGGTTCCGTGATAAACTAAGGGAGGGTGAGCCCGTTATAGCTCTCCAATGCATTGGGTAACGCGAAGGAGTGAAACGTTAAGGTTTCTCCAAAGAGATTTAGAGAATATACTGTGATGGGTATTCCAAACGTAACCAAGAGGGTTACTCCCTACGTAAGAATGTTATGAATGCCTCAAGTTACCTTTATGTCTTATGATTTCTATGATTTATTCATTATTTGATGAGGTATGTTAAAGTGATTATGTTTTATGGGTAAAGTATGATTTCATTCTTATGTATATATGTACCCATGTTTCCTTTCCATGTTTTTATAACCCATACTGAGCTTTTTATGCTCATCCCAAGTTTTTTTTTGAAATGATTTTCATAGGTCAAGGGAAAGGTACATGATATGATGATAGTGTCAAGGAAGTGTTAAGAAAGAATCCATGTTTTATCTTAAATATGTTTCCATTGATGGGAATGAAGAATACTATCTTTATGTAACCACTTTGTTTAAATGTGGAATGTAATGCAAGTTTTATGATCTAATTCTCTAAAACTCTAAACCTGAAAAGATCCTCAATGTATAATTTTGTAATAACTCAAGATTAAGTAAGGTTTAAGGCTGGGGCATTATAATTGGTAACACCAAAAACTCTTAAATTAACCCTCTAAGTCATTCAAAATATTCATCTTCATATCCTGGGGAAAATGAAACATAAGAAAGGGGTAAGATCAGATGCACAGAAAGGGTAAGTAATACAATGGAAGATAATATAAAAAATAATTCATGTTTAATGACTAAAACACATATCATTATAACATAATCTTGAACATGATATGTTAAGGATAAAAAATGAATAAATATTGTTATATAAATAAGCACATGATAAAGAAACTTAACCATGGATATTATACTATTTAAATATCTATATGGATAATCAACTATTAATATCATTCCTAGGGAATTAATATTCAAAACATCTAAAACATACCATCAAGTCCTCGACCAAGATATCTAAAAATGATTAAGGCATTGACCAAAACCATATCTGAAAATGGACAAGGTCTCATCCAAGTCCATATCTATTTTGTCTCATGAGACCTACTAATTCATCGAGAGGATATAGTGGTATCCACCCATCACTTTCTAAGTCCAATTCATTCCTCATATAAACAACATATATATATGAAATTTAAATAAATTTTCCCAATCTATAAACATAATCACTAACCATTCTAAGTAACATAGTGAATGCTATTAAGATAGAACATCCACAAGAAAATTGATCATAAACTATTTAATAAAATATAGTAGATGATAACAATAGGATATCAATTTCAATAAAGAATAAAATTTTATATAGTTTTTAAAATAGATGAATATACTCTAATAAATCATCAAGGAATTCTTGAGAGAAATGCCCTTTTTTCTTTTTAATGAAGAGTTTTTGTAAAAAAATCATTTGTAATTGTCATAGTTATTTGTATAAAACCAGAAATGAAAAAATATATTGTTTCATGAAAAATTTAGTTATTTAAGAAAAATAAGGGAGTCTTAAAACTGGTTATTAATGGTACTTAAAAAATGGGTAAGAGATCGAGATGTTCTCTTTAATCGGGTTTGCGTATTGGGAAGAATTGAGAAGGGAACCTCGTAAAACATGTATTTCCCCATAAAAGAAAGATGAAATGATATGGATACATGATTTTTTAATTTATAAATAAAATTTAGAATAATTATATAAAAATAATTAAGAATTAAATTTTTTTATAGAGGGAGAAATCATAACCCAAATGAAAATGGAGAATCAGGAAGAAACCTTTACCTTATGTCTAAAAGAATTCTGCATTTATACTTAACATCTTAGATAATGATATTAAATTTATTAATAAATTAATTAAAAACCTTTTATACATTAATTTTATTCATTATAGTTTTTATTAAGTTCATTTATGTCTATTGGATAGTTATAGAGTTTAATTTCATCATTCGGGAGTGTTTGTTTTCTTGGTTTTCATGATCGGTTTGTTTTTTTATAAGTAATGAAGTTCATGTAAAATGAGTATAATTATATAGAATTTGAATTTTATTTTATTAATTAAATAGATAAGATCTAATTTTCTTATATATTATTTTTTCTAGATATGAGGATGATTCATTAGATATAACTTTAATGATACTTGTTTAGATCATTTTGGAGGTTTTTCGATCATCATGAAATAGTTTTGTCTTATTAATTAATATCATGTATATATAAAGGTTATAGAATACTAAATAAATTATAATATTTATAATAAAATATTTTTTAACAATAATTATCATTTTATGACCAGCCTTGACAGATTTAATGGAAATTGAAAATGCATTGTCCATGATGTCGGTAAACTGACACATCACGGGTGATGTTTTCATTTATAGAATAAAAGAGAGAGAGAAAAGAGTTTGATGATGGATCTTCCATTAAATGATATAATTAAAATATATAAATGAAAATGGAGTTATCATTTCTCCTTATATAGGGGTTTAGTTAAGGATAAAAAAATAAAATAAATTGAAAGAAAATAAATGAAAAGAAAGATGATTTTTACCTCTTGAATTCTCCTCCTTGAGAACCTCCTTAAGGGGATTGGTTTTGGTATTTTTATTAGACCAAGAGGTCCTAAAATTGGGGAGGATTGGGAATATTATTTATAAGAATTTATAAAAGGATCATGTATTGGATGGTTTGAGGAGAATAGGTGGTGAGGGGTGGTATTTATAGTGGAGTACATGGGTGTTTTTTGAATATCTCATTCATTTGTTTATTATTTTGGCTCAAGTATATGAATAGTTTGAGAATTATAATAAAATATATTAAAATAATTAAGTTTGGTTATATATTATGGTTATTACATCATTTATGACTCAAGGAATAGTTTATTTAACTTATAATTTTATTTATATCGTAAATTACTGTATTTTACTATTCTCCAAAAATTCAGGAATTTCAGAAAAAATCTCAAAAATTCACCCCAACCATTTTTCAATATTTATAATTAATAAATGAAATAAATTTTATGAAAATATATTTATAAATACAATAAATTTAATTTTTAATTAAAATCATCATTTACCCCAAAAATACAGATTTTAAAATTATAACTGATTTTATAACACTTTGAAAAATTAACCAAGGTCTCATAAAATTATCATAAAATCATAAAAATAAAAAATATTAATTTATGAATACATTTTATGAAATTAAATTTTATTTTAAATAATTTTATTAATTATAATATTATAATTAAATAATTATGACTTATAAAAATACCAACACTCAATTAATAATTTTTAAAATATTTATTTACTTATACTATGATATAATTATATCATACATTAATTTATAAGCTGCCTAAATTTTATTTATAATTTAATGGGTGATGTTACTATTTATTTGGATGGTTTACTATTCATAAGGTTTATATTACTATTCATAATGTCAAGTTACAATTTCATTAGTATAGAAATATTAACTTCTAGAAATACTTCATATTTCATTCATTCTTCATTTATAAAATTGTTATTGTGTTCTCTATGTTATTTAATGTGATTTATACTATATGAAATAATTATAAGAAGGAAAATTTCATTGATATAATTATGGGTCGTTCCATTCTCTTCTCCTATAAAAATTTCTCCCTTGAAATTTCTAGAATATCACCTCCTAAAAAGATTCAGGTAGTTCTCCATCATAATTTCATCTAATTCCCACATCACCTCTTCAATTTTATGATTTTTCCAAAGTATGATTACCATCTGAGTCATCCAATTCCTCCACACCTGTTCTTTAGTGTCTAAAATTTGAATAGGCTCTTCATAGTAAGATAAATCAGGTTCCAAATATATTCCTTTATAAGTGAGTATATGATTTGGGTATGGCATGTACTTTATTAACAAAGAGATGTGGAACACATTTTATACTTTATTAAGGATATGTGGCATTACCAAACAATAATCCAAAACTCCAATTCTCTCCAAAATTTCAAAAGGTCTAATGTACTCGGGGCTCAATTTTCCTTTATTCCCAAATCTTATAACACCCTTCCATGGAGATAATTTTAAGAAAACATGGTCAGCCACTTTAAATTCAAAATCCTTCCTTCTATTATCATCAAATATTTTTTTCCTAATTTGAGCTGTTTTGATATGGGTTTGAATAGTATTTACCTTTTCCATTATTTTCTCCATAAGATTTGGGCCTACAAGCTTCCTTTCACCAACTTTATCCCAACAAGTTGGTGTACGAAATCTCTTTCCATACAATGCTTCATATGGTGACATTTTAATATATGAATGGAAACTATTATTTTAGTAAAACTATACTGATGGTAAATTATGATCCCATATACCTTGAAATTCAAGTGAACATGATGTAAACATGTCTTCTAATGTTTGAATGGTCCTTTTAGACTACCCTCCAGTTTGAGGGTGAAAAGAAGTATTCAAATGAAGCTCAGTATCCAAATATTTTTGAAGAATTTTCCAAAATTTCGATGTAAATCATGGATCACAATCAAACATAATTGAAATATTTTCTTCATAAAGTCTTAAAACTTAATTAGTAAAGAGTCACTCAAGGAACTCCATCCCTTATAGCAAGGAAATGTGCAGATTTTGTAAGTATATCAACAATTACCCATATTAAATTATTATTTCTTTGATTTTTTGGTAATCCAATGAAAGAGTAGATTGTGATTTCATCTCATTTCCATATAAGAATATGAAAAGGTTTCATAACTCCTCTAGGATTTTGTCTTTTAGCCTTCACCTATTAACAGACTAAACATCTTGATACATAATTAGTAATTTCACGCTACATATTATCCCACTAAAAAATTTCCCTCAAATCACTATACATATTAGTGTTACTAGGGTGTATAGAGAAATTCACACTATGGAAAACATCTAATAACTCCCTTTTTATCTCGGATAAAGAGGGAACACAAAGTCTTTTCCTAAATTTTAGAATACCATCCTAATACACAAAGTCTTCCAACTTCTCATCATTGATAGATTTAATATTATTTTGAATATTCTTATCATCAAAATAAGAACTTTTAATCCTTTCTAATAAAGATGGTTTGGAAACCATTTGAAAAAGTAATGTTGTTTCACCATCCTTGATAATTTACATATACATATTTGATAGATCTATGTACTCATGGTCCTTATCAATCCTCATTTTTTTTAGAACTCTATGATCCTTCCTACTCAATTCATCTTCTAATTTATTTTCCTTCCCTGTGAAGTAGTGTATTGAACAATCATAATCCTTTAGTAGCTCGAGCCATCACTTTTTCCTCATGTTGAGTTCTTTCTAAAAGAAGATATATTTCAAACTCTTATGATCTGTATATATCTCACATCTTTTTTCATAGAGATAGTGTCTACATATCTTCAAAGAAAATAGGCTGCTAACTCAAGATCATGATTTAGATAATTTTATTCATGATTTTTTAACTACCTTGATTCATAGGCAATAACTCTATTATTTTTTATAAGAACAAAGTTTAGTCCTTTCTTTAATGAAACACTATAAATCACAAATACTCCATTTCTCTATGGTAGAGTCAAGATCAGATCATTCACTAATATCTTCTTCAATTCTTAAAAACATTCTTCACATTATTTTTTCCATATTAACTTAACCCCTTTATGAGTAATCTTGGATAACGGGTTAGCTAATCGGGGAAAATTATAAGAGAAATTCTGATAGTAACCTACTAAACCAATGAAACTATGTACCTCAATTATGTTTGTTGGTGTGATACATTTATGAACTGTCTTTGTATTCATAGGATCAACTGAGATTCCATCCTTCGAGACAATATTTATAAGAAAAGAAACTGGTTGAAGCTAAAATTCACACTTTCTAAACTTCCCATATAATTTATTTCTTCTAAGAGTCTTTAGAGCAGTCCACAAGTGATTCTCATGGTCTTCGTAGCTTTTAGATTATACCAAGATATCATCAACAAATACCACAACAAAGTCATCAAGATATTCCTTAAAAAATTTGTTCATTAGATCCATGAAAATAGAGGGTTCATTAGTCAGTCCAAATAGAATTACTGTAAACTAATAATGTCCATACTTGGTTTGAAATAATTTCTTTAGAATATCTTCCTTCCTCACATGAAATTGATTATATCCATATTGATGGTAAATCTTCGAAAAATGTTAAGCTCCAGGAATTTGGTCAAATAAATCATCAATGTGAGGAGGGTATACTTGTTCTATATTGTAATAGTGTTGATTTCTCTATAGTCAATGCATAGACTCATGGATCCATCTTTCTTCTTGACAAAGAGAATAGGAGCTACCCATAGAGGAACACTAGGGATAATAAATCCCTTGTCACTCAATTTCTCTAGTTGTTTCTATAACTACACTAATTCCATAGTCGTCATTCTATAGGGATTCTTTGATATGGGTCTTGCACCAGGAATTAAATCAATTGATAACTCAGCTACTCGCTTTGGAGGATGTCTAGGTAAATCCTATGAAAATACATCGATATATTCTTGTACAATAGGTACATCTTCAATTTGAATATTTCTTTCCTCATCCATAGATGATGTTTTATCTTCCTCTCCAAGAATTTCATTTATAAGAAATACTTGATGTGGATCTAGATATGACTCAGATGATGATGGTTCTTCTATAAATATATGGTATTCAACATCTTCCTCACCAATCGTAATTTCCATATTTTTTAAATAGATTTTCACATCATATTTTGAGATCTATTCCATACTAAAGATTATATAAAAGTCAATCATAGGTATGAAGACAAGGTCTGCTACTAAAGCATGTTTATGTGTCATAAAGGGGGACTGAACAACACATATTTTTTGCAATAATACTTCCATTGGGAGTTTGACTAAAAAATACTTTATTAAATCAAAATGGAAATGTATAATTTTCTTGAAAAACTGGAAAGATATAAAATAATGTGATGATCTAGAATAAAATAAAGCATTGGATAAGTTTGAGAAATGATTAAAGTACTTTCCACCACATCATTAAGAACTTCAACCTCTACAGTTGTGATTGTAAAAGCTTAGACATACTCCCTTGGCCTTTTTTGGAGAATGTTTCCTTGACGCTTAAGTAAATCATTTTCATAGTTTCCCATCTCCCTAAAATTGTAGTATTAAACATTTTTAGCTTCTTTATTTCCCTTATATTGTTGATCATGATAGCCTTTCCCACCACACTTTTATCAAACTTCTTTTCCTTTTAAGCGGGCACCAGGGTGTTTCCTTCCATAAGTATCGTATGTTGGAAAATTCACTTTTTTATTCTTCACTTTATCCATTATTTCCTTCCCTACCCTATTATTCTCTTGTTTTCCATTAAATTCATAAGACTTAGAGAATTATTTCTCTGACTTGATTGAACATGAGACTATATCTTTGTATGATGAGAAATTTTGGGAATCTAGTACCCTTCGTAGGAATGGTTTTAAACCATCAAATAATCGATCAATATTGCTCTTTGGATTATGTATGTAGTCTGTGACATGCCTTTATAACCTTGTAAAGTTTTTTTCATACTTTGCAACATTTTCATCCTCTTTTTGTTTCAGACTCAATAATTGCCTCTCCATTTCCACTCACTGTTCGTGGGGAAAATGTTTTTCTAGGAAAATTTTCTTAAAATCCCTTCATTCCATATTTTTAATTTCTTCGTTATTTATGTTTTGAATCAACTATAACCATTGATTTTCATATCCTAATATATGATACACTTCCGTGATAACCTTATCCATTTAATTACTTCCCAAAGTGAGAAATATATTCTCTAAGTAACTTATCCATTGTTCAACTAAAAATGGGTTTATAGTCTCATTGAATGATGGAGGTTGTTGCCGCATAAAGTGGACTAGCATTGATCTTCCACATTATGGATCAGGATTCTCCATACGGGTAAGGTTATTTTTCATAACCTGAGTAAGTTTTCCCAAAATAGTTATAAGTTGCTTAGTACCAATCGCAGCTCCAGTACCAATTCATAGGAGGAAAATCCCTACATGGGATATACGTATTGATATGAATCCCATTCCTTCCACTATTATCCATTTATAAATAATTACATACACTAAATTACGTTATAAATCATAATACATAATCTCAAAATAGAAAAATATTTAACATAAACTGAAATTTTATGCATATCTAATCTCATAATCATAAACATGGTTTCTTTGGGGATATACTTACTTTTAAATCCTTCATAATGGTTTGAAAATAAAATGTGAATTATCCTAAGCATATCCACTAGGGGTGTCAAACCAGGTGTAAAGTAAGGCTCGTTTCCATGTACAAGGTTACCCCAAGTTAGGCCTAGGACACCTTATCAAAGTTGTTACCTATAGGTACACATATGCTAGAACCATGTCCACTTATAGTATCTAGATAAGGATGTATTTCTAGGAAGCCCCACATAATCTCCACCTTACCAAAAATATAGGATGCTCTTTTATTCTTATACTTAAAATATATTTTAAGGTTATGTTCCCTAATCTATGTTTTATAAATCTAGTTTCTTAGGTTTCTACTAAACTTCCTATGATACCAACAATAAAGACCATGACCCCAGTAGCCCAGAGTTGGTGCCTTATATTAATTCATTGGCATTGATACAAGATTCAATTCCCAAAGGAATGATCAATTTAGTACTTTTTGAATCCATATTACATACATGAACTTTAAATGACATCTTGAATGGAAACAAACATATAACTCCATTGGTAACACCCAAAAAACTCTTATATTAAACCTAAAAGTCATTCATAATATTTATATTCATATACTACAGAAAAATAAAACATAAGAATGGGGTGAGATTAGATGCTCAGTAAGGGTAAGTAATACATAAGAAGCTAATATAATAAATAAGGCATGGTGAATGACTAAAAACACATGTAATTACAACATAATGTTAAATATGATATGGAAAAGATAAAGACTAAATAAATATTTCTATATAAATAATCACATGAGAAATAATCTTAACAATGGATATTCTACTAGTTGAATATTTATATGGATAATCAATTAGTAATATAATTCTGATGTAATGCATGTGTTGGATATCTTCATCATACCATCAAGGTCTCATCCAAGACATTTGAAAATGATTAAGGCATCATTCAAAACCATATCTGAAAATGGGAAAGGCCTCGACCAAGTCTATATCTTTTTTGTCTCATGAGACCTATCGATGCATCGAGGGGTTATAGAATTCCCCACCTATCACTTTGTAAGTCCAATTCATTCCTCATATGAAAATAATATATATATATATATATATATGAAATTTAATTAACTTTCCCTAATCTTTAAACATAATTACCAACCATTCCGATTAACATAGTGAATGGTATCAAGATAGCACCATCCCATTCAAATTGATCATAAACCATTTAATAAAATATGGTCAATGATAATAATAGGATATCAGTCTCAATAAAGCATAAAATTCAATAGTGGTGTTGAAATAGATGAAAATATTTTAATAAATCATTGAGGAATTCTTGAGAGAAATACCCCTTTTTCTTTTCAAAGAATAGTTCTTTTGGAAAAATAATTTATAATTGTGATAATTGTTTGTATAAAACCAGAAATGAAGAAATATAGTTTTTCATGAAAATATTATTTATTTTAGAAAAATAATGGTGTCTTAAAACATATTATGGATGATACTTGAAAAATGGGTAAGAAATCGAGATGTTCCCTTTAATCGGGCTTGTGTATCAGGAAGAATTGAGAAGGGAACCTTGTAAAACGTGTATTTCCCCATTAACGAATGATGAAATGATATGGATACATAAGTTTGGAATTAATACATAGAATTTGAAAGAATTATATTAAAATAATGAATAATTACATTGGTGTATAGAGGAAGAAATAATAACCCAAATGAAAATGGAGATTCAGGAAGAAACTCTTACCCTATACTCAAAAGCATTTTTTATTTGTACTTAACATCCTAGATAATAAAATTAGAATCATTAATTAATTAAATTAGAACCTTTTATACATGAATTTGATTAATTATAGTTTTATTAAGTTCATTTATATCCTTTTGAAGAGTTATAGAGTTTAATTTCATCGTTTGGGATCATTTGTTTTATTGGTTTTCATGATTGGTTCATTTGCTTATAAGTAATGAAGTTCATATAAAATGAGTATAATTCTCCAAAATTGGAATTATATGCTATTAATGAGCATCCAAAATATTGAATGTTCTTATATATTATTTTTTCAGATATTAGGATGATTCATTAGATATAAAATTAATGATAATTGTTTAGATCATTTTGGCAGTTCTTCGATCATAAGAAAATAGTTTTGTCTTATTTATTAATACCATGTATATATAATGGTTCTAGAATAAAAAATAAATTTTAATATGTATAATAAAATATGTTGTAACCATAATTATGGTTTTATGACTATCCTTGAATGCCTTAATGTAAAATGAAAATGCATCGTCCATGATGTCCGTAAATTGACACATCACGGGCGATGTTTTCATTTATAGAGTAAAAGAGAGAGAGAGAGAGAGAGAGAGAGAGAAAGGAGTTTTATGATGAATCTTCCATTAACATGATATAATTACATTATAAAAATGATACTATATTTATCATGTCTCCTTGGATAGGTGAAGTGAGGGAAGGATAATAAAATAAAATATATTGATAGAAAATAAAAGAAAAGAAGTAGGATTTTTACCTCTTGAATTATCCTCCTTGAGAACCTCATTAAAGGGATTGGTTTTGGTCTTTTTATTAGAACAATATCTTCTAGACATGGGGGACGGGAGTGGGAATATTAGTGGTTATAATTTAGACAAGGATTAAGGCTTAGATGGTGTGAGGATAAGAGGTGGTGAGGGGTGGCATTTATAGTGGAGGAGAGGGGTGTTTCTGCATATTTTATTCATTTGTTTATTATTTTGGCTCGATAATATGAATAGTTTGAGAATTTTCATCAAATATATTAAAACAATGAAGGTAAGTTCCTGAAAAATTTTCTTACATCATCGATTACTTGAGGAATAGTGTACTTAACTTATAATTTATTTATATCGTAAATTACAGTATTTTATTATTCAACAAAAATTCAAGTATTTCAGAAAAATACCAAAAAATCACCCTAAAAATTTTTCAATGTGTGGAATTAAAAAAATAACTCCATTTTATGAAAATAATCTTTTAAGTGTGAAAATTTTAATTTTTAATTAAAATAATAATTCACTCAAAAAATACAAATTTTAAAATTATAGCTGATTTTATAACAATTTGAAAAATTAACTAAGGTATCATGAAATTATCTTAAAATCATAAGAAAAAAATATTAATTTGTGAATAAATATTATGAAAATAAATTTTCTTTTAAATTATTTTATTAATTATAATATTTTAATTAAATATTTATGACTTATAAAAATACCACCACTTAATTAATATTATTTAAAATATTCATTTAATTATATTATGATATAATTATATCATACTTTCATATATAAGATACCTAAATTTTATTTATAATTTCATGGGTGAGGTTTCTATTCATTTGGTCAGTTTACTATTTATAAGGTTCATATTATTGTTCCTAATGTCAAGTTATTATTTCATCAGTATAGGCTCCTCAACTTCTAGAAATACCTCATATTCCATTCATTATTCATTTATAAAGTTAGTATTTGTTTTATCTATGTGATTATATGTGATTTATACTATATGAAATAAATATAAGAAGAGAAATATCATTGATATAATTCTGGGTTGTTACAACCATGGGCTACGATAAACCAAAAATGGGAGGAGGAGAGAGAGAGGAGGGGGTCAGGGGAATGTGGGTAGCGACAAGGGGGGATAGGGGGTAGTGGTAAGGGGGAAGGGAGAAACATTGAGGGGTGATGGGGGTGACTGTGAGGGGAGAGTTAGGGGGATCGAGGATCATTGACAATGGGGAATGGGGAACTACGATAGGGGGAACCGGGACGACGGTGAGGTGGAACAGGGGGTGGTAGAAAGGGGAAAGGATGACAGTTGGGGCTCAAGCTTGGGATTAGGGAGAGGGGTGGCTCAGGGGAGAGAGGTGGGATTAGAGAAGGGGGGTCAAGGAGATAGAGAGGTAGTTCGTTATTTAAAAAAATCAAAAGATTTAGTGGCAGTTTTTAAAAAACCACAGCTAAATATTTGAAAAAAAATTAGTTGTGGTTTCAGAAACCATCATTATTACCCTGTTTTGTTGAAGTTCACCAACTACCTATATTAAATATTATTTCTCTATGATAGGGTTTGGGGTGGGTTATTGATAGAAAAATAAACCATACATGATATCCCCCTTGAACTTAGTGAAACTATGAGAATACACCATTTTGATCCAATTGCTCGGTGTGTGGAAAGCATATAGTTTTCTTCATTTTCAAAAATTATTAAACTAGATGGAGGTGATTTTTATTTTTAATAGTCCAATAGAATTCCAAAAAAAATCATTATTTGATTCTAATTTAATTATGAGAGTGAGGCCCCCACTACTACAGGAACTCGATGTAAATTTGATCTTGAGGATGTAGCATATGCCTCCATACTATAGGGACACATGTGACACAACACATGAAATATCTCAAAAGGAAGAAAGTATACAGAATTGAAAACATAAAAGGTAATAAGACAAACTGAAAAAGAGAATTGGCAGACATAGAGTTCCTGATAGAGAAGTGTTGGACACAGAATTTTAGATAGAGAAGTACCATACATGAGATACTAAGTGAAGAAATTACTAGATGAAGAAGTGAAATTCTAGATGAATATGTATGAGATAAAGAAGTTACATATGAACATGTATCAAATAGATAATTTTTAGATAGATTCTTTCAATCTATTGTGAAAGAAATATAATAATAAGAAAAAACTTATAGGAGTGCAAGTGTAGAGAAACTTTAGTAGCAAAATAACGATGTGTTGAAACCTATTGGTGAAGGTTTATTCTATTGTTGAAAAATATATATTATCATATTATCTATGAAATAATCACATGTGGTTTCAAATTGCTATATTGATACGTAAGTGGGGGATATTTCTTTCTTGATGTTTATCAGATTGATTATTTTCTAGTTGATTTTATGGTTTTGGATTATTTCTAGATCATGCTAAAGACTAATTAATTTTGTTGAGTAGTGAATATTGTAAATTCTTGTGCTCTTATGAGTGTATTTGTTCATTGTGTTTTTGTCGAGTTGTTTGTCTCTAATCAGAAGAGAAATAGTTCTTTAAAGAAAAAATGGAAAAATATTTAATCATTGATTCATCCCCCACCCTCTCAGTGATTACACTAGTCTTGAATGAACTTTTCATAGAATTCCAAAAATAAATCATTCTTCTATTATGATTTTATTACGAGAGTGAGTCTTTCAATACCAGAGGAAGAAGTGGTCAATTAGAGATTAAGGATATATCATATGCCTTTAAACTATAGGGACACATGCGACACACCAGATGAAATATCTCAAAGGTGGAAAGTGTAAGGAATTGAAAAAAAATAAAAGAGAATAAAACAAATTGAAACCCCCTTACCAAGATTAAGTCTCACATCATAATTGATCCTCCAAGATCGAATGATAAAGATCATCACTACATTTTTTCTAAGTCATCTATACCAAGTTTACCAGCTACGAACAGAATTTTCCACATGAGACATGAAATAGGCCTCTTTGTGTATTCTTGAGGATCGCCCCAACAAGATTTTCTAATCATTTTTTTGAGTGGTGGCTTTAATTTATTGGGTTTGAATACTTAAACCCTGAAATACCCAAGATCCATTGTCACATATGATGGATTAACTATATGATAAGTTTTATTAATCAATTGGTTACAAACAAATAGAACAAGATTTATTCACAAATCAGGCTGTTGGAACAATGAAACAATGAATGTATAAATTTAAAAGGATAATAGATATAACATACTTCGGATCAATTTGATCCTACATGCATGGTGAGAAAACCACCCAGGTAACAGTTTTATTATGAATCAAGAAAAAAACAATCCAATTATAGACTCGAAAGAAAAACAAAGGACCATAAAAACTATCCAAAAATGTCATACTTGTTGAACTAGGTGGTAGTAGTGAAGCCTATCACATAGAGTCAACATCGTCCACTCCCAGATGGACTCATTCACACACCCAAAAAGGATACATAAAAATACATGAAAAAAAAATTAATTTTTACCAAGCCAAGAATCTATACCAAATATTGGTTATGATAAAAGGTAGGTCAATATATGAAACCTTCTAGAAACATAGTAGTCTATAACATAGAACCAAGTTGATTCCCCCACTGAATCTCCACCAGAGAAGTACTCTGGTTGCAGGAGGTGGCACGATCTCGGTAAAGGGGAGTGTGGGTGGTCAGGATCCCCTGGATGTCATTCTTATTCTCCGTGAAATTAAAATAGAGCCTCTTATAGGAGAGATCTTGATAAACCAGATGAGATCTCCCAAACCAGAGAACCAGAGCATTTCTGGAATGATGCATCACTGAGCTAAACAGCAATCGAGGAGCAATGATTTCAAGCCAGAGAGTGTCATACAGTTCAAGACGTAGCATGTGATCACAACCATGTGGATGGATGAGATAAAAGGAGGATGTTTGAGTAACTGAAATCAAGATAGTGCATGGGTGTAACACCCCAAGATTTCATAGTGTGTTATTTCTTCAAAATAATTCAATAACATTCACTACACGCAACATCGAGTTCAAGCACACCATGACTTACCAAACAAGATGTTCAAAAGAAGTTATGAATAGTATTAACTAAATTTTGAACTTTGTATAATCCTTATAATTATAGAATCCATATTATGAGTTTCTTAGACATAATGTAAGAACAAATTAATTTTCAATATTTCACTTTTACCAACTTTTAATAGTGAACCCTTTTTAAATACAATATTTTAAACTTGTATATATTCAATTTGACTAAATAAATTTACTTTTTAGAATTGGTACATCAAAAATTTACAATAAAACACCCTAAAATTCTATGGTACGCTTCTCTTTGAATAATGTGATAGCGTGTGTTGTACGCAACATCGAGTTCTAACACACCACAACCAATCAAACTAGCCGTTATGAATAGTAATACCTACTTTTTGAAATTTTATAAATTTTATCTCTCAAAATAGAATTCATTTTTAGATTAGGAATATTTAATTTAGACTAGGGTGAAATTTTGGAACTTTTCGAATAACATTTATATTTTGATGAATAGTGAAAATTACAAAATTTTAATTAAAAACAACTTTTTTAATCAAAATAATTTATATTGATAAATTATAAATTTGAGTGGTTTTAAAGTATATTTAGAATATATTTTTACCATTTAATACAATGTTGGTCATTGTACATAATTTTACAATTAAACCAGACATAAACAGGTGTCAATCTTTTGATAGTTGTTATCTCTTAAAAACACGCTTATTGTTTTAACAACGGGAATTAATTTTAAATTAATTTCTGCCACTTATGTGTTTTGAATTTGGAAAAATGGATTCCATATTTGGAATCAGGATGTTCAAATTTTGTAAATAGGTAACTTTTATTTTTAGACATTTTGAATAATTACTTCGGTAAATATTTTATTTACCATGGCTAAAGGGTGAATCCGGTAAATAAGGATTTAAAAATAATATTATAATAATAAAAAATTACCCTAAAACATGTCCTAACTTTATTGGTTGATACATGTCCGACCATGGGTATATTTGGGTTGATTTTTTGAACCCATGGAGCCACTTGTAAGTGATAATGACACTTTATATTAATTAAGTTAAAATAAATACAAAAATGACATAAGCATATATCTTTTAGCAAAACATTTTTTACATAGGGTTATATATGTTGGATTTTCAATTATAAATATTAATTAGAAAGATAAAAATATTTCCTACATAATGATATTTTATTAGACAATAAATATTTTCATTTATTTATGACATAATAATGATGCAGTAATTACCATAATAGTGAAAAATTAAAATAATTGATATTATAAATACCCAAATAAATATAATTTGAGACATTTTATGAATTAAACTAATTTTAAAGGTTAATATGACATGTTAGGAATGATTTATTTAAATTTGTTCAAAGTAATCATTCTGTTATGATTTTCACAAAAATCAATTTTCCAAATAGTGTCAAAATTGACATAAAAGAGTTTTTAAAACAAATATTATATTTTTAATTGATATTCAATTCCTAAAAATCTAAAATTCGGACAAGAGACTTATATCATGATAGGTGTATCATTAATGGACCACTTGGGGGTCTCTTGGAGGTATATAGTAAGTTTATTAACTATATAATATAAAAATACAAAGTGACATGGTAAGTGTTAAACTAATTAACTAAGAGTTAAAACTAAAAGATAAGGTTAATATAATGACCCAAACCTATCTAAATTCTATTGGTTGAGTGGTTTTAGACCAATATCCACCTTAACCTTTAAATAATCCACTTTTAATCCATTAGAAACTGAATATGAATTTATTATAAAATAATATGTCTAGCTTTTCCAAAGGTGCCCCTCACCCCTCTTATAAAAGGGCACTCCCCCTTATCACTAATTCACACATTCAAAGCCTTTTGGTTTGGCCAACCTCTGCCCAAATAATCTCTCAACTTCCATCACTTCATCCTAGAGGCCTTCCTTTAGTCATAAATCCAACCTAATGATCCCTTTTGATAAAATCAAAAGGAAGAACCCGAAGAAGAGGTAATGATTTCACCACCCTTTTTCAAGTTCCTTTCTTCTTACACTTCTTATTTCTTTGTTATTACCATTATAAAATAATAACTCCAGTATATTATATATACTTTGATGTTATTATAAACATGGTACAACCATATTTCAGTATTCTATCCATCCTTTGAATGACATGTCACCATACGTGCGTACGTACGGCATACCATCTCCATGTCGTGGTGTAATTGTTATTCAAAACATTATTATTTGGATGGGTATAATAATTATGTGTGATTCATGTAGATAATAAATATAACATGATAATGAATCTGTATATATGATATACCATCCAATTAAATATTATTTTAATATCAAAATAATGATATTGTCGCTCGTGCGTACGTACGGACTACCGTCTCCACGAACGCGATGAGATTCATTCTCCATCGTATCCATTCAAGTATAATTCTCATTTGATGATTAATAATAGTATATAAGTACTTGATATCATTCTTTATATGATTAAGATACAACCTATCCATGAAAAACACGGCTTACGTAACAAAACATATAAAAGAAAACGAGTAAGTTAACACCCGAAACAACAATAATATTAAGATATTATTAACAAATCAATGTTAAAAGATCATATATGATATAATATTAATATATATGATTCTTGTATAATTTAATAACAATTATTTAACCATTATACAGGAGGTTAACCTACCCCAACCAATGAAAATTACAAGGTAAGGGTTTATTTCGCAATCTCTTCATTATCCGAGGTTGTTTATACGTAATAATCTACTGGGACTTCTTTATCATCCACATTCATGTTTCTTAAAAATGTATTTCAAAACATTTTTACTATTTACTAGAAAATGGGTTAAAGTCATTTATACCCTTGTTTGACTTTTTATAAGAGTTTTATAAAGGAATATTTCCGTTGTTTTCCAAACAAGGTGCTTTTTAACCTTTTCGACAAAATTAAGGTAAGAATGTTTTTTTAACTTATACGGTGGGTGCGGCTATTTTCCACCGTTATAAAATCTTTGAAGCTTCCCTTAGAAGCATATAAGAAAATTTTCAAAGTAAATGTTTTATTTTATAATTATGTGACTTTTAAATGAATTCAAAAAAGGGATATTTCTCTCAAATAGTTTTGATTTCATCTATGTCAACATCCTTTGATGGATTTTAAGATTATTTGAAGTTGATTTATTATGATACAAAACTTCCATATTGTATTGAAGGTTTTTTGATATGTTGGACTGTGTATGTGTTATTTTTATACCATTCATAGTTTATGGAGAATGTATTGATATTTTATATGCTATTTTTAATACGAATGTTTATGTTATGTTTAAACCTATTCATATGAGGAATGAATTGGACTAAATATGTGACGAGTGGAGCCCGCTATAGCTCCTCGATGCATCGTTAGGTCTCATGAGACAAACTAGTGTCTTGGCACAAGGCCTTGACAAAATCTTATTTGTAGTCTTGGCATGAGGCCTTGGCTATGTGGTTATGATAGTCTGGCATTATGCATTCCATCATTATAAAAGTGGTTATTGATATTGCATGTGATTATTCTATTAGTAGAATATCCATGTGAATAATTAAATGGAATTATTTCATTTTATTTTTTCCATACTATGTTGAAGTTAAAGTTTAATAGGCTTTTGTTTTAGTTATACATTGCCTTAAATGTTTGTTCTTATTTATGAAAGTTTACGCTATATTGTTATCCTTACTGGGCATTTAAGCTCACCCCTTTTCTATGTTTTATTTTTTCCAGGATGTGAAGAAGTAATTTATGAATGACCTACAGGGATTGTATGAGGGGATAAGAGTGTGGACTATGGAGAGTATGTTGTTGTAGTTTTCATTTTTATGATGTATTGTAAAACTTTATGAACGTATCTAGTGTTTCCAAGGCTACTAAACTATTCGGTCTTTCGAGATTTGATCTTTCTTGTGATCATGCCAATGTTATGAAATAATGCACCAACTCTGGGTAACTGGGGTTGGGGCATTACAATGGGACACATGGAGAAATAGGATAGTCATAGTGGTGACAAAACGGATCGAGGTCGAGAGAAGAAAACAACAAGGGTCAATCAGGTTTGTTGGATGGGCCATAATTGATGGTCCAGGTGAGGCCATATGAAGTAAAGAAAACACATAACATAGGATTAAAATAACCAGATAAATAAAAAAATATAAAAATTGAACCCCATGTGAAAGGTTCCATGTAGCATGTATCCCATGTCCTATGAAAAGGTTCAGCACCATAAATATAATATGAACAAAACATATACAAAGGCATGTCAATGGAATTTAAATGCAACATACAGGGGAACTAAATACAAAAAATCTCCACCTTTCTATTAAATGGAATTAAAGTATGATGTTCTCAAAACCTAAGTTAGAGAATTGGGATTAAATTAATTAATTTAAGGCAGTGCATGAATTTAGACAATGTTACGGCCTTAGTCAAACTATCATCCAGATTGTCTCTAGTGGGTATCTTTGTGACACTCACCATCCCAAATTCTATAATATCCCTAAAAAAATAATGTCAATTTTCTTCGATCTACCATTGCATACATAGTTTTTATAGAAATGTAATATATATTGGTTATCACAGTAGAATACTATGCTATCAACAGATAATGAAAACTTATAAAGAAAACTTTCGTCCATATAGCCTATTTTATAGATTCTATCAAGGAAATATACTCTACCTCGATTATAAAGAGTGAAACCACTAATTGTATACTTTACTTCTAGGTGAACGGTCCTCCATATATAAGAAATACAAAATCAGCGGTAGACTTTCAGGTGTCAACATTTACAGCATAATCAAAATCAACAAATCCAACTATATCATTATCAAAACTAATGTTTAACCCATATCAAATTCAAAATTTATCAAACATTGAGATGTACCTGAGGATCCATTTCAATTCATGCTAATGAGGCTTATTGGGTTTCCCTATAAACTTTCTCAGAGTACAAACAAAAAAATCAATATCTAGCCTAGAACAGACCATAGCACACATAAGACTTCCTACAACAATATCATAATGAATATTATTCATGAAGGTAGCCTCATCATCATTTATAGGTTATTATTCCAAGGAAAATTTAAAGTGTTGTTCCAAAGGAATACTAGTGGGTATAACATTGTCAAATAGTTATCTTCTTAATACCTTCTTAATATAAGTTGATTGAGATAAGTACATGGTTATGTCCTTCCTATATCTTATTATGTACATACCTAAATTTTGATTAGCATTCCCCAAATCTTTCATTTCAAAGACACAATTTAATTTATTTTTGATAGAATTTATAATACTCATGTTTTATAGATTAAAAACATGTCATCAACATATAATAACGGATAAATAGACTCATGTTTAATAGTTTTATAATATACACATGCATCAAGTTTACTTCTGGAAAACTGATTTTCAATCATAAATGAATCAAACATTTTATACCATTTTCATGAAGATTGTTTAAGACCATATAAATATTTCTTAAGAATACAAACTTTATTAGGTTTGAACAGTTTTAAAAATCCTTCAAGAAGATTCATATAGATTGTTTCATTAAGAATATCATGTATGAAATCGGTTTTTACGTCTAATTGTTCAACATGAAGATCAAATTTGAAAGAAAAAGAAAAAATAATTCTAATAGGTTAATGTTTAACAACTAGGGAGAAAATTTCATTATAATCAATACCTTCACATTGAAGAAAGCCTTTATCAACCATTTAGGATTTGAATTTAATTTTAGTTTCTCCAAAAAAAATCTTTCTTATTATAAATCCATTTAAAACCTATGACCTTATGGTTATTGGGTCTAGAAACAACAACCCAAGTGTTGTTTTTAAGAAAATAATTCATCTCATCTTTCATTGCACTCAACCACCTAGTGGATTCTTAGAACTTAATAGCTTGCTTATATGTTTTAGGTTCATCATTAAATAAGTCATGTGCTACATTAAATGTATAGGTAGCAATTTTTTCCTAATTAAACTGGGATGGAGGCCTAATAACTCACCTCTCTCTATCCTAAGTGAGCTGATAATTTCTTAGATCATCAGGTTCCTCAGTTTCAGGTTCAGAATCTGAATTGGACTTGGATTCATCTTGGGTCTAGACAATAGGGGGAGTAGGACCAGTCATGGATTGGGAGTGGTTACTAGATTTAAAAGGGACTTCAACACTGAGGGTATTTGGTGCTCTTTAGGGTCTTGTAGTGTCATCAAAGGTCTCAACACGTTCAGATCCCTTATCTTTGGACAGACCAGATTCATGAAACACAATATCTCAACTAATGATACATTCTTTATAACTCGGTTTATCTACCCATAAACAACACCCCTTAACACCCTTTGGGTAACCCACAAATATAAACTTAATAGCCCTATGATCTATCTTATTAGTTTGTATATGGTCATAAGCTATGGATCCAAAAGTCCTAAGCTGTGAAAGGCTCGGGGGTGTACCTTTTCAGATTTATTCAGGTGTCTTAAAAGAATTAGCAGAATATAGGAAACAATTGATAAGATATACTATTGTTGAAGTAGCCTCAACCCAGAAGGACCTCGGGAGTTTTGAGTTCAAAAACTTACTCAACACCCTCTCAAGAGTAGTCTTATTCATTCTCTCTGCTAATTCATTCTATTGTGGGTTTTCCACGGAATTCTAGTATCTCTTTATTCCCTCAGATTTATAGAATTCAATGAATTATGTTGATAAATACTCAAAATAATTATCAGTTCTTAAGGCTTTGAGTTTCCTATTAGACTCACTCTCTACCCCATCTTTCCATTCTTTAAAGTCTTGAAAGGTATAAGACTTATGCTTGAGTATATAAATCCAAAATTTCCTAGAGAATTCATTAATGAATGTTACAAAGTATAAGTCTCCTCCATGGGAGGTGGCCCTAGAAGGACCCCAATGTCATAATGTACACATTTAAGTGGTTCTTTATCCTTAAACACATACTTACTAAAGCTGAATCTTATGTATTTCCTATATAGAAAATCCTCACGGAATGGGAGACTGGTAGGAGTGATGTTACTCAAAAGCCCCCGTTTTTTGAGTTTACTAAGTCCCTTAGAACTAACGTTCCCAAACCTTATATGATAAAGAGTGGTGGAATCTAGTTATGAACTACATGAGGTATTCAACTAACTTCTAGGAACCTTACCATCTAACACATAAAAACCATTGTGAAGGGTTCCTTTCATAACTATGAGGGATCCTCAAGAAACTCTAAAACTTTTAGAATCTGATTTAAATCTATACCCCTTTTGGTCAAGGATTCCTAGGGATATTAGGTTTCTTTTTAATTTAAGTGTCCACCTAACTTTCTCAAGAGAGTTAACAGTCCCATCATGAAGCTCAGACAAAACGGATCCTATACCCATAAAGTGACAGCTCCTGTTGTTCCCTAGAAATACCTCACCAGATTCAATTTACCTCAACTCAGTAAAAAATTCTTTCTTGGGAAACATGTGGAATTAATATCCTAAATCTAGGATCTATTCATCAAAGATGGAAATATTATAAACATTTAACACATTAGTAGTGTCAAATTCATACTCAATGATGAGAGGTATTTGTCATGAATCTCTCAGAAATAAATTTTTATTACCTAAGAATGTAATATAGTGTTCACCCTGGGGTCAATCTCTCACAGAGGCCGCTTACACACACCAATATTCCTATTATCACTATTTATAAAAAAAATAATATACTACAAACCTAATATGAAAAAGGGGGATTGAAATGAATGAAATTAATATATATATATATATATATATATGAATTCAATAAACACACAAAGAATAAAACAAAACACAATGGATAAGATAATACACAAAGAAGTTAGCAAAGAATTGTTGTCATTCTTGGGAGATCATATTGATGAAATCATTGTTCTTTAAAGAAAATTTATTCTTAATATTCAACTCAATGTTGAGATCAACCCTATCACTCAACAACTTCCCGTGAAATGTTATTATCCCACATAAACCCTCCACCTGAAATATAATACTCACTCACATCATCAAAATAATGCTAATCTGTAAAGACCTGTAAATTTCAAGGAAATTTTTTTTTATTAATTTTCTTTGGAATTTTACAAGAACGCAGTTTCTGACGGTGCCTGATTCCGAGGCCCGGTGTGCCCGGAATCATTTTCCGAAGTTTGGCTCGGGTACGTTCAGTGAACGAACGAGCGGGTTTTTCTAACTTTTGAACCGGTGCTCGGAATTGAATTCTGAGGGCACCGATGGATTCGCAATGCCGGTATTTGCTTAAGAACGCCTTTTTCGGAGTTGTGTTTGCTCGGGTGTGGTTTTTAGCTTTTGGGGGTTAAGTGAAGAAAATAAAATAAGGTGGTGCGACAACTTTATTTTATATCACTTAAAGCCACTTAAAGCCACTTAAGCTAAGTTGAAGCGGATAGTGTGAAATCCAAAATATCCTACCCACTTGGTAGGATATTTGTGAGGTGGGGCCCGCACGAGCCCCACCATTTCTTTTCCCCTAAGTAACGCACCCGCAACCCCCCTCTTTATGAAAGTCAACTGACGCGTTTTCTAAATTCTTAACACCCCTTTTAATTGGGCGGTTAATTCGTTGCAATTAATTCTATGAATTAATTTGTTCATTACTTATCTTTGAAATCAATTGTTTTCTTGAGATTAAAAAAATAAGACAAACACTTGTCTTTTGAGGGGTGTCTTGTTTAGAGGATTTGGAGAAATCTCTGAAGCTAGAAGATCTTCATCTTTCTTCGCGAAGAACGCGAAGAACGCGAAGAACGTCGGCCTTCGACGAATGGCGACGAAGAATGCCGATGATTCTCCTTCTGCGACGTTTCTTCCGCGACGTTCTTTCCCCGTGATAAATCTTCGATCAACTACTTGAGGTAGGAGATTTCGGATCTTTTAAATTCCTTTGTGGATTTTATCCTCAACATGGATTTAATTCATGAAATTAAATTTGTATGTTTTCCTTAACCCTCGGAGATCGTCGACGCGACGCCGTGTACTGCGACGACGCGACACCCCTTCTGCGACGCGACGAACCTCTTCTTCCACAACGGTCTATCCCGCGAAGAACGCACGTTCGACGACAACGATGAGGTAGGGGTTGTTTCATTTAAATCTTTGTGATTTATATCCCCGATTGTTAAATGTGATTGTTGTTAGACTTTAAAAACCGCTAACGCGGTGGGTGCTGACCAATGAACAAGTCCGAACCCACCGCCCTTTTTGTTTGTTATGCACGGATTGGTGGGCGATGACAAACGGGGCCGCAAGTTAATTTTTAAGGCTTTGCAGTGAAGAACGGGTCCCGGGACAAGCACTGGCGAAGACAGTGCGCAAAACGGACCACCGGAGCGCGTCCGGTGGTCCGCGGAAGCCCCCACCGGCACGCCACGCCGGGGGCCGGCAGCGGCCGGCCGCCAGGATTCGGCGGCGCCCGGCGCGCCGCCGGGAAGACCCGCCGCGGCTGAAGCCGTGCGGGACCGCGGAGGAGGGACGCAGCTTAAGCCGCGTCCGGGTGTCACGAAGCAGCCCCCGCGTGGGGGGCCACAGCTGCCTTGTGTGGCGCTTGGCCAGCGCCAGCGCGCCGGCTGAGCCTCCCGATTCGGCCGACCCGGGGGGGTTGGGTCGGGTCGGCCCGGGCCCAGACCCCCCATTTTCGGACCCTTTTTGGTTTTTTGCCCATATCTTGGGCTACGGACCTCCATTTGACACACCGTCAGTGGCGATGTGATCCTTGGATCGAGACGGTCGTTTCAGTATATTACACTCAAGGTTTCAGAATACTTTGGGTTTGGCCGGGTTGGTTCGTCCACAAAACCAACCGGGCCCCCGGAGCGGAAACGCTCATAACTTGAGCTCTGGACGTCCGATTGATGTGTCGTCGACTTTGATAGATTCTTCTAAATGAGACGGATCTTTTGGCTTACTCCGCCCGAGGTTTAAACACAAGTGTAGTACATTCGGGTTGGTTTTTACTTAAAAACCAACCGGGCCCCTGAGACGAAAAAGCCAATAACTCTCAGACCGGGCGTCCGTTTGACGCGCCGTCTGTTGCTTGAGTTCCTGTTGACGATACGGAACTTTTGGATACATCAACTGTGGACTTTGCGCCAGTTGATGTATCAGCCTCTCGGCTCATGGAGCGGACCCTCCCGAACGAGCTTGCTGTGTGCGGAAACCCTGGAGCTGGCTGCGACTGCGACGATGATGAAGACAGTACGGGAATCCTCTGTGGATTCGGCAGTGACCACTACGGTACATCTTGGGATACATCAACTCCGGACTACATGTCAGTTGATGCGTCGACCTCTTAACTCGTGGAGTGGACCCTCCCGGAACGAGCATTCTGTGTGCGGAAACCCTAGGGCCGGTTGAGACTTGACAACTGCTGATCGGACGACTCGGTGTGTTATGGAGAGCCCAGTGGGGAGTGCTTGGTTGTAGTGGCAGACCCACAGCGGTGGAGCACTTGGTTGTAGCGGGAGACCCGCGGTACTCAACAGAAGGAGTACCTCTAGAGGCTATGAGGGGGAGCGCTTGGTTGTAGCGGCAGACCCATGACGGAGGAGCGCTTGGTTGTAGCGGCACGGGGGAGCGCTTGGTTGTAGCGGCAGACCCACGATGGAGGAGCGCTTGGTTGTAGCGGAACGAGGGAGCGCTTGGTTGTAGCGGCAAACCCACGACGGAGGAGTGCTTGGTTGTAGCGACAGACCCGTGGTACTCAACAGAAGGAGTACCACTAGGGGATATGAGGGGGAGCACTTGGTTGTAGCGGCAGACCCATGGTGGGAAGCGCTTGGTTGTAGCAGTAGGCCCACAGTACTCGATAGGTGGAGTACTACAACAATCCAAGGTAAGAGGGAAGCGCTTGGTTGTAGCGGCATGCCCACTGTACTTGATAGAGAAGGAGTTTCCTAATAGCTATGGTTTAAACTTCATGATCGATCCTGTGTGGGTATTTGCGGGGGTTAGTACCTACCTTTCCTTTGTGAGTCCGACGGCTTAGATGAATCAGTGGCTACATCTGATCATCTCTATCATCTTGCGAAGTAGTATACCTGTGTGAGCTGAATCCTGTTTTGCTTTCCTTTGTGGATTGAGTCGTGCTATTCTGTGTGGATTATGTTTTGTTTTCCTGTGTGGATTACATTTTTCTTTCCTGTGTGGATTTACGTTTTTCTTTCCTATGTGGACTGGGTTGTGCTTGGGCTTAGATGTTGGGGCCGAATGAGAATTGATGACTTAGGTATATGTATGGGCATATACCTAAGTAGAGTCGGACGTTACCTTGTGATTGTATCTTTCTTTATGGATTCTGGGAGACCTTCGGGGGTCTCGGGGTCCCTACTGAGTAGCTTATACTCACCCCTGCACGGGTTATGCCCGAACTACGTTGTGTTGGTTGCAGACGATGGACAGCGCTGATCGTGGTTGAGGCTTGCAGAGCAGGACGGTACCTGGAGGTGGACCAATGGGCGGGACGTACTCGGAGCGGTCGGTTGGACCCGAGGAGCAGTGGAGGCTATCTATACCCACCCTTCAGGTGGGACTTCCAGTGAGCGTCTCGATGATGCGTTTTTTCTTTTCAGTTGTTGTTTTCCCTTTCGAGTTGTACTTTACTTTCAGTTTGGGTTTGTATTATGGCCCACTTGTTTTTATGCACTTACTGTTGTACTCAGTTTTTACTTAGTGTTTACTTCTGCCTACTTGCTCTGTGGTGTTTGTGGTTTACCTTACAAAGGCAATGCCTTCCCTTTTTACCAGGATTTATGCCTTGGTGCTAGTCACCAGCCCCTGGCCTATAGAAGGCGGGCTTGGGGTAGTCACGGCACGGGACCGAGGACGGGTCGTGACAAATTGGTATCAGAGGAGTTCGGTTCTACCGCGGACTCTGATCTTCCCTATGTGAAGCAATAGTGTTAAGAGTATTGAGTGTGGTTATCAGTCCAGGGATTCCAGTGTTGGTGCGGCGGCCGACGTATCCATACACCAGGACCCTGACTTCTGATTTCCGACTTAATGCACGAAAACATTTATTGCATGTGTGTTTCAAGTTTTCTTTGTGATTACTTTGTGTCAGCTCACCAGGTATACTGTTATGACTGTGGCGCACCTGTTTCTTTTCAGGATGGCCCCATGACGGCAGCCAACTAGGGTTCCGAGAGTTGAGCGTGACGACAGCCCGCCGAGCGACGAGGCCTCGGTACAGGGCCCCTTAACAGCTGAGGCACCGGCGGTACCTCTACCCTTCGAGCCACCGATGCTTCCAGCCCCAGCCACTGACGATGCACGTCGCCTTAGTGCACTGCATGAGTTCCAGTGCCAGCGACCGCCCAGGTTCCGCGGGGAGACGGACCCCCAGGCAGCCGAGGACTGGCTGGAGGCAGTGGTAGGAGTTTTTCGTTTAGTGAGGACACCAGCAGACCTCATGGTGATCCTCGCAGCGAGCCTACTGCACGCAGCAGCGGGCCGATGGTGGAGCTTGATGCTCCAGGTGCACGATGAGGCATCTCTTCTCTGGACAGACTTTGAGAGACTCTTCCACTCAGATTTTGTCCCGGCCACTCTCTGTGCGGTGTGCATCCAGGAGCTACTACAACTACGGTAGGGAAACATGACAGTAGCCCAGTACGCGGCAAGGTTTACCGATCTCTCGCGCTATTCGACGGACATGGTACGGGACCCATTGTTCAGGGCCCGAACCTTCGAGCAGGGGCTCAGGCGAGAGATCAGAGCTTCAGTTATTTCTCACAGCATTCCGACACAGTCAGGGGTGTCGGAGAAAGCCCTCTTAGTGGAGAGTTTCCTTGCTGAGCAGTCTCCAGCAGCAGGAGCCACCACTAGCTGGCATGTGGCAGAGACTTCTGCAGCGGGCAATAGACAGATGACGCAGGGGACCAAGAGGACTAGACCTACGGGTGGTCGACCGCATGACACCATATCGTTTGTGAGAGGCACCCGAGGTGGACAACGACTTACCATGCGCGGGCAGTGTTACTCCTGCGGCGGGGTTGGTCACATGGCTCGTGACTGTCTGAACCACCATACAGATGACCAGCAGATGAACGAAGGACCTCCCAGGCAAAGGCAGAGGTTCGATCAAGGCGGACCGCATGGAGCAGAAGACCGTGGTAGGGGAGCTGGCCCTGCAGCTGAAGGTGGACGACGCTTCGAGGTGTTGCCACCACCACCACCAGGAGGTCCACCCCGACCGCAGGGAACAGGTGGATGTATGAGGGCTCAGCTGCAGGCAGCTGAGGCCTATGATCATGCAGCTCCAGGAGCAGATGGACAGGAGCGGGACTAGCTCCAGACCTGGAGACTTTTGTTCATGTTGTTTCTAGCTCTGTATGTTTGTTTGTTGTTTCTTTGTGTCTTTGTACTTTGAGCTGTAGTAATAAAAAGACACATTTCTTGTGGCGTTTATCTTCTTGTCCTCTATTTTGGTTGTTACTAAGAGATTCCGTTTTAAAAACTGTTGACTTGACCCTCACTTGAGATACCTACTAGAGGAGACCCAGTAACTACACACTGATGCCGACAGTGTGACCCAACCCTTGGAGGTGAGAGTAACGTTTGGATCTCTTGGTAGTAGCGTCGAGGCCTTACAACGTCATCCTTGGTATGGATTAGTATCAACCATGTCAGGATTGACTATATTAGGCGAAGAACGTGGTTCATCCAGGGGATGAGACCAGATTTCTCTTCTCAGCAAAGAAGAAATATCAGCAGCTCTTGTAGGACCAGAAAGGTCCAAGTCATCCAGGAGTGGATGAGGACAGCTCAGAGCCGGCAGAAGTCTTATGCTGACAGGAGGCGGAGTCCACTAGAGTTCGAGGATGGCGACCACGTCTTCTTGCGGGTCTCACTTCGATGTGGATTACGGAGATTTGGCCGAGGTGGCAAGTTATCTTCGCGCTTCATCGGACCCTTCCAGGTCCTCAGTAGGATTGGCGAGGTGGCTTATCGCCTGGCTCTACCACCTCAGTTGCACTGGATGCACGGCGTCTTCCACGTATCTCAGCTAAGGAGGTACGTGCATGACCCGACGTATATCATTGACTATGGGGAGCTGGACGCTGATGATGGGGCGACTTTTGCGGAGGTCCTGGTGGAGATCGAGGATCAACAGGAGTGGGTCCTACGTGGACGGTCAATCCCTCTTGTGCGTGTTAGATGGCATCACGGGAACCTCCAGGAGAGCACGTGGGAGCGGGATGCCCAGATGCATACTCAGTACCCACTTTTGTTTCCCTAGTTTATGATGTATCTTTACGGGGACGTAAAGCCCTGATGTGGGAGTAATGTAAAGATCTATAAATTTCAAGGAATTTTTTTTTCTTAATTTTCTTTGAAATTTTACAAGAACGCAGTTTCTAACGGCGCCTGATTCCGAGGCCCGGTGTGCCCGGAATCATTTTCCGAAGTTTGGCACGGGTACGTTCAGTGAACGAACGAGCGGGTTTTTCTAACTTTTGAACCGGTGCTCGGAATTGAATTATGAGGGCACTGATGGATTCGCAGCACCGGTATTTGCTTAAGAACTCCTTTTTCGGAGTTGCGTTTGCTCGGGTGTGTTTTTTAGCTTTTGGGGGTTAAGTGAAGAAAATAAAATAAGGTGGTGCGACAACTTTATTTGATTTCACTTAAAGCCACTTAAAGCCACTTAAGCTAAGTTTAAGCGGATAGGGTGAAATCCAAAATATACTACCCACTTGGTAGGATATTTGTGAGGTGGGGCCCGCACGAGCCCCACCGTTTCTTTTCCCCTAAGTAACGCACTCGCAACCCCCCTCTTTACGAAAGTCAACTGACGCGTTTTCTAAATTCTTAACACCCCTTTTAATTGGGTGGTTAATTCGTTGTAATTAATTATATGAATTAATTTGTTCGTTACTTATCTCTGAAATCAATTGTTGGCTTGAGATTAAAAAATAAGACCAACACTTGTCTTTTGAGGGGTGTCTTGTTTAGAGGATTTGGAGAAATCTCTGAAGCTAGAAGATCTACATCTTTCTTCGCGAAGAACACGAAGAACGGGAAGAACGTGAAGAACACGAAGAACGCGAAGAACGCGAAGAACGCCGGCCTTCGACGAAAGGCGACGAAGAACGCCGACGATTCTCCTTCCGTGACGTTTCTTCCGCAACGTACTTTCTCCGCGACAAATATTCGATCAACTGCTTGAGGTAGGAGATTTCGGATCTTTTAAATTCCTTTGTGGATTTTATCCTCAACATGGATTTAATTCATGAAATTAAATCGGTGTGTTTTCCTTAACCCTCAGAGATCGTCGACGCGACGCCGTGTACCGAGACGATGCGACGCCCCTTCCGCGACGCGACGAACCTCTTCTTCCACGACGGTCAATCCCGCGAAGAATGCACGTTCGGCGACAACGACGAGGTAGGGGTTGTTTCATTTAAATCGTTGTGATTTATATCCTCGGTTGTTAAATATGATTGTTGTGAGACTTTAAAACCCGCTAACGTGGTGGGTGCGGACCAATGAACAAGTCCGAACCCACCTCCCTTTTTGTTTGTTATGCGCGGATTGGCAGGTGACGAAAAACGGGGCCGCAAGTTAATTTTGAAGGCTTTGCAGCGAAGAACGGGTCCCAGGACGAGTACTGGCGAAGACCGCGCGCAAAACGGACCACTGGAGCGCGTCCGGTGGTCCGCAGAAGCCCCTGCCGGCGGGCCACGCCGGCACGGCGGCGCCTGGCGCGCCGCCGGGAAGACATGCCGCGGCTTCAGCCACGCGGGACCGCGGAGGAGGGATGCGGCTTAAGCCGCGTCCGGGTGTCAGGGAGCGGCCTCTGCGCGGGGGGCCGCGACGCGTGGCCGGCGCCAGCGCGCCGGTCGGGTGGGACCCGGACCTGGGTCGGCTCGACCCGGGTCAGGCCCGGTTCGGCCGACTTGGGGGGGTTGGGCCGGGTCGGCCCAGGCCCAGACCCCCCGTTTTCGGACCCTTTTTGGTTTTTCACCCATATCTTGAGCTACGGACCTCCTTTTGATGCACCGTCAGCGGCGATGTGATCCTTGGATCGAGGCAGTCGTTTCGGTATATTACACTCAAGGTTTCGAAATACTTTGGGTTTGGCTGGGTTGGTTCGTCCACGAAACCAACCGGGCCCCCGGAGCGGAAACGCTCATAACTTGAGCTCCGGACGTCCGATTGACGTGCCGTCGACATTGATGGATTCCTCTAAGTGAGACGGATCTTTTGTCTTACTCCGCCCGAGGTTAGGACGCAGGTGGAGTACGGTCAAGTTGGTTTTGACTTAAAAACCAACCGAACCCCTGAGACGAAAAGGCCAATAACTCTCAGACCGGGCGTCTGTTTGACGCGCCGTCTGTTGCGTTGAGTTCCTGTTGACAATACGGAACTTTTGAATACATCAACTACGGACTTTGCGCCAGTTGATGTATCAGCCTCTCAGCTCGTGGAGCGGACCCTCCCGAACGAGCTTGCTGTGTGCGGAAACCCTAGAGCTGGTTGCGACTGCGACGATGATGAAGACAGTACGGGAATCCTCCGTGGATTCGGCAGTGACCACTATAGTACATATTGGGATACATCAACTCCGGACTACATGTCAGTTGATGCATCGACCTCTTAGCTCGTGGAGTGGACCCTCCCGGAACGAGCATTCTGTGTGCGGAAACCCTAGGGCCGGTTGAGACTTGACGACTGCTGATCGGACGACTCGGTGTGTTACGGATAGCCCAGTGGGGAGCGCTTGGTTGTAGCGGCAGACCCACAGCGGAGGAGCACTTGGTTGTAGCGGCAGACCCGCGGTACTCAACAGAAGGAGTACCTCTAGAGGCTATGAGGGGGAGCGCTTTGTTGTAGTGGCAGACCCCTGATGAAGGAGCACTTGGTTGTAGCGGCACAGGGGAGCGTTGATGCGGAATCACCGGGAGACAGAACGACAGAAAACGAGAAAACGAAAGAAAGAAAAGCAACAAGGAACACGGCGATTTACGTGGTTCGGGAAAAATCCCTACGTCCACGGGAGAGGCAGATTTTCACTATGATTCGGGAGCAATTACAGAGGATTTTCCAACATTCCAAACCCTAGCCCGAAATGGGCTACATATGAAGAAGACGGTCTACTGTTCTGAATAGTAGTCCGCGTTGCTACAGTGATCGGCGGCTCACTTTGTCAAAAGTGCTACAGTGTCTGCCGGCTGGAAGTCAAAAGCGCTACAGTACTGTTGACCCCGAAGTCCGCACCGCTACAGTGCATGTCGGTGTCGGTCGGTCAGCTCCGCTACAGTGGTCAGAGATGCTACAGACCCACGACGGAGGAGCGCTTGGTTGTAGCGGCACGGGGGAGCGCTTGGTTGTAGCGGCAAACCCACGACGGAGGAGTGCTTGGTTGTAGCGACAGACCCGTGGTACTCAACAGAAGGAGTACCACTAGGGGCTATGAGGGGGAGCACTTGATTGTAGCGGCAGACCCATGGTGGGAAGCGCTTGGTTGTAGCAGCAGGCCCACAGTACTCGATAGGTGGAGTACTACAACAATCCAAGTTAAGAGGGAAGCGCTTGGTTGTAGCGGCATGCCCACTGTACTTGATAAAGAAGGAGTTTCCTAATAGCTATGGTTTCAACTTCATGATTGATCCTGTGTGGGTATTTGCAGGGGTTAGTACCTACCTTTCCTTTGTGGGTCCGAAGGCTTAGATGAATCAGTGGCTACATCTGATCATCTCTATCGTCTTGCGAAGTAGTATACTTGTGTGAGCTGAATCCTGTTTTTCTTTCCTTTGTGGATTGAGTCGTGCTATCCTGTGTGGATTACGTTTTGTTTTCCTGTGTGGATTACATTTTGCTTTCCTGTGTGGATTTACGTTTTGCTTTCCTATGTGGACTGGGTTGTGCTTGGGCTCGTATGTTGGGGACGAATGAGAATTGATGACTTAGGTATATGTATGGGCATATACCTAAGTAGAGTCGGACATTACCTTGTGATTGTATCTTTCTTTATGGATTCTGGGAGACCTTCGGGGGTCTCGGGGTCCCTACTGAGTAGCTTATACTCACCCCTGCACGGGTTATGCCCGCACTACGTTGTGTTGGTTGCAGACGACGGACAGCGCTGATCGTGGTTGAGGCTTGCTGACCAGGACGGTACCTGGAGGTGGACCACTGGGCGGGACGTACTCGGAGCGGTCGGTTGGACCCGAGGAGCAGTGGAGGCTATCTGTACCCACCCTTCATGTGGAACTTCCAGTGAGCGGCTCGATGATGCGGCTTTGCTTTTCAGTTGCTGTTTTCCCTTTCGAGTTGTACTTTACTTTCAGTTTGGGTTTGTATTCTGGCCCACTTGTTTTTCCGCACTTACTGTTGTACTTAGTTTTTACTTAGTGTTTACTTCTGCCTGCTTGCTCTGTGGTGTTTGTGGTTTACCTTATAAAGGCAATTCCTTCCCTTTTTACCGGGATTTATGCCTTGGTGCTAGTCGCCAGCCCCTGGCCTATGGAAGGCGGGCTTGGGGTAGTCACGACACGGGCCCGAGGACGGGTCGTGACATAATCCACCCTAGGTGTAACATTACAACGGTGAAGGAGAGGAAAAATATTAAAATGGGAAGAAGAAATCAATAGAGGTGTATATGGGGTGAACTCTACACCAAACCCATTTTACACTATATAAATTCTCATAATAAAATAAATTGGAACATTTAAGCGCAACAAACTCAAGAAACAACACTCCCCCCCCCCTCGAACAACAACGAAAGTTATTTCTCCACTTTCATAAAGATTAGAAGGATTGCGATGGGGGAACACAAAATAGAAAATAAAAGAGAAGAGAATAAGATGAACAAAGCTACAGTAAACTAGTAAAACATTATTATAGTATAATAAACCCTAATTGTATAGAAAATGGACAAACTAAGTTTCAAACCAAATTTTCCAACCCAAGTTTCCAACCCTTTTGAAAGAAGAAGGAACACTATTTTATAGTCAAAGGGAGTGAAAAATTGGATCCAAAAATATCATCTGAATGTTTCCATGTGGTAGCCATAATAAATGATAGAATTTGAAATAGTTTTATTCATGAAAGTTGTTAGGATGTCTCTTCTAGGTCGACCCACAAAATTTTAGCTTTATTAAACACGTTTGGAGATAGATATAGCCCATTTAGTCTATAAATTTATTATGTACAGGAGACTGTTCATATTCCAACTCAGCCAAATTCCAACACATTTATGAACTTGTAATTGAAAGAATTAGGAATGACCACCTTAATGAATGTTTTTATTATGTATTTCCTATTTCTACATGTTAAATATTAGATCCTTTTTTTGTATTTTTATGAGATATAATCCCAACAATAAAATTATCCAGATCTATACATAGTTTTCAAGCTGGACTTGTGAGCTGGATTTGGGCCTCCAAACGGTGGATTGAGATTTGGGTCCCTAAGGATAAAATGAATCTCATCGAACATAGACACCTGTAAAAGAATATTTTTTCAATTTTTATTAGTGTATAAAAAGTAATGGCTAAAATACATAAATAAATAAAAATAGTTAAAATCCAAATTTGAGCCATTTTTTCATTTAAGCTCAAAATTCCACAAAAACCTAAAAATGTGACAATTGCCCATAAAATAATAATGTGGTGGGATTATAAACATTGAAATACAGTATAAATTATGTAAAAATTTTAGCTTCATCACTCCCCCACACATATCCATTGCACTCTTAACCAATCATCATATATTCAAATCATAATTCACACAATAATAAAAAGTGAGAAAACATCCATGATCTTATCCAAAATAGAATTTTATCATGTCTATTCTATGAAAAATTATTTCCTCTAATTTTCATTCCTCACATTTAAATTTTTTTCAACCTCATAAATTCACCCATGGACCAATCACAACCAACCTCATGTTGAATTTTATGTCACTCTTCACTCAAGAGAATTTGAATATAGAGTTATGCTCATACTCGAAAGTTGCCTGTATCACCATAGGATTGTGACAATTCTCATTTCTATACAGCATGAGACATGAAACTATATTAAATAATTAATTATTTTTAAAGTTTATTTTTGTGTCTTAAGGTTGGTGGGAAAAAGATTGAAAATTTTAAGGTCGGAAAGAGGATGTTTGACTCTTGAGTACAATGCATGAATAATCATGGGAAAACACAAAAAAATCCTCACTCAATCTCCCTTGAAAATGTGAAACGCAAAACTAACTCATTTTTATGACATGTTAAATGATCCAAACAATTATTACAATTAATAATATCATCCAAGATCTCCCTTTTTTCATTTGTTTTGTAAATCTCAAGAAAGGCGTAACATTATTTTCTTTTTTTTCAAAAAAAATTCATAGAGGATGAGCAGAAAATTGAATAAAATGAATGAATGAAAATCATGCCCTTTATTTTAGATAGGTACACGAGTCATAAAAGGAATTAAATTTAGAAAATCAAGCTCATCTCCATTTTTTTCAAAAAAAAAATCAATCATTTTTTTTTGAAGTAGAACCGGATAAAACAAATAAACCAAAATGAAATGATGACTCAAGACCAATTATCACATTATCCACCGCCCAAAATGATGACACACACCTTACACAACCCAAAAATGAAACACATCCCAATGAATTCACACAAAATTCTCATCCCCCACACTCAAACTTGAAATATCCATGAAAAAATATCAAGAGTGTGGGTAGATAAGAAAAAATTGTCTTGTGATGTGGCTTAAACCTATAAGGCAATTCATGGAATCTAAGGGATAATGATGGATATATGTAAGGGTGGGTCTTGAGATAAATATGTGGCTATAAAAAAAATTGGTTCAATCATGTTAAAACCATTCCATGGAATCCAATGCTTCGAAAAAGAAAAAATGACAAGTTCTGGTTCTCACACAAAATCCAAGTTTCCCTCAAGAAAGTGTGGGTATTAGAAAGAATATTTAAAAAAGGATCAGAATACCTCACATGACTGGAGAAATATTTTGAGTCAGTGTTTCATGTGCATGGATTTCAAAAATAGGTCAAACTCATAAAAATGATTAAAAATCAAATTCAAGGAAAGTCTTCACATCACAAATCATTGAAAATCCATTTTTTCAAAAATCATTTAAAATTTATCAAAATCAATTGATGTGTGAAAAATGATAAGAATATTCATTGATTATCAAGGTTCCTAAAAAATGAAAAAAAATGAACACAAAAAAACAATTAAGCAGGTCAAAAATCCCCCAGCACTTATAATTTACTACCCATTATTTCAGCTCAAAAAAACAAATATAAGGGAAGAAAAACTAAAGAGAATGAAAGATACAAACTGACATTATTTTTTATTGGAAGCTTTGAGTTAAGATCTTAGATGATACCACTTTAAAACTAAAGTAATAAATGAAAATCCAAAATAAAAATAAAGAAAATAAAAGAGAAAGCGGAAATAAAATGGATAAGCTTGGTTTAGACCCCCAAGAGGGTGCTAGGTTTTTACTGTCCTTAGTCATGATGTTATAGTGGATTATCCCCAATAAAATGGTGGGTGTGGTTTCTTTTAGATGAACCACCACATGTGACTTTTTCCAGTGTCTTTGAGTAAACAAAAATAATAGAGAAACTCAAAGAAGATAAGAAAATTCCCAACCCCAATAAAGAAGAAATATAGAATTTGAGTTCAAAATTGGGAGGGAAAATAAAATAAAGGTAGTCCCTATAAACTTATGTGGTGTCCTCCATATGGAATACAAGTTTTTGTAGAGGGGGTAGTCACACCCCCCAACAACTTCCCCAACTCTTCTTCTTTGATCACCACCACTTGGGTGGCATCTCCCTTAACATCCAAGGCCTTCTCCATTTGTGGTGTATCAGAAATTTCAGGAAAGGGAAAGTTAGAAAACAATTCAGATTGAATAAGATTAAAATAAGAAGAATTAATAAATAAATCTTCCCTTTTAAGTATGTTAGACTGGAAATTGATCTCTTCGGGTAAGACCATTAGCAACTCAATATCAGAAGTTACATATTCTTATTTATCTTTCAAATCAAGATAGAGGTGGAGAGGCACTGATTTTTCATTATTAAATATGTTATAATCACATACCTTTTCTTCTTCTACAAAATCAGCCCAATATTCATCCAATTTACCTTGATCTCCCACATGTGCATCAACTGGAAAGTCTTCTTCTTCAACCTCCTATGGAAACGGTATGGATAGGTTCGAGGGTAGTTCCTTCATAATTTATTCTTCAAATGGATATTAAATTGAAAATGTTTGAAAAATAAGCTTTGATTCATCTTTTTCTTAAGCCTCCTTTTGAGCTTCAAATCCCTTCAAGGAAGATGAAATAAATGTCATTTGATTCTTCAACTCTTTTATCATTTTTGCATTCTCATCCAACTAATTTTTCAATGATACATGTTTGATAGACTCGTCAATATTGTTAACATGAAAATCATATTAATAATTACCTTGAAATTCCATCTTTGAACCAAGAAAATAAATATATGCAATGAAATCCAAATTTTTTATTGGTTTTTGAAATTTGTGATTTTTTTTTTTTTTGAAAAACAATCTATGCAAGTGATTGCCTCCCTGGTAAGGGTTCCAAATTAATGAGAGGGATTTTTTGTGAATCCCTCATAAATAAATTTTTATTAGCTAAGAATGCAATATATTGTGCACCCTAGGGTCGATCTCTCATAGAGTCCACTTACACACACTGATTTTTCTATTGTCACTGTTTATAAACAAACAAATATACTTCTAACCTAATATAAAAAAGGGGGTTTGAAATGCTTGAAATTAATATATATATATATATTCAAGAAACACACAAAGAATAAAACAAAACACATTGGATAAGATCTGAAACAAATAAGTTAGTGAAGAATTATTGTCGTTCTTGGGAGATCGTGGTGATGAAATCATTGTTCATTAAATAAAATTTATTCACAATATTCTACTCAATGTTGACATCAACCCTATCACTCAAAACCTTCCTATGAAATGTTATTATCTCACACCAACCCTCTGCATGAAATATAATACTCACTCACATAATCATCATAATGCTATTATACCCTGGATGCAACATTATGATGATGAAGGAGAGGAAAAAGATTAAAATGGGAATAAGAAATCAATAGCAGTGAAAGTGGGGTGAACCCTAACCCAAACCCATTTCACCTCTATAGAAATTCTCAAAATAAAATAAATAGAAACATTTAATCAAAAAATCTCAAGAACCTCCATCCCCCCCCCTCGAACAACAATGAGAGTTAGTTATCCATTTGCATGGAGATTAGAAGGATCACAGTGGAGGAACACAAAATAGAAAATGAAAGAGAAGAGAAGAAGATGAAAAAAGATACATTAAACAACTAAAACAATATTACATCAGAATAAACCCTAATTCTATAGAAAATTGCCAACCTAAGTTGCCAACCCTTTTGAAAGAAGAAGGAACACTCTTTTATAGGCAAAGGGAGTGAAAATTTGGCACCAAAAAGATTATCTAAATGTTTTCAGGTGGTGGACCCAATAAATGACAAAATTTGAAATAGTTATTCATGAAAGTTTTTCGGTTTTACCACCTCTGTCGACCCACAAAATTTTATCTTTATTGAAAAAGTTTGGAGAGATATATAGCCCATTTAGTCGGGAAATTTATTTTGGATAGGTGACTGTTCATATCCCAACTCAGCCAAATTCCAGCGCATTTATGACCTTGTAATTGAAAGAATCAGGCACAACCACCTTAATGAAAGTTGTTCCTCTAGATGTCCTATTTCTAGATGATTAATTAAATCTCCTTTGGTTTTGTATTTTATGAAATATCATCCCAATAATAAAATTATCCAGATTTACGCACAGTTTTCGAGGCTGGACTTATGAGCTGGATTTGGGCCTCCAAATGGTGGATTGAGCTTTGGGTCCAGAAGGATAACATGAATCTCATCGAACATAGAAACTTGTAAAATAAGATTTTTTCAATTTGGATCAGTGTAAAAAAAGTAATGGTCGAAATACATAAATAAATAAAAATAGTTAAAATCTAAAATTAGGCCATTTTTGCATTTAAACTCAAAATTCCACAAAAACCTAAAAATGTGACAATTTCCCATAAAATAATACTATCGTGGGATCATAAACATTGAAATAAAGTATAAAATATGTGAAAATGTCAGCTTCATCACTCAACTAATAAGGAATGGTCATTACTATTGACTCTATAGTCAGTTTTCTTATTAGGGTGGTTCCTCTTAATATGTCTAGGTTGCTTGCATTGAAAATATTTAATGATTTTGTTTTTATACTTAAATCTTTGCATCTTAGACTGGCCCCTTTTATTTCTCCTACCCTTTGACTCACTTTTGCCACTAGACTTGCTTCTATTCTGAATATTTAAACTCTCAATCTCAGTCGTAACACTATCCTTCCTTTGCAGGTCTTTGGAGAGTAAAACAGATTTGGCTTCTTCAAGACTAAGTGTCTTTGCCATACATCATAGTCTTTAACAGAATTAAAGGAATCATATAAAGATGTTAACAATATAAAGGATTGATGTTCATCATCCAATTTAATGTCAATGTTGGCTAGATCTAATAGGATTTTATTAAATTCATCAATATGCATCCGGATTGCAATTCCATGGCATATTTTGAAAGTATATAATCTCATTTTCTTATATAATCTACCAACAAAGGACTTAGTCATATAAAGGGATTCAAGCCTAGACCATATACCAAGGGAAGATGACTCATATGCAACTTCTCTAAGCACTTTATCTCTTAAAGATAAAGGGATTAAACTATGGGATTTCCTTAAAAGTTCTTCAGGGACATCAACGTAAGTAATAGCAGTCTTCCCATTAGGGGCAGTGGTGGTTATTTTCTTTCTAGGACCAACAAGGGCATCTATTAAATCATTGTGGTCCAATAAAAGATGTCATTTTAATTCTCTAGAGATTAAAATCGTTTTCAGTATCGAACTTATCAATATCAAATTTAGTAGAACTCGTAACTAATGTTACAGTAGGCTCTGATACCACTTGTTGGGGTTGAATACTTAAACCCTGAAATACCCAAGATCCACTGTCACGTATGATGGATTAACTATATGATAAGTTCGATTGATCAATTGGTTACAAACCAATAGAACAAGATTCATTCACAAATCGGGCTGCTGGAACAATGAAACAGCGAATGCATAAATGTAAAAGGACAATAGATATCACTTGATTCGAATCGATTTGATCCAACTTACATGGCTAGATTTAATATGAGTTTCCAAGGCGAAGTTGATCATCATCTTTCTGACATCAGTTGACGCGGGTTTCCATTTCTCTCGTAAAAAGAAGAGACGTGCCAAGGCAAGCAAGCTGTTTATCCAGCGGAGGAAGAAGGTGCAGAGGGAGGCATTGTTTCCAAAGGTCCCCATCTTGACAGCTGCTGGTTTCCTTTTTCCATTCGGCTTTACTCTCGTTCAACTCAAGGATGACTTTGATTCGAGTCCACCTTCCACTACTAGATGCACTTAACGCGGTTTGATCTCCCGGAGCAACAATCGAACAACCAGTCTCAAATCTCTGATCGCAATTCCCCATCCATGAACAACCCAATCTCAATCTTCGGCCTCCGCGGGCCGGTCGTTCTGGGCGTGGGCGCAGGGGCCGCCGCTGTTATTCTTCTCCTTATTGTCTCCCTCTGCCTCGCCTTCAGACGCAGGCATTCACGCAGACCCACCGCCCCAATCGCCGAACATGTCCGAGAAATCCCAACTGACCACGTCCAGACCCACACAATCCACGATCACAAGGATTCCAGGCCGCCCAACACCCAAATTCAACCCAATCCGCAAGCTGAATCAGATTACATCCTCAGGATCGAGGAGCGGGGGCTGCTGCTTTCCCCTCTGGGGAAACAGAGCCCCGCAGCGCAGTTCAGCAGCGTTCAATACAAGACTGGGAAGGCGGAACGCTATGGCAGGTCCCCACATGCCGATCCTGTCGATCCGGCGGTGATGGCGGCTCCAGAGGTTTCGCATTTTGGCTGGGGACAGAGGTACTCCCTCAAGGAGCTCGCTGCTGCGACGAACCAGTTCTCCCACGACAGAATCGTGGGAGAAGGCGGGCATGGGATCGTTTACCGCGGCGTGGTGGGGGACAACACTCAAGTTGCTATCAAGATCTTACTCGATAACAGGCGCGTTCTCGTACATTTCGTTGTTTTCCGACTCAGTTCCTGCTGAACGTGCTGACGCGACTGATGATGCAGGGGACAGGCTGAGGAGAAGTTCAAAGTGGAAGTGGAGGCCATTGGACGTGTTCGGCACAAAAATTTAGTGGGGTTGCTGGGATACTGCGCTGAAGGAGCTCACAGGGTGCTTGTGTACGAATATGTAGAGAACGGGAACTTAGAGGAAATGCTTCACGGGGACGTGGGTGCCCGGAGTCCTCTGCCCTGGGACGTTCGGATGAACATTTTGGTGGGAGCTGCCAAAGGGTATCTATCCTCTGCTCATCTGTTCATCACAAAGATCGCTTTTTGTTTTGGATTACGGGTTCTCCTGAACGCAGGGTGGGGTACCTTCACGAGGGGCTGGAGCCGAAGGTGGTGCACCGGGACATCAAATCAAGCAACATCCTTCTGGACGAGCGGTGGGACGCCAAGGTCTCCGACTTCGGGCTCGCAAAACTCCTGGCACCCGAGGCGAGCCACATCACGACCCGTGTGATGGGAACATTTGGGTAGGCAAAGCGACACCACTTCGCCTCTCTGTCTCTGACGATCGTAGTGTTTGCAGGTATGTGGCGCCTGAATATGCCAGCACCGGCATGCTCAACGACCGGAGTGATGTGTACAGCTTTGGGATCCTTGTCATGGAAACTGTCTCCGGGAGGGACCCAGTTGACTATGGCCGGCCGGCCGACGAGGTTTGCGTTTGCCTTCCCAGAGCCCGGATTGGTTTTGGGGAAGCGTGATTTGGGTGATAGGTGGAGGATTTTGCAGGTGAATTTGTTGGAGTGGGTGAAGAAGATGGTTGCAGAGGGGAAGGCGGAGGGGGTGTTGGATCCCAGATTAGGGCTGAAGCCGTCCCCCCGGGCTCTGAAGCGTGCCCTTCTCCTTGCGTTGAGGTGCGTCGACCCGAGCGCGCAGCGCCGCCCGGGAATGGGGCGCGTCATTCACATGCTCGAGGCCGGTCGGTCTCCTTTCAAACAGGTGCGTCACAAGGTACTCTGATTCAAGTGTTGTGTTGGTTGAAAATTGATATGACAAAGGCTTATATTTGGCTTTGGAGAAGGTTGAAGATGATTAGAAGATGAAAGGAGCAAAATCGAGAAGAATGAGCAGAATCACACTATGGTGAAGGACATAGTTTTGGATGCTGGTTGTTTTATGGAGGGTGATTTAGAAAGCATGACATTTTGGTAAGCAGTTTTGGTGATTACAAAAACAGTCTGTTGGTGAAGAAAAAGCACACATGTTTATGTTGAAAAATGACTGCGGGTGAACATCGTAAAACATCTACAACTTTTGATTGGATCAAAACAACAAAACATGAAAATCATGTTGTTTTATGTTGTCATTTCTTAAGGGGATTTGAGAGCTTGTTCTGTATGCCACACTCAATGTAAAAGATCATCGCGATTAGCATGTAATGGTCTACTTATTTTCCATTCTCATAAGAAGAGAAAATGAGAATTTTCACCATGGTGTTTTGAGAGAAAAATGAAATGAAATCATGGTCAGGAATGTAATGACTTGCCTCCTAATGACCGTGTCATCCATAACAAATCATCACTGAGCCTCAAGCACATCCCACAATCAATAGAAGATGGTAATGAACACTAATGTTATATAGTAACCATAAGAGAAAATTAACCCTCTATATAATAATAATAATAATAATAATAATAATAATAAATGAAAAATGAACTGAAATAAACACTACTTCATGCCATGTATCAATCAAATAAATATCATCAAACCAACTCTAAAAAACCAATACATTTTAAAAAATGTCATGAATATGTAACAACCATTCAAGTGATCTCCCTCAAGTTAATCATAATAAATATATATATAGAGATAAATAATAAAAGGAGATCATTTGTGATCCACCATACTCTTCAAAACATCGCATCCTTGCTACAGACTTGAATGACAACCCCATAAACCACAAGAGCATCCCATATACCTATCACATGGCCCAACTACAATAATTAAAGCATCAAAATAATAACTTCACATGAGTCAAGGTTCACATGCATGGTCAGAGCATTAAGACTCAGTAGGCACCATCAGAAGACCCTAAACACCTATCGTGGCATCAATGTGTACACATTTGCTCATGTTTTGTGACCATAAATAAAATAATATTTGATGCACCTCAATATGTACTAAATAGAACTATAAAATCAACCCTTGAACCATAAAGATTGAATGACACAACATCAAATTCCAATTTTCCATGGGCGCACGAAGATGATTATAGAAGATCTCATGCTTTTAATTTGATAATTTTATCCCTAATTAAGTTTAGTTGTCACTTTATATTGGTATAATAATGTATATTTTTAGTATTTAGTAATTATAATATTTTTACTATAATTGTAATATTTATATAATATTATCTATATAGAATTTATTTTGTTTAATTTTATTTAGTTTTAGTATTTAGCAATCCCAAAGGATTGAGTTGGATTTGTTGACAATAAGGATTGAAGTGATGACAATATGACAATATGTGTGTCGACATCTCAATGAAGAAAGCTGGATCTGTTGACAATAACATTGTTGAAAACACTTGTTGAAGATGACCAAAATGATGAAGAGTTGCTTGGGAGATTGGTTGATACTAACAGTGATGGCCAATGTGACTTGTTGACAACAAGCTTAATTGATATTCATGTTGGATTTATTGAAAAAGTAATGATTGGTCAAGAGGATGTAGACCGAAGGAAAACCATAAGTGAAGCGTCGTGAGTTGTATTGCACAAAAGTGCAACCTGGCCAAGCCAGGAAAGCCACACTAATATCATAGGGCATGTTTCCATAGAAATGTGCAACACAGGAAAGTTAGAGATGGCTATGTCGTGGTGCTTTGTGTAAAGGAGGATCCAAGAAAGGCCATGCCTATGGCTAAGGGCGTGTTGCTGTAAAGATGGGCCAACACAACATGGAGTGACCGGTGATTTTGGTGCCAAATATAGAATAAGGCTAGGAGCATCCATGCCCATACCGCCATGCATGGTGTGTTGATGATGCCCAAAATAGGCAACCGGAAAGGGACCACACCATAGTGATCCCCATGGTGACGTTCAAGTGCACCGGTGAGAAACGACCAAGTTGTCTATGGGCATTTTGATGGTTGTGGTAAGTGAAAAACAACCATATATTTTGCACCATGTTGTAGGGATGATCGTGGAAAAATACTGGAGTTTTGCGCAAAACAGACAAGGCCAACATGGATCTCAGGAAGGTCATGGTCAAAGTGTTGTAGTGCATTGAAGAACTGGAGAGGAAGTGGCCAACATGGCCTATGGAGAATGTCACGACCCGGCTTACCAGGGCCTGCCTGGTTTATAATAGAACAAGTGTGGCACCCCAATCCCACCTCCAATAGGAGAGGGGTTGGAGACTTGTACTGAGTACACATATCAAACACATGGGAGGGCTTATCCTAAAGTCTCCACACACATACACACCTCCATACACCAGTATAATGAGGAAATGATAAATAGTTGATACTATAGATGCATGCATAACAACTATCCCACATCAGAGTACATCAAGAAGTACAGAAAAAAAGCAAAGGTCCAAATACAAGCCCACTTAAAATAGTAAAAGAACCCAACCTGCTGACAACACGAGGGAAACTACCCAAAAGAAACTCCTAGATCCATATGAGGAACGTCTATTATAAATAAGCTCCAACTAAGCTCCACCTTCTCCTAATCTTCTGAGGAATCCAAATAAAGTATTGTCATCTTCATAAGACATGACATGTGCAGGAAGAGCCCATGCAAGGGTGAGTATAACAATACTCAGTAGGACACCCTGAAATCACCAAACACGAAGCATCAAAGAGAGAGTAGTCTTCTCATCACTACTAAAACATGTCAATCAGAATATGAGACAACAACCATAATCATAACCCATATATACTCAACAAAAATCTCAAATGAAGAGAGAAAGGGGATCTTCATATCCACAGCCTAGCTAAGAATGATGAGTCATCTTAAAGCTCTAAAGGTTCATCTTTGATGCCCAGTATCATGTGAAACCGTATGAGAAACCATGCAGAGGGCTCACACCTCTTCATTGTGCTCTATAATCGAGGGTGCACTATATTCTAGCCATACATCTCGTGCAACCTCTTAATAATCCATGTGGAGAGCCCGCACCTCTCCACTGTGCTCCACAACCGAGGGATCATTAACTCCATTGGAAAACTCGGTCCCGTCGAAGCTCGAAGATGGGGGTTCCACTCCATAGAGGAATTGTTCCCATTGTAGGATCGAGGGTTGAAAACCCTATCTATGTAAATAATATGAGGGACATGTGCCTTAGTGAGACAGGGGGTTTCCAACCCCGGTAACCCTCTGATGATCACACCCGATCACTGCTACTAGCTAAGTGTTGCTAAGAGAAGTGTCCTGGTAGAACCACCTTGCATCGTGTCTTTGATACTAAAATGAACACGTTCAACATGGATAACTACTCAGGATAGGCTACTTGCAGGCCCAAATATGAGTTCTGAAGATGGAGATACGTGAGGTGGAAGATCAAGGGAATCAACATACCCTGAAAGGAGTACACAACATGTCCCATAGGGTACACGATGTGTCTCTTTGAGTTTGACACTGTCCATGTCTTTATGTCTCACACGACATGTCCTTCTCTATAGACATTGTGTATTATTTCATAATACACGATGTGTGGAGGTCCGGATGGCACTCGGTGTGTCGTCTGGTCTAGACCATGTACTATAGCAAGTTCCCATGTACACAGGGTGTTCCCGTGTACACTATCCATGATCAAGTACTTTTTGAAGTACACGACATGTTCCCCACATCACATGAAGTGTAGGGGTTGGACCGACATTCGATGTGTGTCATCTTCCCATGCTCATGTACCATACAAAGTACACAACATATGCCTTTATATACATAGTGTGTGGGGCCGCATGGGCTCTTGGGTGTGTACTCCCTGTACACACCGAGCAATATGCTAAGGGTTATATGATGTATGACTTGGAACACATGGTGTGCACCACCGCATGGATTCTTGGGTGTATAATCCCTATACACATTGTATTGGCCGATTAAGGGTCACATGGTGTGTGGATCTACCACAAAAATTGTGATATTTATCTCCACATAGAAAGCCTAGATACCATGTAGAGGGGACTACATGGTGTTTTTTTCTTGAACTACACGCCATACAGTCATGTTTTTTTTAGAATCCCCATCATCATTGATGGCCATATTCCATCCACCCGGATCCACTAGCGAAGCAATCCTATCATACCGCTCCTCCGTATATTGGAACCCATGAAAAAGAACTCTTGATCCACCTCCCATATGACTGAGTTTTCCCATCACACTACAACACACATCAATTATGCTCTCTATCCCATATCTAGATCCACAAAAATGAACCATTTTACAAAAGACTGGTTGCACATAGATTGGTTCTTGGGAATTTTCTGAACCTCTGACCATAGGAAATATCGACGATGAACATGCAAAGAATGATGAGAGAAATGACCAAATCAAAAATGTGTGGAACAAACCTCACCCATTATTTGGGTTAGCCTCAGTCCATTGCTGTTAAAATGATGAGCAAATAAAATATTATCAAAAGGTATCAATTCCCAAAACCCAGGAAGATAAAGCAAAGGCCTCAAATCAATCATCGACTCGTGATTCAATTCTTAGAAGGATTACTTCGCGTTCGATAAGGGGAAAAAATACATGGATAAATCCACATAAAACAAATTCCCTACCTCGGGTTTGGAGAAATATCTAACAAAGAACGATTCCATGTCACTGTCATTGGCGAGATCTACGAACTCTGTTGGCGTAGATGATCAGAGTAGTAATGATCCATTGGACCACAATCCATCGATACCACAAAGCACTCCTCCATTTCTCTTATAAAATACCTAAGGTTATGAGGATAAACCTAGGATTTTCTTATAACTAGGTTTACATAGGAGGACTCTAGGTCTGGTGAAATAAATAAGTAAATTAATTAACTCTGTTGGCGTAGATGATCAGAGTAGTAATGATCCATTGGACCACAATCCATCGATGCCACAAAGCACTCCTCCATTTCTCTTATAAAATACCTAAGGTTATGAGGATAAACCTAGGATTTTCTTATAACTAGGTTTACATAGGAGGACTCTAGGTCTGGTGAAATAAATAAGTAAATTAATTAACTAATCCACCCATGATAACATTTTAACCAAACACCTGACATTGACAAAAGTTATGTCATACATAGGGTAAAATCTGTATTCTAGATTTAATATTGGACTCAAAATTCTAATATGAGACACTGTTTCAGACTTATCCCATTATTTTCAAAAAATTGTGTGTTTGTGATATAATATATTTAATATTTTAATATATCTACACTGAGGCTCTATGAGCCCCAAAATCCCGTGATGACTCAGCACCTATCTTCAAAAATATTCCTTAAAATATTAGAAAGTCTTACATGAAAAAATAGAGTCATTAAACTCTCACACACTTTCAAATATTTTCATTCTATAAATATAAATCCTACTCACAAGTGAGGATACTGAGCTCTCAGCTGGGTTTCCCACACCCATGAGATTTCCTGAAGGTTCATATGTTTTCAATAAACACACACCCAAGGAAAAACACTTTCCCACAAAGGTAATTTTCTCCATGGTTCTCAAATTCCACTAATCACCACCAAAAGGTAATTTCATCCATGATGTCCAGATAATCTTGGTTAACATCATGAAAAAAGTCATGTACATATCTCATCAGCTATGACATGTGGAAAAAACCAAGCAACTGGTCTAACCATGGTCGTGGGGCCAAGCGGTATGCCATCTCAGTGTAATATTAGGGAAAAAGGTTCTATGAACCTCGAATATAGTCTTTTACCCTAACCATATCCCCATAATCCTCGATGATGTGAGATATCTTGGAACACATGATCTCCTCTTTGAACTCTAAAGGCCATCGACATCAGTCCAAAAAGGACTCCTAACATTTTTGGATAGTCCTCATTCACCTCTGTATGAACTACACATTTTACAACCATTGCTAGCACCAAATCTAGGCCCACAAGCATTGTCGCCCACTAGATTTGACTAGTACAACAGTTACCTACAGGGTCTCCCATAATTGACCTCAAACTACACCGATGGTAGAGTGGTAACTACTATGATACACAAACTCCACAAATGGTATAATATTTTCCTAGATATGGCTCATAACTAACATGAAAACTCGAAGCATGTTCACTAAAACCCGAACGGTCTTCTTAACCTAGCCATCTATCTGGGGTAGAAATGATGTAATCAAATGGAACCAAGTCCAAAAGTCCTCCAAAATCCTCTCCATAATCATGATGTGAAGTGAGCCTCATAGTCTAAAATTATCTTTTAGGGAATTCCATGAAGCTGGACTACCTCCTGCATGCACATGCATCCCCATCTATCCACTAATCTCAACTCTCAGATGGTTAGGATATGGGATGATTATATGAGTTGGCCTACAATCACTATGATAACGTCGTGACCTCTATCTGGTCATGGGAGCACCATTATGAGAACCACAAATATACTTCCCCATTTCCACTTCCATCCGGGCATGCTAACCTTTACTTATAAATATGTGAGACATCAATAGATAATCTTAGAAACACACTATAATATACCTGACTACCCAAACAGATATCAAGGGTTCCCGGTACATCCTTACCTCTCCAGGAAGTACTTATAAGGGAAAGAAACCTCCTTAACACCTCTTTACACTTTATGAATGGTATCATTGTTCGTCCCTAAATAAGGGGGACATTCTTCCCACCATTAGCAAATCCATCAGGAACATGTCCAGTGGGTATCTGGTCACATAAGATATCACAATCGACATCCCTAATTTGCACCTCCCTAGATTGTAGAAGAAGTGAAGGGGTAACAATCATCAACTGAAGATACGCTGCACCATCCTCACCCTCAAGGGACAACTGTAAAAAGGTTGACTGCTCTGTCACCTTGATTAACAACAACGAATGAAAAACCTCACTGTGAGTATTTTCTACCATGACCATGCCTTTGGGTGGCTCTCAAGCTAGCACTAACTCAACCTCTACTAGGTCAACTGTCACTCCCATGTATGAGAAGAAATATCCCAAGAAGTGGACCTACTGAATCTATAATTAATACTTCAAGAGCTTCTGTAAGGATGGTACTCTCAGAGAATGTATAGAACCATTATCAAGTGTCACATGTGCTCCGCCACTAACGTCGAGTACACGATGGTGCCATTAAAGAAGGCTACCATGAATCGATCCAAGAAGGGTTGAAAGACTCGTTCTATAAGTCTCACATCATGCCGGGGAGTTCAACACACAAAAAGGTATCACAGAAAACTCAAAGAAACCATAAGGACTTTAGAAATACACCTTCGATACATTCTCCTCTCAAACTTGGAGCTGGTGATAACCTATCCTAAGGTTAAACTCTGAGAACCACTTTTCCCCTAACCATTGGTCGAAGAATTCATCGATTCTTGGTGGTTGATACTCCTCCTTTATAGTCACCTGGTTTAGGTGGTGTCAATCTACACCTAACCACAAACTCTCATCCACCTCTTAGGCAAACAACACTTGGATTACTAGGTGAACTTACTAGGCCTAAAAAATCCCCTGCTCTTCAGATTTCTCCAACCACACCTTCAGTTCTCACAGCCACATGGGGTTATCCAATGTGTTAGAGTATATATCAGGTCTTCTTTGGATGCAAGTCTATGTAGAGAAAAAAAATCAATGTGGAGTTAAGCCTCGTACATCCTTAGGGAAGAAAACCTTAAACCTCTCCAACACCGCATGAAACTGAAATATCATAGAGTATATATCAGGTCTTCCCACCTTCGCATTGCTTTTTCAGCTAGTAATACCTATGCAGAGGTGCACATGCTTAGTCCCAATAGAAATTTCCATACCCTATAATTCTTCCAAATTTGGATAGCTTTGAACTAGTGAAACCGCCTGCTCTGAGTCCTTATATAGAGCTAGATCCTTTGGTCTGTCTAGTTGCATATGCACTTCATGATATGAATGAGGTGGCCCAAAGGCCTTGAGGTGTCCTGAAGGCCATGAGGAGGCCCGAAATCTTTAACTAGCCCGAAGGCCTTGGGTGGCCTGAAGGTGAATAGTTCTGGATGCTACAATACTGAACAGTATCTGCTACAATACTGTTATAGTAACTCAGAAATATGTCTCCACCGGGATTCGAACTTGGGTCTCATGGATGCACTTGAAGAGTCCTCACCAACCTGGAAAAGACTCATGTGCTAATGGGTTGTTGTTGTTGATGAATAGAAATACCATAAAGAGATATTTAAAAATATTCTTGAGGGTAATATCCTTTTCATTTTGAAAATAAACTTTTAAAACTAAAATTTAAAAAAAAATTAAAATAATTTTCTTTGGAAATAACCTTTAATAATTATAAAATAATCTTTAAAACATTGAGTGTTCATGACAACAGGAAATTCCATACATGCCGCGTATGTTAAAACAAATATTCATTTCATATTTTTGGTAAAAGTAAAAATAGCCTTGTTTTAAAAATGATATAAAGATTCATTTAAAGACATTTTCTAAAAATTAAAAATGGGTAAAATTTTCTTTAATAAATCATTTAGAAAATGTTAAAAACATTTTTGATTTTTTTTACAAAATATGGTTTTGGAATAAAAAAGATTTTCAACCGAAGAGAGAAATGAAATGAGATTTTCTTAAAAAACATTTTCTTAATCATTTTAAGTACCAAATAGAGGACGAAATGGTACTATTACTTGAAAAAGTTCATGAGTAACCATAAGATAATAAAATAGATTTATTTTAAGATAGAAATAGTAAATAATTCCCCCAAGGGAGACTTAAACAAAAACAATCCTGAATAATGATGAGATTATGAAATAAACTCTTACCACTTTGGTAACTTTTGTATCATAATCCCCATGAAAGAAATAACTTTAAATGAAACATTAAATATCATGAATATAAATGAATTCATGATATAACAAACAAAAAATTTAGTATACATACCACACTAAAGAAATAAGTGGTGAATATGGTGTATGTCTCACGAAAGTAAAAGTGAGATGAGAAAGCCTTGCCTTGATTCCAACTCATCAGGTACATTCTTTATATTAATGAATAATAAAAACATGTTAATTATTTCCTTGCTTAATAAAATTTTTAAAGTTTATTATTCTTTTTATTTCACTTATTACCATGTTATGTATGCTTACTTAATGCATTAATTTTACGTTTGATGTTTGATGATATTTTTCTTATATTTCAAAAAATGACTTTGGTAGGGTTACTATAGTCAAAGAGGTTATTATTTAAAAATATCCAAAATAATAATCATGACATCATTACCATATTTATACATCAATTATACTTTTTAAAACCAATCGTGAATGTTGTTTAAGAAAAATGAACTATGTTGTAATCATGGAGATGGTAGGTCATACGTACACATGATTAATGTTTCCATTTTTCAATGATCTTTATGTAAAGAAGGTAAGTAATATTTTATATTTATAGAATGATCATAATATCATATATACCATATTATTTATTTTAATATAATTATATATATCATCCATTTTTTGTGGTGACAAAAAGAGATTAACATCGTTTCGTGAAGGCGGTAGTCCACACGTGCACGAATGATGTTATCATTTTTTTCTGTAAGAAAGAAAATGATATATTATATTTTCATAATGATAAATATATCATGAATATAATAATTTTTTTATTTATGTCACATATATTCATTAACATTATCCTTATCACCTTCCATGTAAAGCATTAGTAAAAATGAATCATATCGTTTCATGATGTGGTAGTCTTCCATACACACAAGTGACATTATCATATCCCCTATGGAATGGAAAGTAAAAAAGTTATATATATGATATAATATCTATAGAGGTATAATTATTTTTTAAATATTATATATATATATATATATATAATTTATATCTATCACAATACCTAACTATGAGAGGAGGTAATGTAAAAATAAATGATATCGGTTTGTGAGACGATAGTCTGCCATACACACGAATTATGATTTTATAACCCATTTGATGGAAGTGGGGATAGTTATAAGTCGTTAACTTAACATAAAAATATATTAGTATATGAGAGATATTGGTGTTATTATGTAATCATAAATTAAGAATATTTGAAGGAGGTATAAGAAGAAATAAAATAAAAATGTATAGTTATGAATTTTACCTATTCTCATACCACATCTTTAGGATTATACAAAAATTATTCCAAGAATGAATTTCTCACCAAATAAAATGATTATATAATGTGAGTAGGGAAGTTGGGAAGTGATTTGGACAGTTATTGGATGAACAAAAAGTGTTTCAAGGTGTCTAGAAGTGAGGAGAGGGGGTGTCTTCTTATATATGAGGTGAGTGACACTCTTATAATTTTTGAAAAGAAAAAGGTGTTCCCACATTTTTCACATGAAAAAGGGTAAAAAATGGATAATTATAGAGCCTTATACATGATAATATCTAAATATGTCCATAAAATAGGTTTTAGAAAAGTTTTTAGGTCACTTTAACTCGTATATTTTAAGTTTATCCATGGTAAATCGATTTTTACCTTAATCACGGTAAATAATTTTTACTATTTTTACTATTCATTATGGTAAAAATTTAAGTTGAACTTGTTATATAATATAAATTATTCTAATTCCAAAATATTGAATTCATTTTTATAAATTCTATTCATTGAAGTGGAAAATGTTAATTTAAAATTAATCCCAAAGAAGCGATGAGAAAATGAGTTTTCAAAGAGAAAATGTTCAAAAGTTTACAATGTTTTTATATCAAAATTTAATATGAAAATGGTTCCAATGACCTAAATTCAATTAATATGTATATAATTCAACTAAATTTACCTTAAAACAAATTTAAAATATAATTTAACTTTATAAATAATTTAAACAAAAAGGATATTTTCAATTAAAATTCAGTATTTTTCACTATTCATCAAAAAATGAAAATTTTCAGAAAAATACTAAAAATTCACCCTAAGATAATTTTGATATTATGATTTAAAATATGAATTTTATTTTTTCAAATAAATCTTCTAAATTATTTAAAAATTAAGTTAAAATTATGTTCACAATGCCTGACTAATCCGCCTTTCAACAAATACAGTTTTTTAGAAAACATTTCTTTCTCTTTCAAATTATTCTTATTTTATTTATATTTAAAATATAACCATTGAATTTATTTTATACATGTGTAATACATAAATTTTCATAATTTAGTTACTAATATCCATACCCTCCATCTTAATAGCTAGGTTATAATTGTCATGTTTAAAAATATTAATATTTTAATAAAGTATCATGTTTCGTTCAAACCCGATGTTGTGTGCATTGCATGTTATCAAAGAGATTGAATTTATTTAAAAATACATATATCATAAAGTTTTGGTTGTTACATTATCTTATAATATTGTTGTTTTATGTCATATATGTTATTGAACATGATGTTCCGCTTTTAAAATCTCAGGGTGTTGCAAATTTCGTTTAAAACAAGTAGTAAACATGTGGGGAAATTCAAAAATTAATAAAAATGCATTAAAAATATTAAAACAAGTTTTAATGAGTATAATATCAATTAATTTTAATTTATAAATAATATAATCGAAGAAAAAAACATAAAATAATAAAAATAATTTTTGAGTTTCAAGCTATAAGTTTAATGCGTGAAAATAAAACACACTTTGATGTTCACCAAATCATGTTGAAACAAAAGAAAACACTTTGCATGGATTCTACCTAATTAATATGAATTTTTAATATCATTATAAAAATTTAATTACATGAAATAAACATCAAAAAAATAAATATATGAAACAATACATTTTTTTTAAATGTTGGGGCCGAAGCCTCAATTTATTATTAAAGCAAAGACCTCTTTAGACTGGGTAGAGGGTGACCCATTTAATAGCCCGAAGGCCCAAGGCCAAGTGGCCTGCATACAGGGCTAGAAAGCCCATTTTTTTGGCCCAAAGGACCCCTGGTGAACAGTACTGCTACAGTACCCACGCAGCTACATTACCTACTACAATATCGCCGCCGCTACAGTACATGCAACAGTCCCTCCGCCGCTACAGTGCTGCCGCTGCTACAGTCTGTCGTTGCTACAGTGCTACTACAGTGCCCTGCTACAGTACTCGGGAATTCTCCCCTGCCTGGATTTGATCCTGGGTCTTTTGGATGCCAAGCAGGAGCCTGAACCACTATGAAACAATACATAAAATAGAGCATAATTTCTAGATTTTAGAAAAATTGTAGAAAATCGTAGAACTATGTAGCCAAATTCATATAGGTGAATTTCAAATAAGCATTTTTATCTACGTAAGAGAATTGAACATACAAGAAAATCAATATAGATTATTCACATAAAAATTTGATATAGTTGAATCAATGTATTAGATTCGCGTAAAGGGTTCACGTAGGCAAATGCACCAGATAGGTGATTCACGTAAGGGATTCACATATGCGAATTTCTGAAAATGGTAAATAGATTGACTTCTCAAATTTAAGAGCTAAAAAAGATATAAATAAAGGTAGATTTATATTTGGGTCCAGTTGAATTATATTTAGAAAATTTCATTCTATTTCTAAATATTCAATAATCACAGTTATCAAATTTATAAAACACAGTTTATGGTTAAAAACAAAAGAAAAACATTTCAGAAAAACCTCATAAATAAGACTAAAAACATTTAGTAAATTATAACATAATTTCAGATAATATAGGTGTCAATTCATAAGTTCATTTTTTCTAATGAAATGTAGATAATATTCTTATCTTTCCTAAAAAAATAATCACTCAATTTGGAGTCTTGTATCCCATGATATGTTCAAAATACAGAGGAAAGTCAATTATATAAAATCATCTATGTGGATTTCAAAACAGCTACATGAATTTTAAATCGGCTATGTGGTTAAGCATTTGGCTACATGGTAAACAGTAATTTTTCTATTTGGGAATTGTAAAAAAATTGAAAATGGTATTTTAATGTCCCAAATGACTTATTTAGCCTAGGAACTCAAAATAAAACTAGTAGAACGTATTATGAACAATAAAAACATGAAATTTATAGATATTTTAAGTAATGAAATATTATGATATGATCAAGATAAATCATAATTTAATCAATACATAATTCAATTTATTGTGAAATTTAATGGAAATAAAAAATATATTTTTTTAATTATCAAAACATAAAAAGTTTTAAGGATTCACTCAACACTCTCCCCCTTTTTAATACTTACAAAACCAAGTATAATTTAAAAAACAACTCCTCCTTTTGAAATTATCCAGAAGATAAGGTTTGAAATAGAAAAAATGGAATCAATGTTATAAAGTAATGAAATAAATAAAACTATAAGTTTTTTATAAAATTTTTCTTAAACATGTAATTTTTTAAATCATGTAACAAGAAGCTACTATAAAGTCATCCACTACTAAAACATAGAATTAAATGTAGTGATAATAATTTGTAAAAGTTGTTGGAGAAAAATGAGAAATCTTTTATAAAAGAAAACTTTATGAAAAATGAAGTTTTAAATAGCAAGTTATCATCATCTAGGCTGTATGAAATGTTTTAAAATAGTTTTTTAATAAAAAAATATGTATAGAAATTTAATAATAGTAATCTGAAAAACAAATTCCATAATTCATTATTTTCATGTAAAAAAGAAAATTTCAGTATATAAACACCAAAAAACTCCAATAAACATATTCCATGATAAACTATAAATAATATTCTATAAATAATAAATAAAAAGTAAATCTCCCCATGAATTTTAGATTTATTTTAAAAAAATCCATCTTAAAAAAATGGTCAAAGCATATAAAACAAAATGGGATTTCGGGCAATTGGGCCTTCGGGCCATTAAGGGGGCAGTGAAGCAAGCATGATGTGTAGGAGGTGACACAGGCATGACGTTGCACTGGGCTTCTGAGCCATATAATGGGCTTCATGCCCACTGGGCCTATGGGTCATGTACTAAATAAATAAGGCTTGATGGGTGGGTTATCCCCTTGGGGGGCTATGACCTGCCTTTCTCACTTGTGTGTGATGTGTGTGTGTGTTTGAATGTACCCCCAAGCACCTAATATATATTTAAGTACATATGGAAGAGTCATACACTACTGCAAATATGGCCTTTATCAGCACTAGAAAATGGCATTAATAGCGCTAGAAAAGCGTTGTTAATCGAGACAAAGATAAAGGGGGGTCCCATTTATCAGTGCTCTGAAAAGCGCTGATAAATGTGTCTTTTATCAACGCTAAAAAATGCTGATAAAAATGTCTTTTATCAGTGCTTTTTTTAGCGCTGATAAAAGTCAAAAAAATTAAAAAATTAAAAACAATATATAATGTGGGGGGGGGGGGCTTTTAACAATGCTTGACCCCCCCCCCCCTTTATCAGCGCTAGGTGAGCCCCCTCCCTCTCACTGCACGCTGCCCTTGCCCGCGCGCCCTTGCTTCCACCAGAACTCAAACCCGAGACCCCCCCCCCCCCTACGTGTTTGCATCTTTACCACTAATTCATTGAGTTTTTCCCTCTATTTAATGATATATCTATTATATATATATATAGTTATATTCATTCGTATATTAATATATATTCATATTAATATAAATACATTTAGTTATATTAATACATATATATTTATTCATATATTAATATATATATATATATTTGTATATTAATATCTATTAATATCATTAATATATATATTTTCAGTTATAATTTTTTATCGGTATATTTATTTGTATATTAATATATATTTATAAGATTAGTTTTAAATACATTTATGAAATAAGTTTTTTTATGTGTGTTTATAAATAAATAAATACATACATACATACATATATACAACACACACACACACATACATTTACGAATAAATACATATATGTGTGTATCTGAAAAGTCATAGAATGTTAAAACGACCATTACTTCTAATCCAGAAATCCGTTTCAACTCCAAAACCAGTCAAATTAAAGAAAATGAAACAATTTTCGATATGATACGTGGTACAGTCCAAGCGGACATCTTAATTAGAAATTATAGTTGTTTGAATGTTAAAAAACCGGAGTATCCTGACTAAAAACTCAGTTTTGAAGGCCTTTTGTGTAACATCCCAGATAAATAAATAATATTACATTCTAATGTTTATCAAAATTTATGAATAAAATGTTAATATTACTTTAAAGAGAGTGTTATGCTCGATGGCGTACCCAATACGCAACAACGAGTTTCTTTGAAATCTTACGTTGCACACTAATAATATAATAATATTATAATAGTTAACGTCTGGCTGTTGTAATGGCGGGAATGAACAGAAATAACTAAAAAATGATTACATATGTTTGTTAAATATTTTTACATTTATCCAATAAATGTTAGAGGCTTAAAATCCAAATCAATCCAATTTTAAGAATAAATACTCTAATATTTTTAAAAGATTGTTTTACCGCCTTTTGATGGCGAACCTTTTTTAAATATAACTTTTGAAAGTTTTATAAGCTCTATTTGTCAAAATAAAATTATTCTTTATGATTGGGACATTTAAATTTACTTTGGTTAAATTTTTGGTATGTTTCTGACATTGTTCATTTTTTTTTGAATAGTGAAAAAATACTACATTTTACATCAAAACTGATTTTTCATCTAATTTAAATATATGGTTAGATTATCTTTTTAATTGGTTTTAAAGTGTAATTAGAATATATTTTTACCATTTAATTCAATGGTGGTCATTATAAATAATTTCACTTTGAAAATGGATATAAACAAGTGTCAAACTTTTCATAGATATTGCTTCAAAAAAACCTGCTATTTGTTTTGACAATGGGAAATATTTTTTTAAATTAATTATTGCAATTTTTTTGTTTGGAATTTGGTAAAATGGATTCCATATTTGGAATCATAAGGTCCAAATTATGTAATTAAGACTCTTTTGTTTTTGGATATTATGAATAGTAACGATGGTAATTATCTTTAATTATCATGATTAATTAGTAATCAGGTAGTTAAGGATAATAAAATAATATCATAATAATAACAAATGACCCCAACATGTGTCAAAATGCTACTGGTTGTGTAATGGCCGACCATGGTATGCCTTTGACAAACTTTGGGACCCCATGGAATCACTTTTGTGTGATAGTGACACTTTATCATTTTATTTTTAAAGAAGGAAAATATAACAAAAGTATGTATCACCCAAGTAAAACAATTTTAGTTTTGTCTGTGTAAATGATATCTTAGAATATAAATATTCATTGGAAAGCTAAAAATATTTTCTAAATAATAGTATTTTTTTATAATTTTTAGACATTAAATAAATTAATTTATTTACGACACCATGATGATGCAGTGATTACCTCATTAATGAACGACTTAAATAAAATGAAAAGATAATGTAAACTCTAAGACTTACACTTGGAAAAAACCTATTGGATGAGTATATTTCAAACCCTTATCACCTTATTCTCGAAATATATCAATGTGGGACCTTTAAAATCCGAAACTCATTTTTAAAATAAAGTAACATTTCTTGACTTTCCATGAGTGCCCCTCCTCCCTCTTATAAAAGGCCCACACCTCTACCTCCATACCCACACCTCTCAAGCCTTTGTCTCGGCCAACCCCTGACCATTTCATCTCTCCACATCCCTCTCTTCATCATTGAAGCTTCACCTTAGGCAGAAAGATCTTCAAGAAACCCTTTTGGTTCAAACCAAACGGAGTTACCCGATTTAAAGGTAATGTCTTCTCTTATGTTCTTTTGTTTTATTTTGCTTCTCCAACCCCCTAAACTCTTTTTATTCCTTTATTTTGTAACAAAACCAGTATCTTCAATATACTAGGATGTTGTTATAAGAAGGATTCAAGCTACACTTACACACACATTCGTCTAATGGAAAAAGAATATACTGTTTCTGTGGATGACGAATTACTGTCTCACGAAACGATGATTGTTCAATGTTATTTTAACACATTTAAAGGTGGTCATTATGATGTCACTATATTTTATATATGATATATATGGTATTTATGTTTTCTATATGTTTTTGTATTTTATATTTAAAACATCCCTTTATTCTTTTCATGTTGTGCAAATGCGATAATTTCATATGAGGAAGTGTGGACTATCGCCCCCTCAAGTGATGTGACTCGTTCATGCAATACATGGAATGTATAAAGAATGAAATTAATGAACTTATGTGACCTATATAACATATATATTATACTGGAATTATAATATATATATATCTCAATTAATTTTAATTCCATTAATATGACAAAGAAATGAAAGTAGCGTTCATGCGTACATACGGCCTACCGTCTCCATGAATGGTGCATTTCATTTCTTTTTATCTCCAAATGTTATGGAATAGTATAAAATAAATATGTACTGGATATATATGATATTTAAATCATTAATACTATTCTGGAGATGATGTACTTATAACTACATGAACGATTCTTTTCAAACAAGTTCATTTTTGACTCATGTACCAAACATCGACAAAAACATTTGATATGAACTCACATAATTAACTAATTATTATAACATTATAATATATGATATGAATTGAATAATAAACTTTAAAGGAGGTCCTTAAGAAATTATAAATTGATAAAAGTTTATTATTCATTAATATAAAGAAACGAAAAAAGACAAGTCGGACTTGAGGTAAGGGATCCGACCTCTCTCTTTCTTTTCAAGTACCCTCTTTTATATCATTTCATGTATGCTCAATGTTCTTATATTGGAGGATGTTATTTTATATTCCTCTTGCTGTAAATTTTATGTTAATATGATGAGAGACCCTATTTGATCTCATCAATACATTTTTGGAAGTTTTATGTGGCGTCGTTGGGCTGTCGAATTTTCATAAGGGGATTTTCATCTCACTTTTTATTCCCGTGAGATTCATGCTACATTGGCCACTATTTCCTTTTGTGTGGTGTATGTACTACCCATTATTTTACTATGTGTATAATATACTCTCATTTATGGGTATTTACATCTTCATTGTATGACCTTTCTTTCATGGGGTGTACATTTTGAAAGTTGCCCAAATCGGTAAGGGAACCTTTCACACTCCTCTTTTTAAAAGACTTATTTTGTTATGTCTTTTAATTTACATATTTTTATGTTGGGATATATTCTTCTATATCCTTATTGATGTAAATTTTATGTCCAAGTGATGAGATACCATTTTCTCTCTCATCAACTAATTTTATGAATTTTAAAGTGACGTCGTTAGGCTGTCGAATTTTACCAAGGGAACTTCTTAACCCAATTTCGATTTCATTGGGTTCAACTTGTAGTTATTGAATATGTCACCCTATGAATATGTGTGAATGACCTCTGGTTGTTTTACACATAATATACACTTATATTGGGTGTATTTATACTTGTCACACATAATTATGAGATTGATTTATCCTTAATTTAAGGATACCTTCTTTATAAGGGATTTCATCTCATTTTACATTTCTATTGAGACTTCATTGTTGTTATGCACCAATTCACTCTTATATGGTGTATATACTGTCCTTTGGAATATTATATCATGAATCCCTTTATTCTCATGATATTATAAAGTTCTGATTAAATGTTATTCCTCAATTATTGTATTCAAGTGTCACTCACTTTGTTAAAAACCCTTTAACTAAAATATCATTTTAAATGTTTTAATGATTTATTCTTATAAATATTTCTCATTAATATCCATGTTTTAAAATTTCTTTTAAGGATTTATTTATATGGATATTAATGGTTTAAAATGTTAAAAGCTTCAAAGTGGTATGGGACTTCGTCTCAATCTCCTTTCATTGAGGCATATTTTGTTTTATACACAACTTTCTTTTATACGGTGTATAAACCCCTTTGAATTTTACGTTTATTCAAAAGGAATATTTTTTATACGAGGCGTTTTACTAAACAAAAAAAGGGAATGTTTTTGTCGTACGTATGCGGCGACAATGACTTTTCCGCCATCGTGACCATTATTTGAGTTTCGGCTTCCTCTACAAGCCATAACTTTTTTTAAATGAAAAATAAATACCATATTTTAATTTTCTTTTATTTTGGTATTGAAAATGGTTTCATAATGTTTTTATTATATCAATGTGTTGTATTGATATCTTGTGATTGAAATGTGGAAATGTTATGTTTCCTTTATGCATGTTTTATGTGACACGATTATGTTATGGTTTTTGGGCATTGTTTATGAAGACGGTTGGTTCCGTGATAAACTAAGGGTGGGTGAGCCCGATATAGCTCTCCAATGCATTAGGTAATGCGAAGGAGTTAAACATTAAGGTTTCTCCGAAGAGATTTTGGGAATATACTGTGATGGGTATTCCAAACGTAACCATGAGGGTTACTCCCTACGTAAGAATGTTATGAATGTCTCAAGTTACCTTTATGTCTTATGATTTATATGAGTTATTCGTAAATCTTATGATTTCATGAGGTATGTTAAAGTGCTTATGTTTTATGAGTAAAGTATGATTTCATTTATTCTTATGTATACATGGACTGATGTTTTCTTTCTGTATTGTTATAACCCTTACTGAGCTTTTTATGATCATCCCAAGTTTTTGAAATGTTTTTCACAAGACATAAAGTTGAATAGGGTCAAGGATGGGATCAAAGAAATGCCAGGCTTTCTAAAACAAGGAACTAGACATGACTCTTTTGTTCAAGAGTTTTTATTTTGTGGAAAAAATGGAAACTGAGTAGATGTGTCTACTTTGTAATATTTGAGTTGTAATAGTTATGTCCTAATTCTCCAAAACTCTAAACCTGAAAAGATCCTCAATGTGAATTATTCAATTTAATTCAAGATTAAGTAAGGTTTAAGGTCAGGTCCTTATAGTTGGTATCAAACATAGGTTTAGATAACTTTAGAGGTTGGAGTGTTGTTTAAGCAAAAGTGACAAGTTGGGTATAACCACAATGGTTAGTATATTAGATGGAGTCATTGTTTTTTTTTTGAAAGTTATAATGAGTTTGAGATAACTTGGATAAGTATATCTTGGTGTTTATCTTCCTCTTTATTATATGATGATTTTACTGATATACTCACACTAACCTTTTTGGTTTTAGTAAATGGATGGATCTAGCAGGCACCAAAGTAACAGTGGATTTGAAGAAAACTGTGACGGTTTTATGAAAGAACAACTGAATGATATGGGAGCTGCAATGAGAACTCTTGTGGTTATCCTCAACCAACTATCTGGAGTCATGATTGACCACCTGAACCTTAGTGATTTTTATAAGGCATCGTATATGCGAGAAACAAATCCCTACGGAAGTTCAGGTAATAATCATAAAGGTAAGTATGTTCAAAAACCTATGTGTCAAAGATGTGAAAGAAACACATAGGAAAATGTTTCAAAGGGACAGAAAGATGCTATAGATGTGGAAATGAAGGTCATAAAGCAAGAACCTGTCATGGAAAAAGGAAGCATCTAGTTGACTCTAGGAAAGGGAAAGAAATTCTTTCTGAATGATCAATTGAATGTTTTGGTCATTATGCAAACACATGTCCTATGAAGAAGTTTCGGGAATGGGGTCACCAAGATCGTACAAATATGCATTTACCAATACCTAATTCCATTCCGATTGAGGATGAAGAAACTGACAATGACCAATGAAAGGTATGGATTATTTCTTAACATATGTTTTCCTATTATTGGAATCTTAGGATATGATTCATGATTTTGTTTGTAGGAAAGAAGTATTTCAGAATTAGTTGAAAAGGAATGGTTAATGGATCATGAAGAATGTTGAATGAGTAAGAAGTCAACATATAAGGGATTCAAGAGTTGTGGTAGATTTTAGGATGGTGAAATTCTTAAATGTATTTAGTCTCTTTTAATGATGGGGTTACATTAGAAGACTTTTTATAGTATATATAACCCTGATGTTTGATATATGAAAATTTTATTCAAGGAATAATTATCCTTTCTTTTGTGGATATAGTTATAAAGAACCATTTGGGTTTATATGATCCTTGAATTTGAGGCAATTACTGGTTAATACATTTTGGGTTGCAAAATGGAAGTTATTAGATAACCTTTGTGGTTAAAATATGTTATGGTTATTTTTGAAGATTTTATCTCTTTTTGGGGAATGTTTTAAGAATTATATAGTTTTGGAAAAAGGAAAACACGCAGACCGTGTGACAACTCATCGCGTCGGATGAAGCTGCGGGAATCGAACCCACAACCAAAGTGCAACTGGTATTTATCGCCTACCACTGGACTACGTGAATTCTCTGGTTAGTTTGAATGATTCTTTTTAGTTAGATGATTTTATGAATTAAGTGTAAGTTGATTTTAGGTTATCTATGGAAATGATTAGCCTATCATGGAGGATATGTGATTAGGTTAATTACTTTTCAGTATGAGACTTTAAGAGTAACTGATGTTATTTTGGAGAAGAATGTTAAGATTTATCTTAGGAGACTATGTGATTAAATCCTTCAGAGATTTGGGTTTCAATCTTAATTTGGTTTACTTCGAATAATTTTATGGATAGATGTTTATTGAATGGTCTTTGTTGAACTTTGGGTTTTGTTTTACAAATTTTGATGATTAGGAGTAGTTTTTCTTTTTGTAAAAAAAATATCCTTTTTGGGTATTATCTGATCTCGTACTAAACTTTTTGGTTTGGTTTTGGTTAAGGCCTAAAGACATGGGAAATATATAGTTCTCTTTTTTGGATTAGGTTATTCTCAAGAAGTTGATTATAGTACTCTTAATGCGAACAAGTCTTCCTAAATACTCATCTTTTAGAGAAAATATGAGTTTGAGTAAGGAATCTAGTAAAAGCTGAAAGTCTACATGACAAGTAAGTATGTTTCATTATGATTTAGTTAAGCTCAAAAATAAATTCCTCAATGAAAAGTAACTTAAAACAAAAATGTTGTCTGTTAACTTTTATTACTGGGGAATCTAATACCGTTTAACCCATCACAAGTTTGTGATTTTCTTGTGGTTAACTTTCTCCTAGACATGTTTACTATCACTCTCCATCAGAACATGACCCTTTGTTTTCTCCTCCATATCTATATTTTCCTACTTGGAATCCTAGTATGGGTTAACTCGGGTGACCTTTGTACTTCTCTCCCTTTCTTTTAAAGTGATAGTTTTACTGACTCTTGTTCCGATGTGGGACTTTCAATGAAGTTTCCAAGCCCAATTTTGAAATTGCGAGGACGCAATTCCCAAAAGGAGGGAAGGATGTAACATCCCAGGTAAATAAATAATATTACATTCTAATGTTTATCAAAATTTGTGAATAAAATGTTAATATTACTTTAAAGGGAGTGCTATGCTCGATGCCGTATCCAATACGCAACAACGAGTTTCTTTGAAATCTTACGTTGCATACTAATAATATAATAATATTATAATAGTTAACACCTAGCCGTTGTAATGGCGGGAATGAACAGAAATAACTTCAAAATGATTACATATGTTTGTTAAATATTTTTACATTTATCCAATAAATGATAAAGGCTTAAAATCCAAATGAATCCAATTTTAAGAATAAATACTCTAATATTTTTAAAAGATTGTTTTACCGCCTTTTGATGGCAAACCTTTTTTTAAATCTAACTTTTGACAATTTTATAAGCTCTATTTGACAAAATAAACTTATTCTTTATGATTGGGACATTGAAATTTACTTTTGTTAAATTTTTGGTATGTTTCTGACATTGTTCATTTTTTTTGAATAGTGAAAAAATACTGCATTTTACATCAAAACTGCTTTTTCATCTAATTTAAATATATGGTTAGATTATCTTTTTAATTGGTTTTAAAGTATAATTAGAATATATTTTTACAATTTAATTCAATGGTGGTCATTAGAATTAATTTCACTTTGAAAATGGACATAAACAAGTGCCAAACTTTTCATAGATATTGCTTCAAAAAAACCCGCTAATTGTTTTGACAACGAGAAATGTTTTTTTTAAATTAATTATTGCAATTTATGTGTTTGAAATTTGGTAAAATGAATTCCATATTTGGAATCAGAAGGTCCAAATTATGTAATTAAGACTCTTTTATTTTTGGACATTATGAATAGTAACGATGGTAAGTATCTTTAATTATCGTGATTAATTAGTAATCGGGTAGTTAAGGATAATAAAATAATATCATAATAATAAAAAATGACCCCAACATGTGTCCTAATGATACTGGTTGTGTCATGGCCGACCATGGGATGCCTTGTGCCAAACTTTGAGACCCCATGGAATCACTTTTGTGTGATAGTGACACTTTATCATTTTATTTTTAAAGAAAGGAAAATATAACAAAAGTATGCATCACCCAAGTAAAACAATTTTAGTTTTGTCTATGTAAATGATCTCTTAGACTATAAATATTCATTGGAAAGCTAAAAATATTTCCTGCATCATAGTTTTTTTTATAATTTTTAGACATTAAATAAATTTATTTATTTATGACACCATGATGATGCAGCGATTACCTCATTAATGAACGATTTAAATAAAATGAAAAGATAATGTAAAATCTAAGACTTACACTTGGAAAAAACCTATTGGATGAGTATATTTCAAACCCTTATCACCTTATCCTCGAAATATATCAATGTTAGACCTTTAAAATCTGAAACTCATTTTTAAAATAAAGTAACATTTCTTGACTTTCCATGAGTGCCCCTCCTCCCTCTTATAAAAGGCCCCCACCTCTACCTCCATACCCACACCTCTCAAGCCTTTGGCTCGGCCAACCCCTGCCCATTTCATCTCTCCACATCCCTATCTTCATCATTGAAGCCCCACCTTAGGCAGAAATCTCTTCAAGAAACCCTTTTGGTTCAAACCAAAGGGAGTTACCCGATTTAAAGGTAATGTCTTCTCTTATGTTCTTTTATTTTATTTTGCTTCTCCAACCCCCTAAACTCTTTTTATTCCTTTCTTTTGTAACAAAACCAGTATCTTCAATATACTAGGATGTTTTTATAAGAAGGATTCGAGCTACACTTACACACACATTCGTCTAATGGTTAAAGAATATACTGTTTCTGTGGATGACGAATTACTACCTCATGAAACGATGATTATTCAATATTCTTTTAACACCTTTAAATGTGTCCATTATGATGTCACTGTATTTTATATATGATATATATGGTATTTATGTTTTCTATATGCAACATACCTTTATTCTTTGCATGTTGTGCAAATGCGATAATTTCATATGAGGAAGTGTGGACTACCGCCCCCTCAAGTGATGTGACTCGTTCATGCAATACATGGAATGTATAAAGAATGAAATTAATGAACTTATGTGGCCTATATAACATATATATTATACTGTAATTATAATATATATATCTCTCAATTAATTTTAATTCCATTAATATGACAAAGAAATGAAAGTAGCGTTCATGCGTACGTACGGCCTACCATCTCCATGAACAGTGCATTTCATTTCATTTTATCTCCAAATGTTATGGAATAGTATAAAATAAATATGTACTGGATATATATGATATTTAAATCATTAATACTATTCTGGAGATGATGTAATTATAACTACATGAACGATTCTTTCAAACAAGTTCATTTTTGATTCATGTACCAAACATCGACAAAAACATTTGATATGAACTCACATGATTAACTAATTATTGTAACATTATAATATATGATATGAATTGAATAATAAAATTTAAAGGAGGTCCTTAAGAAATTATAAATTGACAAAAGTTTATTATTCAAGAATATAAAGAAACAAACAAGACAAGTCGGACTTGAGGTAAGGGATCCGACCTCTCTCTTTCATTTCAAGTACCCTCTTTTATGTCATTTCATTTATGCTCCATGTTCTTATGTTGGAGGATGTTATTTTATATTCCTCTTGTTGTACATTTTATGTTAATATGATGAGAGACCCTATTTGATCTCATCAATACATTTTTGGAAGTTTTATGTGGCGCTGTTAGGCTGCCGAATTTTCATAAGGGGATTTTCATCTCCCTTTTTATTCCCGTGAGATTCATGCTACATTGGTCACTATTTCCTTTTGTGTGGTGTATGTACTACCCATTATTTTACTATTTGTATAATATACTCTCATTTATGGGTATTTACATCTTCATTGTATGACCCTTCTTTCATGGGGTGTACGTTTCGAAAGTTGCCCAAATCGGTAAGGGAACCATTCACACTCCTCTTTTTAAAAGACTTATTTTGTTATGTCTTTTAATTTACATCTTTTTATGTTGGGATATGTTCTTCTATATCCTTATTGATGTAAATTTTATGTCCAAGTGATGAGATACCATTTTCTCTCTCATCAACTAATTTTATGAATTTTAAAGTGACGTCGTTAGGCTGTCGAATTTTACCAAGGGAACTTCTTAACCCAATTTCGATTTCTTTGGGTTCAACTTGTAGTTATTGAATATGTCACCCTATGAATATGTGTGAATGACCACTGGTTGTTTTACACTTAATATACACTTATATTGGGTGTATTTATACTTGTCACACATAATTATGAGATTGATTTATCCTTAATTTAAGGATACTTTCTTTATAAGGGATTTCATCTCATTTTACATTTCTATTGAGACTTCATTGTTGTTATGCACCAATTCACTCTTATATGGTGCATATACTGTCCTTTAGAATATTATATCATGAATCCCTTTATTCTCATGATATTATAAAGTTCTGATTAAATGTTATTCCTCAATTATTGTATTCAAGTGTCACTCGCTTTGTTAAAAACCCTTTAACTAAAATATCATTTTAAATGTTTTAATGATTTATTCTTATAAATATTTCTCATTAATATCCATGTTTTCAAAATGGTTTTAAGGATTTATTTATATGGATATTAATGGTTTAAAATGTTAAAAGCTTCAAAGTGGTATAGGACTTCGTCTCAATCTCGTTTCATTGAGGCATATTTTGTTTTATACACAACTTTCTTTTATACGGTGTATAAACCCCTTTGACTTTTACGTTTATTTAAAAGGAATCTTTTTTATACGAGGCGTTTTACTAAACGAAAAAAGAGAATGTTTTTTTTCATACGTATGCGGCGACAACGACTTCTCCGCCGCCGTGACCATTATTTGAGTTTCGGCTTCCTCTACAAGCCATAACTTTTTTTAAATGAAAAATAAATATCATGTTTTACTTTTCTTTTATTTTGGTATTGAAAATGGTTTCATAATGTTTTTATTATATCAATGTGTTGTATTGATATCTTGTGATTGAAATGTGGAAATGTTATATTTCCTTTTTGCATGTTTTATGTGATACGATTATGTTATAGTTCTTGGGCATTGTTTATGAAGACGGGTGGTTCCGTGATAAACTAAGGGTGGGTGAGTCCGATATAGCTCTCCAATGCATTGGGTAACGCGAAGGAGTTAAACATTAAGGTTTCTCCGAAGAGATTAAGGGAATATACTGTGATGGGTATTCCAAATGTAACCATGAGGGTTACTCCCTACGTAAGAATGTTATGAATGTCTCAAGTTACCTTTATGTCTTATGATTTATATGAGTTATTCGTAAATCTTATGATTTCATGAGGTATGTTAAAGTGCTTATGTTTTATGAGTAAAGTATGATTTCATTGATTTTTATGTATACATGGACTGATGTTTTCTTTTCGTATTGTAATAACCCTTACTGAGCTTTTTATGTTTATCCCAAGTTTTTGAAATGTTTTTCAGAGGACATAAAGTTGAATAGGGTCAAGGATGGGATCAAGGAAATGTCAGGCTATCTAAAACAAGGAACTAGACATGACTCTTTTGTTCAAGAGTTTTTATTTTGTGGAAAAAATGGAAACTGAGTAGATGTGTCTACTTTGTAATTTTTGAGATGTAATAGTTATGTCCTAATTCTCTAAAACTCTAAACCTGAAAAGATTCTCAATGTAAATTATTCAATTTAATTCAAGATTAAGTAAGGTTGAAGGTCGGGTCCTTATATTCTGGGCATTTTTTGATCTAAAAAATGTGACAGAAGATTCCCTTGGGTCACTAGCACGTAAAGCTCATCGCATGCTTTGATTTGATATGCTGTAAAGCTCAAACAGACACTCGGATCAAAAGTTATAGTCGTATGAAGTTTGAGTTACATTTTCAACTTATTTTAGATCTTTTATTAATTTTTTTGATTTTTTCTGACTTCAAATTGTTATTAAATGATTATTAGTCGATGATAATTAGAAAATTATTAATTAATAATATTTTTTAAGATATTTTAAAGTCATTTTCACTAAATTTCTTATATATTAAATGTAAGTCTATTTATACTTATCTAAAACATATTTAAAATATATATATTATATTTATATCAATATAAATATACTTATATATCAATATATTATTTTTCATGAAAAAATATTTTTTTTTGAAATATACATTTTATCAGCACTAGGAAAAAACGTTGATAAAGCCTCTCTTTATCAGCGCTAATAAAGGGGTCCCCTTTAACAGCGCTAAAAAAAGTGTTGATAAAGAGGGTGTCTTTATCTGTGCTAAAAAAAGCGCTGTTAAAGAGTCACTTTTAACAGCAATTTTTTAGCGCTGTTAAAAGTGCCCTTTATCAGGGCTTTTTTTAGGGCTGAAAAGGGATGGCGCTGTGAAAACCCAATTTTGTGATAGTGCTATAAAAAATCAAACACAAACACTTTTTGGTACCCATGCTATTTTCGGTCCAATTGGGCTAGTAACATAATTTTTTGGTACCCAAGCAGATTTAAGACATTTATTGTAAGGTACATGAGAAGATAAGTACATAGAGATAGAAACTCTAGTAATATTGAGAGATTGATTGAACCTAAGAGAATATCCATTAGCATAATTTCCTTGTAATTTACATTTAAAGAATATAACTATTGAAACCTTCCCTATACAACATTTAAGAAAAGAAGTCTTGTATATCTTAGGAATTTGATGATTACAACCAAAACTATATTTATCTCTATTTAGTATCATCATAGTTCTTTGACTTGAACAAAGGTAGATATCATTTCTTTCAAATTTACAATTTCCTTTTTCAGATTACATTTTCCATCTGAAGAATATCAAGATCATCACACACTTTATCTTTTGTAGATGAGGTATATTTTTTAAAATTGTTATTTTCCTTTCCAAGAAAAGAAGTATTATTTACCATAATCTTCATTTTATAATTTTCATTATCAAACTCAATAATAGAATTACGTAACTTTTCATTTTAAGATATAATATTTTTATTTTCATTAGAAACATTCTTATGATACATAGTTATATTTTCATACATTTTAGCAAGTCTTTCAACTTCCACTTGAAATTTATCACATAAATCACCTAACTCTTTAACATTAGAATTATCACAATCAGAACCAGAAGAATATTCTGAATCAGATTCATAATTAGAAGAATCACTAACCTAATCTGTTGTTTTCATTAAACAAAAAACATCACACTTTATCATATCATCAAGAGGATCTGTTACCTGAGGATATTTTCCCATTAGACCAAGATTACTAGTCTCTTTTTCACTTCAAGATTCTTCACTAGAGTCTGATTCTTCAGTACAACTCCAACCAGCATGATAATTACATTTCATTTTCATTTGTAATTCTTATATTTCCATTCTTTCTTCAACTTTGGACACTCAAATTTAGTATGTCTGATTTTCCTGTATTCATAAAAAATAATAATAGATTTACTTTTCTTTCCTTTTCTTTTGAAAAACTTCTTGTAATTCTTAGTTTTCCTTTCATCCTTTTTGGTTCTATGTTTTCTTATTTATGAGTCCTTTAATGCATTTTGCAACATCAAATATATCATCATCTTTTTATCCATCCAAAATGAGAATATTTTATTAATGAAACTTGGAGAACCACAAGATCAAGGTTAACATACTTTGAGGAAAGGGAGCCTATGCAAGAAAAAATCATACAAGGATTATCTTGCATACCCTTAGAATCCAGGTAGTCTACCACTTTATTCCCTTTACGCCAAGTGTGAGTCATGGTTTCTCGATTGATAAAACTTTTGAACCTTCGAATAAGGTAAACAATGGACCAGGGGATAATTATCTGGTCTTGAAGGGAGTTGACGATGATCTAGGAGTCATATTCAATCATTGCTAACATGATATTAAGGGAAAGACAAATCTCAAGGCCATTAAGAAGTTCCCTGGCCTCTGCAAGAAGTGATTCTCTATGACCAAAAAGCAGCTGAAGGAAATAACCACTGAGGTAATGGAATAAAGAAAACCCCTCCTCCCCATGTGAGACCAAGACAACTAGAGCCATCAGTGTTGAGTTTGAACCTAACTAGGATCTTTCTATCTAACCCACCCTCCTGGCTAGGAATCCTTTAAATTGAAGGAATGTGCCTCCTACTGGTCAACATTATCCTCATGGATGGAGCATTGTCCCAGTGTTTAAAGAGAGCACCCAGTTCCACAGCGAGGCATCTAGAATGAGTCTGAATGGCTAATCGTGAATTGGATGTGCCTTTATGATGAGCTCTATTCACGGCATTCCAAATTCACCAGCAACCAGTAGACAGAAGGATAGCTCTTTCCTTCCCCTCCCAAGAGTTATTCCCCACTCCTTGAAACCATGCCTAGAAAAAATCAGATCTAGTGTTCACCTGGGTTCTGAGCCCGATGAGATCACTAAATCCTATCCACACTGCATGTGCCCGCTCCCCATCAAAAAAATATGCCCAATCATTTCCTAATTGGGTCTCAGAAAACAAATGAATTTAGATACTAGAAACATCCCCCTCCTTTTAACCACATCATCCATCAAAACAGCTTGGTTTTGAATATTCCAGATAAGAAAATTGTATTTATATGGAATTTCTTTACACCAGATAGTTCCTACCCACTTATCCTATTTGAGGTCAGCATGTCGGGAAATGTGGTACACTTTGGCTAAGAAACAAACCGATGAGGCTTCAGTATCGACAAGTTTGTCATCATCGGAATATAACTAGGTGTTATTAAAGTTATTACGTTGTTGATGATCCAGGGAGGTCTGAATAAGAGTCGGATGCCTACTAACCTGAGCAAACGTAATGTCGAGGGTAGGAAAACTCGGAAATCTGAGAGGAACACCCACCCAGTTTCACCTCTAGAAGCTGATCTCGGTGCGGCCTATGATCCAACAAGAATGGCTTTGAAGATCTAGCAAGTGCTCACAAAGAAACTACCATAAATTAGAAATTTTCAACTTTTGAAGCCTCCAAATCCTCTCCAAATTTTCCTAAAATGAATTATCCCTAGAGGGATTGGCTTTCAAAGACCCTTAAAGTAAGTTTTTATTGGAGTAAGTGAATAGTGTCCACCACATTACTATGATTGATGCCTCCTTAATAGGATTGGCCATTCTAAGCCAAGAAGCACAATGAAACCTTCCCTCTACGTGTGCATCACAGATAAAAGAAGTCATAAATTCTCCAATGACCACATTCGAAGGTACCATCAGAGCAAACAACACATGCATCAGGATAGAAAATATAACACAATTCACCAGACTAATCCAACCCTCGAAGGAAAAGAAACAGTTCTTCCAGTTATTGATATGGGCAGAAATCCTGTCATCCAAGCCCTCGTAATGGTGAATTATTAACCTTCTAGTGGATATCGGGTACTCTATTTATTCCATAGGGAACAAACATCTACTAATACATAGGAGTTACTCAATGCTTTTTCTACGACCATCCGAGTAAGAGTAGAATATGTACACACTGCTTATTGCAGGGATGATGCATTGGACAGTCAACTTACAGTACTCCATGATTATATTGATGCAAAGAAGTTAATGGATACCACCATTAGTAAACAAAATAATGTCATCCGCAAAGAGGAGGCGAGAGATGAAATTATAACGACCCCTACACCGGAAAGAAAGGATGGTACCCCGAAGCATTTAACTATTCAGGAACCTTCTAATAGTGTCTTGGGCCATTATAAACACATTGGGTGAAATGGGTTCAACCTTAAAACTCGAACGGAATTGAAGAAGCCACAGTTCTACCCATAAACTTGATCAAAAACCAAAGATCAATCAACTAGGCAGAGAACCCCATGCACGACATGACCTTGAGAATGAAGCCCCACTCAAGCATACGTAAACCTTTTCCACGTCAACTTTGATTACAATATTAGAGCTAGGTGTCCTTATATTGATGTCTCCAATCATTTTCTAGGCTAAGGAAATGGCAGCCTGTGTGGATCTACCTCTAACAAAATTGTGGTGCTCCATAGACACCCACTCATAAAGATGAATTTAGAGCCTCCAGTTAATTACACTAACCGGGATTTTGTATGGAAAGTTACACATGCTGATCAGTCTGTACTGTTTGATAGAGGTCGTGCCCTTTACATTCAGGACATGGATCAACATAGTAAGATAAGCCCTCGGGGCAATCCTCCCCCCTGAAAAAGTCTTGAACTACATCCATAATCTCTCCCTTGACAAGCTCCCACGAAACCACCTAGAATGATCCTGGAAAACCATCATGTCATAGAGAGCTATCCTGGTTGAGAGAAACCCCACCTCCTAAATCTCCCTCTCGTCTGGGATGATCTCGAAACTAGATATATTGGAGCCAGACACCACACGGGGAATAGAATCAAACAAATCAGTCTGCCTACCTAAATATCCCTCCCGCATAGAGGGATTGGTATCAACGAGAAGGGACTTAAAATGCTTTTCAACAATAACACCCACCTCAGATGTGTAAGTGCCATCCTCTTTGAGTACGTTTGGAATGCCACCATGTTTCTTATCTTTTAAATATGCCCGAAAATATGTCGTATTTCTATACCCATCCTTTATCCAGTGCTCCTTACAATTTTCATGGGCAATATGTTCCTATTCAAGAATCATCTCTGATAAATATTTTTTATTATAGAAAATATCATTAAAAATTTCTTCATACTAACCCTCCTCCAATCTTATCTCTGCTTGTTCAACTTCTTTCTTGACAGATTCCAGCTGAAGGAAATGTGAAGGATGCTGATTATTCCACGTCTCCATACCCCCCCCCCCAGATGTCTAAGCTTATTATGTAGACCAAACCATGATCGATCTTGCATGGGATTACACTAGGAATACCGCACTGCCTGAGAGGTACTCTTGATCAGAGATCCATAGTCTGGAAAAGAAAACGTCGCCATTGACCTCATTTCATAAATCCATATTCACAAAAATGGGGGAATGGTCGAAAAGAGCTTGGACCTGGTGTGCATGACTCTTGCATTAGGAAATAAAGAAATGGCTTGAAGATTAGTGAGACATCGATCTAGATGACACCGGTTAGGAAGAATTCATCTTTGATTATTGCACCAAATATATATGTCACCAGTACAACCCATATCTAGGAGCCCCCTATGAGCTGCAATGGAAGAAAAATCTTGCCTATCCTTCCAGGGGTAGACTACTCCCCCCTTAATTTCGGATGCATCCATAATGGTATTGAAATATCCACGAACAATCCAGGCCAAGTTCCCCAGATTAAAAGCTTCAAGATCACTCCACAGATGCTCCCTTACTCACACATCACACTTAGCATTAAAAAATGAGAAAAAGCAAACCGAAATGCCATAAATGACCTTAATAGTAATAAACTGATCAAAGACGTTGACCTTTTCCACTGAGATAGAGTTATTCCAGAAGATCGAGATATGGTGATTGTTGGGTTCTCCATGAAAGAATCCACGCAAGCCCATCCTACAGGAAAAGAGTGCAATCTTAGATGAGTTATGTTTAGGCTCCAGCACAGAGACAAGTGAATCCTTATTACTCCAAATCTCGTTGAAAATATAGTCTATCTTCATCCTAGAACCAAGTCCATAGGCATTCCCAACTAATAACGAGATAATTGGAAATTAGGACACCTAGATTTTTCCCATGGAATCACAAGGCCCTTAATTTGGGAACACTAACATGACAAAGAAAATTTGGAATGTGACCTGGTAAAAACACCACTGCGGAAGGAAGGGAGGTGAGCAGCGACTGAAAATGATCATTCTAAGCATATAATAATGTAATGCAGCTGTTAGAGGTAGCAACCGGAGAGCAGCCAGATGGTCCTGGATATCGAGGAGGGGATAAGGAGAGGGGGAACGTGGTTGAACAACCTTCTTCCCATGGTCTTGAGAGTGCCGAGGTCTCAATGACTGCCGCGTCTCCCAATCTTCTGAGGAGTCAGGGGTCGCTTTCGTCCAGTAGGGATCCAAAGCCAGGCATGACCTCTGCGCAACAACTAGGAAAGAACCACAATGTGAGACCGCCTCCAGAAGTTGATAGGAAGCTTGGGGAAGGAGGAACAATGCCGCTGAGTCTAGGATGATCCCATCTTCATACATCCTATTTGGATGGGATAGGGGGAAAGCAGAATGAGAAACCGGGGAAGAGACACCTCCAAAAGCTATGACATTCTCCCGAGAGCAATTGCGATAATGATTTCTAAATACTGACATTGTATGGAATAGGAAGTGATAGCGCGAACAAAACCTAGCTAGAGATAAGAAAATCAACTATTTACACCTGTCGAACAAACCATCAACCTGAAACAGGAGGCGAGATGGAAGGGGATGTGAAAGATCCACATCAACACAAATCTGGGCAACCGAAGCTTCATGAAGATTTGAGGTATGCTCATCCACGCAGAGTAATTCACCCAACGAGTCTCCAATTACTTGAAGGAAGGAGACGATCCAAAAAGGAAGAGGAATTCCTGGATGGTTAATCAATGCCACCTCTCAAGGGGGTTCCTGACCTTGGTGAACCGCCATCGACCGACAGAAGGATTTATGATTCAGAACGAAGATCCTAGCTGGAGTCTCCGAACCCCAGGTACTGGCGAGATTTTGAAAAATCGGAAGGGGCGACTTGTCTGCATGAAATCTCTCCCATAGCATCCATTTATAAGAGTGACCACCACCTAAAAGGAAGAGTATAGGAAGACGAGCACAGAAGATCCATTTTCTAAAAATGAACAATTCAGATCCAAAGGAACTTTAGCGAACTAAGGAGGGTGCAACGCCTGAGAGGGAGGGGGGCAGAGAAGAACATCCTTGAGAGGCGGACTGCAAAGGGTCTCCGAGCCAAACGAATGAGAGCCACTTCCTATCTCGGAACACAGAACAACTCCTAACAGGTAAGGAGGAGGAGGAGACGGTTCCAGCACCAGAGATAGGGGCGACACCGCCTGAAAAAAATGACCACCAATGAGGAAACAATTGGAAGATTTTGAAAAGGGGGCAGCGCATGGGGCATGTTCCGATTGGCCATCTTATTCCTTCCAATCCTAAAATCACATTATATAATCTTTTTTCCCCCAACGTTGGGTCCAGATCATGGGTTTGAGTCTCCAGACGGTTTTATTGTAACGTGCGTATTGATGAAACTTTTTTTATAATTTTTCTATGATTTAGAAGAATATGTGGAATCACATGAATAGTTAGTAGAAATATATTTAGATTTAAAATCAACTCCATTTATTTTTTTAGAATAATCAACCTCATTGTTCTTCAATTAAAGTTCGTATTGTAGTAGGGATCCAATCAGCACATCTAGAAAGTATTAGGCAAAATATTTTCTTTGGCGAATTTAGGGGAGGGGGTCAAAAAAAATATTTTAATGGGTTTAGGTATAGATTATTTAGGTATATGGGTGTCTTTAGCGCTAGCGCCACTTGAGGTGGCGCTATAGAATTCTTCGAATAGAGCCACTTCAAGTGGCGCTATTGTTTTTTTTTTTAAATTTATTAAATTTATTATTTTACATTTAATATAATTAGATAATTTTTATAATTATTATAATTATTATAATTATTATATTTATAATTATATTTTGATAATTCTATATTCATTATAATATTAGAATTATTATAATTATAAATAGAGAATTATAATAAATTTATAATTATAAATATAATAATTATGATAAATATATAAAAATATTAAATATATAAATATAGTAAAAAAAATATATAATAATTATATAATTATAAATATAGTAAATAAAAAAATAATAGAATTATAATAAAAATAATAAATGTAATAAATATAATAAATGTAGTAAATGTAATTATATATTTATGTATACAATATATATATATATATATATATATATATATTTTGCTTTGTAAATATGCAATTCTATTTATATATAATGTATATATAATGTACATATAGATATATAATTACATAATGAAAATATATAATTCTATATATATACATTATATATTTTTTTACATTAAAAATATGTAATTATAATAAATATGTAATTATAATAAATATAAGCCTATGATAATCATTTATTTTAATTATATATTTATTATATTTAGAGTTATAATTAGATATTTATTATATTTATAATTATAATTATATGTTTATTATAGTTATATTTTTATTATAATTATATAAATATAAATAGAATAAATATATAATGTATACATGAAGATATAATAATTTGTAATAATCATATATTAATAAAAAATAATTTGTAATTTAATTTATGACAATTAATTATTTATAATTAATTTTCAATTATAATAACTTATTATTATATTAATTTGTAATAAATTATAATTTAATTTACTATTATAATTAATTTACAAATATAATTATTTATAATTATAATAATTTGTATTAATTATTTTTTAAATATATAACAAAGCGTTGAAAACAAAAGAAATTTCATAAAAAATGTCGATGAAAAATAATTTTTAAGCAATTAAAACCACCTATTTGAAACTTAAAAATGTTTCAAATACGTGTTTTTGAAAAACTATAATAGATAAAGTATAACACCGATATAAATGCAATTTTAATCATTGATTAAACATATAATAAATATTTGAAAACAAAATGAATTTAATGAAAAATATCAATGAAAAATATTTTATAAGCTTTCAAAACCAGCTATTTGAAACTTACAAATGTTTCATGTACATCAATTTGAAAGACTATAAAACATAAATTATAGCACGTATATAAATGAAACTTTAAATATTGACTAAACATATAATAAATATTTAAAAACAAAATGAATTTCATAAAAAATATTGATGAAAAATAATTTACAAGTTTTCAAAACCACCAATTGAAACTTACAAATGTTTCATGTACGTGAATTTAAAAGACTATAAAATAGAAACTATAACACGGATATAAATGAAACTTGAAACATTGATTAAAAATATAAAAAATAGTTGAAAAGAAAAGGAATTTAATCAAAAATGTTGAAGAAAAATAATCTATAAGCTTTCAACTTAAAAATGTTTAAAGTACGCGGCTTTGAAAGACTATAAAACGTTAACTGGATATAAAGAAAGGCTGAAGCCGCTTTTCGTTAAGGGCATCCTTGTCACACGAGTTTTCTGAAATTTTGACATCCAATTCACTGCAAGAAAGACCAGAAGGTCCACATAAACACACCATGTTTAGACCTTCTAGCCTTTCTTGCAGTGAATTGGATGTCAAAATTTATACTGGATATAAAAAAGGCTAAAGCCGCCCTTCGTTTTGGGGGAACACCACCACAACTTCCTACATCTTGCTTAATTGTTCAATTTAGTTTCATTAAATTTGGACAACCCCTCATTTTTAATGAAATTCTTTATGTCTTCGAGTATTTCTTATATGTTTAATCAATATTTCAAGTTTTGTTTAAATTATTTTGTATATACTATATATTTTATTTTCTAATTATTTGTCTAAATAACAATCATTTTTCTAAATAAATAAGGTTTTTAACATATAAATCATGACATCTGAATAAATCAACGTTGATGCCCCCCCGGTACCACAACGTGGTGTCTGAATCTCACGTCCTCCCCGCGTTCGACGTATGCGTCGCTCCGGTGTCCTAGCAGTGGGATCCTCCGCTTCTGGTGCATCTGGTGCCTCCTCATGATGCTGTGTAGAGGGCTGACCAAAATCATGTGTGGATGACGGCCCAAAATCATACGTGGATGACGGCCCGAAATCATGCATGGAGCCAGATGGTCCTGGGGCTCCTAAAAATGGTAGATAGGGCATACTGAAGAAGTCCTCGCCGGGAGGAGAGGGGGCTGCCACAATCTGTGTCACCTGATCCAGCTCGTAGTCCATAGTAGTCATCGGAGACGACAGATGTGATATATAAGCGTCTCCCTACTATGCAAGCTCATTAATAAGCTGGGCAGGATCATCTCTATGTGGAGCTGGTGTAACATCCCCAAATGATAAAGGGTTAAATGACTAAATGATATGACTCATGTCAACAAGGTGCACCTTCCTTTTCGGGAGCCTGTCTGATTAGAACTCCATAGTTAAGCATGCTTGACATGAAGTAGTGATTAGGATGAGTGACCTTCTGGGAAGTTTCCCAGGGTGTGTGTGAGTGAGGACAAAGCACACTGGAAAGGATATGTGTTGGCCTGTGAGGACTTTCATTAGTTAGATGACCCGTTCAGGCACGTGGGTGGACCTTGGGGTGGGTCCCACGTGTCTGTGGGGGCAACTGGTGGTACCAGGTAGGTCAAGACCCGACGGCCATGTCAAGGCGGGGTGTATGTGCTGTCACCGGGACCCGGTTGTCACATTTGGTATCAGAGGAGGAACCCAGCCTTAAGTGCGGTGCACTGCCTGGGTTGAGATGTAGGGCCCACAACGAGGGCGTTGTGCTCTAAAGGGGGGGTGATTGTAACATCCCCAAATGATAAAGGGTTAAATGACTAAATGATATGACTCATGTCAACAAGGTGCACCTTCCTTTTCGGGAGCCTGTCTGATTAGAATTCTATAGTTAAGCGTGCTTGGCATGGAGTAGTGATTAGGATGTGTGACCTTTTGGGAAGTTTCCCAGGGTGTGTGTGAGTGAGGACAAAACACACTGGAAAGGACATGTGTTGGTCTGTGAGGACTTTCATTAGTCAGATGACCCGTTTAGGCACGTGGGTGGACCCTAGGGTGGGCCCCATGTGTCTGCGGGGGCAACTGGTGGTACCGGGTAGGCCAGGACCCGACGACCATGTTAAGGCGGGGTGTTTGTGCTGTCACCGGGACCCGGTTTTCACAGCTGCCACATCTGCAGGAGGCGCTCTCGGATGTCTATCTTGCCGCCTCTGCCCCTCCCGAGGTACTCGTCTCCGTCTCCCAGCTGGCGGTAGTGGTGGCAGTGCATCATCATCAGCAGACATAGCAGGGACATCATCACCCCCAGGAGCTCCAGGTGGAGGATATGGATCAGGATATTCCTGTGGCTCCTCGTCATAACAACTGTCCTGTATCATCCGGAAATTGTCCTAGAGAGCCAACACATCTCGATGAACTACGTCTCGTCTAATATATGACTCCTCCTGAGGATGTGTGATATGTGCAAGATGATCAATGATGTCTGTCTGTAAATGAAATGACATTCATATTAATACCACAAAAGAGTTAAACAAATATAATATACCTTAATAAACATACCATCCGCTGAATGTCAATCCCCTAACGTGTAAGATGCATGATGGTATGACGTCGATACCAGTCTGCATAATCCCCCTGGGCAGATAACTGATATTGTGTTGTGGGATATCCATATCGAGAAACACCATATCGGCCTGTGGGCCTGTGGGGACTTTCATTAGTCAGATGACCCGTTCAGGCACGTGGGTGGACCCTGGGGTGGGCCCCACGTGTCTGCGGGGGCAACTGGTGGTACCGGATAGGCCAGGACCCGACATCCATGTTAAGGCGGGGCGTCTGTGTTGTCACCGGGACCCGGTTGTCACAGCTGCCACATCTGCAGGAGGCGCTCTCGAATGTCTATCTTGCCGCCTCTGCCCCTCCCGAGGTACTCGTCTCCGTCTCCCAGCTGGCGGCGGTGGTGGCGGTGCATCATCATCAGCAGGCATAGCAGGGTCATCATCACCCTCAGGAGCTCCAGGTGGAGGATATGGATCAGGATATTCCTGTGGCTCATCGTCATAACAACTGTCCTGTATCATCCGGAGATCGTCGTAGAGAGCCAACACATCTCGATGAACTACGTCTTGTCTAATATATGGCTCCTCCTGAGGATGTGTGATATGTGCAAGATGATCAATGCTATCTGTCTGCAAATGAAATGACATTCATATTAATACCACAAAAGAGTTAAACAAATATAATATACCTTAATAAACATACCATCCGCTGAATGCCAATCCCCTGACGTGTAAGATGCATGATGGTATGACGTTGATACCAGTCTGCATAATCCCCCTGGGCAGATAACTGATACTATGTTGTGGGGTATCCATATCGAGAAACACCATATCGGGCACGCGCGTCCCACAACTCAATATGAGATGCATGAAACTGTCGTCAGTCCATCGACTGTCTACCTGTAAGTACAATAGAATGCAACCCATCAAGCTGTCTTGGTGCCATCGGGATATGCTGTATATAACCGAACTGACGCATGACCCGATCTGGCTGGTGCCACTCAATGATATGGAAGTGGATGAGTGGCACCACTACAGCACGATCTCCAATCATAGCCGTGCAGCACGATGGAAGTGACGCATAGACATAACCTGTATATGGAGTCCATGAAACTTGAAATGTAAACTAAAAAAGTAAGTGACATATTAGCAAGATAATGTTAGTAAGATTACATTAAAATAACTTAAAATAGTGATAACAAAACATATTATTCTATAAAAAAGTATTGCTTGACTTACATCAACTGGCACTAATGCATCGAATATCTTTCAAAAGTTGTGCACACTATGTCTCGGTGTGTGTGCATGTTTCTGATACTAACTCCACCTGGTTACAAAAGAGTAATATACAGTAAGTTTATAAATAACAAAAACAAAAGTACTAAATAAATGAAAGTAATGAAGTAAACATACCATCATCCCCGAGGACAATCCTGAAATAGCTCTGCTGCAAGTGGTGTGATAGATCGAGGAGCGATGCGTGGAAAATGCTCCCAAGACCACATCTGTACTAAAACCATACAACCTGCAATCTACTGTGCATCTGCTTGACAATTGGTATAAGGGGATCTATACAGATGTGCTAATACAGTGGATCCCCAACTGTATGTATCTGTCTGATCAAGATCCTCAAGTAATGGGAGATACATCATGTGTACCAAAAGGGTGGAGTAGTCGACACATAATATGCCTCCGATCAGTCGTAGAATATACGCATGTGTGTGCCTAAGAAGCATCTCCTCATCTGCGTCATCAGGAATGATAGCGAAATGCTCATCAAGCCATGTCATGCGCAATCGAGAACCCACAAGGATACCTCGTACGCCAACGACATCAATGCCTAATAGTCACTGTATGACGGAAACCCAATTGCCACTAGTGGCACCCGTAACTGCCTGTCCATGGATGGGCAAACCAAGCATGTAGATGACGTCCTCTAAAGTAATGGTCATCTCCCCCTCTGGGAGATGAAAAGTGTGTGTCTCTAGCCTCCATTTCTCAACCAATGCCGCAATCAAATGATGATCAATAGTCTTGAAGTCACACATAGCGACTCCATAAAATCCTTCGCGTCTAAGGTATGGAGAAATAGTTGTCGGGGGAGTATCGTGATGAAAATGATGTGCTCTCCGAACAGAAAGCTTTCGAAAAGGTCGTCGCACTAACACAAGATGCGACACATGCGTCTCCTGGCCAGATAATAGTGTCTGCTTCATCTGATTGTACAAATAGTAAAACATTAATTTCATGTTAGTCATAACATTTATCATTTAAGGTATGAAATTTATCATGTAATGTATGAAAGAAGCATGTAAGTAATTTAGGATATGTTCAATATATAAAGGAATTTATGATATGTTCAACATATAAAGTTGGTGATATATTCACTTTGAATGCTTTCAAAATTCAACGATGACATTAGATTTTGAAAGACATCGATGTCACAATAATTGGCCAAAATTATTAAAGGAATTAATGATATGTTCAAAATATAAAGTTTTGGATTGATTCTCCAAACTACTATGTCTATCGAATACTGATGATATTATAGGAAATATTATTCGTTTTATATTTTGATTCATACATGTCACAGATGACTCATGGATCATTTTCTAAAGCATTTGAACATATTTTAAGTACATTTTTCTGCCTGCAAATCACTACACCCTTGCCTCTGAAACCTAAAATAGAGAGTTGGCCAACTCAATATGCTCATTCAACATCGTTTAGAAGGAATATGGAAAAACCTTTGATCCATATACGATTTACATGAAAAAACATCCTCCTTTTGCATCGTGGCTTTAGTCGACCTAGTAAAAAACCAACTGTCACATATTCCCGACCTCCGAATGAATATATGACAGTTGGTTCTTCACTGGGTTGACTAAAGAGGGGAAATGACAATGTTGCAGAATGAATCAATGTTTTTTTGGAGAAAACCCATTCTTGTGGTTGAAAACGAGGGGCATAATGTTTTAATAATTTTCAAGAATATCAATTATTTATATTCATCACTCTATTTAACACTTTTGAAGAAAAGGATGAGAGGGGCATTATGTTTGAAATAGGTTTATTTCTCACCTTCTCCTAAAATGTATCTTTGCTCTTGCCTTTTTTATCTATTACCACTTCATTTTCCTTGGATCTTTGGATTTTTTAGGTGTGGGTTCATCACGCTTTTCAGGTTGAACCTTGTTGTCCTGATTTCTTTATTTGTTATTTTCTAGGATAGTAGTCTCAGATTCTATTATATCCTCAATTTATTCATCACTATTATTCACTTTAACTGATTCTCAGATTCTGTTAAATGCTGGATATTACATTTTAATTTTTTTAAAATTTCTTGTTATTTTTCTAAAACAACAACCACTTATTAAAATGATGATGATATATTAACTGTGAATGGTTTCAAAACTCATCGAAGGACAAATATTGATTACACGTACAATGTGTTTACAGTAACTGATGGAGTACAAATTTTTTTTAACCATTAGATGATTGCCCTATGTGTCTAGGGAAACATGTCTTCGTATGACCCTCTTGGTGGCATATACTGCACCTTCGCCCAGGTGCCTGTTCACTAGGCCAATCCATCTCATTCCGAATACGAGTCGACTTTGGCCTCCCTTTAGGGAAAAGTCTACTGTTGTTTGGTAGAAGCATGGGTGTGTCATCAGAGAGCTGAAAATTTTAATATTCTCCGATCGACATCCACAGAGTATTGTAGCAGGAGTTGATACTGTCGAGTCGATAAACTGGATCAACAAACTGCTCCCAAGATACGTGTACGTAAGCACATGCTGCAATCACATGGCCACAAGGATACCTCAATGCTTGGAACTTTCCACATTCATAGTAATGCTTCTCCAATAAAACAACTCAGATACGACCATTACTATAAGCTACAGCATCACCGGGCTCAGTGACCTCAAATCGTTGCTCTGGACGATTAAATGCGGTGACACGATAAGTTGCAGCTTCCTGAAGAACTATATCTAGATCGCACTGGAAATGGTGTCCATAGCGCATCCCTCTATTCAAGCCCTCTTAATCTTTCTTTCCTCATTCCAAAAAATACTTGACAATATGATAGAAGGTCTCTTGTACCAAACCTATAATTTAGATTTAAGTCATTATACTAATAGTATATTATAATTTTGCTTTTCTGAGCAACAGATAATCAAATATTCATATTTACTTGTGATTGGTAATTTTTGAATGCCCTTGAAAACTCCATTTATGCATTATACGATGTTGGTTGTCATATGATTATATCTCCTCCCATCATCATATGCCAACAACCATTTCTGTTTTGGAATTTGCATCATGTAATCATAAACTTCTGGACTAACTCAATGAATATCTTGAAGACGCTCCTCCATTCTTTGTTGTTGAGGCTCGTATGCTATCATACAAGAAATGATCTAAACAGATAGGATCATAACTATGACAGAATTTTTTAATAGAAAAAAGGATATTTATACCAATTTTTAAGATTGCTTTCTTCATCGACTCATTCTTGAATCTCTTTCGTAAATTGCTAGCAATGTGTCAAATACAGTATCGATGATGGGAATATGGTTCTCTCCATGAAAGTCCCTCAGACTGTATTGCCTCCTTGATTGCACTATGATGATCTAAGATAAGACAAATCCCTTCCACGCCCATAACAAACTCTCGAAGACATGCTAGAAACCAACTCCATGATGAGAAGTTCTCTTTATCCACAATTGCAAATGCCAAATGTAGAGGGGCTCGATTTCCATCTTGTGTGGTAGCAATCAATAAAGTTCCTATATAATTTTCATACAGAAATGTGCCATCTATTTGTATAAACTGCTTGCAATGCCTGAAAGCCGCCACACATGGTAAAAATGCCCAAAACAATCTATCAAAAACAACCATCGATTGGTCAACTTGGTTGTATTGGTTAACATATTCAGTAGTATGTAACCGATAGATCCCTTGATTATTGTGGCGTAAAAGCTCAAAAAGTTGTCGTAAAACTCGATAAGAATCATCCCAATCACCGTATACTTTTACAATAGCCATTTGTCGTGCTGCCCATGCCTTCCAGTAAGAAATCTGATACCCAAAAAGTTGTTTGATTCACTCCTTCAATAGAACAATAGGAACATCTTGACATGCTCTAATCATTTCAACAATAACTGATGAAACAAAGTCAACATCTAATGAAGAGTGTTCTTGTAACAAGATTGGGTTCACACATGTGTGTGGAGTAAATCTTGTGATGCGCCAGCTGTGAAAAGTGTTATCAATTATAGCTCGCAGACGTATTTGACAATTTGAATCATATTTGTCACAATGAATCAAATAATAAGATCTTTTTGACTCTTCTACAACATAAGAGTAATGTCTTTCAATGTGATATTGTTTTATCACATTTTTCATTACATCTTTACTCTCAAACTCTCTTCCAATATACAGAACACCTTTATTTGTCACTCGATCTGTGCCCCCAATGATTCTTGGAAATTCTGAAGTAGGAGTAATAAGTGACCAATCAAATTCTGGCAAGCGATTCATGCCTTCCGTCAACTATAAACTCAATGATGGGGGATGGTTCAACGGTTGGTTAAACCTCACATGAGTGGGAACTGACTGTTCTTCCGCATGCACTTCCTCTTCATCTTCAGCTTCCTCTTCATCTTCTAAATTGTCATCATCCTCAAAATCATCGACCAACGCATCTAAGTATGCGAGGGGCTATCCATTGAAATTCTAACCGAGGGAAATGATGGTACCATTGCAGATGGAACTTCTTGACGTGTTCTAACAGGAGTATATGACATTGTCTCGTGACATTGTGATGACCTGGGTTCCAATGTCGATAGAACCTCCATTGTATCTATGGTCACATACAACTCCATCATTTGATTGGTAGGTAGGAATTTGACCAATGATAGTATGTATTCCCATTCTTCATCATCAGTTATTGGATAAGCCACATGCCAAAACCTATCAACATATTGTAGATTCCTATATGTGATAGATTATATCGCTTGGTTTCTCCTCATTTTCAACTTTTGATGAATTTTCCTCTGAATATTTCCCAAAGTTGTACACCCTCCAAGCATTACAATAGCTTCTGGCTGTATACTATGACTACATCCTTGTTCTGTCTCAATTATTTGTCCGTTGCAATAAATATAAGCAGCCATATTTTTTATCTAAAATAAACCCTCGTTAATAATCACATATGATCAAACAATCAATTTATGTCTGTATGCTTCTAGAATTTATGTTGGAATCCTAGTCCCTCCACCAAATCAATATGTTCAAACCATATTGATGTGAAACTCTCTTTACACAACCCACAAGTTTGTATTATTTACCCAAAAATAGTAAGTCAAACATATTCATACATATCCACATGCATCATATGCATGAGGTACATGAACATGTCATGTAAAATCATAGAGTTATATGAACTTGAAAAACTCAACATGAATAAGCCCGAAGCGACATATAGCCAACCCCATTCACTTTCCTAGACAAGGAAAGCCTCCAGAAAAGTAGGTGGTCCGACCCAAAGCCCCTCTATCCGGGGATACTTTACTCAAGCAAGCATTTCAGTTCATGATAACACTAACACTTAATATATAAAAAATATATTCAATTACTAAATTCAAGTTCATAACTATAATTTCAAACTGAGGTCAAGGTAGATGACAAACTAAACTCATTATCATACTTAGAATATAATGAAAATATATATTATATAAACAATTCATAATATAACCACTTCGCTAATTATTGTAACTACTTCGCTAATTATTGTAACTACTTCACTAATTATTGTAACTACTTTGCTAATTATTGTAACTACTTCGCTAATTATTATAACTACTTCGCTAATTAGATTTAAGTAATTGACTAATTAGATTTAACTACTTCACTAATTAGATTTAACTACTTCACTAATTAGATTTAACTACTTCACTAATTAGATTTAACTACTTCCCTAATTAGATTTAACTACTTCGCTAGTTAGATTTAACTAATTGACTATTTAGATTTAATTAATTGACTAATTAGATTTAATTAATTGAATAATTAGATTTAATTAATTGACTAATTAAATTTAATTAATTGACTAGTAATTGACTAATTAGATTTAATTAATTGACTAGTAATTGACAAATTAGATTTAATTAATTGACTAATTGTAATTAATTAATTGACTAATTGTAATTAATTAATTGACTAATTGTAATTAATTAATTGACTAATACTAATTAATGAATTGACTAATACTAATTAATGAATTGACTAATACTAATTAATTAATTGACTAATTGTAATTAATTAATTGACTAAATGTAATTAATTAATTGACTAATTGTAATTAATTAATTGACTAATTGTAATTAATTAATTGACTAATTGTAATTAATTAATTGACTACTTGTAATTAATTAATTGACTACTTGTAATTAATTAATTGACTAATTGTAATTAATTAATTGACTATTTCTAATTAATTAATTGACTAATAATAATTAATTAATTGACTAATAATAATTAATTAATTGACTAATAATAATTAATTAATTGACTAATAATAATTAATTAATTGACTAATAATAATTAATTAATTAACTAATTGTAATTAATTAATTGACTAATTGTAATTAATTAATTAACTAATTCAAAATAATTAATTGACTAATTAAAATTAATTAATTGACTAATATTAATTAATTAATTGACTAATATTAATTAATTAATTGACTAATACTAATTAATTAATTGACTAATACTAATTAATTAATTGACTAATACTAATTAATGAATTGACTAATAATAATTAATGAATTGACTAATACTAATTAATGAATTGACTAATTGTAATTAATTAATTAACTAATTGTAATTAATTAATTGACTAATTGTAATTAATTAATTGACTAATTGTAATGAATTAATTGACTAATTGTAATTAATTAATTGACTAATTGTAATCAATTAATTGACTAATTGTAATCAATTAATTGACTAATTGTAATTAATTAATTGACTAATTTTAATTAATTAATTGACTAATTGTAATTAATTAATTGACTAATTCTAATTAATTAATTGACTAATAATAATTAATTAATTGACTAATTATAATTAATTAATTGACTAATAATAATTAATTAATTGACTAATAATAATTAATTAATTGAATAATAATAATAAATTAACTAACTAATAATAATTAATTAATTGACTAATAATAATTAATTAATTGACTAATTGTAATTAATTAATTGACTAATTCAAATTAATTAATTGACTAATTGAAATTAATTAATTGACTAATATCAATTAATTAATTGACTAATTGTAATTAATTAATTGACTAATTGTAATTAATTAATTGACTAATTATAATTAATTAATTGACTAATTGTAATTAATTAATTAACTAATTGTAATTAATTAATTGACTAATTATAATTAATTAATTGACTAATTGTAATTAATTAATTGACTAATTGTAATTAATTAATTGACTAATTGTAATTAATTAATTGACTAATTATAATTAATTAATTGACTAATTGTAATTAATTAATTGACTAATTGTAATTAATTAATTGACTAATTGTAATTAATTAGTTGACTAATTATAATTAATTAATTACTAATTATAATTAATTAATTGACTAATAATAATTAATTAATTAAATAATAATAATTAATTAATTGACCAATAATAATTAATTAATTGACTAATAATGATTAATTAATTGACTAATTGTAATTAATTAATTGACTAATTCAAATTAATTAATTGACTAATTAAAATTAATTAATTAACTAATATTAATTAATTAATTGACTAATTGTAATTAATTAATTGACTAATTATAATGAATTAATTGACTAATTGTAATTAATTAATCGAATAATTGTAATTAATTAATTGACTAATTGTAATTAATTAATTGACTAATTGTAATTAATTAATTAACTAATTGTAATTAATTAATTGACTAATTTTAATCAATTAATTGACTAATTGTAATTAATTAATTGACTAATTGTAATTAATTAATTGACTAATTGTAATTAATTAATTGACTAATTGTAATTAATTAATTGACTAATTTTAATTAATTTGTTGACTAATTGTAATTAATTAATTGACTAATTGTAATTAATTAATTGACTAATTGTAATTAATTAATTGACTAATTGTAATTAATTAATTGACTAATTGTAATCAATTAATTGACTAATTATAATTAATTAATTGACTAATTGTAATTAATTAATTGACTAATTATACATAATTATGTACCTAATTATGCTTAATACTAAATTAACCAAATTAAAGTAATTATTTAACTACTTACAATTTATTATTTTTAAACTAATTCTATAAACTAAACAATTAAATTAATAAACAAATTCTATAATCTAATTACATTAACTAAACAATTAAATATACAATTTAAAATATTAAAGAAATGTAAATGAAAACTTACCTCAAATTTGCGGAACGGTCGGGGAAAACCAGAAATTTGTTCTCCAAATTGAGAGAAAGAGAGGAGGTTGAGGGGGGTGAGCCGGATGAATGAATGAGGAGGGGTGAGGGGGTTGAGATCGGTGCCACTTGAAGTGGCGCTGATCAGTTACCGAGAAAACAGATCAGCGCCACTTGAAGTGGCGCTGATGAACAGTATGCCAAATTCCGCCAAGCGCCACTTCAAGTGGCATTATGGCGTTTTTTGCCATTAGCACCAACTGAAGTGGCGCTAGGCTGCCCCATTTTCTTGAAAATGGGGAACCCATTTTCCTAAAAAAAATACCCCTTCCTACCAAAATTTCCATTTTCTTTCCTCAATGAATACTTTCTTGAATAACACTTATTTGTTAAGGTTAATAGTTTTCTTTTAATCATCACTTCATTATTCATTCTTTCACCAAGTGTGGCCATGTTGTTGACAATCTTTGTGAATCTATTGAACATCTAATTCAAAATTTCAGGGTCAGACATTCTAAATTCTTGAGATTCAGCCTTATGAATGCCAAGCTTAGTTCTCTGTTTTTTTAAGGTTGGGATCGCCTCATTTATTATTAAATCAAAGTAAATACCTCTTTAACTGGGCAGAGGGAGACCCATTCCAGTTAAATTTTCAAGTTCAAAAACATGTATTTTATAAGGTCTAGCCATGATAATCTAATATTCAATATTTATATTTTTCAAAAATACACCCATTCTTTCTTTCCAATATTCGTAATCACTTCCATTTAAATGATGTGGTCTCAACGGATTCAAAAATTAAATCTCTTGAGTTTCCATCATTGAAATAGATATTTCTTCAGTCTTATTAATGACAATGATACAAGTTATCTCAAATAATCAAATAAATAAATAAAAACAATTTAAAGACAACCTTTAAAACCAATAAAAAGACAATAAGGCAAAACTAAAGATTCTTAAAAGGGTAGCCATTAAATACCAATTGTTGGTATGTGGAAAAATAATAATAGAGCTAAGAAATCCTTAAGAAGGTTAAGCTCTGATACTAAGTGTTAGGTCTGATACGATGATGGCAGATGGTTTAGAGGGAGAGGGGGTGAATAAGCCTTTATTAAAATTATCAGAGTTATTATAAATAATTTAAATAATTTTGTGGTTTAAAATTATTAAACAATTATTTCATAAAATTATAAGAATAACGGATGTGTGAAGAGTGCATAACAAAAATCAAAGAGAAGAACATAAGGGATTTTATAGTAGTTTGGATCTAAACGATCATACTCTACACATCACACCCCAACCGATGGAGTATGAAACCCACTATGAATGAGAGGGATTGACTTTTACACGAGAGAAATATAAAACCAAACTTTTACACCAGGCTGAATCCCAACCCTGGACATTGTGAGGAGTAGCACAAAACCTAACACCACACATCCATTTGTGGGAGCAGACAGAAACCCATACATTCTTCAAGAGGAAACCCTAACCTAAGTTTACTACCTTTTGGTCAAAGTAAGCATAACTAAGGAATTGAATTTTGGAAAGGTATCACAACCAAATAATACTTTTTATAGGTGGTATGACCTATTGTGTGAAATAAATAAGTGCATCCAACTCTATCTAGACCAAAAGAAATAAATACAACAATTATAGAATCATTGGAAAGTTGTAGAATGAATGTTATAGATGTAACAATTGATGCAATCCATTTGAATGGATCTTAATGATGATTTCTGGGCATTCCCAGAAAAGGTATTATAAGTTTTTTTAAGGTTAAGGGAGTCGAAGAAAATTTATTCCTCTTTTGAGAGTTTATCACAAAGGATGTAAATAGTTGAGCACTAGACAACTTGATTGATGTAAGAGTTTGAAAATATATGATCGTCTATTATCATTTTCAACTGTTGTCTCTATTCCAAGAATCCTTGATTCCCTTTAATATATTCCATAAATCTATTATAGCTAAAAAATCTCTTACAAATAGTTATAAACATTTAAAATTGAAAAGGACTAATACCAGATTATCAGAGTGAGAGAGATAGAAAGAGAGAAGGATATTATCATTGCATAATAATCGCTCAACTAATGACTGAAACTTAAAACAATGAATACTAATTCAAAAAATTTTTAAATCACCCATTAAATAAATAAAATAGTCTCTATAATAATAGGTTAATTAGAAATCCCATAAAAAATATAAAGTTTTATTTTGAAATATGAAATTAAAAAACATTCCGTTTAAAACAAGAAGTAACCATGTAGGGAAATTTAAAACTCAATAAAACTATATTAAAAATATTAAAACAAGTTTGAATGAGTTTAATATCAAATAAAATTAATTTATAAATAATATAATTGAAAAAAACAACATAAATAATAAAAATTATTTTTTAGTGTCAAGCTATAAGTTTCATGCGTGAAAATAAAATACAGTTTGACATTCAAAAAAATATGTTTAAAACAATGGAAAAAACTTCACATGATTTTTAAATAATTAATATCAATTTAGAAAGTAATAAAAACAATTTAAGTATATGAAACAAACATGAATAAAATCGATATACCAAACAATACATAAAATAAAGCACAATTTCCTTATTTTAGAAAAACCTATAGAAAATCATTAAACCGCGTAGCCAAATTTACATAGGTAAATTTCACGTAAGAGATTTTATCTACGTATTAGAATTGACCATGTAATAAAATAGATTTATATGATTTGTGTAATAAAATTGATGCATCAAAATCGATGTTGGTGATTCACGTAAGAGATCCACATAATCAAATTGACTACATAGGTGATTCACGTAAGGGATTCACAAAAGTGAATTTCTAAAACTATAAACATATAGAATTATCAAATTTCAGAGCTAAAATATACATAGATAGAGGAAGAATTAGATTTTTTTCATGTTGAATTATATTTAAAAAATTTCATTATATTTATAAATAATAAATAATTACCTTAATCGGATTTATAAAACACAAGTTATGATTTAAAAACAAATGAAAAACCATTCTGGAAAACTACATAAATAAAACTGAAAAAATTTATGTACACCTACCCTAATTTAATATAATATAGTGATATTCATAAGTTTATTTATTATACTAAAATGTAGATTATATTCTTAAATTTCTAAAAAATAATCACTCAATTTAGATTCTTGTATCCTAATACATGGTCAAAATATAGAGGAAAATAAATTCTGGAAAATCGGCCATGTTGATTTCAAAATGGATACATGAATTTCAAATCAGCTATGTGGTGAAAATTAATTTTTCTATATGGGAATAGTAAAAAACATGTGTGAATTATATTTTAAGGTCCCAAATGACTTATTTACCCTAAGAACCCCAAAAAAACTTTTAAAGCGTGTTATGAAAAATCAAAACATGAAATATAAATATATTTTAAGCAATGAAATATTATGATATGATCAAGATAAAGCATACTTTAATAAATAGACAATTAAATTCATTAATACATTTAATGAAAAAAATATTTTTAGTTATCAAAACATAAAGTGGTTCATGGAACCATTTAGAAATATTATGAAGACATGTGACCTATTATAAGAGTATAAATGGGGGATATAATGTTTATATACACATTCCTTTTTAGAAAATGGGTTCTCTTGGTAGATCACATTAACAGAACCAATATACTATTCTTTATCTAAGGAATAATTTGTTTGATAGGGAGATCCCCATCCTCATAGTGGTAGGGGAAAGAAGTCTAAAAATTTGGAATCAGATAGGGATTTAGTAAATATTCTATCTCCTACACCTTACTTTTCTAGAGACGATTTCATCTGTTCTTATAGGACTTTGATGATATAAATGGAACCTTCCATTTTTTAGAGGGATTTGGGGTCACAATTGGATGATTAAATTGAACCTTAAGGGTTGAATACACCTAGTTGATTGATTTTATGGTCATCTAGTCATCATACTTATGTATAACTCTTCTAGGAATTTCTTCTATTCTCCTTTTTCCTAAGGGATAGTAGAGACACAAGTCACATGTGCTAGGGGTTTTCCAAGTTTGAATTTCTCAGTGTCTACTATATTCTGGAGTATATCCTTGAAGATAAAATAGTATTGGATATTTTTCCATATAATATGATGGCAGGGGAAGTAATCAGGGTGTTCACCAAGACCGATCTCGTTGGGTTTTCTAAGAAATGAAAATTTTAGAAAATTATTCTCTATAGTGGAAAGGAAACAGATTGAGACTTTCTACTTTTAAAAGGAATAAATTTCAATATTTTCCCTCATAATTTTGATTCATATATTCATTCTAAACCTAATAAAGAGGGTACTGTTGTAGTTTTTTTCATCTAAAAAGAGGCACCACATTATATTAGGTAGGATTGAGGACCAGAATGGGCACCATGACTAGTATAATCTTGTCTATTTCTACTTCTTCTCTATAAGGTTTCTTCTCTTGGATTGATGGTGTTACCTGTAATTTACCCTTTGATCATTAGATTTCATCCTCAAACCTATATGAAATTACCACCAATTATCATAATCCACACATATATTTAATTGGAATCAATAGAGTTTGCAATTCATCCTAGATATTCTCTATACATATCTCCAGTAATTATTTTTGTAGGAGTTTTAGGTTTAGAGAATAGACCAAGCACTTCAATTTAGCAATGAAGTTTGAGACCCTATCATTCCCACACTATTTAAAATTTGAGTGATCAAGGATCATAATATTATTCATAATAGAGATTATTGGTAATGTAAATGTCAAAAATGGTTATACCATCCCATAACTATGAAAATCCATGCCTTAAACACATATTATTTCACAATTCTTAACATACTTTCCAACATATATAACCTGAGGATCTAGAGGTATGGTGTATTTGGGAGACTATACCTACAAATAAATCATCTTAAATGCAATCACATAATCTTTATTTAAAATTCCATGTAGTGCTCCTAAATCTCATATATCTTATAAAACTACATAGGATATCCTTAGGAAAATATATAAGGAAAAGAGTGAGCTATAAAGCCCGATAAGTGAATAAACATGGAAATAAAGCATAACATGAGAGTCAAGAGGAAGAACATGATATCAAAATAAGGATGATAATAAGAATTAAGACATATAATAAGGAAATGATGTCATAAGATCATAAACATGTGGAACTAACATAAAAAATGATATCATAAACATAAGTCAAGGGTCACTCCTAAGACCATCATCATAAAGTGGACAATGTACCATGGTGGATTAGGTTCACTACATAACCCCTTACACAACATATCAAGAGATATAAAACTAGAATTGAACCAAGAAGGTTCTATATAAAATAATTATGAGTTTTAAAATCTATTCACGTTTTAAAAAACATTTTATGGGGGTGATTCTCAACATGAGATAAGAAATGAGAAAGTTCCCTTAAATCAGGTTTACATAAAAGTGGGAGTTTCTAAGGGAACTAAAAAAATGAATAACCCCAAAAATTAAAAGTATATATAAATAAATAAATATATATATAAGAGAAATATATCAAAAAATATTAAATGTAAATGATAAGAATATTTCATAAAATGGATAAAAAGGAAGAGAACTTGTAACCAACAAGTCATGAAGAAGGCACAAAAGATCCCTCACCTGAGGTTCTAGATTCATTCTTCACACATGATTAATTAACCCTATCATATTATTAAGCATGCGTTAATCCAAAAATTTCATTAATTTATTTTTGATCTCGATACTCACAAACACCCGCACCATTGTTTCTGATAAAGTTACTTTAAGTGAATTTTAGAATAATAATAATTGGAATAATTATTTTAAGTTAGAAGAATTTTTAGACCTTATACCCAATGAAGGTTATTTGATTTCTCAAATTATAATAATTTTTGGCATATTTGTAAGAATTTAGGAAACACTATTCATATCATACGTTTTAAAAAGAATGTATGGTTTGAGTACCCTATATTTATAATGAATGTATAGATTAGGAACCCTAACTTTGGAAGAAACCCTAAGTTTAAGGTACAAATGTATGGTTTATCACCCTTAATTTTGTAATTAACTGTACATTGTCAACTGTACTTTAAATTTTCTCGCAATGCAGAGAAATCCTAATTTTGACTTGGTTAAATAAAAAGTTCCGAGTTATAAATTATTTCCACGTTTTCTACAATGGTCTCACCGGAATTAAATATCTCTTTAAATCTATTTAAATATTGATTCAAAAGATCATATTTAACTGATTAAATAATTCCTATTTATAAGGTAAATTAATTCTTTCTTTGAAAATATTGAATTAAAATATTCACAATTTATGATACGATATTTCTGGAGCTATTTAACCTGAAGGAATCCAACCATTATGATAAATACCAAGATGTTATTCTTTTAAAGATATAAATGCTATTTCTATTTTGAATACATAGATGTGTTTTTGAAAATTATAATGTTTCATCTCTTTTAGAGCTACACTTAGTAGACATAAATGTTTGGATTATTATCTTTTTCATAAAATTAACTATTGCTGTTATTGTATTTATTTTTTAATATTTTTTAATAGTTTTACAAAGAACTTATTAGATATACACATTAAAGATATATATGTTTGATCATATACTTGGTGTTTTATCTATTACTTCTTAAAGAAATCTCATTTTATGTTGAAAAATATTTTTCCACTGTCTTTTATTGAAGATCATTTCATTTGATATTTATTGCTTCAATTGTGAGCTAAAATAGTATTCAACCTATTCATAATAATCTATTCACTATTGAAGTGTAAACTACTCATACTTAGTCATGGTGGAGTTTCAGCTTCTCATACTAAGTTGTGGATATTTTGGTTTCCTATAAAAGAATAAGAAGGCCTTTTAAATTCCTTGTTGTAAGGTGTCAACTGTCTGCACTCTATTGTGGAGTTCTAATAATAAGGGTACCTACTAGTGGAAATCACCAAGATTATGGATAGAGCTTTGGTGGAGTATACTAGGGGATATTTATAACCTAACCCACTATAATTAATTGTGTTCTATGCTTCATTTATTTTCTACTACTTACATATATTTAAGAGATACAAAAAGAACATTTTAATATCAAGAGGGGAGTATTGTTTCTATCAAGTTTTTAAAGGAAATAAATTCACCCCCACTATTGTGTATTCATATTTACCATTCCTACCTAACAATTGGTATCATATGCTGGGCTCGATTGCTATATTTCTCTTTATTAAAATCCTTTTCTGCCTGATAACAATAATTAACATCAAAGGATAATCTCTATAGGATATTTTTTTTTTGAAAATACTTTTATATTCTTCTAAATATAATCGATACCAAAAATGGATAGTAGAAGTTAGACTTAGGAAGCTATATTTATTTTGAATTTAAAAGTCAGATTTAAAGTTCTAGATGAAGATAATTCTCAATGGATAATCCTAGAGAAGGTATGTCGATGATATGTACACCTTGTTTTAATGGTGATAATTATGGATGTTTGAAATCACACATGATTATTTATTTAAAAAATCTTGGAATAAGAGTTTATTTAAATATAGTCAATCCTTATAAAATTCATGAAGAAGATATATAAAAATGAAATGATGATCAAGAGAAAGAATATGATCTTAATTCAAGAGATATGAATTTTATTCTCTACAGATTAGGAACTGATAAATTTAATCAAGTCTCTCAGCGTGCTACCACATATGAGATGTGGCAGACCATTTTTGTTGCCTATAAAGGAACATATAATGTCAAACAGTTAAGTTAAAACACTGTAAAATTGAAATTTGATACATTCAAGATGCAATATTATAATAGCACCACTCAGATGAATGAATGATTAAAAGAAGTTTTTAATGATATTGCTTAATTATGTATTTTAATTAAACAACCCGGTCAATTTCTAAAAGTTATCATAATTTTACCCTCTAAGTGGAATAAAATATCTTCTATTGTTCATCAATCCACACCAGTTAAATAATTGAAAATTAAAGAACTGATTGGAACCTTGATGATATATAAATTTGAGATGCAAGATGAAGTTCAATATCATAATTCTATCAAGAAGAAAGATGTTGTACTTAAAACTACTATTGAAGAATAATCTGATTTAAGTTATACTAATTGAAGAAAATAATTATCAGATATTGTGAACAAATTTGGAAAAATGTACAACAAGATAAAGAAATGAAATAAATAAGATAGATTCTATGAATGTATTGAGAAAGGTCACACAAAGTCTTATTTTATTGATATTAAATCTCAACGAAAATCTAATTATAAAATAAAATGAAAGAAAGTCATATAGACTAACTAGAGTGCTACTTCTAATTCAAGTAGCGAATCCACTATAAAATATGAATCTGATCATGGAAATCAAATGATAAATCTATGTCTTATGGCTCATGTTGATGACGTACAAACTTATTAATATCAATATTCTAATTTGGAAATTTTTTCTTATGATGAAATTAATAAATATTGTTTATGCTTCAATAAAAATTAGAATATTTTAAAAAGAAACATATAAAACTTATAAAATCTTATGACAATATTTATACTGATAACAAATTTTTATCAAAACAGATTTCATATTTAAGATCTAATTATTCCAAATATTCTTGTATTTTTCATGAAAATAAAATTAAGGAACTATTAGAAGAAGTTTATACTTAAGGAGCCTCTAGTATTCTTATTAAAGGAGAAAAATATTTGAATCAAATTCTTGGAAAAAATAAAATTCAGAAACACAAACATTGGATTTGTAGTAATGGAGAAAACCCCACATTATATATAAATTATTTTGTTCCTGGTTCAAAGAGAAAGAGCATATCTACTGTTATTTTTTTCACTATGGTATAAATACACATTAATATAATGAATTATATTTTATAAAACCTCAATTTTTTATATCAATCATGTTCATTATTTGAATGAATTTATCTAGCCTTAATTATAAAGTCTCTTATTAAAGAAAAAATATTTGGTTACCTATGTATTTATTTGGTAACACTGTTGGACCCAAAAGTATATTGGTACCAAAAAGAACTTGTATTTAATATTTTGTAGGTATGAACCACTAGAATTAATTTTTATATAATTAACTTCCTGCTCTAAAATTAGGAAAATTTCTTATATTTCTATTTATTATTATTTTAAATGGAAACTTCACTAGAGTTGGAAATATTAAATGAGGAAGTATTTCATTTATATTTTAATATTTTATTTAAATACACTAACTGTTTATATAGGGGGAAAATTTAAATATTTTATATTTTCCTCTATATTTAATTATCCTTATATTTAAAATCTTAATATTTTCTCACTCTATTATTTTATTTGATAAGTTAATCTGTTGAAATTTTTGATTATATCATGCATACTCCTTAAAGAGAATTTAGTTTCATATTAAGATATGTAAAAAAAATTCTAAAGTATTATAATATGCATAATTTTTTTATATTTTTATTATTTATGTATGAAATATTTTATATATCTTCTTAAGAGTAGATTTATGGGAAGAGTTATAATTCAAGGGGAGTGCATAATACTTTCTTGTATTAATTTAAAATCACATGAAGAATGATAAGATTATTTAATGAAAATTTGTTTAATATTTCATTTTATTAAACTTGTTTTGAAAATTATTTTTCTCAGAAATGTTATTAAATTACTTAAATTTATTATTTAAAAATAAATTTCTTACATAAAACTATATTTTTAAATGAAAAATATGAAATTATTACTCTATATTGGGAATTGGGAATGTCTCCTAAAAATGTCAGAATGGAACCTTTCTTCTTCCTATTTTAAACCCTGAACTCTTATCTAACCCTCTTAATTCTTTTTTTCCTTATTTGTAATTCCAAAATCAAAGGCTTATAGAGAATCTAGTCCAAGTGTCATGAAGAGACCTTGGACTTCAAGGTCATAGAAATGTTATTCTCAAAAGATAAAGAAAGGTAATTATTTTCACGATGATATAACTGATAATTTTGGAGAACAATACATTTCTTTTGTTAAGGTTTACTTAGAAAAATATTCTATAAATGATAGAAAAATACTTGGTTTTGAATAACCATAAGTTTAATATTATGAAATAGTTAAAGATTGAATTATTTATGTAGATTTTATATCTAAGATTAATCTATTGAATGAAAAATTAGTGAAGCTACATATTGATCTAAAACAGATTAGAATATCTTATGAAGAGCTGAAAAAATATTATATTTAAAAAGTAGTTTTTGATACTCTTCAAAGGAAGTATCAAAGTTTGTTAGAAATTTTAATTTCAAAGAATAAATTGATGTGTTTAAAGTGGATATGATAATTCAAATTGAGAAAATCAGATGTGAATCTATTATTAAGTTAGATCTTAATGAGCTAAAAGAGTTTTTAGTTAAATAGTTATAATATTATTTGATGGATCAAAGATCTGTAGATGTTCCAAGGAGAATAGAACTGATGTAAAAATTTATAGCTGATGTGAGTAAAAGATTTCAATGTTTAGAGAGTAATTATGAACTATTCAAACCTTCCGGAAGTCTCCATTCTTTTCCACCACTATAGATTATCCAAATTCAAAGGCAAAAAGATTGTATGAATGTATTAAATTTTTCTATTACTCTAAGTTTAAGTATATTTTTTCCTATTTCGAATATTCATTAATTCATATCTTAATTTCTTTTTATGTCACAAATGAGGGATAAATTTATGAAGAAATTTAAGAAGAAATTTAAGGATAAATTTAAGGAGAAATTTATGGAGAAATTTATTGGGAGATATGTAAAACTATAAAGGAAATAACTATGTTAAAAATATAATATATATTGGGGATAATTTATTTTTAAAAATAATTTTCTTTATAAGGGAAACATTTTCTTGAAATTTATTTATTCTCATATTTGTAAAATTTTATTTCTTATTTGTGTTTATATTGGTTTTATTGGTTTTTTTGATCACCAAAAGGGGGAGATTTTGAGCATGTGTTGATATAATAATTTTACTAATTTCTTTTTAATTTTAATGCTCACATACTCACACATCTATATCGATAATGATATTACTTTAATTGAATTTCAAGATAATAATCGTTGGAATAATTATTTTATTCTGGAATCTTTTTTTGACCTTAAACCCATGGAAGGTTATTTGATTTCTCAAATTATAATTATTTTGGATGTGTTTATAATAAGTATGAAATAATTTTTATACCCTAAATTTTACCCAAAATTTATGGTTTGTGAATCCTACATTTGGAATGAACATATGGATTAGGAAACATATTTTTGGAAGAATATCTAAATTTTAGGAATAAATATATGGTTCATCATCCCTAATTTTTTAATCAACCAATTTTTTAACCTTATTTTTGATGTTTATCACTATGTAGAAAAACCCTATGTTTGACTTGGTCAAATACCGAGTTTTGAATTATAGATTATTTCCATGTTTTCTATAATGGTATCGCCAGAATTGAATGTCACAACCCATCCTAGAGGGGCCCATTCCGTGACTACCCCAAGCTCTCCTCCAATAGGTCAAGGGATGATGACTAGAACCGAGTAGGCATATCCCACAAATTAAAGGAATTTTCTTAAGTACTTGTATGCACACTCACATCTCCAATACATAAATTCTGAAATGTAAAAGCACTAAGTAAACAATGCATTAAAACCACTATATCCCAAAACCAGAGTACAATAGTGAAAGTAATGTAAAGTAAATAGGGGAAAAACAATACCATCAAAAGAAAAGAGTCTATGAACACAAGACCAACCTGTAAAGTAAGAGGTACTGGGACTGTCATTGGAAAAGTTGTCAGAACACACCTTGGCCTATCTAGTCCCACAAGGCACCACCTAGTCCTGGTCTGCCTGGAACTCCATTGAAGAGTTGATCATCTGCCCAAGACATGAAATATGCAAGCAAATCCCATGTAGGGGTGAGTAAAACAACACTCAGTAGTACACCCTGAAACCACAAAGGAAGACCACAAATGAAATACCCCAAAGAAATACCCTAAAGTAATACCACAAAGGAAGAACGAAAAAGAAATACCATAAAGGAGTACCACAAAGGAAGTACCATGAAGGAATACCACCAAGGAATAACATAAAAGAATACCACAAAGGAATAACACAAAGGAAATACCATGATGGAATACCACCAAGGAATGCCACCAAGGAATGCATAGTCATCTTCACATAGATATATGTCAATAGAAAATATATCAAGAACCTCTAAATATACTCAATCATTTAAGACATATAGTTTCAACAAGACACATTGTAATGACCCAGACCTCTCCGGCCCATTCATTTGTCGAAAAAAGGGTCATGAAGTGTTCTGGAGGGTAAAATGGACTTTTCCCATACCTTTCAAAATTTTGTAAGTACATGCCGTGTAGTGTGAGTACACACCATGTACCCCCTCACCGAGTATACCCTGTGTTGAAGGTCATGTCCTTTCTATGTGAAATAAATGGGTAAACACCGTGTACCCAATACTACATGCCGTGTAGTCCCTCCCCGCATACGCGTTACCCTCAAACAATGTGTTGACGAGTTAACGACCGTGTTCCATGTTGGAGCCGTGTCCTTGCCGTTTGAAATAAATGGATACAATCCATGTACCCAATACTACATTCCGTGTAGTCCCTCCCCGCATATGCATTACCTTTAAACTGTGTGTTGACCAGTCAACGGCCGCGTTCCGCGTTGAAGGCCGTGTTGGAAGCCGTGTGGTGACCGTGTGAAATGGCCAAGTACACGCCGTGTACCATAAAGTACACGTCGTGTACTTTTGTTTTTCATGCCTATAAAAGGAGGGGTTCCCTCCTCCTTTTTAACTCACCCCTCTCCTCCCCATTCCTCTGAGCAGAGCTCTCCCAAGAGACTCGAAGGCTCTTTTTCTTCCATAACTTCTTCGTCTGAGCTCTGATTTAGGATCCATCAGTGGCCATGGGATCGTAATGATGAGGCAGAACTTTTGAGCTTGGATCCATGGTCCTTTCATTCCCAGCTTCTACCTGAAGAGGTTTTTCCAGGTTTTTCCAGAAGCGACGGACGCCGACGGACGTCTTCTAAAGTTGATCCGAGGGGGGGGAGCGTTGTTATTAGAACCTGTTGAGGTAGGGGTCTTACCTTCATCTCTCTAAATTGTGCATCATGAGGGGTGGTTTTCCTATGGTTTTTGTGAAACACATTTGAACCAGTTTAATAAAGATAATAAATGGATTATATAACGGGGATGGGAAGTTTGTGAATGCTGTTACATTATTTTATATCCTTTGATATTATGTTGTGAATTGAATAGGCTTATGCCTACTGAAAATCACGGTCGTTGGGGGCCTTTGCTTGTGCAATTAAATGCTTCCCTATCTTTCTAGACCATTTATGGATGGAAACTTCATGGAATGTGGAAATTGGTTAATCACGTAAAGTTGGCTGACTAAATGAAAATCTGGAACCCTTGTGTGATCACCCCGGTTGAACAAAATGGAATAATAAACATGTGGGTGTTAGCTGGATACGTGGCATGTGATGGGGGTGTTTTTGTGGGTTGTTGTGGATCGGGTGAGCAGTGGGGATGCGGTTGGCTTGATTTTAGGTTGGTGTGAATGCTATGTTAGTGATGGGCAACGGGGCTATACTAAATAGTATCAAGGGGTGATTATGTACAGTGTGGTTGTGGTTATGGTGGTTGGCAGCGAGGCTACAGGGATGGGTTTGAATGTGAATGAACTATGGGTTGTGATTAATAAATGAAAGTGGGAGAGTTAATGAATGGTGGGGCATGGTAATGGAATGGGAATAATAATTAATGGGGTTGGTTGGTTAATAAATAAGGACTTGGTTGTGTTTCTTGTGTTTTCCTAACTTGATTTGTGGATGGTAGGGATATGTTTTACGAATGATCGATGTGTTTGGTTGTGGATAGTTGCCCAGTAGTTAAGGAACTAATAAACTGATTTTGTTGAAACATGAAAACCTAAATGGGGTTGGGGTTGTTTGTTGTATGCATGCTTCGTAGTAGCAGTGCCAAGGCACGTGCTCAGTTCTCTGATTAGAAGCCATAGGTTGTGCTGAGTGTTTGGTATATATATATATCTGTATATTTGTGTTTTATTACACCCCACCCATGTTGAGCACTTAGTGTCAAACACTCCCATTTCATGGGAGAGGGTGTTTTCCCCTTAGTTACTAGCTCCTTCCTGCTCCTTCTTCCCTAGGCTGTGATGGCTTGAGGTGACCTTACACCCAAGACTCTTCGGGTAGGTTTTGATTGGGGTGGTTTTATCCCAAGACTCTTCGGGCAAGTTTTGCTATTTCTCTAGAACCTTCAGGATGAGGCCCAGGTGTGTGCGGGAGGGATACGTGGAGGTGAGGCCCAGGTGTGTGCTGGCGGGATATGTGGTTGTGAGGCCCAGGTGTGTGCGGGCGGGATACGTGGTTTTGAGGCCTAGGTGTGTGCGAGCGGGATACGTGGTTCTGAGGCCCAGGTGTGTGTGGGCGGGAAGAGTGTGGTAACGTCAAGACGTTCGCCGTTAGGAAGAGCAGCTAACTAGTGGGGGAAAATGGTGCGGGGTACCCAATACTCTTGTTCTTATATACTACTACCTGTTGTTTGTGTTTTTGGTGAGCATGGTTGGTGAGGTTGGGTGGATAGAATTTCCTTGCTAGGTTCTTCTGTTGTTATCACGGGACATTAGGATGTCTCCCCACTTGTGCATGAGAGCTTTAGGTTTCCCTACTGAGTATTATTGTATGATCACTCTACATTTACTTTCAGGTTTCCAGTAGGACTACCAGGGCCGTGTGGGACCCTATTAGTCGGGACAGTTGGAGTTGCTGTAGTTTTATTTACTTGTTTCTTTTGGTATTGTACTTTTTGAGCTTTCTTGTACTTGTAGCTTATTTCAAAACTATTTAAACATGCATGTGGGATTGGTTTGGGTTTATTTCTATACACTTGTTCTTTTTTTCTTTTTGGTGGTTGACTTGTCCTATATCCCGATCTTAAATAATAAAAAGGGTAATGCCTCCAATATTTGTGAAAACTCATACCCTTGGTTCTAGTCGTCATTCCGAGGCCTACTAGAGGCGGGACTCGGGGGTCATTATCTCCCTTTCACCATTTCCAGCTCATGAGGAGCATCTTTGGTGGGAGGGGGTCGTGAAATAATGGTATCAGAGGCTGATGGTTGAGAGATAAGATGGAGTCTGGAGTTAGGCATAGTGAGGATTGCATGGGATGGTAGGGCAACAATGTGGGTTAATCTTGGTGCGTGACATAGGCCAAGGAAGACCGGATAGGACACGAGATTTTAGGCCCCCCATGATCCGATGCAAGGACTCTGAGCCTACCGAACGACCAAGTGAAACCACATTGATTGCAGGGTAGAAACCCTAGGGAAGGTACATGCATCATCATGATTGTGTTTTAATTGATTTGGGCGTTCTGGGAAAGAAATTGAAATAATGTGATAAAATAAAACCTTGAGAAATTTCCTTACTACTTGGGATTAGGCGATCCTTGTTTACCGTACAGCTATGGCACCTGGACGTCGTCCTCGGGTGACTCTGACGGCCGAGGCCCAGCAGATTCAGGCGGTCGATCAGTTGAGGATTGACCAAGAGGAGGAAGATAGTTAGTGGTAGAAGACTCTCCGTTCTTTCCAGCGGCAAACCCTCAAGAAGTATGAGGGTAGTACTTCGGATACGGAGACAGAGGGGTGGCTTGAAGAGCTAGGGATCGCTTTTACCTTGATCCGTGCTCTAAGGGAGTACTATGTTCCCCTAGCAGTCAGTCAGCTGAGAGGTGTGGTGTGAAAGTGGTGGACGCTCTACCTCAGAGAGAGGATAGAGGCAGAGGTTCCGTGGGATGACTTTGAGAAGGAATTCTGAGAGGAATTCCTTTCTTCCATGACCAAGGCAGAGAAGCGGTAGGAGTTACTCTCCCTCCAGTAGGGGAGTATGTCAGTACGAGAGTTGGGGATTATGTTTAAGGATCTCCTACACTTTTCTCCGGATCTCTTTCTGGATGAGGAGTCTCGGGCGAGACGTTTGGAGGAGGCGCTTCATCCTTCGCTCCAGTATGCTGTCACCCCCTTCACCCTTCCGACATACTTGGAAGTACAGAAAGAAGGCAGAGGTTTTAGAGAGGATGCACTCAATGGGAGGTGCACCACGAGAGGGGATCTAGCCGGGCTCATCAAAGGGGAAGGCAGTCAGCAGTAGGTCTCTTGCGACGGGACCTTCCAGGTTCAGGCCAGTGGGGAGCATGCCCTAGCAGTTCCAGTTTATATCTTCAAGTCCTTGTCCCTTTTCCACGAGCCCAGGAACGAAGTGTTTCTCTTGTGGAGGTTTCGGGCACATTCAGAGTCGGTGCCCGACCCGAGCTCAGTACAGTGGAGGTGGGCAGGTTCAGCGCCCACCTCAGCAGCACCAGTTGCCGGTGAGGCCCTTCCAGCAGCAGTAGGACCATGCTCCTCTGAGGGAATACTTTGCGGGAGGAGGCCGACCTCAGGGTGCTCCTCAGGGACCTCGACCAGGGCGTGGTCGGGGAGGTGGACGACATCAGAGAGGCATACGAGCTGGGTGTGGACAGTTGCACGCAGAAGAGTTGGCAGCTCCCGTAGGACCAGAGGTGGTGCGGGGTACGATTTGTTTGTTCAGCACTCTCGTTTCTGCTTTGTTCGATTCAGGAGCTTCACACTCCTTTGTTTCACCTGGTCTAGCCCATTATTTGGTACTAGACATAGAGAGACTTTCCATACCACTGGTGATGAGTACACCAGTTGGGGGCCAGACCAGCGTATCTTGTGTTTACCGGGGATGTGGGCTGACGTTGGGACCGCATCGATCTAGTGGGGATCTTCTTTTGCTATAGATGCACCTGTATGATGTCATCCTAGGCATCGACTGGTTGTTTTCTGTTAGTGCCGTTATCGACTACTTCCAAATAAGAGTCATGTTCTCCGACGTGGATGGGCAGCGTGTATCTTTTGTTGGCGAGAGGAGCTATCAGGTGGGAAGCCAGCGTGTGGAGCCTATCCTTTCCTTGTTAGGTGGGTTATCAGTGGTTCCAGCTGATACAAAGATGATGGATGTCCCAGAGGTTGTTGGGGAGTTCCTCGATGTTTTTCCTGAGGAGGTTGTGACTCTACTCCCCCGATGTGACGTTGAGTTCAGGATAGACTTACATCCTGGTGCCCATCCGAAATCGGTGGCCCCTTATCAGATGGCACCTTCGGAGTTGAGGGAGTTGCGGATTCAGATTGATGATATGATGGAGAAGGGTTTTGTTCGACCCAGCGTGTCACCATGGGGTGCTCCAGTTTTGTTCGTGAAGAAGGAAAATGGTGGTCTCAGGTTATATATATACTAACGAAGGTTGAATCAGGTAACGGCCAAGAACCGTTACCCCCTTCCAAGGATAGATGATCTATTCGACCAACTGAGGGTAGCAGGTTGGTTTTCTAAGATTGATCTATGATCGGGATATCATCAGCTAAGGGTGAAAGACAGTGACATCTTGAATACGGCTTTTAGGTGCAGGTATGGGCACTTTGAGTTTGTAGTGATGCCGTTTGGAGTTACGAATGCACCGACTGTGTTCATGGGACTTATGAACTTTGTCTTCTGAGAGTTTCTGGACCGGTTCATCATTGTGTTTATCAATGAAATCCTGATCTTCTCAAGATCATAGGAGGATCACATTGAGAATCTCAGGGCAGTCTTGGAAGTCCTTCGACACCACCAGTTTTACGGGAAATTATAAAAGTGTAAGTTCTTGACATAAGAAGTACACTTCCTTGGGAACGTGGTGTCTCAGCATGGAGTTTTAGTAGACCCATCGAAGGTGGAGGTAGTTGTTTCTTAGGCAGCACCCAAGAGCGTGGCAGAATTTCGTAGTTTCCTGGGGTTAGCAGGTTACTATCGGAGGTTCGTTTCAGACTTCTCTCGAGTTGCTGCTCCATTGACAGCTTTTACTAGGAAGAACCAGGACTTCCTATAGAGCGAGCAGTGCCAGAAAGCTTTTGACTACCTGAAGGATAAGTTGGTTAGTGCTCCAGTACTCAGGTTTTCAGAGGAAGGGTTGTTGTATGAGGTGTTTTGTGATGCTTCTGGCCTTGGTCTGGGGTGCGTGCTGATGCAGAAGAAGGGTGTGATCTGTTATGGGTCTAGGCAGTTGTTCCCTCACGAGCGTAACTATGTCACCCATGACCTGGAACTTTCAGCAGTAGTGTTCGCACTGAAGTTGTGGCGACATTACCTCTTTGGGGAGCGCTTTGTGGTCTTCTCAGATCATAAGAGCTTACGTAATATCTTCTCCCAATGTGACCTGAACTTGCGGTAGCAGAGATGGGTCGAGTTTCTCCAAGACTATGACTTCGAGATCTCTTACACTGAAGGTAAGGGCAACGTTGTGGATGATTACATGAGCAGGAATTCGCATAAGGAAGTGGTTCGGGAATCCACTGATGCTTGGAAAATTATGGGAGAGTTGGCTGCCTTGCACTTGGATGCAAGGGTAGAGGCGTTAGAGGCTGTTTGTTTCAGATGACGGTGCAGTCCTCCTTGTTGCAGCGAGTGGAAGAGTCTCAGTGGGGGGACTCCGAGGCAGAAGTGATGCGGGATCGTATCGATCAGGGGAATGCTCTAGAAGGATGGTCAGAAGATAGACGACATCGGATGCTTTTCCATGGAAGGTTGTTTGTTCCAGAGGCGATGTGTGAGGGAGTTTTCCATGAGTTCCATATCTCAGCCTTGGTGGTACATCCAGGAGTTTAAAAAATGTACCGAGGCCTGAGGGAAAAATTTTGGTGGCCCGAGGTGAAATGGGTAGTGGCGGAGTTTGTGGCTAAATGCCTAGTGTGTCAGCAAGTGAAGGCTGAACACCGTGTCCCCAGTGGTTTGTTGAATCCTTTAGATGTCCCCGAGTGGAAGTGGGATGACATCTCGATGGACTTTGTCACAGGAATACCTAGAGATCAGGTAGGTTATGATGCTATCTGGGTAGTGGTGGATTGACTGAAGAAATCAGCTCACTTCTTAGTAATTAAGGAGTCGGGCCCGGTGAGTACCTTAGTACAAAGGTACGTAGACGAGGTGGTGCATTTCCATGGAGTTCTAAAGACTATCATCTCAGAACGGGATACTCGGTTTACCTCACAAGTCTAGAGGGGGTTACAACATGCTTTTGGCACCCAGCTACGCCTTAGCACTACTTTCCACCCCCAGACCGACGGGCAGACAGAGCGGACTATCCAGACGTTGGAGGACATGCTGTGAGCATGTGTTCTGGATTTCACAGGATCATGGGTACGACACTTGCCTTTAGTAGATTTTGCCTACAACAACAGCTTCTACTCTATTATTAGCATGGCACCATTTGAGGCTTTTTATGGAAGAACATGTCGTTCACCCATTTTCTGGGAAGAGGTTGGTGAGACAGGTGCTCTTGGGCCATAGGTAGTACAAAGCACCACCGAGAAAGTCTAGCTTGTGCGTGAGAGGATGAAGGAAGCTCAGGACCGACAAAAGTCTTATGATGATCATCAGAGGAGGCCCTTGGAGTTTGAGGTGGGAGATCATGTGTTCTTGAAGGTTTTCCCTCGACGGGGGTAGAGGAGGTTTGGGAAGGGGAGTAATCTCTCCCCTAGGTTCATCGGAACTTTAAAGGTGGTGAGGCGAATCGATGAGGGGGCATATCAGCTGGCCCTGCCACATCAGTTAGAGAAGGTTCATGATGTCTTCCACATCTCCCAACTTCGTCGGTACTTACACGAAGACTCTCACGTTATCGACTGGGGAGAGTTAGATATGGGAGATGACGCGACCTTTGAGGAACGACCAGTAAGAATCGAGGATCGTAAAGAGAAGGTGCTCCATGGACGAACCATTCCCTTGGTTCGTGTGTTATGGAGGCATAAAGGCCTCGAGGAGAGCACTTGGGAGCAGGACGCTCAGATGCGCGCTCAGTACCCGGAGTTGTTTTGACTTGTGTTTTACCTTGTTCTTCTGAGCTTTGTTTTTGATGTTATACTCTGTACCTTTGATATATGGAATTCTTGGCTTGTCGGTTATGAGACCTATTGTTTCCTTGTTCTTTGGAAGTGTGTAGCATGTCCGGATGTGTGGGAAAAAGGGAAAAACCTGATCCCTAATCAAGACACTTTAATGCGGATGCGATTGAACCCGTGCGGGAGAGTTAGTGCTGCCTAAAGCGGATAATATCTCGATATAGGAGAAGGAATTTCCCCAAACCACATGTTCGGCAGTGTGTTGGTTGTGTGTTGTCGGGGGTAGTGCAAGTTGAAAAATCCTAATGTATAAAAGTGGTAAGACCCAATTCTTAATCGAGACGCATTAATGAGGATGCGATTAAACCCGTGCAGGCGATTCAGTGCCACCTAAAGCAGATAATATCTCGACATAGGAGAAGGAATTCCTAACACATATGATTAGGGTTTTTGGATGGGTTCCTGTTATAACGAGGGCCTTAAGAGGTATCTTGTTGGGTTCCTCTGGTCTGGATTTTGAATTCTTGAGGACGATAATGTTTTAAGAGGTATATGATGTAATGGCCCAGACCTCTCCGGCCCATTCCTTTGTCAAAAAGAGGGTCATGAAGTGTTCTGGAGGGTAAAATGGACTTTTCCCACACTTTTCAGAATTTTGTAAGTACACGCTGTGTAGTGTGAGTACACTCCGTGTACCCCCTCGCCGGGTATACCCCGTGTTGAAGGCCGTGTCCTTGCCTTGTGAAATAAATGGGTACACGCCGTGTACCCAATACTACACGTTGTGTAGTCCCTCCTCGCGTACGTGTTACCCTCAAACCATGTGTTGACCAGTCAACGACCGTGTGCCTTGTTGGAGCCGTGTCCTTACTGTGTGAAATAAATGGGTACGCGCCATGTACCCAATACTACATGTCGTGTAGTCCCTCCCTGCGTATGCATTACCTTCAAACCATGTGTTGACCAGCCAACGGCCGCGTTCCGCATTGAAGGCCGTGTTGGAAGCCGCGTGGTGACCGTGTGAAATGGCCAAGTACACGCCGTGTACCATAAAGTACATGCCGTGTACTTTTTTTTTCACGCCTATAAAAGGAGGGGTCCCCTCCTCTTTTTCAAATCACCCCTCTCCTCCCCATTCCTCTGAGCAGAGCTCTCCCAAGAGACTCGAAGGCTCTTTTTCTTCCATAACTTCTTCGTCTGAGCTCCAATTTACGATCTGTCAGCGGCCACAGGATCGTAACGATGAGGCGGAACTTCTGAGCTTGTATCCATTGTACTTTCCTTCCCATCTTCCACCTGAGGAGGTTTTTCCGGGTTTTTCCAAAAAGTGACGGATGCCAACGAACATCTTCCAAAGTTGATCCGAGGTGGGGGAGGGGAGCGTTGTTATCAGAACCTGTTGAGGTAGGGGTCTTACCTTTGTCTCTCTAAATTGTGCATCATACGGGTTGGGTGTCCTCTTGTTTTCATGAAACAAATTTGAACCAGTTTAATAAAGATAATAAATGGATTATATAATGGGGATGGGAAGTTTGTGAATGTTGTTACATTATTTTATATCCTGTGATATTATGTAGTGAATTGAATAGGCTTATGCCTTCTGAAAATCACAGTCATTGGGGGACTTTTCTTGCACAATTAAATGCTGCCCTATCTTTCTAGACCGTTTATGGATGGAAACTTCATGGAATGTGGAAATTGGTTAATCACGTAAAGTTGGCTGATTAAATTAAAATATGGAACCCTTGTGTGATCACCCTGGTTGAACAAAATGGAATAATAAACATGTGAGTGTTGGATGGATACGTGGCATGTGATGGGGGTATTTTTGTGGGTTGTTGTGGATTGGGTGAGCAGCGGGGCTACGGTTGGCTTGGTTGTGGGTTGGTGTGAATGCTATGTTTGTGATGGGCAGTGGGGCTGTAGTAAATGGTATCAAGAGGTGATGATGTACAGTGTGGTGGTGGTTATGGTGGTTGGTAGTGGGGCTGAAGGGATGGGTTTGAATGTGAACGAACCATGGTTTGTGATTAATAAATGAAAGTGGGAGAGTTAATGAATGGTGGGGTATGGTAATGGAATGAGAATAATAATTAATGGGTTTGGTTGGTTAATAAAGAAGGACTTGGTTGTGTTACTTGTGTTTTCCTAACTTGATTTGTGGATGGAAGAGATATGTTTTATGAATGATCGATGTGTTTGGTTGTAGATAGTTGCCCAGTAGTTAAGGAACTAATAAATTGATTCTGTTGAAACATGAAAACCTAAATGGGGTTGGGGTTGTTTGTTGTATGCATGATTCGTAGTTCCAGTGCCGAGGCACGTGCTCAGTTCTATGATTAGAAGCCATAGGTTGGGATGAGTGTTTGGTATATATATATATTTATATCTTTGTGTTTTATCACACCCCACACATGTTGAGCACTTAGTGCCGAACACTACCATTTCATGGGAGAGGGTGTTTTCCCCTTAGTTACTATCTCCTTCCTACTCCTTCTTCCCTAGGCTGTGATGGCTTGAGGCGACCTTACACCCAATACTCTTAGGGTAGGTTTCGATTGGGGTGGTTTTAGCCCAAGACTCTTCAGGCAGGTTTTGCTATTTCTCAAGAACCTTCGGGATGAGGCCTAGGTGTGTGCGGGTGGGATATGTGGATGTGAGGCCCAGGTGTGTGTAGGAGGGATACATGGTTGTGAGGCCCAGGTGTGTGCGGGTGGGATACGTGGTTGTGAGGCCCAGGTGTGTGCGGGCGGGATACATGGTTCTGAGGCCCAGGTGTGTGTGGGTGGGAAGAGTGTGGTAGTGTCAAGACGTTCGCCGTTAGGAAGAGTAGCTAACTAGTGGGGGGAAAATGGTGTGGGGTACCCAATACTCTTGTTCTTATATACCAATACCTGTTGTTTGTGTTTTTGGTGAGCGTGGATGGTGAGTTTGGGTGGATAGAATTTCCTTTCTAGGTTCTTCTGTTGTTCTCAAGAGACATTAGGATGTCTCCCCACTTGTGCACAAGAGATTTAGGTTTCTCTACTGAGTATACTTGTATGCTCACCCTATGTTTACTTTCAGGTTTCCAGGAGGACTACCAGGGCCGTGCGGGACCCTATTAGTCGGGACAGTTGGAGTTGCTGTAGTTTTCTGTTCTTGTTTCTTTTGGTATTTTACTTTTTGAGCTTTCTTGTACTTGTACCTTATTTCAGAACTATTTAAACATGCATGTGGGATTGGTTTGGGTTTATTTTTATACACTTGTTATTTTTTTATTTTTGGTGGTTGACTTGTCCTATCTCATGATATTAAATAATAAAAAGGGTAATGCCTCCCATATTTGTAAAAACTCATACCCTTGGTTCTAGTCGCCACTCTAGGGCCTACTGGGGGCGGGAATCAGGGGTCATTATATCCCTTTCACCATTGACATCTCATGAGGAGCATCTTTCGTGGGAGGGGGTAATGACACACATAGTATCCATAATACACATAGTCTCCATAAGATCTATAGTCTCTATAAGACACATTGTTTCTATAAGACACACAGTCTCTAGGTCACAACTAGACACAAATTTATTTTCTTGAAGTGCACTCATTCCTGGATAAATTACTCCTCAATCAATTAGGTTGTATTCACACTCCCTCTCAAAATGATAGTCTCATCGTAAGGGTCCCAACTCCACAGATAGATCATCAAACATACATATGTTTTGAAAGTTATGATCGTTTGAAAATTTCAGAAGGGGGAAGGCCACTGGGCTTGTTGATCGACTGTACATCTGATCTATATACTGTGACAATCGAACACCTGGTCTAGCCACCTCCATGGTTGACCGTCCACCAGCTGTCATGGCTGCACGGTAGCTCGGTCAACTGTGGCCCGATCCGACCACCCTGGGTCCAACCTGACTTGGTCTATCTCTGATGGGCCCTAATTGATTCACTTAGGCTGACCCGCCTCCTCTGGCTTGGCATGCTTACACATTGGCCATATTTCTAGGTTCACGTGGTCACCGATTGTGTTCCACGTGGACACCACATCCCACAACCCAAATGCATTCCACGACCACCGCCTCTGTACGCGAACGCCTACCGTATCTGCGGACCTCCGTCACCGCATACATCCTCCCGCCGCATCCCAAGTGGCCCACCATCGCCTTCTATGACCACCACCATGGTCACCACCTCATGCCATCATGATGCCTCGTGTTACCTTACCAAAACTGTGCTGATGTCCCCTTTCTCAGACCACTGAGCCACTTAAGTTGCTCAAATTTCTAAAACAAAGGCATATCCATGATTCTTGGGTCCTGATCTACATAGATCTGACCTCTGTTTTAGTTTTCCTCTAATCTGGGGGTATGATTTCATTCAAAGCCTCCCAGAAAGTTGAGTTATGACCACAAGGGTCCAACAATAAAGAACACCAAGAATGAGGTAGAGAAAAGCATGAAGAGCACCATGAAGAATGGACCTCATCCTTTGTTTGTGTCGACCTCAATCCGTTCTCATTAGAACAAAGAACAATGAAGAATTTAAAACAATATCCCATTAATAAACTCCACAATTTTCAACCATCATGCAACAATCAATCCATAGATCAATCTGTTTAGGTATTGACCTGCCTTCATCATTAAAATCAAGAATGGGGAAGTCACAAAGAAACAACCACCCTACCTAGAGTTTGGATCGATCATTGAGGAAATTTTTTTGGGTTGATATCGTTGACTAGATCTTATAAGTCTGTCGATGTGATGATCCGCGATCTGAACTTCGACCCGTCATTCTTCATCATAAAATATCTCCAATGTTTTTCTGAATCTCCAAGGTTTTATTAGCCAACCTTGAGGAAATTATATAATCATACATTTAAAGGATAAATTGTCATTTTTTCAATAAAATAATTTATCTTTAAATTATTTAATGGTGATTATTTCCTTTTCAAGTTTTATCACAGAACACCCGCACCGACTAAGGTTAGGTCGAGACTAGAAAAAAAACCACATTACAAACTCAACGGTGGTATCAAATTTCCAATATGAGTCACCATTCATGAGTTATTAGGATTTTAAAATAAAATAATTTTATTTAATTATTTTATTTGTGCTTACATCCTTGGTGATTTTTTCTTCAAATGACCCATTCCGACCAAAGTTAGGTCACGCCTAGGGTAGAGCCACTATTATGAGCTCAATATTTACCTCATATTTCAGATCCAGGCACCTGTTTAAAAGATATTCCACTTTTTAAGGAAATTCACACACACGTGCTATAAAAATCATAACATTTTTCAAAGAATTTTTCTGGGTACACTGGGCCTCAGAATCCCACACCGTCTCAGTACCTGTTCTCAAAATTTTACCAAATAATTTCTAAAAAAAATCAGGAAAACCTGAGTCATTAAATTACATATCTATTTAAATCTATTTAAATACTAATTCAAAGGCTCATATTCGATAATTAAATCATTAATAATTAAAAGTGAAGTTATGAATTTCTTTGAACAATTTGAATTAAAATATTCATGATTTATCTTGTGATATTTTTGGATCTGTTTGATGTAAAATAATTTTAATACATACATGTTTTATTCTTATTTGTTTTATCTAATCGATTATTGTAGCTACTATATTTATTTGTTAATATTTTGATGCAGTTTGAAAAATCACTTATCATAGCTACAATTTGGAAACATACATGTTTGATCATCTTCCTAGTGTTTTCTATAATAATATTTAAATAAATCCTATTTTATATTGAAGAATATTTTTCTTCTATTTTTTATTGAAGATCATTTCATTTTTCAGTTGTGAGCTGAACCAGTATTGAACCACTTCATCCTAATATATTCACTATTGAAGTTTCAACTAATCGTACTTAGTCATGGTGTAGTGTCATCTTCTCTTACTATATTGTGGTTAATTTTATTCCTTATAAAATAAATATAAGTCAATGCAAAATACTTTTTGTAAGGTATTGACTACCGGTACTCAGTTTTGGAGGTATTATGAGAAGAGGAATTACTAGTCAAAATCACCAAGATTATGGAGAGTGTAATGATGGATTAGACTAGGGGATATTTTTTTCCCTAAACCAAAATACATTAATATGGTATTTTATTCATTTATTTTCCAATGCTTACATTTATTTAAGAGAGACATAAATAATAATCTTAATCTCAGGAAAGAAGTATTATTTCTATCATGCTTTTAAAGGAACACAACTAAAACCTCTTGTGTCTTTATATTAACCATTTTTACATAACAAATATCCCTAGAGAGTATTAAAATAGGTGCATAGGAAGGGCATAGTCACTATTCACTAGAATGATTATCGATATATACTAAACCAACTCTTTTTAGGGTAATTACCCCTAGATTTATCTATGCCAAAACCACATACACTTGTAGTATCTAGACATGGATGTTTTGATTGGAAATATAATAATCCCCTCTTTACCAAAACATATAATGAACTCTTATACATAGGTTATATTCTAAGGGTTACCTATAATGTTTTATCATTCCAGTTTCCAAAGGAAACTAAACCTTGCTCTGATACCTTCTATAGAGACCCATAATTTTCATACACAAATATGGTATCTTATTATATGATTATTCATTACATAAAATCATAATAAACACCATAAAATAAAAATTTTAGTGTCTATGGAAGCTTGAATAAATAAAAAAATTGTTCATAAATGATCTACATCTCCTCCAAATTAGTTATTCACAACAATGAACCTTCTTAGACACATCATACTTAATGATTTTCTCTATATCATATGGAAATAAAAAATAATAAAGGGTGAGATAAGACTCTCAGTACGGTTGTTAAAGGGTGATATCACTGATAATTTAAATATAACATGATCATAAGGGTATAAGAACATGATATCAACATTTTAAAATCTTACCTAATAATTCTAAGATCATAAACATAAGTCATGTAATAAAGATTGGTAGTTTATAAGGCATGAATCAAAAAAGAATCAAATAATACGAGCCATAATAACATAATATTGGAATAATATCATGTTATAAAAGAGTGGAATAAGTGTGGAATAATCATAATCATAGAAATATTATATCAATTATACCCACCAGTACATTCATATATTGTTAGGATTGGGCTTACCAGCCTTTTATCATGTTTGGGATTGGTATAACCTCCCATGTTACTCTCTTTTGGACTTTGGATAACCTCTTGTGTAACCTATTTCGGGTTTAGGATAACCTTCAATCTACCCTTTGATCTCAAAGAACATTAATCTTAACCCAATTAATTAGAGGGATATATAATTCTAATCCCATCCATCACATAATCATGAATCCATTCATATGTATGACACAATATCATAAATAAATTTATCATAGCATAACCCATGAAGAAAAAGGGTTTCATCAATATTTCATCATCATAAAAAAAACCATATATAGAATGAATAAATATGGTATCATTGGATCATATACCTACAAAATAACAATTAATAGAAAATGATGTTATCATATATAAAAAATTCATTTAAAACATCACTTGAATACTTCATGTGGAAAAAATATTTTTATATTTAAATCACATATTAATATTTAAAATTTTCCCAAATATTAAGAAAAAAAATAATTTAAAAATAAACTTACAAACTTGTAAATAAATCTTCAATTCATTTAGTGGTCATTATGGTAAGAAATTCCATTCTTTTTTTATTATGTGAAAGCAAATATCCCTTTCACATTTTTGGTAAAAATTCAAAAGTACCACATTTAGAAAATGACATGAAGATTTCATTTAAATATTTTTGTAAAAATTTAAATATAGATAAAAAATAATTTAACAATATTAGGATAATGGTAAAAACATTCTTGATTTTTTTAATAAAACATGGATATATAAGAAAAAATATTTTTGAACAATGAGAGAAATAAAGTTATTTTTTCATAATAAAGTTATTTCAGTCTCTTTAGTATTTTATGATAGAAAAATTAAAGTAAAACATTTATTATCAAAAAATAAATATATTATAATAAAATTCAAGAGATTTTGGAGATATATATCCTGAAATTTTACAATCTAAAACTTAATCATAAACAATCCCAATATATCATAGCATAAACCATGAAGAAAAAGGGTTTAATCAATATTTCATCAACATAAAAATAACCATATATAGAATGAATAAATATGGTATCATTGGATCATATACCCACAAAATTAAAATTAATAGAAAATAATGTTATCATATATAAAAAATTCATTTAAAACATCACTTGAATATTTCATGTGAAAAAAAATATTTTTATATTGAAATCACATATTAATATTTAAAAATTTCCCAAATATTAAGAAAAAAAAAATTTGAAAATAAACTTACAAACTTGTAAATAAATATTCAAATCATTTAGTGGTCATTATGGTAAGAAATTACATTCTTTTTGATTATGTGAAAGCAAAGATACCTTTCACATTTTTGGTAAAAATTCAAAAGTACCTCATTTAGAAAATGACATGAAGATTTCATTTAAATATTTTTGTAAAAATTTAAATATATATATAAAATAATTTAAAAAATTTTAGGATAATGGTAAAAATATTCTTGATTTCTTTTATAAAACATGGATATAGAATAAAAAATATTTTTGACCAATGAGAGAAATAAAGTTATTTCTTTACAAAAAAGTTATTTTAGTCTCTTTAGTATTTTATGAGAGAAAAATTAAAGTAAAACATGTATTCTCAAAAAATAAATATAGTATAAGAAAATTAAAGAGATTTTGGAGAGATATATCCTAAAATTTTACCATCTAAAACTTAATCATAAACAATCCAAATAAACAATGAGATTGTAACATAAATCCATTATCTCGAGTTTGACTTCTTTCTAAAGTGATTTAACCCCCTTTATAAAAACTTTAAATTTATTATAACTCTGTACTAGAGTAATTTAAGAAATTATAAGTCAATATATGTTCCAATTATAACTTTTTAAAATGATTTATTAATAACTCTGTATTAAAATTAATAGTTTGGGTGTTAATAGTTTCATTTTTTCATGAAAATTTTAGTTTGGTAGTTCTATTAGTTGGAAATTAATCAAGGTTCCATTTCTCCATAATTTTAATTACTATATAAATATAATATATATTCATTATATATATATATATAGATTCATCTACTATGGATAGATATATAAAAATTATTTACACCGTTTATGGAGACGATATGTCATACATAAGCATGAACGCCAATTTAACTTTTCAATGGATGTAAAAATAGAAAGTTAAATAATAATTATACATTATATAATCATTATTATATCATTTATATCACATATATTTATTTAATCTATCATCATTACCATCCATGTAAAGTGGAAATGAAAAATTAATTAAATCACTTTGTGAAGGTGGTAGTCTACACGTACGCACGAACAAAGTTATCATGTTCTAACGAATGTGAAGGTAAGAAATTATATATGATATTATAATTATATAATAATAATTATTTCATAAATATCATATAAAATATTTAACCCCATCATAATAACCATTCATGAAATATGGTGATGGAAAATCAATTGTATCACTACGTGGAGGTGGTAGTCCACACGTACGCATGAGCGATATTTCACTTCCCATTTTATTGAAATGTGGGTGGATAATGGAAGTTACATAATAATAATAACACTTAAGTATATTTATTATATGTAATTTATTATTTTATTAGTAATAACATGTATTTAGAGAAGTTATAAGAAGAAATAAATTGAAAGAGGTCGAGTATAAAGTTAACCTCTTATTTGGTAGACCTCCTTTAGATCTGTTCTTATGGACCCTTGTAATTTTCATTAAATAGGAACATTACATATAATTAATAGATAGATAATTTTATATGATAACTAGTCATGTTTTGGTTGATCTATATGGATTAATGTTGTGTAAATAAAATAGATAAGGGGTGTCCTTTTATAAGGGAGGGAAATAGAACACTTGGAATTATTAAAAAGATTAAAATATAATTAAGTCATTATCAATAAAAATGCTTCATAATGGCCATATATTCGAAAAAAACATTATAAGTTTAAAATATAATCATTCTGTTAAATTTATATAGGTTTGGTGTCATTTTAAAACTTCTGTTTTGGTTTAACCTCTTCGTTAACCATTTTATCCTTAACCACAGTAAATAATTTTTCAATCTTAAAGGGATACACTTTAACATATAAGTTAACAAATAGATCATAAATGGTATAGGGGTGAAATTTTGAAACATTTATCTTACTACTTTTCCTCTTGTAATATTTTTTATTATTTTTAAATAATTTAATAAAATTATATTTAACATAAAATATCATTAATGTAAGTTTGAAAATATTCATTTAATTTGACTCTAAATATGTGAATATAATAATTTAATTAGAATATTATCATTTAAAACACCCCTAATATGTTATATTAATCTATAAAAGTATTGGGGAACTATAAATCACCCAAAAATATTACTTTTAGAGTTTTTAAAATCATTTGCAATATTTTTCTACCTGTTACACATGCGTTGTGTTGAAAATCTGTAAGAATTTAAGGTAATTATTGCATCACTAAAAATTAAAAATAAATTTACATGATAAAAAATTAATTAATATTAAAAATAAACATATATTACCATAATTATTCTATTTTTATACGCATGTAAAAATTTTAGAGATATTAAATTCAAGAGAGTGACATTTTGAAATTTTCTTTATGAAAAAAAGTATAAATTTCATTACCCAGCAAAAATATAATTAATATTACACATATTGGAATTAAGGATGTCTATGGTATCATTTAGTCCATAAAATTAAATAATGGAAAGTTTTGGGTTGATTTTTATACCCCATATAATGGTTTCAACCTTATTTTACTCATTTTACCCTTACTGAAGTGATAAATATTTACCACAGTTACTATTTATAAGGACGAAAAATAAAAGAAACATATTTAAAAAATTGATCCGTCGTATTCCAAATATGGTATCTATTTTTCAAAATGCAATCTCTAGAAGTTTAAAATATAAATTTTAATGTAAATGCATAAAACGCAATGAAAAAAAAATGTGTTAGAAAAATGCATTTCTAAGCCTAAAAATTAACTTATATAAAAACCATGAATATTTATGATTATAATGAATTTAATTAGATCATTATAAATTATTTATATCATATTTTAATTTATTACCAAATAAAAAATACATTGAGACCTTTAAATTACTTGATTTAATGAAAATAAATGATAGTGTTTGAAAAATCCATATTTTTTCACAATTCACAGAAAAATAAATCATTTTAGAATAATTTCAAAATTTCACCCTTAGTTAATTTTGATATGATAATTTTAAAAATTATTTTAATTATATCAAATTTATTTTCTAAAAATGGAAGAAACTAATCTATTATTTTTTTCATAAAAACTAATCAAAACCATTTTTTGAGGAAAAAGTAATTTTAAAGCATATAGAGACTTTACTAAAAAAACTGGGCAATTATTTATCAATGAATTTTATTTATATAAATCCGTTATGCATAATCAAAAAAATATGGCCATTCCTATTCACTCTGCTAATTTAATGGTTAGGTTATAATTGTACATGATATTATGATTAATTTAGACTTGTGGTTTCATGTATCGTAAACTATCGAAGAAATTTTATTTATTTAAAGAGAAATATATCATAAAATCTCTGGGTGTTATAGTTTTCTACCTTAGGAGATATTTCTTGTATTCCTAACCCTAGTTAGATAGGGATGAGACTTCATAGTGGCATTCTCAGTAGGTTGTTGATCATTTTAAGCCCCTACATCATGATATTTTATTTATAATTTTTAGACATTAAATAATTAAATTTATTTATGAAACAATAATGATGCAATATTTTTCTTATTAATGAAAGAAACAAATAAATGATATTATAAATATTAAAATAGATATAAATTGAGAATTTTGACGCCATACACAAATTTTATAGGTGAATATTACATGTTAGGGCTTATATAATTTATTTTTTTCGAAGTAATCAAGTTTTTTTGACTTTCACAAAAACCAAATACTAAATAGTTTCAAAATTGATATAAATGAATTTTTAAAACAAATACCATATTATTAAATTTTATAATATTCCTAAAAATATAAGGTTAGTCCAAAGGACTTATATAATTATAGATATATCATTAATGAACCACTTGGGATTCTCTTGGATTTTTATAGTAAGTTTATTAACCATTTATTATAATAATACAAGAAGACATGGTAAATGGTTAACTATTTAACTAAGTGTTAAATCTAAAAGATGAGGTTAATATGGCGACCTAAACTTGTATAAAACATATTGGTTGAGAATATTTAGAACCATACCCACTTTATCCATGAAATAAATCCATTTTTATCCATTAGAAACCTAAAATGACTTTATAATAAAATAATATTTCAAGATTTTCCTAAAGTGACGCTCACCTCTCTTATAAAAGGGTACTTCCCCTTCTCTCAAAATCACAGCTCCAAATCCATTTACCTCGGCCAAAACCTACTCAAATATCATCCCAACTACCCTAAATTCAACTTAGAGGACTTAATTTGATCAGAAAGTCAACCTAAGGATCCCTTTTGATCAAATCAAAAGGAAGTTCCTGAAGAAGAGGTATTTATTTCATCACATCTTTCAAAGTTCTTTTCTTCTTCCACTTCCTCTTTTTTTGCTGTTTCCATACCAAAATAATGACTCTAATACCTTATAAATATTGTTATGTTATTATAAATATGGTACAACCATATTCATTATTCTATCTATCATATAAATGACAAAGTCACCATACGTGCGTACGTACGACTTACCATCTCCACGTCGTGGTGTTGTTTGTCATTCAACAATTAATTATTTTGATGTGTATAATAATGAGTATAATTGATGTAAACAATAAATATAATATGTTAATTATTTTGTATATATTATATACCATCCAATTACATACTATTTTACCATCAATAGAATGATATTGTCGCTCGTGTGTACGTATGGATTACCGTCTCCACGAATGCGATGAGATTCATTCCCCATTGTAACCATTCAAGAATAAATTTAATTTTATGATTAAAAAAATAATGTTTAAGAACTTAATATAATTATGGATATGAATCAAATACATCCTATCCATAACAAACAAGACTTACATAACAAAACATATAAAGTAAAACGATTCAGTTAACACCCGAAACGATGATACTACTGAAATATCATTAACAAAACAATATTAGAAGATCATATATGATATCATATTTTTGTATGTGGTTATTTTATAATTTTATAAAAACTATTTAACTATTATAAAAGAGGTTAATGTACCCTCGACCAAGGAAAAGTACAAGGTAAGAATTAATTTTACAATCACTTTACTTATCCGAGGTTGTTTATACGTAAGTATCTATTGAGAATTATTTATCATCCACATCCATGTTTCTTAAAAATGTATTTCAAAACATTTTTAATATATCATATAATATGGGTTAAATTCATTTATACCCTTGTTTTAATTTTTATAAAATGTTTTGAAAGTAATCTTTCTGTCGTTTTAAAAAGAAGGTACTTTATGACCTTTTTGATGAATTAAGGTAAGAATGTTTTTTAACTTATACAGAGGGTGTGGATATTTTCCACCATTATAACACCTTTGAAGATTCCCTCACAAGATTATAAGAATATTTTCAAAATAAAATTTTTCTTTTATAATTATGTGACTTTTAAATGATTTCAAAATAGAAAGAGATATTTCTTTCAAATAGTTTTGATTTCATCTATGTCAAAGTCCTTTGATGGATTTTACACTTTTTTGAAGTTGATTTATTATGATATAATCTTCCATATTTTATTGAAGGTTTTTTGATATGTTTGACTGTGTATGTGTTATTTTTATAACATTCATGGTTTATGGTTAAAGTATTAACATTTCGTATGCTAGTTTTAATATGAATGTTTATGTTATGTTTCAACCTTTTCATATGAGGAATGTATTGGACTTAGTAAGTGATGGGTGGATCCCTTTATAGCTTCTCAATGCATCGGTAGGTCTAATGAGACAAACTAGTGTCTTGGCAAAAGGCCTTAACAAAATCTTATTTTTAGTCTTGGCACGAGGGCTTGACTATGTGGTTATGATGTCCAGCATTATGCATTCCATCATTATGAAATTAGCTATTGATATTACATGTGATTATTCAACTAGTATAATATCCATGTGAATAATTAAATTTAATTATTTTATTTATCTTTTCCATATTATTTTGAAGTTTAAGTTTAAATTGTCACGACCCGACCTCGGGGCCCGTGCCGTGACTACCCCAAGCCCGCCTTCCATAGGCCAGGGGCTGGCGACTAGCACCAAGGCGTAAAATCCCGGTAAACAGGGAAGGCATTGCCTTTATAAGTAACAACCACCACAGAGTCAGCAAGCGGAAAGTAAAGTGCAGAAAAGTAAAGGGGGCCGGAATACAAGCCCAACTGAAAGTACAACTGAAAAGTAAAGAACAGAAACTGAAGAAAAGACGGCGGCCTCGTGTCGTCCACTGGCAATCCCACCTGAAGGGTGGGTACAGATAGCCTCCAGGCTCCTCGGGTCCCACGTCCGCTCCGAGCACGTCCCGTCCAGCGGTCCACCTCCAGGTACCGTCCTGCTCCACACCCCAACCGTGATCAGCGCTGTCCGTCGTCTGCATCCAACACAACAAGGTGCGGGCATAGCCCGTGCAGGGGTGAGTATAACTACTCAGTAAGGACCCCGAGACCCCCGAAGGTCTCCCGAAATCCACAAAGGATATAGCACAAAAGAAAGATGCAATCACGAAGTAACATCTGACTCGACTTAGGTATATGCCCATACATATACCTAAGTCCCCAATTCTAGCTCTGCTCACGAGCTCAAGAACAACTCAATCCACAAAGGAAAGCAAGACTCAAATCCACAAGGAGAGTAAACAGTAAATCCGCATAGGATAGTTCAACACAATCCACAAAGGAGAGTAACATAAGATTCAGCTCAACCAGGTATACTTTTTCAGATGACGTCAAAGATGATCACTGATCCATCTAAGTCGTCGGACCCACGAAGGATCGATAGGTACTAACCCCCGCAAAAGACCCACATAGGATCGGGCTCACACAGAACCTGTAGGCAGTGGCTCACACAGAACCGGTAGCAAGGACCCACATAGGATCGGGCTCACACAGAACCTGTAGCACTGATCCACGTAGGATCGCTGAGTGCAGTAGTCGACGCAGTCCACTGAGGATCTCTGCACAGTCGTCGCCGCAGTCCACGAAGGATCTCTGCTCTGCCGTCGCCGCAGTCCACGGAGGATCTCTGCTCTGCCGTCGTCGCAGTCCACGGAGGATCTCTGCTCTGCCGTCGTCGCAGTCCACGGAGGATCTCTGCTCTGTCGTCAAAGTCACAGCCAGCGCTAGGGTTCCCGCACGCAGCGAGCTCGTTTAGGAGGGTCCGCTCCATGAGCCGAGAGGCTGATACATCAACTGACACGTAGTCCGAAGTTGATGTATCCAAAAGTTCCGTATCGACAACAGGATCTCAACGCAACAGACGGCGCGTCAATCGGACGCCCGGTCTGAGAGTTATTGGCATTTTCGTCCCAGGGGCCCGGTTGGTTTTTTTAGGGAAAAACCAACCCGACCATACTCCGCCTGTGTCCGATCCTCGGGCGGAGTATGCCAAAAGTTCCGTCTCACTTAGAGGAAACTACCACAGCTGACGGTACGTCGATCGGACGTCCGCAGCTCAAGTTATGAGCGTTTCCGCTCTGAGGGCCCGGTTGGTTTCGTGTACGAACCAACCTGACCGAACCCAAAGTCTTCCTAAACCTTGAGTATAATATACCTAAACGACCGTATCGATCCAAGGATCGCGTAGCCGCTGACGGTTCGTCAATCGGAGGTCCCAGGCCCAGGATATGGGCGAAAGACCGAAGAGGGCCCGAAACAGGGGTTCTGGGCCCGGGGCGACCCGGCCCGAACCCCCCCTGGGTCGGCCGAACCGGGTCGGCCCGACCCGGCCCGACCCGGCTAGGCCGGGTCCGGTCCGGCCTGGGCGCGGCCCGGCCGACCGGACCGGCCGGCTCGGCTTCGGCCGAGCGGCCGAAGCAACCGCCGCGGGTTTGACCCGCGACTTGGAGGAAAACGCGGCCCCGCGGGGGGCCGCCTGTCACGCGGACGCGGCCGGGCCGCCGCGTCCCTCCCCGGTTCCGCGCGGCCGCGGAACCGGCCGCCGCCGCCGCGGCTTCAGCCGCGGCGGAACTCCTCCACGGCGGCGCGCCGGGCGCCGCCACCGCCTTCCGCGGGCCGCCGGAGTTGCTCCGGTGGCCCGTTTTACCTCCCGTCTGCGCCATTGCTCCTCCCGGGGGCCGATCTTCACTGCGGGATCAACGGATCACCCTTGCCGCACGGTTCGTCGTCGTCCGCCAAATCCGCACAACAAAAGATCGGCGGAGGGTTGCCGGGTCTTGTTCGTTAGACCCGCACCCTCCGCGTTAGTCATAAACTCAACGGGGGAAAAGGAAAAACCAATCAACAATTTTAAATAAATTAAAATTGTTCCGTGATCGGGTTCTTTATTTCAACAGAATAAACACGGGAAAGAATCATCAAGGAAAAAAACCCCTACCTTGTCGTCGTCGGACGTGAGGTCGTCGCGGAATCGCTCGTCGCGGAAGGGACGTTCGTCGCACCGCGGGAAAAACGTCGCGCCGACGATCTCTGGATCTAGAACAAACGGATTTAATTAATTAAATCCGTTGTTATTGAAAATAAAAAGGGAGAAATAAACGATTCGTTTCTCACCTTAATTGCCGAACGAGGATCGGCCGCAGAAGAAGAGGCGTCGCCGAAGAACGTCGCGGGTAGAGCTCGTCGACGTCGCAGATCACGGTGTGCGTCGTCGAATTCCGGTCGCCGGCGTTCTTCGCGTTCTTCGCGTTCTTAGCGTTCTTCGCGAGGAGGGGAGATGAAGAAACAAAGATCCTCTCAAATCCTTTCAAAGGATTTTTAGGTTGGTCTTATTTTATAAACATGCCAACAAACGAAAAAGCGTAAGTAACGACCCATCAGTTCGTTGAATTAATTCAACGAGCGAAACAGCCCATTTAATTCACGAAATAAACCGCTCAATTAAATGGTCTGTTAAGAATTTAAGAAAACGCGTCGGTTGACTTTTCAGTTACTTTGACGGGTTTTCGCGGGTGCGTTACTTAGCGAAAGAAACGGCGGGGCTCGTGCGGGCCTCACCGCACAAATATCCTAACAAGGGGTAGGATATTTCCGGATAGCACCCTATCCGCTTTAACTCAGTTCAAGTGGCTTCCAAGCGGCTTCCAAGCAGCTTAAGTGAAATAAAATAAAGTTGTCGCACAAATTTTATTTTATTTCTGACTTAAAGCCCCAAAATTTAAAAACTACGTCTGAGCAAACGCAACTCCGGAAGAGGCGTTTCTAAGCAAATACCGGAGCTGCGATTTCATCGGTGCCCTCAGAATTCGATTCCGGGCACCGGTTCAAAAGATAGAAAAACCCGCTCGTCCGTTCACTGAACGTACCCGAGCCAAACTTCAGAAATTGATTCCGGGCACACCGGGCCTCGGAATCAGGTGCCGTCTGAAGCTGCGCTCTTGTAAAATTCCAAAGAAAATTAAGAAAAAAATTTCCTTGAAATTTGCGTGTCTTTACATTACTCCCACCTCAGGGCTTTACGTCCCCGTAAAGATACATCAAAAACTAGGGGAACAAATGGGGGTACTGAGCACGCATCTGAGCCTCCCGCTCCCAAGTGCTCTCCTAGAGGTTCCCGTGCTGCCATCTGACGCGCACAAGAGGAATCGACCGCCCACGTAGGACCCGCTCCTGTCGATCCTCGATCTCCACTGGGACCTCCGCAAAAGTCGCCCCATCGTCCACGTCCAGCTCCCCAAAGTCGATGATGTGCGTCGGGTCGTGCACGTATCTCCTCAGCTGAGACACGTGGAAGACGTCGTGCACCCGGTGCAACTGAGGTGGTAGAGCCAGGCGATAAGCCACCTCTCCTATCCTGCTGAGGACCTGGAAAGGCCCGATGAAGCGTGGAGACAACTTGCCGCCTCGGCCAAATCTCCGTAAACCACGTCGAGGTGAGACACGCAAAAAGACGTGGTCGCCATACTCGAACTCCAGTGGCCTCTGCCTCCTGTCAGCATATGACTTCTGCCGGCTCTGAGCTGTCCTCATCCTCTCCTGGATGATCTGGACCTTCTCTGTCGTGGCTCGGACCATCTCTGGTCCCACGAGTGCTGACTCCCCAGGGTCTGTCCAGCACAACGGTGATCTGCAGGGTCTGCCGTACAACGCCTCGTATGGTGCCATCCCGATGGTGGAGTGGTAGCTGTTGTTGTACGCGAACTCCACCAAGGGTAGGTGGTCCTCCCAGCTGCGACCAAAGTCGAGAACACATGCACGGAGCATGTCCTCGAGTGTCTGTATGGTCCTCTCCGTCTGACCATCCGTCTGAGGGTGGAAGGCTGTGCTCAGATGGAGCCGCGTCCCGAACGCCTCCTGCAACCCCTTCCAAAGCTGGGAAGTGAAACGAGCATCTCGATCGGAGACGATAGACGATGGCACACCGTGAAGCCGTACGATCTCCTGGACGTAAAGACGTCCCAAGCTCTCCACTGAGCCCTGCTCTCTGATGGGTAAGAAGTGTGCCGACTTGGTGAGTCAGTCGACAATCACCCAAATGGAGTCGTGACCTCTGGAAGTGCGTGGAAGTCCAGTCACGAAGTCCATAGATATACCGTCCCACTTCCACTCCGGGACCTCCAAGGGCTGTACCAAGCCTGCTGGTACCTGATGCTCTGCCTTCACCTGCTGGCAGGTGAGGCATCGTGAAACGAACTCTGCCACAGCTTTCTTCATGCCCGGCCACCAGTGCTGTCGCCTGAGATCCTGGTACATCTTCGCCACTCCGGGATGCACCGCCAAGGGAGAAGTGTGAAACTCTCTCAGCACCTCCTCTCGTAAAGCGACTGGCACGAAGGTACGTCCTCTGAAAAGGATGTCATGCTCTGCTCCAAGGGAGAAACCATCAGGCGCCTGACCTAAGGATATCAGTGCACGCCGGGTCTCACAGTCAGCGTCCCCACGCTGAGCCTCTCTGACCCGCTGTAGAAGTGGAGGAGAGACTGTGAGAGACTGAAGAAAGGCTGCTCCGTCTCTATCCACGAAGGATATCTGCAAGGAGGCTAGCTGCTCCGTCGCCTCCTCAAGTAGCTGAATGCCCGTCCTCCTGCTGAGGGCATCGGCTACCACGTTCCCCTTCCCAGGAGTATAGACTATCTCAAAGTCATAGTCCTGGAGGAACTCAAGCCATCTCCGCTGTCTCAGGTTCAGGTCCTTCTGAGAGAAGATATACCTGAGACTCTGGTGGTCAGAAAAGACTGTGAAGCGCTCGCCCATCAGATAGTGCCGCCAAGTCTTCAGAGCGAAGACCACTGCTGCTAACTCCAGGTCATGAGTGGCGTAGTTCTGCTCATGCGGCCTCAACTGACGTGATCCGTAGGCGATCACGGCCCGCTCCTGCATCAGGACGCTCCCGAGTCCAGTCCCTGATGCATCGCAGTAAACTACGTATCCAACTCCCTCCTCAGGCAACCTCAAGATAGGTGCGCTGGTCAATCTCTGTCTCAGCTCCTGGAAGCTCTGCTGACATCTGTCTGACCACACAAAGGGTTTCCCCTTCTTCGTCAAGGCTGAGAGTGGTGCCGCAACTCTGGAGAAGTCTGGAACGAATCTCCGATAGTATCCGGCTAAGCCCAAGAAGCTCCGCACCTCCGTCACGCTCCTGGGTGGCTCCCAAGCTAGCACTGCCTCGATCTTCGCGGGATCCACTGCAACTCCCGCCTCAGAGATGAAGTGCCCCAAGAAATGGACCTCACATAACCAGAACTGGCATTTTGAGAGCTTTCCATAAAGCTGGTGCTCTCGGAGTGTGTCTAGCACAACTCGCAGGTGGTAGGCATGCTCCTCCTCAGTCGTCGAGTATACCAAAATGTCGTCAATGAAGACCACGACAAATCGGTCGAGGTATGGCTGGAAGATCCTGTTCATGAGGCTCATGAACACTGCTGGAGCATTGGTTACGCTGAACGGCATAACCAAGAACTCATAATGGCCATACCGACACCTGAAGGCCGTCTTCTGCACGTCCTCGTCTCGAACTCTGAGCTGATGATAGCCTGACCGGAGGTCTATTTTCGAGAACCACCGTGCTCCCTTGAGCTGATCGAAGAGGTCATCAATCCGTGGCAGCGGATACTTGTTCCTCACTGTCACCTGGTTCAGGTGACGATATTCGACACACAGTTGCAAGCTCCCATCCGCCTTCTTGGCAAACAAAATCGGGGAAGCCCAGGGTGAAACACTGGGTCGGATTAACCCCTTGCTCTGCAAGTCCTCCAACTGTACCCGCAGCTCTCGAAGCTCGGCGGGGGCCATCCGATATGCTGAAGCAGATATCGGGGCTGTCCCGGGGTACAAGTCGATGTAAAAGTCTACCTCTCTACGAGGAGGTAGCCCTGGAACGTCGTCGGGAAAGACGTCCACGTACTGGTCCACCACTGCAGGAAAAACTGGACTCCGCACGTCCACTGATCCTAGGATGAGGCTAGCCAACTGATGAGTGATGGGCTGCACTCTCCTCCGCGGAAGTCCATCCTGTGCTGCAAAGGTTCCCTTCTCGCCGGTGAAGGTAAACCTGCTCCCGTCGGTGCGAACACATCGCACGTTGCACCTAAAACAGTCGATCTGGGCATGAACCGTGGATAGCCAATCCATGCCCAAGATGACGTCGTAAGGCCTCGATGCCGCTACAAGGAGATCCTAGCCGAAGCTCTCGCCTCCTAGAGTAAGCTCACACTGCCGGCACCAGTGCGTAATCGTCGAGTCTGCTCCCGTAGGAGTCTCTAGCCGTAAGGATCGAGCCAACGGCTCAGTCGGAATCTCCGAGCTCCGAACAAGGGCAGAGGCTATGAAAGAGTGACTCGCTCCTGTGTCTATAAGTACTGCAGCAAGGGTGGAATAGACACAGATCGTACCTCGAATCATCTCTGGCATGTCGGGGTCGTAGGCCTCCACTGCCTGGAGCTGGGCCTGTCCCTGCCCGCCAGCTCCCTGTGGTCGAGGTGGCCCTCCTGGTGGTGGTGGGGGTAGAGCCTGGAAGCGTCGCCCACCACCCGCTGCTCGGCCAGCTCCTCTGCCTCGTCCGCCTCCTCCCTGCGGACCGCCACGGTGGACCCTCTGCCTCTGCCTGGGTGGCCCCTCCACCGTCTGCTGCTCCTCAGGTCGGCGAGTCGGGCAGTCACGAGCCATGTGACCCTGCCCGCCGCAGGAGTAGCACAGCCTGCCTCTCGGAAGGCTGGCACTCCGCTGTGTGCCCCGCACTGCTGAGCCGGTGTCCTGAGGCCGTCTGCGTGGGGGTCTGGTCTGCCTGGACCCGAGAGTCATCCGTCGGCTACCTGCTGCCGAAGACTCAGCTACCTGCCGCCCTGCGCTAGGTCTCGCCGCTGAAGAAGGCTCTGCCAGGAAGCTCTCGATCAGGAGGGCTCGCTCCAGCACTCCCGCCTGGGTCGGAATGCTGAGGGAGATCAGCGACGCCCGAATCTCCTGTCGCAAGCCCTGCTCGAAGGTCCGGGCCCGGAAGAAGGGGTCCCGTACCATGCCGGTCGAGTAGCGAGATAGGTCAGTGAACCTCGCCGCGTACTGAGCGACCGTCATGCTGCCCTGGCGCAGCTGGAGAAGGTCCTGGATGCGCACCGCTTGGAGGGTGGCCGGGACGAACTCAGAGCGGAAGAGGCTCTCGAAGTCCGCCTAGAGCAAGGATGCCTCATTGTGAACCTGGAGCATCAAGCTCCACCATCGTCCTGCCGCCGCCTGCAGGAGGCTCGCCGCGAGAATCACCATGAGATCCGCTGGTGTCCTCACTAGCCTAAAGATTCGTACCACCGCCTCTAGCCAGTCCTCGGAGGCCTGGGGGTCCGCCTCACCGCGAAACCTGGGCGGTCGCTGGCTCTGAAACTCATGCAGTGCCCTGAGGCGACGTGCATCGTCAGCGTCTGGTACTGGTAGCATCGGTGGCTCGGCGGGTAAAGCTACCGCCGGTGCCACTACTGGAAAAGGGCCCTGCACCGAGGCCTCGTCGCTCGGTGGGCTGCCGTCGCGCCCTACACTCAGAACCCTAGCTGGCTGTCGTCGCGGGGCCATCCTGAAAAGGAGAACAAGAGCACCACAGTCAGAACAGTATACCTGGTGAGCTGGCACAAGTAATCACAAGGAAAACTTGAGACTTTCATAAAGAAGATCAGTATACCCGGTGAGCTGACACAAGTAATCACAAAGAAAACTTGGAACACACACGCAATCAATATTTTCATGCATTAAGTCGGAAATCAGGAGTCAGGGTCCTGATGTACGGAAACGTCGGCCGCCGCACCAACACTGGGCTCCCTGAACTGATAACCACACTCAATACACTAAACACTATTGCTTCACATAGAAAGAAAAGACGATCAGAGTCTGCGGTAGAACCGACCACCTCTGATACCAATTTGTCACGACCCGACCTCGGGGCCCGTGCCGTGACTACCCCAAGCCCGCCTTCCATAGGCCAGGGGCTGGCGACTAGCACCAAGGCGTAAAATCCCGGTAAACAGGGAAGGCATTGCCTTTATAAGTAATAACCACCACAGAGTCAGCAAGCAGAAAGTAAAGTGCAAAAAAGTAAAGGGGGCCGGAATACAAGCCCAACTGAAAGTACAACTGAAAAGTAAAGAACAGCAACTGAAGAAAAGACGGCGGCCTCGTGTCGTCCACTGGCAATCCCACCTGAAGGGTGGGTACAGATAGCCTCCAGGCTCCTCGGGTCCCACGTCCGCTCCGAGCACGTCCCGTCCAGCGGTCCACCTCCAGGTACCGTCCTGCTCCACACCCCAACCGTGATCAGCGCTGTCCGTCGTCTGCATCCAACACAACAAGGTGCGGGCATAGCCCGTGCAGGGGTGAGTATAAATACTCAGTAAGGACCCCGAGACCCCCGAAGGTCTCCCGAAATCCACAAAGGATATAGCACAAAAGAAAGATGCAATCACGAAGTAACATCTGACTCGACTTAGGTATATGCCCATACATATACCTAAGTCCCCAATTCTAGCTCTGCTCACGAGCTCAAGAACAACTCAATCCACAAAGGAAAGCAAGACTCAAATCCACAAGGAGAGTAAACAGTAAATCCGCATAGGATAGTTCAACACAATCCACAAAGGAGAGTAACATAAGATTCAGCTCAACCAGGTACACTTTTTCAGATGACGTCAAAGATGATCACTGATCCATCTAAGTCGTCGGACCCACGAAGGATCGATAGGTACTAACCCCCGCAAAAGACCCACATAGGATCGGGCTCACACAGAACCTGTAGGCAGTGGCTCACACAGAACCGGTAGCAAGGACCCACATAGGATCGGGCTCACACAGAACCTGTAGCACTGATCCACGTAGGATCGCTGAGTGCAGTAGTCGACGCAGTCCACTGAGGATCTCTGCACAGTCGTCGCCGCAGTCCACGAAGGATCTCTGCTCTGCCGTCGTCGCAGTCCACGGAGGATCTCTGCTCTGCCGTCGTCGCAGTCCACGGAGGATCTCTGCTCTGTCGTCGAAGTCACAGCCAGCGCTAGGGTTCCCGCACGCAGCGAGCTCGTTTAGGAGGGTCCGCTCCACGAGCCGAGAGGCTGATACATCAACTGACACGTAGTCTGAAGTTGATGTATCCAAAAGTTCCGTATCGACAACAGGATCTCAACGCAACAGACGACGCGTCAATCGGACGCCCGGTCTGAGAGTTATTGGCATTTTCGTCCCAGGGGCCCGGTTGGTTTTTTTAGGGCAAAACCAACCCGACCGTACTCCGCCTGTGTTCGATCCTCGGGCGGAGTATGCCAAAAGTTCCGTCTCACTTAGAGGAAACTACCACAGCTGACGGTACGTCGATCGGACGTCCGCAGCTCAAGTTATGAGCGTTTCCGCTCCGAGGGCCCGGTTGGTTTCGTGTACGAACCAACCCGGCCGAACACAAAGTCTTTCGAAACCTTGATTATAATATACCGAAACGACCGTATCGATCCAAGGATCGCGTAGCCGCTGACGGTTCGTCAATCGGAGGTCCCAGGCCCAAGATATGAGCAAAAGACCGAAGAGGGCCCGAAACGGGGGTTCTGGGCCCGGGGCGACCCGGCCCGAACCCCCCCTGGGTCGCCCGAACCGGGTCAGCCCGACCCGGCCCGACCCGGCTAGGCCGGGTCCGGTCCGGCCTGGGCCTGGCCCGGCCGACCGGACCGGCCGGCTCGGCTTCGGAAGAGCGGCCGAAGCAACCGCCGCGGGTTTGACCCGCGGCTTGGAGGAAAACGCGGCCCCGCGGGGGGCCGCCGCGTCCCTCCCCGGTTCCGCGCGGCCGCGGAACCGGCCGCCGCCGCCGCGGCTTCAGCCGCGGCGGAACTCCTCCACGGCGGCGCGCCGGGCGCCGCCGCCTCCGGTCGCCGGCGCCGCCGCGCCGGCGACCCGCGCCGCCGCCGCCTTCCGCGGGCTGCCGGAGTTGCTCCGGTGGCCCGTTTTACCTCCCGTCTGCGCCATTGCTCCTCCCGGGGGCCGATCTTCACTGCGGGATCAACGGATCGCCCTTGCCGCACGGTTCGTCGTCGTCCGCCAAATCCGCACAACAAAAGATCGGCGGAGGGTTGCCGGGTCTTGTTCGTTAGACCCGCACCCTCCGCGTTAGTCATAAACTCAACGGGGGAAAAGGAAAAACCAATCAACAATTTTAAATAAATTAAAATTGTTCCATGATCGGGTTCTTTATTTCAACAGAATAAACACGGGAAAGAATCATCAAGGAAAAAAACCCCTACCTTGTCGTCGTCGGACGTGAGGTCGTCGCGGAATCGCTCGTCGCGGAAGGGACGTTCGTCGCACCGCGGGAAAAACGTCGCGCCGACGATCTCCGGATCTAGAACAAACGGATTTAATTAATTAAATCCGTTGTTATTGAAAATAAAAAGGGAGAAATAAACGATTCGTTTCTCACCTTAATTGCCGAACGAGGATCGGCCGCGGAAGAAGAGGCGTCGCCGAAGAACGTCGCGGGTAGAGCTCGTCGACGTCGCAGATCACGGTGTGCGTCGTCGAATTCCGGTCGCCGGCGTTCTTCGCGTTCTTCGCGTTCTTCGCGTTCTTCGCGAGGAGGGGAGATGAAGAAACAAAGATCCTCTCAAATCCTTTCAAAGGATTTTTAGGTTGGTCTTATTTTATAAACATGCCAACAAACGCAAAAGCGTAAGTAACGACCCATCAGTTCGTTGAATTAATTCAACGAGCGAAACAGCCCATTTAATTCACGAAATAAACCGCTCAATTAAATGGTCTGTTAAGAATTTAAGAAAACACGTCGGTTGACTTTTCAGTTACTTTGACGGGTTTTCGCGGGTGCGTTACTTAGCGAAAGAAACGGTGGGGCTCATGCGGGCCCCACCGCACAAATATCCTAACAAGGGGTAGGATATTTCCGGATAGCACCCTATCCGCTTTAACTCAGTTCAAGTGGCTTCCAAGCGGCTTCCAAGCAGCTTAAGTGAAATAAAATAAAGTTGTCGCACAAATTTTATTTTATTTCTGACTTAAAGCCCCAAAATTTAAAAACCACGTCTGAGCAAACGCAACTCCGGAAGAGGCGTTTCTAAGCAAATACCGGCGCTGCGATTTCATCGGTGCCCTCAGAATTCGATTCCGGGCACCGGTTCAAAAGATAGAAAAACCCGCTCGTCCGTTCACTGAACGTACCCGAGCCAAACTTCGGAAATTGATTCCGGGCACACCGGGCCTCGGAATCAGGTGCCGTCTGAAGCTGCGCTCTTGTAAAATTCCAAAGAAAATTAAGAAAAAAATTTCCTTGAAATTTGCGGGTCTTTACATAAATGTCTTGTGTTTTAGTCTTATACATTTCCTTAAATGTTTATGCTTATTTATGATTGTTTCCGCTATATTGTTATCCTTACTGAGCATCTGAGCTCACCCCTTTATTTTGTTTTATTTTTCCCAATATGTGAAGAAGTATATATTGAATAACTTGTAGGGATAGGCCAAAGGATATGAGTGTGTTCAAAAGTGGACATAATGTTTTTTTCTTTATTTCTTCATGTAATGTAAAACTTATGTATGTATCTAGTACTTCCAAGGCTACTAAACTAATTGGTTTTCAAGACTTGATCTCTTGTGATCATGCCAATGCTATGTAATAATGCACAAACTCTGGGTAACTAGGGTCAGGGAATTATAGTACCTTTATCATCACTAAAAAAAGGGATGATAAAGGGGTGCTTTTAATAGCGCTATTAAAATAACCTTTTATCAATGTTTTTTGTTAGGACTGATAACAATACTTTATCACTATTTTTAGCACTATTAAAGGGCGGAACTACGTAAAGATGTTTATATGGTAGTGCGTGGGCTGTATTAAGTGGCCTAATAGATGCAGGCCTCAATAAGTTTCTTGACTAATGGGGGCCTCATGAAGTTTCCTCACATTCATGATCCTGTTAAAGCATCCTTATGAATGGGGCCCTTATGAGGTGGCCTTACATACATAATACTTATGAAGCATCCTCATAGATTCAGGATCTATGAAGTGGTCCCATAGATGTTGGAATCATAAAGAATCATCATGGATTTGGGCCTTTTTATGTAGACTCACATCATGTCGTTTCATTATTTTAGAACTTTTATTATATGAAAATGACTTTATGAGGAGTTTTGGTAGTTCCATTCACTCACATTTTTTCTTCCTACAAGGGTATTCTATCGACACTCATATCTTTACCTTAATCTCTTCACCCTCCTCCATTACTTAAATTTATAACCTGTTATTTAGAGATGGGATGGATCATATTTTCTAGTCATGGGAATATTTGAGGTGTGGTATACACCATGAGGGGTGGCTGTAACCGTGAATAAATTGCGCAGTCATGAAGGATGGAATTCCAATAATGGAGTCCATGAAAGGAGTCCATGATTGCAACCATTTGTGAGATCAACATGACAACATCATAAAAGGAAACATCCATATTACAAATTATGATTCTTCATTGGGAAAGGATGTTTGCAAAGTGGCATGTTCTTTATAAAGGGAATCTTCTATTTTGTGAAGGACTATGTGGGTTTCATGAAGGGAATCCTATTTTATTTTTTTATCTATTGATTGTTTTTTATAAGTCTAATGATTTTATTTGAGATTCATTGGCCTCAAAAATGTTCATGGTGGGAGTATATGTTGCATAGAATTATTGCTGATATATTTTCTTTATCTATTATAGATAAATTAAAGAAGATATTAGGTTTTGTTTACTTACCTTTATGGATTAAATTTCATGTACATATAGTAGGTCATCATATTTATCATTATTAAAACCAAATATTAAATATATATTTACCTCATTTTCAGGTTTCTATTTAGTTATTTTAGATATATTATAAGGATTTTCCATACAATCATCAACTCTCAATTTATTCCATATATTCAAAATCACTTTTAAAAATTTATTTTCATCATGTGAATTTGGTTCATCAGGGTGAGAAATGGTTAAATGTATATATTCCTCTTTAATGCATTTCATTGAATAAAAAATGTTAATTTGAACTATGAAGGCTATGATTACTAGATATCTAATGAACAATCCATCATAGTCTACTAAAATCTAAAATGGTTTTAGAAATCAACTAATATGAAGAATTTTTAAAGATCATTTCTAGAGTAAATTTCAATAATGAAGAAGTTGGGAGATAAATTTTTGATGGGGTGCTGATTTAAATAAGTGATTCTACAAAATAAATTTTTCTTTAACATTAAATATGAAATTTGGGATAGTCCTACTAAATAATGAAGTTGAGGTATGATACTCACTCTCCTATATGAATTATGGTTTTTACTTTTTCAAATCATAAATGGGGTTTGATTGCCACAAAAAATGAGTATTTATATTTCTTATACATAATCTATTTTGATGTGTTTGTTGAGATGTGTGTAAGATCAAATTTTACTTGAATATATTTTGGTATAGACCTAAATTAGTTAGCTATGAGTTGGTACCACATTGATAAATGTTAATTGAAAACTTTTATTCTTCAGTAAACCCACTCTTGTTTTTTTACATCAGGTTATCCTGTAACGACCCGAATTCGGAGCCCCTCCACTGGTGCCCCATACCCGGTTCGCCACATGACCTCAAGCGCATTTCCCAAAATGCCAGAGGCTGCCGACTAGCAGCGAGGGCCTTGGTGAGTCGGTGGGGAAACTATGCTCTCATTCGGTAAAGTATACAGCAGAAAAACAACCATACACAATAACAGAAATAATTAACAACATACAACAACTGAAGTGAACAGCGGAAGCAATGGATACATAATAATGATGCAACATGGTACATATGTCTATGGAAAGTAGTAAACAAACCAATGTGCTGAGGTAAAACTGAAAACAAAGTGCAAAAGAGAACAAAGTAAACTCCTCAGCATCGCAAGCCTTGGCTCGGTCCCATGCTCTCTAGCTCCAGTGAATCAAGAACCTAAAGTAGAAGGGCGCTTGCCCTTATCTATACCTGCAGCAACATATTCTGCTTGGGCCCAAAAGCATGGCCCAAATAGGGTGTGAGATACATTCCCAGTAGGAAATCGCCCAAATATTTGTGCCTAACAGTCAATGAATACATGGAAGTAATGAAACCAGAAGTAGTAAACAGGAAAGCACAAGCAGCTACAATCCACAGTTCTAACAAATAGAGTACACAAGTAAACATCCAGTAACAAGAAGGAAAAAGGTAACCCTCTGGGTAGCTCTCACAGCCTAACCCCTATGGTTCAACCTATAAGTACTAGAAACCCTCTATGAGGCACACACAGTCTCACCCCTCTGGTTCAGCTATGAAGTTAATAGACTCTCTAAGGAAGCACTCACTGTCAATTCCCCCTATAGTCTCGTATCATGCTAAAGGCTCTCTAGGGAAGCACTCAATGTCTCATTACCCCTGTGGCCCACATCGAGGAACTACAGACTCTCTAAGGAAGCACTCATCATCAATTCCCCATGTGGTCTCGCATCATATTTAAAGACACTCTGGAGAATCCCTTACGTCAATTCTTCCTTTGGTCTACTACTCTAGATTCTCACAGTCCTGAGTGAAAATAATCATGCATATCATGCGTGTATCATCCAAGTAAACCTCAAGAACTACTTGGCTACCATTCTAAGGCTCAACAGTAAAAAAATAACAGTTCCACTATCCTACGGCTAGGCATGGCAACTGGAAAAATGCCAAACAGGCAGAACAAACATGGAAAAGCATCCTGAGCACAAAATAAATTACTCTACTTACAAGCATAAACCTCTACTATAGCAATCAAGCAAAGCAGGAAAACAGCAGGGGAAAAACAGGAAACCCACAATTCCCCGCCCAAGGGAATTTGTGGAATTTGTACAAAATACTCATCGACCTTCAACAGAAAGGCACAAACCACCTACCTCGATCCTAGGAGATCGATATACCCGAACCAAGATGACTGATTCTCCCTAGAACGTCGTAGATTTGAGAAAACGCCCGAAACATGTAAACCACGATAACATGGAAAAGAAGAGGAATTGGAAAACAAATCTTAAGAAGAAGGAATAACTCACCACTGTGCTTCCAACACAATCGACTATGCTCGAATCGGAGAACGGATGGAGAGGCGAGGGGTTAGGGAAGATCCGGCTGTACGGGTCGCTCTTGGACTAATGGGACCTAGAAGGAGGTGTTTCTGTGCGTCAGGCGTGACCCCGGTGCATTTAGTGAAAAAAAAGAAAAGTACACGACATGTACTTTTAGAGTACACGGCGTGTATTGGGTCTTTTCTGTACTCCACAAAAATTGGCCACCACGTCACCCTTAAACACTGTGTGTGTGGCTCGGGCATGGCCAACACACGGTTTCGAGCCGGGGAAGAGTACAGGGCGTGTACTCAGAAAGTAAATGGCGTGTACTTTGAAAATTTCTAGAAATTTCATTTTTCTTAAAAACTCCAGAAAAAGGAAAGGCGTACCTGAAATGAAGATCTGGGTTCTTACAAACTTCCCCACTTAAATAAAATCATCCCCGAATTTTCCTAACATGGCATAGGAGAATAATCCCTGAACAGCTCCAGCCACTGCGATCGTACATCGGCCTCCCTTTCCCAAGTCTTGTCCTGTACTCGCCTGTGCTACTATAGCACCCGTACCAGAGGAACAGACCACCTACGGAGAACCTTTGTACTGCGATCGACAATCCGGATAGGATGCTCCTTGAACGACGCATCCGCTTCAAGTTCAACCTCCTCAGGATAGAAGACATGAGACGGGTCTGAAAAGTAACGTTGGAGCTGAGAGACGTGGAAGACATCGTGCATGGCCCGATACCTCTGAGGTAGCTGCAACCGATAGGCGACCAGACCCACTCTCCCAAGATCTCAAAAGGCCCGACGTACCGCAGTGAAGGCTTCCCCTATCTCCGAATCCTCTTGTGCCCCAACCTCGGTGCGACACGTAGGAAAACCTGATCCCCGACCTCGAACTCCAGAGGTTATCTCCGCTGATCAGCATAAGACTTCTATCGAGAATGTGCTGTAGACATCCTCTTCCGAATCAGTTCTATCTGCTCTGAGGTCTCTTGAACGAGACATGGTCCCAGCAAAGCTGCCTCTTCTGCCTCCAGCCAGCATAAGGGTGATCGGCATGGCCTACCGTACAAATCCTTGTATGGTTCCATCTGAATGGTCTCCTGGAAACTGTTGTTGTAGGCGAACTCCACTAGAGGAATATACTTCTTCCAAGAACCACCAAAGTCTAGAATGCAGGCTTGGAGCATATCCTCAAGCACCTGGATCATGCGCTCGAACTGGCCATCAGTCTGGGGATGGTATGCTGTACTCAAAAGTACCTGTGTACCCAAAGCCTTCTGAAGTCCCTGCCAAAACTGAGAGGTAAAGCGCACATCCCTGTCTGAAATAATGGAGTGTGGAACTCCATGCAGATGTAAAATCTCTCAGATATAAAGTCATCCTAGATCATCGACACTGAAGGTATCCTTGATCGCCAAGAAGTGGGCAACCTTAGTGAGCCTGTTGACGACAACCCAAACAACATCGTTTCCCCGAGGTGATCTCAACAACCCGGTCATGAAGTCCATCACAACATCGTTCCACTTACACTTTGGAATGGGTAATTGCTGTAAGAGGCCTATTAGTCGCTGATGCTCTGCTTTCACCTGCTGACAAGTAGAACATCTCATGACAAAACCAGCAACATCCTTCTTCATACCTGGCCACCAATACTGGTGATGAAGATCCCAATACATCTTGGTGACGCCAGAATGAACTGCCCAAACAGAGGAATAAAAATCCCATATCATCTCCTCGCGTATGTTTGCTGGCACCCATACGCATCCCTGGAAACACAAGATCTCATCCTCGCCCACTATCCATCCAGGAAGTGGGTCATCGCCTGACACACCCTCCCGCAGGACTAAGCCTTCTGAGTCTGATAGCTTCCTCATTCATACCTGATTGAGAAGTGTAGAGGTAACAACTATTGAAGATAGGAAAGTATGTCCCTGTCTATCGTGCACCTCTAGATGCATCTCAGAGAACAGATCCATGAGCTACCACTCACTACTGACCTCCTGAACTGCCTAAATATGAGTTCTCCTGCTCAATGTGTCTGCCACCGCGTTGCCCTTTCCTGGCATATAGGCAAGCTCAAAATCAAAATACTGAAGATAGTCGACCCACCTGCATTGCCTCAGATTCAGATCACGCTGAGTGAATATGTACTTGAGACTCTTGTGGTCGGTGAAGACCACAAAGTGCTCTCCCAGCTGATAGTGTCTCCAACAGCATAAGGCATGAACAACAACTTCAAACTCCAGATCGTGCGTAGGGTAGTTCCTCTCATGTGGCCTCAACTGCCGAGATCCGTACGCAATGAATCCATATCCCTGCATAATCACATCTCCTATCCCGATACCCGAAGCATCATAATAAACAGTGTATCTCTTGCCTGACTCTGGCAAGACTAGTATCGGCACTGACGTCAACCTCCCTTTCAGCTCCTGAAAGGTTGACTTGCAAGAATCTGACCATAAGAACTTCGACCCCTTCTTGGCCAGACCTGTCAAAGGTGATGCTAGATGAGAAAAGTCCTGAATGAAGCGTCTTTAGTATCTATCCAGCCCTAGGAAACTCTGAACCTCAAAAACGTTCTTTGGCTACTCTCAGGAGACTACAGCTCTAACTTTCTCTAGGTCCACAAATACTTTTTCCTCTGAGATGACATGACCCAAAAAGTGAATCTGATCCATCTAGAAGTGGCACTTCGAGAGTTTAGCATAAATTATCTTCTCTCTCAGTGTACTCAGAACGATCTCAAGATATGTGGCATGGTCGTGTTGAGTGCGAGAGTACACCAAGATATCGTCCACGAAGACCACGATGAAGGAATCCAAGTAAGGATGGAACACTCAGTTCATCAGTTCCATGAAAACTACAGGCGTGTTCGTGAGACTGAACGACATGACTGTATACTCGTATAGACCATACTTGCTCTTGAAGGTGGTCAGAGGTATATCTGGTGGTCTAACATGAAACTGATGATAAATGAACCTCAAATCGATCTTTGAGAACACTAGGGATCCTCGAAGATGATCGAAAAGGTCATCGATCCTTGGAAAAGGATATCGGTTCTTGACCGTCAACTGGTTCAACTTCCGATAATCCACACAAAGCCGAAGGGTTTCGTCTGCCTTCTTTGCGAACAGGACAGGGGAACCCCAAGGAGAAGTACTGGGTTGGATGAAACCCTTTGCCTACAACTCCTCCAACTACTACTTGAGCTCCTGAAACTCAGGTGTAGCCATCCTATAAGGAGGAATGGACATCGGTGCTGCTCCTGGAACGAAATCAATAGAAAAGTCCACCTCACACTCCAGAGGCAACCCTGAGAAGTCCTCTGGAAAGACATCCCTAAAGCGATCCACTACTGGAGGAAATTCCAACTGTGGAGTCCCCTGATCGTCCAAATAAAGACTAGAAATCTGGGCCATCACCCTTCCTAGCCCATGATACTCGAGTCCTGCTAGACTTGCCTGAACATCCCATTCGCCTCTATGAAGAAAGGATTCAACCTCTGGTGAAACAAAACTCACTCTGCGGCAATAAAAGTCGACGAATGCCTGTAAGGGAACCAACCAGTCCATCCAGAGGATGACATCATATCCTGTCATCTCTAGGACATAGAGATCCCATAAGAAACGATACCCTGCAACCTTAAGAGGGCACTCTCTACACTAGCACACACTAGATGCCCTCGTCCCCAAAGGTGTGTCTAGTGTCAACGAGTTGGCAGAAGAAAAGATGAAGAGCCCAAGGCTCTCCACGACAGCAACATAGATAAATCTATACATATCACTAGTATTGAAAAGAGATGAAGATAAAACTGAGGCTACTAAAACCGTACCTCGAACTGTAGAAGGGCCGAGATCTTGCTCCTAATAGGTCTGCTCTATGGTGAAAGACTGGCCTGCACTGTGGCCCTGCGCCCCTGGCTGACCACTCTGAGTTGATCCACCCTACTGGTGCTGAGGGACTGGTGGCTGACCGCTACGACCTCAACCTCCACCTCGGCCCGAATGACTGAATGAACTCCAGTTCCCTGACTGGTGAGAAACTGGTGGGGATGCTCCTGAACGAGGAGTCATAGAAGAACCCTGGTCACCAGCTGCTGGTGAGAAAACATAGAAGAAACGCTGAAGGTGACCCATCTTGCCGCAAGATCAGAACTATACGGGGTCTCTCTGGCACTGTGGCCTCATGTGCCCTGACCGGCCACACTGGTAGCATACCACATGGCTGCTTGACGATGCATCACGCTTCCTCGGATCACCGCACATAGACTCTCTACAGCCCTTATTGCTGTCATCAGGAGGAAAACTAGCTCTAGAAGCAGAACCACCCTGGATCGCAGCTACAAAGTCCCTCAGATTGCGCTCCACAATCAGTGCCTAGTTGACAATGGAAATGATGGAAGTCAACTGGAAGATATTCACCTGTGAGCGGATCTCCCGCATAAGACCATCCTCAAACTTACTCGCTAAGAACACCCCACTCCCATCCCAGATGGGTGTGAAACATTGCAGCTCAGTGAAATGAGAGGAATAATCCATGACAGAAAGAGTACCCTGCTCTAAGCTCATGAACTCCTGGGCTCGATCGGCCCTCAAGGTCTGTGGGTAAAAGTAGTCATAGAGCACGTGCTGGAACTCCTCCCAATACATAGCCTGCTGTTGACCCGCCTGTGAGATCACGTCCCACCACCTCTTGGCGGAGTCTCAAAGCATGTAGGTAGCGAGCTTGACCCACCTCTCTAGAGGCATCTCCAGATGCTCGAAGATAGTCAGCATGGATTCTAGCCATGACTCTGCAGCCTGAGGTCCTCCTTCCCCCGAGAACGTGGGAGGATGATGCAGCTGAAAAAATCACGTCAGGTCTGCCATAGTCATGGTAGGAGGCGGTGCTCCCTGGAAGGCTTGCATCATCCTCATGAAACCTTCCCTAAACTGTGCATCAGCACCTGCAACTGGTATAACAGCCGGTTCCAAGGCTGGCTCGACTGGAGGATCGGCAGGAAGTCTCTGATCAGCCATATCTGGCATTTGATCACTGCCCGACGATAGAAAAACGACCGAAGGACGTCTCAGAGGCATAACTCTGAAAGATCAAAAGCACGCCTTAGATTAGAAAAGAAAAGATAGGAAACCCAAGAGTAAAAAACAAAAATAGGGGAAGGAAAACACACAAGTTTATAAATCTTGACTACACGACGTGTATAAAACTACACGGCATGTCTTACTAAACCACTGACATGGGTGTGTACTCATTCCCTACAAGTCGTGTAACACCTCAAACTACACGGCATGTTGACCCAACACACGACGTGTACTTGAAAACTCTTCCCCTGCCCGAGTCTCTTTGCACGGCTAACCCACACAGTTTTCTTAACCCGAGACTACACAACGTGTTCTTAACACACACGTCGTATACTAGACAAGGCTTCGGCGGCCAGTGGTTGTTAAACACATAGTCTTCTACACAGATGAACCTTACACGGTGTGTTCCGAACAAACACAGCGTGTATAGGTGAAGGTGACACCATCCCGTGTTGTTTGTGACACGGCTGGGTACCTAAAAAAGACTACACGGCGTGTGCCCGAAAATACACGGCGTGTCTAAGAGAAGGTCACATCGACCCGTGTTGTTCGTGACACGGTCGGGTGCCTGGAAGGGACTACAGGGCTTGTTCTATTACAACACAGTGTGTGCTACTCAAGCTTCCCCGACCCGTGTTGTTAGTGACACGGCCAGGTACATGGCTCATTACTACACGACGTGTACCTATTATACCCGGCGTGTTCCAAAAGTTACTTTCACGACACCTTGTTCTGCTCACACGGTCAGTAACATGGCCTGAAAACTACACGGTGCGTATCCAAAAAGTACACGCCATGTATTCTGGGTTTTTCTGGGAAGTAGCTCAGAAACTGCACAGAACCCCAGAAACACTAAAAACAAGGCAAATAGGTACCAAATTCTGATTCATGAGGGCCCATACTCCCCGCGAATCAAAGCTTGGTATCTCCTATAGTCACCTACAAGGGAAAAACATCTCTCTAACATAACAGTAGGGTTTCTATCAAGCATTCCATCACAACAACATGCATAATCTACACAAAGCCTATCACAACAGTATGCAATCGCTAATGCACCCTAGATGGCATGGCAAGAATGCATGGCATGTGATTTCTAGAAGTGCCTATATGATGCATGAGATGGAATACCCTCATCTCATCGGGTTGCGACAGAAATATAATCAAAATATCAAAACAATAATAACACAAGTCATGTGAATCACTCAAGGTGAAAACATATCAACCATAAAAACTCAAAACCATCAAACTGCAATTAACGAGGTAGTATGAATTTTCCCTGTACATGGGTTAGCTACTCCTGAGAACAGCTTAATACCAAGTACCGAGTTCATCCTATCCCTGAATAAGGTCTCCAAACAGTAAAGAAAGAGAAAAGAACTCATCTGATACCACTTTGTAACGACCCGAATCCAGAGCCCCTCCACTGGTGCCCAGTACCCGATTTTCCACATGAAATCAAGCGCGTTTCCCTAAATGCCAGAGGCTGCCAACTAGCAGCGAGGGCCTTGGTGAGTCAGTGGGGAAACTATGCCCTTATTTGGTAAATTATATAGTGGAAAAACAACCAAACACAATAGCCGAAACAATCAACAACATACAACAACTGAAGTGAACAACGGAAGCAATGTATACATAATAATGATGCAACATGGTACATATATCTATGGAAAGTAGTAAACAAACCAATGTGCTGAAGTAAAACTGAAAACATAGTGAAAAAGAAAACAAAGTAAACTCCTCAGCATTGCAAGCCTCGGCTTAATCCCATGCTCTCCAGCTCTAGTGAATCAAGAACCCGAAGTAGAAGGGCGCTTGCCCTTATCTATACCTGCAACAACATAGTCTGCTTGGGCCCAAAATCATGACCCAAATAGGGTGTGATATACAATCCTAGTAGGTAATCACCCAAAGATTTATGCCTTACAGTCAATGAATACATGGCAGTAATGAAACCAGAAGCAGTAAACAGGAAAGTACAAACAGCTACAATCCACAGTTCTAACAAACAGAGTACACAAGTAAACAACCAACAACAAGAAGGAAAAAGTTAACCCTCTGGGTAGATCTCACAGCCTAACCCCTATGGTTCAACCTATAAATACTAGCAACCCTCTAGGAGTCACACACAGTCTCACCCCTCTGGTTCAGCTATGAAATTAATACTCTCTAAGGAAGCATTCACCGTCAATTCCCCCTATTGTCTCGTATCGTGCTAAATGCTCTCTAGGAAAGCACTCAACGTCTCATTCCCCCTGTGGCCTGCATCGAGGAACTACAGACTCTATGAGGAAGAACTCATCATCAATTCCCCCTATGGTCTCGCATCGTATTTAAAGACACTCTGGAGAAGCCCTTAAGTCAATTCTCCCTTTGTTCTACTACTCTAGGTTCTCACAGTCCTGAGTGAAAATAAACATGCATAGCGTGCGTGTATCATCCAAGTAAACCTCAAGAACTACTTGGCTACCATTCTAAGGCTCAACAGTAAAAAAAATAGCAGTTCCACTATCCTATGGCTAGGCATGGCAACTGGAAAAATTCCAAACAGGCATAACAAACATGGAAAAGCATCCTGAGCACAAAATAAATTACTCTACTTATAAGCATAAACCTCTACTACAACAATCAAACAAAGCAGGAAAACATCAGGGGAAAAATAGGAAACCCACAATTCCCCACCCAAGGTAATTTGTGGAATTTGCATAAAATACTCATCGACCTTCAACAAAAAGGCACAAACCACCTACCGCGATCCTAGGAGATCAATATACCCGAACCACAACGACTGATTCTCCCTAGAACTCCGTAGATCTGAGAAAATTCCCAAAACACGTAAACCACGATAACATGGAAAAGAGGAGGAATTGGAAAACAAGGCTCAAGAAGAAGGAAGAACTCACCGCTTCGCTTCCAACGCAATCGACTGTGCTCGAATCGGAGAACGGGCGGAGAGGTAGAGTCTTAGGGAAGATCCGGCCGTATGGGTCTCTCTCAGACGAACGAGACCTAGAGGAGGTGTTTCTGTGTGTCAGGCATGACCCCGGTGCATTTAGTAAAAAAAAGAAAAGTACACGGCGTGTACTGGGTCTTTTCCGCACTCCGCCAAAATCGGCCTCCACGTCACCCCTACACACCGTGTGTGTGGCCCGGGCATGACCAGTACACGGCTTCAAGCTGGGGAAGAGTACATAGAGTGTACTCAGAAAGTACACTGCGTGTACTTTGAAAATTTCCAGAAAGTTCATTTTTATTAAAAACTCCAAAAAAAGGAAAGGCCTACCTGAAATGAAGATCCGGGTTCTTACATATCCCATATATATTTAGATATTAATTACATAAGGTTTTTATATAATAAAGTATGTGGTACTTACCTTCTCATATGAGTTTTAATGAATCTCTCAAGAAATAGGAGAATGAAGAAAGTGTGATATTAAAGGGTAAATGAAATTACTTTGAGATGAGAGGCTGAGAAATATTTTCATTCTCACATGTGCTCATAAAGAGGGGAGATAATATATCACAGTTTGTATTTAGTTTCAATAAGGGGGAGTAATAACACATTTAATTTTGTTATTATTAAGTATTAAAAATAAATCTAAATGGGGGGGGGGGGTTGAAGTTCCCTTATGGATTAATGGGGCTATTTTTGTATTGATATTGATGTATTTATATTTTCTTTCCAATGATATGATATTGATGTTGGGTGATGGAGTGAGAATACACTCACCATAAAATATGAATAATCCACCCATAGATTTGGGTAAAGGATTAATAAGTTGCTTCTTCCTTAATATAGGTCATGAAACCATCTAAAAATTCTTTCCCACTAACACAGTACTGTCCAATTTATGCATCTCACCCCAATGGGTTTTTAATATAGGGAATCATAGCCTCCCACTCATGAAAAAGGTCTAATGTTAGTGAGGAGTTCACACCTTAATAATTAGGCACATCATGAAATCCCTAAACCTAAATGTTGGACTCACATCATTCTAATAAACGCACACCAACATAAATCTAGTTAGGGTTTGGTTATGGACATTCAAAGGGAGTACTAAAAAACCACAGGCATAAAAAACTCCCCATTAATGTTACCTAAGGGGCATTTGAACCTTACTCAAAATATGATATTGGGTACAAGGTATGAAAACATCAACTAGTGCAAGCCTGCTTACACAATACCATGTGCTTTGAGGATCACACCCTCATAGTTTTCTTTCATATGGAATCATACCCTCTCACTTAAGGAAAATGTATTGTTTCAAGGAGGATCTGACACTATATTATTAGGTGTGTCAAGAACTACCCATGTCCTAATGTGAGACTCATAACTTTATAATAGTTTCACCCCATTTGGAATCCTATTAGATATTTGTTACAGACACCTAAAGTGGATATCAACCAACCCCTAGATCAATATATTCATTAAGTAAATAACATTGATTTAGAGAGTATAAAATCCATATATAATGGGCTTTCTCTATGTAAGTAGGGAGAGTTTCTAACTCCATCAGTCATATGGGGAATCTATACCATTTTGGGGAAATGATAGTACTAACCACTTTATTGAATTAAAGTGAAGAAGTCTTGATCATGATAGAGACAATATAAAACATCATAAAGTTTGTAGGGGGAATCATTCCCTATCATAAGTAAATCACTAGGAGATTACCAAACCCTATGTCTGCTTCAATCATTTTACCCGAATCTATTCATTGATTCAAGGGATACAAGGAAATTAATTTTTCAAAAATGAATTATAAATGGTCTCAGATAGCTAAAATAATTGCTCTATAATATGCTATGTAAAAAATACCTAAGAAGAACTATTTACTTTCCCAAATAAGTGACAGGGTCAAAAAGTCACAAAAAATGCCAAAAGTGGTAAGTATCATCTACATCATGACTTGCTGGCCATGCCGTGTGAAACTATACAGGGGGGGTATAGGGGGAATTAAGATTCCCCATTCATGTGGTAAAACATAAAATATAGTTATATGCTCACCTTTCCTCCTGTGGGTTGGGTAGAAGAGAACTTAACCCAGGGTTCGTGCCATGCCTGGCTAGGTGTCCAAGATGACATGGAGAGGATCTAGTCTATATTATTTCATAATGAATTTAAGAACACATGGAAGGGAGTATAGTCATTAGTCAATCCCTTATTATACCTAGAATAAATCTGGTAGGAACGCCTAACATACTGGAGCCACTCGACATGCAACTTAAGTGGGTCACCATACTGGGTGGGCCCAGTTGACTGGTTCACACTATCTGACCACACTAGGGGCCAAGCCTAGTTAGTCTCTAGTAGGTCAAGATAAATGAAATGTGAAACATAGAATCTTCACACATAGAGTGGTGAATCTTCTATTCTTGTCTAGATCAATGGTTGAGATTGAAACCATATCCACCACTCCCTTTGCTGCCATGAAGTCTCCACATTGCCTCCAATAGATCCATCATCATCACATCACTAGGATGCATTGTGGTTCTATATAGAAAATAATTATGCTACCAAACCATTTCTTATAACCATTTCCACCACTAGAAAATGTTATGGCTGATGTTTAGTACTCATTCAAACTATATTTAGAGTTATAGAGAGGGAGTGATAGGGGGAGGGGTTCCTAGTGACTAGAGTTCCATATGCCTCACAAACGGTGAATTCCATAGTTAGTGGAACTACTCCATGTTAAGGGGAATTCTCCATTAGATGGGGTGAGAGGTTTTTTATTTTTTAATTACATTGGTCTCATCATTCATCAAACAATTTTATGAAGACTCTATAAATAATAAAATTTCATAAAGGGGAAATGGGAATGGATATTTATTAAATAAAAATAGAGATTCTTGAATAAATAATTTACTTTAAATCTCATTAATAATGAATCATTAATGATATAAAAAATCTTAACATGGAGGTCTAATCACTATTAATCAATATTCATGTACGTTTTGGGTTCTAATTAATAGTCCTTGAAGAACATTCACATCTTTCCTCTAATATTTCTTTCTCAATTAGAGTTTATGTAAATGGAGGATAACCCAAATTGTGATGGATGGGGATGAGGATTAAATATTTTTTCTAAAATTTTAAATTATAAAATCTTAGATGGGTCCATTCTTAGGCCCATTATCTAAGCACTAATTTTATCACCCCTATGGTAAACCCCCCTTCTTGAATAAAACTATAGTGATGGATTTCCTATATGAGGCTTCCTTTAGTAGATATTAACTATTTAATTAAATCATACCCATGTAGTTTAATAATTAAAATTTTAAAATATTAAATTATTTGTGGGATCCAATTAGAAAATAATGACCAAATTACTCTATGAGCATCTAATTAAATATATATGAAATATTTAAAGGGGTTGAAAAGAAAAATTCTATGTTTTTAGATCCTCCCTACCATAAAGGATTTTCAACTTGAAAAGAAAAACCCACTCAATGTAGAATCCCATCATGGAATCACTTTTGTTATAGATATCCTTTTGTTTTGACCATCCCATGATTCGATATTTATATTTCTTGTTTTATGTGAAATTTTTGAGTTTTTAGAGTTTTGTGGGTCTGTTCATGATTGGAACATGGCTAGGAAAAATCAGACAGACCATCATAGGAAAATATGCAACATTTTTTGGAGTTCCAAATGAGGGAAGATGTATAGGAAAAATAGGAGGCATTATCCTTAGACTTTGTGGAATGGGACAAGGGTATAATTCATGGTTAGATAATGTGTTTTCAAACTATGTGGCCATACCATGAAACTCCTCCAGTATCCCAGAAGGGGGATGCATAGTTATCGCATGTTTTATTAAACAGTGTGGTCAACTGGGTGATACTAATTAATTAATCCAAACTTAATTTTTAAGACCCCAAACCCTCCAATTTTCCTCCCCCTTCTTCCAGTGAATTAATATATCAACCTAGGAAACTCTTCTCAAGGATTTTAGAGATTCATTTTCTTTATATGAATGATTATGGAAGATCCTTGGGGTTTGGATCTATATTTTCAATGGTATGTCAATGTTCTTCACCATTATTCTCATTACTTATAGATATTTACCCTTTCTCCTAAGAAAAATCTTAGATCATAGTTTTCTTTACTAGATCAAATATTTATTTGATAATCAAATGATGTTTCAATTAGATCATGAACAGAAAGATGTGTAATTCATTGAATCTAGGTTGATTGTTGTGTGAATATTGAATATATTCAAGGTAAGTGGTCTCTCTCTCTTTCTTTTTGACCTTGGAATCATTGAATCTGAATTTGATATTATGGGATTAGTGTTTTAGGATATTCTATTGATACTTTAATCTCTATTATCCACTGGTGTGTGGATCTCATGAAATTGTTGGAATACCAAGTGATGATGTGGTCTATTTCATCTAAAATATTTATCTTATGAACTACACATGCTCACACATTTCTAAACTTGATTTATAAACATTTGGTGAAATTATATCTAATTTAATAAAGTTTTTATATAGTATATTTTGATAAAAAATGGTTTTACTCTATGTATTTGATAATGAAAGGTTGATTTCAAAGAACCACTGACTTTTTTATAAAAAAAGTATTTCAAATAATGGGTTTTTGTGGTAATGAGGTTTGGGTTTGATTTTTGAAATGTGTTATAAGCTTTGGAAATGATTTTAAATGTTTAGAACATGGAAGCCTATGATACTTATAGGGGGGGTCTTTTGGGGACTTGTTTTCATGAATTTTAGGGTTTTTCACACATCACGGCATTCCACTACTCCTTGGGTCATCATGTTAGGGACTAGCTTACATGAACTCCTAGGGGGTTCACACATCGGGGAGTTCCCCTTCTTCTTAGTTCATTTCACCGATGATGTTTTTAGTACATGATAGTCATTATTGAATACTTGCGATAAATATAATATCTAGTTTAGACTTAGATTATCCCAAGGATACTTCCATTTTTATTTTCTTTAATGTGGATTTATAATGAATTCTATAAAAGTGATAAGGGTATTATTTCAAAGTGATATGAAAACCATTATATATGAAATTGATTATAAACTATTTAAAGGGGTGAATTACCTTGATTTGGTCAATTTTTGAAAATTGTATATCATTCCTTGTATTCTATTAAAATTAGCATATTTTAATTTTTTAATAATGATTTCATAAGGAAAACATGGTATAATCCCACTAGGATTGTTTTTACTAAACCTTACACACACCCTCAAATGTGTGTAGAACCTTTTAATATAATGTAGGAAAGTTAAGGGTCCCACAATGAAGAAAAGGGTTTCATTGTTACCTGGTATTAGGAATATAGTTGTGAGATGGTGGGAAGTTTCCCACAAGGCATATAGATATAGTGTTTTTTATCTTTTGTACTTTGTGTTTTTCCCCAGATTATGTATATGTGATTATATTGTATTTCCTATCATTTATCACTACCATTGTCTGACTCTATCTATAGAATATTATATTATTTCATATTTATTAACAAGTTCCATGATTCTTGTGTTATATGTTTGGTTGAAATCATTCCCAAAGGGTTTTTATAATGCTTGAGTTCTTATCTCCAGTCTATGGGGATTGGGAACACCCTTTAGGGATTATTATAAATCAGTTTGGATCATAGATTAATGGGTCATTCAGGAAAGTTCATGACAAATTGGAATGAGAGGATATTGTGTGATCAAGTTTTTTCCATTAGGATGTTTTGGTAGATATAGGGTAGGATTTTCAGGACTTATGGGTTAGTTTATGTGCATGTTCTTGAACACATATCATCATAAAAAACCTTAAGTTACCAGGGGATATTGGGAAATGTGTCTTCTATGTTGGGTTTTGATCTAATCTCAATTATTGTATAAATTTATTTTATTCAAAATGTGATTTCTTCCTTGTTTGGGGGAATCTTTTAATACCTTTATATAATACCATGGATCTTATAATACTTCCTTATGTTCCCATGAGGGTGATGTGGATAATGCTCTGTGAGGGAACCCTTTGATTTATTAGAACATTTTTGAGGTTATAGTAATAAAATTTCATGAAGTGGACCAGAATATAAATCTTTCTCAATATTAATACAGGAGAGTGAAACCGGGGTATAGATAAGACAAAGATGAAGTTCAGAAATTTCTCTTCTAGAAGCCTCTGTCCTTTTAGGGGATGAATGATCCTCAGAAATTGGAAGACTAGATAGATAATATGGATAAGATCTTTGAATTTTTAGAGAATCCAGAGTATGTTAAAGTGAAATTTTGTAACATCCCATCCCTCCTCACTCGCTTGAGTCAAGGAAGAATTTCTACTAGGCCTTAAGAGACATCCCCAAGATTCAAAAGGCTAGTAATAAATGCCAAGGGCTTCAATATAGTTGGGGGATGATTTGACCTTTGAAAATAAAAAAATCACAAACAAGAATGCCATAACCCAACAAAAACTATATGATGCATGATAACTATGTAAGAAAACTAAAGGTTTAACAAATCAAACCAACTATATCAGAGTACCAAGAAGAAACCAAGGATAATATAAATGACAAAGCGGAAGACTAAAACAAAAACACTTAAAGACTCCAAAGACATACTCCACAACTCCCAACAAGATCCAAGATCCAACTCCATTATAAATTCCAAATTATTATAAAGTACCACTAATGGAATGTGATAATTTCCCTTTAACTATGTCCTGGTAAACAATATCTACAAAAGCACCAAAGGGCTAAAGTAGGAGTGAGTAATAAAACTCAGTAATTTTCCCCTGAACGACTTCCCTAATCATGGAATTAGGATACTAAAAGTTAATAAATTTATATAAAAAAATTTATATAAATACTTCAAATTTCTTTATAAGTTTATATCAAAATATAAAACAATTTTCATACCCAAAATAGTTTCCAAGGAAAATAAAAAAACAGATCTTTAAACCATTTCACATTCCTTTTTGGCATACCCAAACTGTGATTTACACGCACACACCTACAGATGCATGCTCCAGTGAAAATTCCATACTCATGAGAGGTTTCATGTACATCCACCAAGTCTTCAAAAAGTGTAAAATATCCTTGTTCCCCAATAAAACACACCCATTATCCAGGGTCACGTACCTTTGTAACCCAATGGTACACACCCCTTATTCAAGGTCACATCATAAGAATGAACTCACACCAATCTATGTATACCAAAAAAATTTCAAAAAACTATTTTAATCCATTTAAATAAAAAATCATTTTTATTGAAAACATTTCTAGAAATTTTTTTTCCATGAATAAAAAAATTTATGTTTTAAAATCATCATTTTAAAATCCATAAACAAAGAACTTTTCACAACAACCAATTTCCAAAAATACACAAACCATAACTAAATAGGGTTTCTACCATGATTTTTACATAAAATTTATAATGAATTTCATGCAATTAAATAAATTTGAAAATAATCCTTGAAGTTCTAATAAAAGGAGTCAATAGTGAATCCACCTACCTTAGAAATTATAGAGGAAATAATGAATGACCCAAATTATTAAACAAAACCATGTTGATTATACAAAAACCCACCTTAGATATCTTTAACTAATATATAAATAGACAAATATCATCATTATTGTCATAAAATATCAAATATCTATCCCCAATAGACTAGATCTATGAATCCAAATTTGGTAAGAGAAGTAGATCTTAGGAAAACCACTTAAAATGAAGACTTACCAAGGGAATCGAGATTCAATTCACTAATATTGTACACTATATCACTTATGGATCAAAGTGAAGAGTATCAACAACATTTGAGAGGAAGAAAAACTAACATATGGTCGAAATGGAGGAAAAATGAGTGGATTTGGGGTAAAAATGAGTTGAATCAAATTTTTTAAGATATAAAATTTTACTGTGAATGGTTGGGTTGCACAGTTAGGAAAAATGTGCACCAAACTCTACCTCTAAACACCCCCACATGGTTGGATCACACAGTTAGACAAACCATGCACTGATCATGTTTTCCCCTCTATTACACTTTTACTAGTTACTCCTAGGTGGCCACATGGTTTGGAAAAACCATGATCCTACCCAAAATCCACTGATTCACATTTAAAAATTCTTGTACGAGTTTCACAGTTTCTACCAACCATGCTCAAACCATGAACCATTATAAAATCCCCAAAAACATTCAAAATAGTTCTCTAAACCCTCCCAAACTTCACCCAAACACTTTATATACTTAAAAATAATAAATAAAGGGTTACTTGAAACCAAAGGAGCTAAATTATCCCCACCCTTGGCCTTTCTATCTCTAAAAAGTAGAAGACAACCATTTTTATGGAAGTGTTTGGGCCATTTATCAATCATTTCTTTCTCCCTTTTCCAAGTTTATCCCAAAATCTGACCATGTTTCCACAAGACTCGCACTATATCGATTATTTTTCCACTAAAGAATTCCTCTTGACTATCCAGAATCTGTACCAGTATATGCAACAACAAAACATCTATGTCAAGGTCAACATGATCCCATTGAATCACATGGTCATGATCAGACTGATATTTTTCAACTGAGATGCATGAAACACATTATGCACTATAATTAACCGTATGTAGAAATACAACCAATATTACACCTCAAAAACTCATTCATGTATCTAGAAATTTCTTATGTATCAAGGAGATAACTTAACCTATTTCCCAAATAGATGATTCCCAAGCCATGGAGAGATTCTCAAGAACACATGATCACTCACCTAGAATAAAAAAATCCATCTATGATGATCTGTATATGATTTATGATGACTCTATGATATCTTCATCCATTTCCTAATCAACCGAATATTCCCTATTGTCTCTTGGACAATGCTCGCCCAAACTAGTGAAGTATCACCAATTTCAACTCAACAAATTGGAGGATGAAAATGATTCCCATACAAGGATCTATATGTATAAATGTATAATAATTTTTGTTATATGAGACCTACCCTAATAGTACATGATCTTCCCACGAACCACTAAAATCCATTATACAAGCCCAAATCACATATTCCAACGTTTGTATCATCTGTTTGGATTGTCCATCCATCTGAGGATGATACGCCATGATCATAGTAAACTGAGTCCCAGGTGATTACATTAAGTATTTCCATAATCGATATGTAAACCTTGTATCTCTATTTAATACTATTAAAACTGGTACTCCATTACTCTTTCCCACTTCTCAGATATATATTTTTGACAAGTCCTCCACTGTATGAGATTCATGAATAGAGATGAAATAGGATGACTTTGTGAGCCTATCCACTATCACCCAAATAGAACTGTGTTTCTAAACCATTATTGGAAGACCTATTATAAAATACATTTATATCTTCTCCCATTTCCAAACAAAAATAGGTAAATACTTCAACATACCCACTGGTTAATAATGCTCTATCTTAACTTTATGACAAGCTAAAAATCTCAAAACAAACTCAACTACCTTATTTTTTATGAACACCCCCTAAAATTATGATTTAAATTTCTTACAAATATTCTATATTCTAGGATTAACATTCCATCTCGAATGGTGTTATTCATAAAAAAGTTGTCCCTACCAAACCAAAGGTACAACCATTCGATCTGGAAACCACAAAGATGAACTTCCATCCAGCTTCCATCCCTCAATGATCTACCCAATATTGAGTTTAAAACTCAAAGAAACTCATTCATAATCTGATGTATGTGACTCATCAACCATTTCAAAAAATCAGGAATGAATAAAAAATAGAAAGAAAAATAAAAATTCACCTTGGTATTCACATTCCAAGTACATTTCAGCTATCACTGACATCAACTATCACTATTCTGAGTCCTGTTTTTCCAACTAACCATATGTATTTATACTTAATGAATATTCCACTGAATTTACCTTTCCTAATGTATACATCAAATCAAATTCGAATATTTAGAGACACTCCATCCATATTCTTCATCTTAGATTCAATTCCCTTTATGATAAAATATGTTTCAAGATCTTATGATCTATAAACACTTTAAATTTCTCACCAAAAAGGTAATGATGACAAGTATTCTAAGTATGGACTACAAAATCAAACTCTAAATCATGTGTTGGGTAGTTTTTCTCATGAAACCATAACTACCTTGATCCATAAGTAGCAACATCATCTCTATGCATGAGAACACATCTCAACCTATATCCTGAAGCAGTACAATGAACCATATAGCCTTATCATGATTCCGAAACAATCAATATTAGTGCTAATGTAAGGAAAAGCATAAGCTCTTGAAAAGAATTATGTCATTCCTCTCTCCATTGGAATGTAACATTTTTCATTATCAAAGCTATCATCAGTGAAGCTAGTCATGAAAAATCATGAACAAAACATCAGTAATAACCATATAGACCAAGGAAACTGTGTATCTTGAAGACATTCTTTGGTGATTTCTAAGATATAACAACCTCTATATTTTCTGGACCCACAATGAAATCTTTTTCAAAGATCACACGACCAAGAAAATGTACCTATTAAATCCAAAAACCACACTTTTAATATTTTCAATAAAAAATATGATACCTTAAGATTCCCAACATTGTCGCCAAGTGTTTATCATGATCATCCCTTTTCCTTTAATACACAAACATTTCATCCAAAAACACTACCAAAAAATAATATAGATATCTCTGAAATATTTGATTCATCAATTCCATAAATACTGCTGGTGAATTTTTAAGACCGAAATGCATAACCACATACTTGTAATGGATATATCTACTTTTGAAATCTGTTTTTGGAATATTCTCCTTGCAAACCTAAAATTGGTGATATCTTAATCGTAAGTCAATTTTAGAGAACCATTGGGTTCCCCTCAATTTATTGAAAATATCAATAATGCATGAAAGTGGATAAATGTTTTTTTATCATAACTTGGTTAAGCTTATGATAATACACACACAACCAATGATTTCCATCCACCTTTTTGAAAAACAAGACCGGTGCTTCCCACGGGGCTGTGCTCAGTTGAATGATACATTTTCTTTCCAACTCTACCAATTGCACTTTCAACTCCATTAACTCTATTGGTTCCATTTGATATGATGGAAGTGAGATAGGATTGGTCCTTGGGAGGAGATTGATTATAATCCCCACTTCTCTTATGCATGGTAACCTGGGAAATTTTCAGGAAAAAATACAAAAAATGATCCAAAATTGCTAGAAAAATGATATTATCAATATATTACATTTATTAAAAATTTGACACTACCAATTGGTATGAGGTCATTCCAACTGATGGTTCCAGGAAGCCTCTTTCACTTTCCTTTACATTCCTTTTCCCTATAAAGAGATGCTTGATTCCATCCCCAGTCATAAAAATGACCCGTCGAGTATAACAAATGATGTTAGAGTTGACCATTTCAACCAATCCATACCTAGGATTATATCACATACATTCATCTCAAGTATAGAGAAACCCCATATCTACTCTTCTTTATTAATAGTTATAGAACATGATCTATACACAAAGTCTCAACATTCTCTTTGAATAAGAGGAGTTTGATGTTCCAAAACAGAAGGCATCATCTACACATGAAAACATAGAAAATCAAAAGCATGAGAAGAAATAAATGAATGGCATGATATTGTTTAATGGTTTTACTAACCATGATACTAAACCATGCATAGTTTTCCTAGTCGTGCAACTGAACCATGCACAGTTAAATTTTAGATAAAAAAGTGGATCTAAAATTTAACCATTCATGATTAGGTGAAATGGTTAGGAAAAACATGCACCAACCATGAACTATCCTATGCCTCTAAAAAACCCACATAGTTAGCTCACATGGTTAGAGAAATCATTCTATAACCATGTTTTTTCATCTATTCCACTTTTTATGGTTACTCCTAGGTGGTCGTATGGTTTGGGAAAACTATGTGCCTAACCATGCACCTACCTAGAAGCCCATGATTCACCTTGATGGTTTCCTGTAAGAGTTTAATGGTTTCTACTAACCATTATTAAACTGTGAACCATTATAAAATCAATAAATACATTCCAAAAGTTCTCCAAACCCTCCCAAACATCACCCTAAAAATTTTTATTCTTAAAAATAATAAATAAAGGGTCACTTACTTGAAACTAGGGGTGATACAAGTGTGATAATTTAAATCTTTAAGTACCTAGTAATAGGTGTAGGGACATAGTGGTCCAAGTAAATAAACATGAAGTCTTGGAGTGGAAAGAGTTCAAGATCATATTCTTTTAGCAGTTCTTCCAATAATCCATTACTATTGTGAAGTATATGGAGTTTGTCTACATTCAGTGAGGTGGGAAATTGGTGACAGTGTATTCTAATCATTTTTATCAATTGGTATTTATTTCTGATGAGGTTGTGAAAAATGAAAATTTTATGTCATAGATATTCCATATTTTCTTATAAACAAACACTTATTCTCTAGTATTTATGAATTTTTTTTGTCACCTATGCAAAGGTGGTGGATAGAGTGATAATAGAAGAAATGTATCTAGAGGGAAAGTAAAATTTGGTTGGACTTACTCCCCAACCTATTGAAAAATTTATTGGCACACATGGAATGAATAATAAGTGGAATAAGAAATGTAGAATTGGATATGGTATATCTCATTAGAGGGCCACCTCCACACCATTGGTAGGAGCTGGAAGTATTCCTTTGACTTTCCACTATTGGGAAAAAAATAAGAAAAAATAAGAATTATTATTTCAAAAAACCAAAGATATGGAGTTATTATGGATACTAAGGTCATTTGAAGTGGTTCTTTTAGGAAATTTATACAACTTTTTATAGACCCGATTCATCATATCTAAAGGTGACTGTGACATAGTTTGAAGATGATGGAGGCATAGGGATAGTGATAGGTATGATATTTATTACATCATCTACAAAAAAAATTTGTTTGATATAGGTTCCTCTCATTTTTTATATCAACCTATTTTTTGGATCTTTTGAAACATCCAATGGGACTCGTTATGTTTTTTATGAAACTTGGGACACCTCTTGGAAAGAAAAAATATTAGGGTTTTTAATTTTTTTTCATGTTATTTCTTGATTTTTGATATTGAGTTAGTAAGGGAGTTTTTGGTTATTTACCTAGATCTCTTTGACATTATCATTAGTATGGATTGGTTGGTTTCCCATCAATCCAAGGTTTATTTCTATAATTGGAAGGTGTCCTTTACTAAACTTTATGGGAATACCTAGGTGTTTTAGGGTGAATGGTATCTAAGTTTCATCTGAAGAGGACCTCCTCATCCAAAATTTTAGAGTTTGATATCCATTTTTGTAGTTGAATTTTGGAATGATTCCGTTAATTTTTATCTTTATTAAATGATATATATTAATCATTATCATATAGTACTAGTTGAGTTGAAAGAGTTAAAGATTCAGTTGGAATATTTTTAGGTGAAGGGTTTTATATATCCTAGTGTATCAACTTGGATATGTCTTGTGCTTTGTGTCGAGTAGGATGATGGAAATATTCATATTTATACCTATTATTAGAAACTTAATTGGAAGATGATTATGAATAATTACCCTTTTCTCTGTATTGATGATCTATTTGATAAAAAAAGTGTGAAAAGTGGTTATTGAAAATTATCATTCAGTCTAGTTATCATCACCTCATAATTAAGAAGTCAGATATCCTGAAGATCACTTTTAAGAGAAGGTATGGACACTTTGAATATGTTATTATTCAATTTGTCTTGACTAACACTCCTACGATTTTTATTAATATTATGAATTGAATATTACACTAGTATATTGACTAATTTGTTTTTATATTTTTGGATGATATTCTGGTTAATTCTAAATGTGAAGTGGTTCATGAGAATTATCTAAAATTGGTTATAATATTTTTTATAAATATCTATCATTATGATAAGTTATAGGAATGTGACTTGTGGATTTGGGAAGTGTAGTTAATATGACATGTGGTTTCATAATATAGAATCTCATTTTATCCTGACAAGGTCAAGGATTTCTTATCATGGAAGGAGCCAAAAAATGTAATTAATATAGAAAGATTCGTGGGTTTGGATTATTATTATCATCAGTTCATGAAAGACATCTGAAAACATGCATAAGAATTGAGACATCTCAATAAGAAAGGGGTGAAATTCATGTTGGATGAAAAATTTCAGAATTCATTTGATGAATTTAAATGATGTCTAACCTGATATCCTATCTTTATTTTACTAAAATATAGTTAGGTATATGTGGTGGAGTGTGATTATTAAAGTTCAAGTTTGGGTTGTGTTATTATATAAGAATATATTTTAGTTGAATACATCTCTCATCATATTTATCCACACAAAAAGATCTATACCAATCAAAATCTCAAACATTATACAATTATGGATGCTTTTAAGTGATGGTGATACTATCTTTATGGGGAGAATTTCACTTTCCATTGTGATCATAGGAGTATGGGCTCTATCTTATTAGAAAAATACTTGAAACTCACGCATAGGAAATGGGTGGAGTACCTTTAGACATTTGATTTTTATTTCATATACACCATAGGGATGGGGAATGTTGTTTCTAACACCTTTAATGGGAAATTTCCCTCCCAGTCTATCTTAGAATATAAGGAGGAATTAAATCTCATGGGAATCTTTTCTCATATGTACCTAGAGTTAAGGGAGGATGAGAAAAGTATGATTCAAGCTAGTTACTAGTTGACATCATCCCTCCTTGAGTCAATTATTTAGGAGATGAAACACTATAATTAATTTAGGAAGATCCTAAAATTATTATATAGTGGGGAGACCATTTCCTACTAGAAGCAATCTTTATAAGGGATTCATTACTTTAGGTGTTAGTTCATCATTCTATTGTCTATTAGTAAGGCTGTGGGGTTGGGGTTTCATAGTTCCTCATGGTATGTTAACTATGTTACTATGAATATGTATTATGATAGTATGTTTTAGTTTTGGTTTTTTGGAATGAATCATGACATATTTTACTTTTTGTCCCATTATTATACCTTTCAGCTGGTTATGGATGAGAACCAAAAGCCTTTTGGTACGCTTTAGTGTCTTCCTATAATTGTTTGGAAATGGGATGAGGAATCTATATATTTATTCATATTATTACCATTAAATACTCATTTGAATAACTCTAATGTATGGTGACTGATTGGTTGACTAAATTGGTTCACTTAATTGCAACTCAAGTGACAACTAGTGTTGAATATTTGGGAAATATGTACATGTAGGAAATTGTCGAGTTTCATGGGGTGACATATTTTATTATCTAATATAGGGATCCGAGGTTTACTTCTCCATTTATAAAGGGTCTCCAAGAGGTGATGAGGACTTGGGTTAGATTGATTATGACCTACTATCCTTATATAGATGACTTGACATAGCCTTCTATTCATATCCCAGAGGATATACTATATTCTTATGTTTTTGAAGTAATAGAATCTTGTGTATCTATATAGGGATGACTGAGTATACTTATAATAATAGTTATCTATTTTTAATTATAATAACTCCTTTCGAAGCCCTATATGGTCTCTTGTGTAGATATCCTCTTTGTTGGTCGGAGGTGGGAGAGGTTTATCTTATGAGAATTAGAATTTTTTAAAATATTTCATTGAAGAATTAGGTTATTGGTTGATGATTAGTGATGGATTAGAGTCTACATAGGACATACATGGACAGTTAGTATCTTCCTTTTGAATTATTAGTTAGTGACCATGTTTTCTTGAAATTATCCCCATGGTTGGGTCACTATCGTCTTGGGAAGTAGGGTAAGTTGTCACTGAAATTTCTTGTACTATTTGAGATCTTTGAGAGGATAGGAAAGATACCATATATGTTTAAATTTACATCTCAATTGAATACCATTTATTATATATTCTACATACCCAAACATAAGAAATATCATCCGGATCCTTCTCACATCTTGAATTGGGAAGTTATTTCTTTGGAGTTTGATGTGTTTGTAGTCGAGGAACTAGTGTAGATTGTTGATTTTTAGTTAAAAGTACTTTATGGAAAGTATTTTCATTTACTGTGTGTGTTATGGAAGTATGTAATATTTTATCATGAGATTTAGAAGTGTGAATCACTAATGAGGGAGTAATTTCCTCATCTATTTTTGGATCAACCTTCTACATATTGACTTTATAGGGGAAGAAAGTGATATGGTAGGGAGAGTTGTTATTTATGGACATTAATTTTAGATGAATATGTCCTTTTTATGATCATCTATTGATTTAGGATTTTCTTTGGTTGTTTTGGGTGAAATTTTGGAGTATTTAGAGTTTTCTGGGCTTGTTCACAGTTGGTGTAGAGTTAGAGAAAACCATTCATGTCATCATAGGAAACCATGTAACTTGTTTTAGATTTCTAGAGGAGGGCGTATGGTTCGGAAAAATAGTGCGGAATTCTCCTTAAACCATGCGACATGGGATAAGTCCATTAAAAAAAATTGGAACACAGTTTTTACAACCATTTATCCAAATCATTTGGCTTCTCTAGTATTCCAGAAGGTGGTGCATAGTTGGCGCATAGTTTGTTAAACAATGTAGAGAAACCATGAGGTATAAAATAATTAATCTAAATTTTACCTTTAAGACCTGAAATACCTATGATTTATTTATTTTTATTTTGGAGAATTAATCTATTTACATTTAAGATTCATCTTAGAGATTTTATATTATTTTTCTAATCTAACAGTTGATTTTAATAGATCCTTGGGTATTAGATCTGTATTTTCAAAGGTATGTCTCTATACTTCATTGTTATTATCCTGTCTTTATGATTTATGAAATTTATCTTGATATATATCTTAGATAAAAGGTTTATTAACTTTATATAAGGTTTTTTGATCAAATAATTTTTGAATTATACCAGTCATTAAAAGAGGTGGAATTCATTAGATCTAGGTTGATCATTGTGGGAAACTTTAAGATCTTTGAGATAAGTGGTATCTCTCTCATCTCCATTGAACTTGGGATAGTTGAATCTAAATTTTATGTTATGGGATTAATGGTTTAGGGTCTTATATTTATTTCTAGATATCACTTCTCCATTAGTGTTTGCAGCTCATGGAATTATTGGATTAACAAGTGTTAAGGTGAGTGATTTCATTTAAAGTCTTTGTCTTATGAACTAAATATGCTTGCTGATTTCTAAAAATTATTTCTAAACTATTGATGTAATGATATATGATTTATTAAAATGTGTATATGGTTAGTTTTGATATAAAATGGTTTCCCCCTTTTTATTTGATAAATAAATGTTGATTTCAAAGCATCATTGACTTGTTTTATAAAGTTGGATTTCAAAGCATAGTTTTGGTGTAGAAAACATTTTATGGTTTTATTGTTGAAATGTGATATCCACTTTGGAAATTATTTGAAATTTTTAGCACATGGGATCTTGGGATAGTTAGGAAAGAGGGGTTTGTTCAAGGTATTGTTTCCATGATTTGTAGGGAGGTTCACACATCAAAGTGTTCCTCTACTCCTTAGGTCATCATTCCAAGGATTGGTTTACATGACATCGTAGAGGGTTTCACACACCAGGGTGTTCCTCTACTCCTTAGGTCATCATATGAGGGACTTTTTTAGATCACACTAGTCATTGATTACATGGGGTGAGGATCCTAGAAAACCTGAAATTATATTATTCTAGGGGTACTTTCATTATTAATTTCCTTGATGTGGTTTTATAATTCATTCACTAAAAGTGATAAATTGATTATTTTAACGTGATTTGAAAACCATTTTATATGATTTTTTATAATATATTTATATGGGTTAATTATCATACTTTGGTTAATTTTTGAATATTTTATATCATGCCTTGTATTCTTTTAAAATGAGAATATTTTTATTATTTAATAAAGAATGCTTATGGAATAATTGGAGGGATCCCACTAGGATTGTTTTTCTCACACCCTAAAAAACCATTAGATATGTGTAGAAATTGTTTTTATGATGTATTAATGGGTAGGGTTCCATAATGAGGTAGATAGTTTCATAGTTATCCAGGATTATGTATCTAGTGGTGAGTTGGTGGGATGTTTCCCACATGGAACATGGAGATATTGATTGTTATCTTTTGTACTTTGGGTTTTATTTCTGGATTGTGTATTGTGTGATTTTCTTGTTTTTCCTTTAATTTACTTCTACTATAGTCCAACCATATTTGTATAATATTATTTTGTTTCTTATTTATTTACATATTCCCTGATTTATGTTTTATCTAGTTGGGTGAAATCATTCACAATTCTTTTGATTCCCATGTGCTTGTCACTAGCCTGTGAGGATTGGGAATGCACTTAGGGTATTATTTCAATTCAGTTTGTAACCAAGATTATGGGTATTTTGGGTCATTTCATGATATTTAGTTAGGGTAATGAACTGACATATGAAACACACAATCCCACATGATCTTATAAAGGGTCTCATACTTCCATAAGACATGGAGTAATTATACCACATAACCATGATGGGCCCTCTCCTAACAATATTTGATCACCACTGGGTTCTCTATGAAAGAAGTGTTAACCTTGAAATCTATATCACCTCATTTAATAATGTGCAATGGTTCATGTGCATATCTCTTTAGCTGTAACCCAATAAATATATTTTTCACTTGATCCAACTATAGGGATAACACTAGATGATAAGTAACCATGTCTACCATGCATAATATCTAAAATACATTAATGAACCTTGAAGGGTGCTTGATTACCCTTAAAAAACTCTATAAACCATGTCATGTAGATACCATTAGGAACACATGGAAACCATCCTCAAACTCCATGGCCCTCTATCATTGCTCCATGTAAGACTTATAACAAATTTGATCATAAAGAGCCACATAAAATTAAATTAATAAAGGGGGAGTTGTGAATTGATGTTAATTAAGACATGATCAATATAATATCTCTCTTTAAACAAATTGTTTATATAACTATCACAAACATAAATTTATCCCATGATTTTTTGTATAGACAACCTTTATATTTGATGCGAACTATAACATTTTTCTTAGTGAAATTTATATATGATTTGTCAAGGTGTTTTCATGTTGAATTTTTAAAAACATTCTCAGGATTTATTTGGAGGACTATTGGAGTTGAGTTTTATGTAAAGGAATAAATTATTATTTAATTTAGTGGATATCACAGTGTAAATAAGATAACTAAACTATAATTAGTTAATACAGATGAATATTTTACCCTTACACAAATAAATCACTAAGAAATAAATATAGTGTTTACATTGAATTTATTCCTAAGGATATATAGGGATTAGAATGGTCTATAATAATTTGGTAATGAAAATTCAGTCCAATACTATCTAGGAAGATGAATATACCCACAATAAGTTCAATGTCTATTCCAAAACTTGTCTCATATAGATGTGAATAGATATAAATACCATGAAAAAATTATTCAGGTCATTTTGTAACTGGTAAGGTAATTTTTATGGATCTTTTGAGAGATATAAAATGGGTATTATTGATTTGATGGTCACACCACAATTATGGAAGCCTCACCACAACACATATAAAGGCAAAAAATATTAGATCATTCACTTAGAGAAAAGTGTGAAAAACTTTATGATAACCATAAACTCATTATATAAAGCATTAAAAGGAGATTTTGGTTAAGATGGAGGAGAAGAATAGGGTTCACATGTGGTGCAAATTTTAGATGTAGTTGAGGTTAGAAAGTAAAGATTTATTTTCTTTTTTATTACATTATTTATTTCTTGAACTTGGATTTCTAGACCATATTATTTCTCTTTTCCTTGTTCTTATTCATTATATTATATAAATGTTCTTAGAGGGATCAAAACCACTATTTACTAAGGATTATACACTCTGTAAGAAGAGTGAGTGAACTATATAAAAAAATTGTTTTGTGTGTCCTCTTTCTCTATTTATATATCATCATCCCTTCATTTTATTCAAGATCAAATCACTCAAACCATAAATTAGAAACCAATTTTGAGAGTTTTTTTTGTAACTAATGATTTACATCCCCTCTTAGTGGTGTTCTTATCTCACCTCATCCGTTCACTTATTATTTGAGTAGGATATAGTTTTTTCATGTTGTTATCTTAGAAAGATATAATTATGGACTATTATTGTAGTTTCTATAGGTATTTTCCCTTGGATTTTAGCATTCTAATTTGTCCAACATCTTTTGATCAATGAGATCAATGAATTAATGGACACCACCCAAAATAGTGGATTTACCATGTTTGATGTGAAGGTATTAAAAATATGAAATAATGTGATGAATCCATACATTATTTATCATGTCTTAGAATATCATGATATCACTAATAATGGCGTACATATTACCAATTTTTAAATTGACTGTATTTTTATAGAAAATAAAAACATTTAAGTTGATGGTAGAATGTATAATTCATTACTCTCATTCCATGCAGATAAAGAGTTAACATGGATATTAGGATTAATGATTGTGAATATGAAGGAAATTTCAGGATATCTATGAAATATAAATGAAATATAAGGATTCATAATTGAAAAATATAATTCTTTATTTGAGGATATTATTATGAGAGAAGATAAGTTAGTGGACGAGTTCTTTATCAGGGTGAATAACATTATTAGTTCAATTAAAATCTATGGATAAAATCTTAGGGATTCCATAGTAGATAATAAATTGATGGGGATTATACTGAATAAATTTTATACAAATATTCTTACCCTATAATGTAAAAATAGGGATGAGTAGACCATTAGTAAAATAAAAAATATTCATTACCTATGTGATTAAGAGAGTTCTAGGCATAAGGTGAAAAGGAAAGTCTGAGAATGAGAATGCCTTCAAAGCTTCCAAATGTTTTAAAAATCAAGATCCTATGAAGTCTCATGAAGAGGAAGATGATGCTGACTAACATTCCATAAATTTCAATAAATTCCTATAATTATGTTCAGAAGGTATGAAATGTGGAAAAAGTAAATACAAGGGTGAGAATTATTTCAAGTGGGTTAATCATGACATTATTGTATACTTTTAAGATAATTTCATTTAGAAAAAATGGTTATGAAAGTAATGATCAATCTAAATGATCATCAAGGAGAATGAAGTAGGATAATATACATAATAAAGGAAAGTCATTTAAAGGTAAATAAAGATCTTTCAACATATTATTCTATATCCTGTGATGAGGAAAGAGAAATATTTTATGATAAATTGATAAATGATAATAATATAGTTTTATATATTAATATAAATTTTCTATATAAATATCTAGTAAAAAAGGAACTATTGATGAGGAAATCAAAGAAGAGGATACCCTAAAAGTAATTCTATTTGAGAATCTAACTATTGGTGTGCTTGAATGAAAATAAGAAACTAAAAAGGGAGAAAAATGAATTAAGTATGGATAATTAATCTTTTTGTTAATCCCATTATACTTCATAATATTAGGATATTAATGAGATCAAAGTGGAGTTTTCATAGAATATTGTTGATCATAATTAAATCCATGAGTTTAAACAAAAGATTCATTTTTTACCACAAAAAATATAATTAATAATAATTTTTAATTAAATTATCCTAAGAAAAAGTTATTTTAATCTACAAATTCTCTGAAGAAAACTCACTTTTCATTTGGAAATTATATTAAATAAATTGGTGAGTGTTCTATATTAGCTAAAACTTTTGTTAATTCCCTTAAAAAACCAAGATATTATCCTTTTTTATAAAATATTATTGTATTAGACACTCATTATTTAAATGTAATTGGTGGAAGTAGTGATAATAAAGGGAAAATAATGATCACTTAGCTTAAAAAGGAGAAAACACCCAACATAGATCTAAGTGTTTGTGTTGAAAGATAAAACAATAATGAGTTTTTTAAGAAGTAGAGTGGTTAGGATAACATTAAAGGTAGGTTCAAAGAGAAGTATAATGCTTCTAATCATGAGGAAGTTTAAAGGAAGAAGTGTATTTCAAATCGAAAGGAAGATAATAAAGTATATTTTGATAAATATTATTTCCAATTAAAGATATTTAATTTTAAAGGAATATGTGGGTGCAATTATGTTTATGTATAGAAGGTCTATATATTTTTTTGTGAAGTCCATTACTCCCTAAATTGATGATATGATATGAATTATTCATGAGTCAATAATATTTTTAAAGAGGAAATATGAGAACAAAAATAAAAGGGAAGATACAATTGAATTACTATTTTAAATATCTTAGTTAAACTTGTGGGAGGTGGGATCAAACCAAAAACTACAAACAAGTGTGTCACTGTACTATTGGAACAATTGAATAGTAATAAAAACTCTAAATCAATTAAGATGAGAAGTGTTTTGTGAAACTCTTATATATTTGAGGTGGATTATAAAACTTTGATACGAGGAAATATTGTATACTTTATTTTGGTTTCTTATCACACATTATCAACAAAAATAACATCTTGAGAGATATTAAAAGGTATAATAGATGATAAATAACATTAGTAAAGATGTATAAATCAATGTAAAAGGAAATAGAAGTTCCAAAATTGGTGATAAGAAACTTGATTATAATAATCTTCAATTTTTTTATGGGTTTATACACAATATTTTATGTGGTTCTTAACTTTGCGATAATAGAATTATGCGACCATTCTAATAATAGATGTGTTATAATGAGGTTAAAGGATATAAGTATCATCATGAATGAATAATGAACCAAATAAGAAAATAAGAAAATATTTAAATTATTATTTTTTGAGCATGAAATAGGATAATGAGTTGTGGAATAGAAGACTGGGCTATTTGGGTTAAAATAACATGGACATGCTCATAAAATATGATTATTTGAGTAATTAATTAAAGTTTTATCATGAAAAAACCAATACTTTTGATATATTTTACAAAGGAAAAATTTCAAACAGGAGTAATAAGACGTTAGAGATAAATATAAATAAACCTTTTTAGTTAATTCATTTGGATGTGTGTTGTATGATGACCTTGAATTAAACCAATTATGATATGTATTTCATTACTTTTTTCTGATGATTTCACTCATATGAATCCTATCAATGTTATGTTAACTAAATCTTAATCTCTTTATATTTTTATGAATTTTTATATTTGAATTAAAAATTTAATATTTTGTTATATGAAAATATTTTAATTTTTCAATGGATTCAAATATAATAATAAATAATTTAAGGGATATTTTTTAAATCTTAGAATATGGAAATAATATAGACCTCCATAAACACCCCAAAAAATTAAAGAATCTGACTAAATGAACTGGGGTTAGGTTGATATAAGAAGAACCATGTTATTAGAGAATGTTACCTCTTATTACATTTTTAGGTAATCCATAATACTAGATGTATATATCTTGAATCAATTATTACTTTAACTATATTTAGTTAATATGAACCATGAGATATAATTTGTAAACAATACAAACATGAAAAGTCTAAATGTATTCAACAACCCTTACTACGTAAAGATAAAATAAAGGAATTTGGGAAAATTCCATGAAATTAATGATAAGGGGATATTCCTTGGATATAAACAAGGTAAAATAGGTTATTGATGTTATAAAAGGATACAAATAATATCATTGATTGATTTTATGTGATTATTTTTGAAAATGAAAATCATTTCCTATTGATGACATTGAATATTATCTTAGAGATAATGATAAACAACATACAAGTGATTCTATTGAAAACTCAAGTTTTCAAAACATTCATGGTAACTATAAAATCATAAGTGATGATAAAGTCCTTTAGAAAGAATGTTCTAGATTATATTTTGATACTAAAAACATACTTTGAGATAACAATAAGGGTTTTAAAACTCAGATAAGTATAATTGTTTCTAATAATACCAAATTTCTCATACAAGTTAAAATAAGGAGTTCTTAATAGGAATTACAATATGAGGATTTGATAAAAGTGATTATTAAATAGATAAATTATATTGAAAAAATGAAACTTTTTGATTAGTGTTATGTTCAAAATACAATAATTTAATTATGATAGGTTGAGTTTTATGAAAAACCATAATAATAAGGGATAAGTAAAACTAAACAAAGATCATATTATATGTAATGGGTACACTTAAATTGCGGGTATAAATATTTATGAAGCATTTATTGAAGTCACAAGGCTTAAAAAAAATCTTTTATATGATATATTTCCAAAGGAATTACCAAATTTTCAAAGTAGGCATGAAGTTACAATTTCACAATGATGGACATGTGGAAGAGGCATACATTAAAAAACTAAATATTTTCTTACCTTATGGTGATTGTTAATGAGTTTTTAAACTAAATAATTATTTATATGGGATTAAACTAGAACGAAAATAATGGTATTAAATTTTAGATAGTAGTTTAATTAGAATGAAAAATTCAAGAAAGGTGATGTAATAATATCTCTATTTCATGGGATAAGAAAAAAACACATCCATTGTAATTGTGTATGATAAATAAGTAATCTTTATTGGATATAAGGAATAAACTTTTGATAAATTTACTACCCAAATTAGGGAAAACATTGAGATATCTATGATATTTGAATAGAGGGTCCTGATATGTGATGGAAAGTTATTTCAGATCCTAGAATCTAATACTATAAACTATTTTAAAACTATTGTGGGTACTATAATACATCTGATTAAAGACATTGGGAATAGGTTTTATTTGAACATGGATTTTTTTGACATGGTACTACAATAATTTCCACTTTATTAACAGTGGTACTATTTCACCATAGACTTTACTTCCATGGGTATTATTGAAAAATGGACCAATTTTTAAAATATAGGTACTATAAAAACCAAATTTACCATATCACCTCTTTCTTTACATGGATATTTTGAGCTAGTGTCTTAGTGTGTGTGAGTGTGATAATTAATTTTCTATCAGATATAGTAAATTTTGTTCTACCTTTGTATGGAGGTATGGATTATTCCCAAACCATGTAAATATTTGTGTTTTAATTCTTATCATAATAATAACAATAATTATTATTCTTTATTTTAACTCCCTTTTCTACCTAATTCTAGAATTATAATCATTTTAGATCTTAGAATTTCCATAACATATGATAGGTAAAGTGATTTTTTTTTGGGATTTCATGTTATAAACACAAAAAGTTATATAATTTTACCTCATGGAAAATATACTCATGAGTTATTGAATAAGTGTATCATTGAATAATCAAGAGTGGTATCTACTCATATAGAACTTGGGGCCAAAGTTTACCCTAATGAAATAGGAAAGAGTGTGTATTAAATAAAGTCTTGGAGGATTATTGGTAGCATACTATACATTACCACATCAATACTAGACACAATATTTTTAGTTATTATTTATGAATTATTCCAATGTAATCCAAAGGATTTATATATTATGGGATAGAAAAAAAATATTTCACTGTGTCAAAGAAACTATTTATTATGGATTGGAGTATAATAACGATAAATATTTTCAATTTCGTGGATATTACAATGAATATTGGGAAGGAGATGTTTTTTATAAAAAAAATTATGGAGGTGCATTCTATATTAGAGAAATATTAATTTCTTATCACACTAATAAGTATAATTTAGTCACCTTAAGCATAAAAAATAGTAGTATGTTATAACATCACATGAAAAAAATGATATGGATTTAAACATTTCTTGAAGACAGGAGGATGAATTTTTCATATCCATTATTATTTGGGAGTGATAAATAAATTGAAATAAAATTGTCAAAGAATCTAGTACAAGACCCATGATTTATGCATTTTAATGTCAAATACCACTTAATTATGTAGAATAGGGAATATAGATATCTTTTGATGTAATATATTCTAACAAAGGATAAATTTGTTTATATCTTAATAAAGTCCCTAATGAATGATGCGATAAAGAACATGGGATTGTTACTGGGAGTGAATTATATCCCAAAATCACAATATGTTTTTTTCATTATTTTCCTTTTTTAATTATTTTTAATTTATTGAAAAATTTTGAGAATAGAAAAGATTATATTATAGTAAATTGAGATAGTATCTACTAGTTTTTGAAGGTAAAGATCAAGGGGGACAAGAGAAGAAGTTTTCCCTTTTAGGGGTAGACATGTAGTTTTTTTGTATCTAGAGTTTGGTGTATATCTCATAATATAATTAATAAATTGAAAACAATTACAACATGGTAGATTAAAGGCCCCTCATAAATTGAGTTGATAAAGGGAAAGCATATATTTTATAAAAAACAAGTCAAGGTCAATATAATATTTGTGTTTACACTATGAGGTTGATAAAATATCACAAATATCATTATTTCTTATAAAATGGTTCATATATAACCTTTATACTGGATTCATACTCTAAATTTATTCTTTTGATAATTCATTCATGACTCATGAAGGCGTTTTCATGTTTTATTTATTGAAAATATTCTCATGAATGAGTTGTAGGCTCATGGGATTTGATTTGGATGGAGATGATGAATGATTATTTGACTAAGAGGAAATCATGGTGAAATAGAGACCACTAATATATAGTTATTTGAGTTAAATTATTAATCAATCTACAAAAAATGGTGGTTACCTTATAATTTAGTTCTTTAAGAGTTTTAGGGAATAAAGCACACAATAATTTTTTGGCTATGAAAATTTTGTTATTCACTATCTATAAAGCTAATTAGAACAGAATACAAGTTTTATGGTCATTAAATAACATGAATATAAAAAATATTAATAGAAAAAAATACCACACCACCATTATTTTGGTCTTGTCATAATTGGTGGAGGTTTTTTATTGATCATTTGAGAGATATAAGATTGGTATTAGTGATATAAGGATCACTTCATAATTATGGGATTCTTGATGAAATACACACAATGAATGTAAATATTATATTAATTTCATATAGAAATGTATGAGTAATCATTGATATAACTAACTTCCCATTCTTGGGATCATTTCAAGTATATTTTGGCTAAGACTAAGAAGAGGAACAATGGTGCACATGTGATCTAAATTTTGGAGGGACATTTGTTCAAGAAGCGAATATTGATAAACAAATTAATGATTATCTTTCATTATTGTACTTATATTTTAGGATTATATTCCTAATTCATTACTTGTTATTGTTAATAATAGGATATGAATATTTATATTGGAATTAGGATTACTGTTCACCATGGATTAACCACTCAATAAAATGATTCAGTTAACCATGTAAAATCCCTTGTGTTCTATGTGTTATTTTATTATATATCTATCTTTATCACATCATTTAATTCAATATCAAATAATATTAACTAATTTATTTAAAATTATAATGAGGATTATTTTTTTGGTGACCATTAAATTACCCCTCTTAGGGATAGTTTACTCTCAACTAAGACTTTCAGTTTTATCCTCATTTGCTTCTTGATCACCTTCCATTTTCTCTATCATTAAATCCACTGGATTGAGGCCCAAAAGTGATGAACCTATAATCTCCATCTAGAAAATAGATGACCTGTAGGGAATCCAATACATTGTATAAAAAAAATAAAAATAGTGGATTAGAAGATTCTATTATATATAAACTTCACTAAAGTTATGTGATCAACCCAAAACCTAATAAAATTGAGTATTTAAGCTCTTAAAATGTCATTAAGAACATAAATAGTACTCTCAGTCTGTCCATCATCTAAGGGTGGAATGGTGTACTCAACTATAACCAACTCCCAAAATCCTTTATTAATATAATCCACAACTTAGACATTAATCAATTATCTTAATCTAGAATGATAACCAAGGGTACTCCATGTAATTGAATGATCTATTATATATAAAAAAATACTATATAACCAACCAAAGTCTATTTTAGGATATATAGAAAGTATGATGAATTGGTCACTCAGTTAAAAGTTACCTTGACAACATTGTGAACCATCCCTAAACATAGAATTACTATCACAAATTCCATTAACATACCATCGCACTTCCACTCTGGTACCATGATGGGTGGGACTAAACCTATAGGAACCTAATGCTCTATCTCTACCTTCATACCATTGAGGCATAAAGACATTAATTATAAGATGGTACCCTTTATTATTAGAGAAAAATATTGATACCTAAGATTTTATAACATCTTCATTACACCTAGATGAACCACTAAGTGAGAAATTTGAAACTCCATAAACACATCCTCATTCAATGAAACTAAAACCATTGTTTTCCCATGAATGGGGATGACATGTTTCCCACCTTTATAAAATCTATTAGGTATACTTATTGAGAATATATTTTCACACTGGATCTCATAATCAATTCCTTAAATCTAGGAATCCCGCATTCACTATATATGTTTAGGGGTCACTACCATCAATAAAAGATAATAGACATCTCCCTCATTAACCAAGGTTAGCTACATCAAGGTTAAACACTCAAATTAACCCATATAATATAATCAAAAGATTTATTACTGAAGGAATTAGCCCCATATTTTCCTTCCTAAGAGTATATAAAATATATTATTCATAATATTTTTGAAACTATATCCATCATTTCTACCTCAACTTTATATATTGATGGGAGAAAATATACTAATGACACATGTGATCTGTATAGAATACATGTGATTCTCTAAGAAGGTAGTGTCTATAGGTCTTCAAGGAAAACATCCCTCCTAGAGATCCATATCATGGGTAGCATATTTCATAAGGTATTAGTGTTTTAACCCATAAGAAATCATTTCAAACCTTTGTATCATCACATAACCAAGTCCCATTACAGATGCATCATAGAGCATTATAAACACAACTCTTTCCTATGATATCCATAATATTAAAAAACTAGAAAAACTATTATTAAGAACCTACAAAGTTATTTCCATCACTATGATCCCAATAAGGGTTACCCTTTACAGGTAAGGGATTTTGTGGGATATATACTCCAAGAGAATTTATACATGAATCTTTATAGATATTACCCCAATTATAGTATATTTTTTAGCTCAAACATTCTCTTGGTTGGTTTCCAATAGACTAGTACCTTGATCTATGAAGGGATAACTACAACCCCATTATTCAAGAAGAAATTAAATAGGAAATAAACTTCTAAAATCTATAATTAACACAATATGTGATTTTTATTAAGCCAATGATCCAAAAAAAAGTTGCTGAAAAGCCTATGATACTCAACATACATATCATCTGATGCCAAACAGATAAGGATATCATCAATAAAGGCTTTATTGAAATATTCTATTAATGTCTAGATGAAATTGTTCATGAGTCCTATGAACACATTTGGAGAGTTCATCCTTGAAAATGGAATCACTAGGAACTCATAGTGGTGATACAAACACTTGATCACCATATTTAGGATATCCTCCCTATGAAACCAAATATAGTGATAGATATAACTAAAGCCAATCATCAAGAAACATCTCTCTCCCATAAGACTATTGATGAGTTCATCGATCACTGGAAGATGATACTTGTTCTTGAGTATCACTTGGTTCTAGGTTGTGATAATCAACATAAATCTTCATGCTTCTATCCTCCTTATTAGAAAAAATACTAGATATGCTTAAGAGAAAACACTGTCCAAGATAAAACCTTTCTCTAAATAGTCTTTCGACTATAACTCTAACTCATTGATCTTGTACAGGGATATTTGATAAGATATAAGGGATATCAGGGTTGTATTATGGTGTAGGTTGATGCAGAAATAAATATACTAATGAGTGGAAAAATTATGGAACATCTTATATAAAAATTTATATATACTTATCCATAAAATTAGAAATAAAATTCTTAGAATAAACTAAACCAAAAAACACTAGTCTAACTAACTAATGGTTGACCAATAAAATTTTCTTGCATATTGAATATGCTCACCCAAATCAAAGACCCCACTTTCCCATATAGAGAAACCTTGATCCATTTTATTGATAGTATTACACTATTCAATGATAATTGTCAATATTATCATGGAATAAACAAAACCAATCCATATCAAGGTTGATGTTTTTTTGGATTTATCCAAACTATGATCAGGACCCACAAAAAATTCTCTTCACTTTTCATAAACACACAATATTGGTATATGTGGGTGAGGCTATGAACACTTTCAGTTTATGTTTCCAGATACATGGGTTGGGTTAAAATATATATTAGAATTTATACCTCTAAAAATATAGATAAAATAATATATCACACTAGTTTTGATGATTATGAGTTCCAATATAGAGAATAAAAAGTTCATACCTTGAACCATATCAGGAATCGCCTGGTCAAATCCCTCTACAGAATGTATTTTCATGAAGCTCTTACTATTAGTTCCTTGAGCCCAGTGAGGACCACATATAGGTGGTGTTGGTGGAAGTGTATTATAGTACCATCAACCTCTAAATCCTTCTATTTCACCTCCAAATCCCCTGCCAAAAGTACTTAATGGAGGGATACCTCATCTGCTATGGAGAGGTCCCTAGTCATATCTCTGCCTCTAATGTAGAGTTCCATCCACTATAATTACCTTGATTACCTCTAATAATCATTGGTTTAGGTAATCCCAATCCATATTTTAACACCCCCATCATGTATTAACAAAAAATAACCTAAAATAGAGATCTAATAATCTATGACATACCTACCGATATTCCAGAGTTTTCTATATAGTAGCAAGGGTCAAAGGGGTGATAGTTGGGTGACTATATACTCTAGAAGTAAAAATATAACCAATAGAACAATAATGGATGAAAGATAAAAAATAACCAAATATAATATAAAAACATAAAAAATGTTATTATATAAAAAACTTTGTATAAGGTACAATTATAATGTTATAGCAGTAACACAAGACATAATTGGATTGCCCATAGGCTGATTACACACAACAAGACCAAACTAGAAAAAGGAAACCCCCCAAATCAGCTCTGATGACCCACTCGATCTAGATCCAACTCAATACATCTAGATAGTTCTATATCTACACCTCCATATCCACTATAATCCTAATGAAAATACCTTACACTTTATTATTCCTTGAACTATAAAGTCTTCAGGAATCGAAGAGGGCCTATGTAGGGTGTGGATATGGACTTATTAGGCCACAAATTACAATATTCTTAGATAATATACATATATATATGAGTGTATAAAATGTGAAATAAATGAAAACCAAATAACACTACTCAACCCACTCCACCCATTGTCAACTAACACTGAATGATCCTTTACATACTTTGTCTAGTATTGAAGTGGGATAAGATACCTACAATATATTATACCAGAAGCACCCATAGTCTTCCACCTAGTTTAAATTCACATGAAATAATACACCAACCCATAAATTATATAACCATCTTATGTTAAACATAATTACCCTAAGGGACTTCAACATACCACAACCAACATTCCATAACTAGTCATTTCCCATGGTCATCCAAACCCCTTACCACATACTATCTCAATAACCCAATAAAATCCAAGGTATAAAAACACTCTTACTTTACCATGATTGACCCATCATCCAAACCATATCCCACATATATACTCTTATAAACAATAATAAAAATTACACAAAAGATCCCTCAAATAACTATGGATTATCCCTCAAAAAATAACGATCAACACCATCAACCATAAGAAACTGGATCCACTTAGGATACCATAAACAAATAGTGATAAAAAGCACCTCATGTGACATATCTTATGTGAAAATGACCCCAATAGATCTAGAATGATAGTAAGTGACAATAAAAAAAACCTATTACCATAAAATAAGGAACCTCTATAAACATCCATGTCAAAGGAAAACACCATTTCCATCACTACAAAAAAACCACGTCACCCCATAAACATTGATCAACATCACCCATAACCATTCAATTTACACCAATCACATTCCCAAGTAACCACAAAAACCATCACATCCCAAGGAATATCATCTACAGCATGTTGAATCAAGATCATCAGGTCCTAAAACAACATAGCCAAGAAATATAGGCAATACTAAACCAACCTATCATTTCTCACACGAGATTACCCCTAGAAATCTCTCATAAACAACTAAAACTACAAGTGGTTTATTCCATGTCTCTCACATGAAAATAACCACACCCAAAAATTAAATATGTGTAAATAATTAGGCACCACATACCTAAAACTAACATGAATTCCAAATTTAATAATCTATATATAGTTCATCTTTGACTGGAATAAATCATAAAACCATATAAAAACCCCTAAAATAGATATTTTAGTCAAAACTTGTCGCAATGAAGACTAAACTAGAAATAGACAATAAAATACATTGTGACATACCCATAACGACTCCTTGCAATAGCTGACATGAAAAATGGAAAATTGACGATTGATATATCTCAAGATGGAATATAGAAACATGAGGGAAGTAGTTAGGGTGTCCCCTAGTTACTTAAAAAAATGATGATAAATCCCAATTTATTAATTAATTAAAATAAACATTTAATGTAAATAAAATGTTCAAAAAAATACCTAGTATTAGCATTAAGGAATGATCCATATGGATCACAGAATAAATCCCTGGCCCTGGTCAACGGTTGTAGTGTGGAACTTTGATTCATGATGTGAAACAAATATTTGAAATACAACTAGCTCCCTGGATCCATTGCCTAGGATCACATTACAACGTAACACTACCCTTTACAGAAAAACCACCATACGCAGTCTAGTTTTTAGGAATATCCCTCAACCATTACAATGTGATATCCCTTATACTAAACTTTTTAATATAGAATATCTCCTTTCTATACTAAAATAACCATCTTCATGGAACGGTTTTCTACATATTATAGAATTTCAATTTCTATCGGAACCCATTACATCCTACCACAATACAACAACTCATCCAAGGGATGCCTTGAGCGATGAAACAAACTAAACCTCACTAAATCCTAATAATCCATCTCTTGAAAATACAAAAACACTAAGAGGACTCAAAACATATATTTCCCTCCCTGACTACCCTATATAACTAACTCAAATAATCTCATTCCTTTCATGAAACTCCCCACCAAAATAATCACTTTGTCGGTATCACATCACCCAATCTACCTGATATGATAATATTATCATAAAAATACATTATTGAAAAAAACACATTCCTACAATAATACATAATCATATCATGTCATATTGGTTCTCACTTACCTCCTATATCATCCTTGATTCTAAAAACTCAATCAATACTTGGTCATTAAAATTTCCACAAGCACACACACAACAAAATGATGTACATCATACAAAACCAAAAACCACAACACTCATGGAATACCTATAACTATTAATATATGTTTAACCTATTCGAATGATATTAGATCTTTCATGTACATCTACCTAAAATCCTAAAAACCCAATTCCTCTCCTCCCTCTAGAGTCTACCATTACTAGCCACTTCCCCCACTACTGGGTATCCTATCCACTACCATGATCTTCAAATGTAGATGAGTCCTGACTAAAATCTCCTAAAAATGATCTTTTTACTCCTTTAGAAATCAGAGTTCAACATGATTTATAACCCCCATATGACTGTGGGGTCAAATGGAAAAACCACTCTAAATGTCACATTTGGCTATTTACCTGACACTCCTTTAATGGTTGATCACAATAAGACTAAATATGAAATGTTTATCTACAATTTAAAGTTATCACCAATGAACCAATTTAATTAGAAAACATTGATCTTTTTTTATTAATACCCTTTTAGGTATCCTCATGGCCCCACTTTGAGCATTCTATTAGGCCACTACATTCCTCACTTGATACCACCATTTGGATAGGTCTACTACTATTATTCAAGTTTTTCTCTACCATCAAAGAATAGTTTAGCACATAATAAAATGAGCTCAAATTGAATATATTTACCAATGAAAAAATAGTATGGTGACATACATCCTCAAATAACCATTCCTTAGTAATCAAATCTCTCACTAACATTGGTGAAAATCATAACAAATATGTAAAAATCATAGTATAATCCATAACTGATGTCTCCCCCTATGTCATGTGTGTAAAATCATGGCCTCTGTCCACCCTTAGTATCTCATGCATGAATTAATTGAATAAATTTCCCTTGAAATCCTTTAATATCATTCCCTTATTCTTAGTTTCATATACCTTCCCATCCCATTAGAATTTGACTTATCCCCAAAGCATATACATCTATAGATTTAACCTTAACCCTAATAGTATCTTGATTTGATAAAAATAAATTTTAACAAACTTGATCTAATAATTATCTACTAGAGGTCCTCCCTCTAATTAAAAAAATAGAGGATACTATGAATAGAACTCCTATTTCAAATATTACATGGAAGACTCATCTCCATGATCTCTATGATCGATGATTTATGTAACATATTCTATAATTTCTTGATGGTACTCACCAAACCACTTCCTTAGATCCTTTGGACATTGTTATAGACCTTACAAACTCAGAACCTATAGTTATGATTCATGTTCAACTCTTCCTTTAGGGTCCTCAACTGGTGTATGTCTCAATGGAAACATGTATACATCCTCTTTACTATATAATTTTTCCTTGGGTTCCACTTAATGGTTACCTAAAACAGTGGGCCATAAGACCTCAAGCATGCCCCCATACACCATAGGCTTTTGACTAGAAGCGAGGGCCTAGGGTGTTCCCATGGAAATACTATGCTCTTATTGATCAGAGTGTAGTACAAATATATATATATGTATGTATGTATGTATGTATGTATGTATGCATGTATGTATGTATGTATGTATGTATGTATGTATGTATGTATATATGTATGTATGTATGTATGTATGTATGTATGTATGTATGTATGTATATATATATATAATAAGAAGTATCGAAAGTAGAAAATATATGATCAGAACAACAAACCACCATAGTAGAAACAATAATATCAGATAGAAAGAAGTGGAACAATAATAATAAACCAAGAAAGATCAATAAATAACTGGTGAAGTCTAAATAAAAAGTAGATACCAAATGATGATGATTCTCAAGTATCTTTAAAAAAATGATTATGTAGGGAACATGGGATAGATGCATATACCATATGCTATACAAAATACCCAAAATACCAAAAACTTATATAACTAACATTATAAGAATAAGATTGGTTTTATTCCTCCATACTCCATCCAAGAACTATAAATCAAGCATCAAAATCAGCCTGACTCCCTTTATCAATACCTTCAATCATGAAGTCTTCTTGGCTACCAAAGGTGGCACAATAAGGGTGTGAGATATAATCCCAGTAATCCACCACCAATGGTGTCTAAAAAAATCCATTCTATAAAATATAAGCGATCACTGTGCCATAATAAATAGTAAATGCAAGGCATTAAATAAATAAATGTATAACAATTTAGCCCGAGATCCAAAATGGATACCTGATTGATTTTACCTAATTCGACCTACACTGGAATTTTGGACCAAGGAAACCTATATAAGTAATAAGGTTTATACATAGGGAAAAATGAATTACATAACAATTGTGTACTGACCCCAAACATGTGATTTTTATTGGAGAACATGTACCTAGTACATAAATTAGGCATACTCATAATTTAAACAAAAATGAATCACACATAATCCACACAAGGAATCCATAAAATCTAGTAATGACATCCTGAGCCCATCCAAGGTAATCTATAAATAATCCCAAGGGTCACTACAGGAGTCTTTGATATTACCAATACCAAAGAGTTTGTCTAAGGAGACCTGTAACAGAATCCCTCATATCACTCTTGATATGGTAACCTCTAATTTTGTACTAGGTATCTCACATAGGAGAATAAGTATCACCAGATGCATAGAATAACCATATATCCAATGATCCCATCCATAGTATCTCTATATGGGAATTAGTGTCACTCAAGAGTATAAATAATCCACTCAGAGAGCCTATCTAAGGAAAGCATAGGGTTGCTTCCAGTGTATCCAACAAATCTAGATATAGGTCATGGAAATTCCATCCATGAAATACTTAAGTCGGGACCCATGTTCTCTATTGAACTATAATAAGGTCAAGCATAGCAACCAATATCACATAACATCAAGGCATCTTCATGTACAAAAAACTAAACAATCTAGACCAAGAATTTTATTCAATCCATCAAAATTTTCCATAATACATATGGTAATAAGAATAAGGAATACGATGAATCAAGGTATAAGGAAAAAGGGATAAGTAATGAGACATAATCATAATGCATAAATAATATCATTTGTATCATTCAACCATGGAATGAAGCATAGACATTAAAAAACTTTCATAAGAAAATAAACATGAGAAAATTAGTATGAGCATAAGAATCAATCTAAGAGGGGAAAATTAAGGCCTTCCTTTCCTCTTAGGTAATTTCATTAAATATAGAATTCATTATAATTGAAACACAAACCCACACATAGAGTTTAACATTTAAAGGATTAAGAAAATAGGCTGTTTAGGATGGGTACACCCAAAGGGTGTCTTTCGATAAGGAGAACACCCCAAATATGGATTTCTCCATAATCTAAGGTCAAAAAATACATGACAAACCAATTAGATTAATTTATTTAACAATTTGAAGGAATCAATGGAAGGTAATAATATATGAAACCATAATGCACATTATAAAAGTGAAAAAACTAGAGAGAAAGAACTACACCACCTACCTTAGTCCCGTAGAAGATCACTCATCTATTGGAGGCCCTTGAATAAATCTAGAACAAAAGATATTGGAGAAACAATACAACAACCTAAAAATAGGTAAAAATTTCTTACACCTGAATAGACCATCAAAGGAAGAGAGAAACTAGAAATATAAGGGATAATATTGAAGAGATTACCTAAATCTTTCTGATGGATATGATGTTGAAATATTTGGATGAAAAATGGAGGAAATATCAAAAAACCATATGGAGAGGAGGAATGGAGCTTCATACATGAGGGTAAGTGGATTTGGTCCACTAGAGAAAAATAGGGATAAAGATAGGTCTGAGGTAAAAAATTTATTAAGAGAGAAAATGGAAATTCACCCACCCAGATAGGGGTGAACGATTATCTAAACCATGCACCAACCATGGACAAGCCACTATCCCAAAAATCTGCAACCTTGCATAGGCATGCACCTATTTTTGAATAGTTGTAGATAAACCATACAGTCCCCCTTAACCCCACTATATCAAGCCGCTTGGTTTAGGGAGACCATTTGGGTTGAGATTCATAATTTTTCCTAACTATGTGGCCTAGTCTATTTCTTTAATTTCTAAGGATCTGGGCTCCGAAGAATCCCTGGACACCCTAATGACCTCCATAACTACCATAGACATTATTATTTGGGTGAAACTATATAATTAAATATGAAAACTAATGGTATGTACCTTTGATAAAAGACAATATGTTACAAACTCCCCTTCTCAAGAAAAATATTCGGTGAGCTTCCCTTCTGTGGTTGGAAAAACATCATTTGAGAAAATATTTGGCCACTATGTGTGTACATTAGTCTCCTGCTCCCAGGCTTAGTCCTATATGTGTTCATGCTTCCAAAGAACTCAGACCAATGTAACTAAAATTTCTTGGAGTGTCTTCATGCTCCGATCAATGATACATATCAAATGCTCCTAAAAGAATGCATCTGCCTCAAGATCAATATCCTTAGGGTAAAATTAATGTGATGAGTCATCATGGTACCGATGAAGCTATGATATGTTTAAGACACCATTAATTACACAATACCTATGAGGTAACATCAACTGATAGGCTATCATCATGAGTCTATCCACAATATTGAATGGACCTATGTAACGAGGTGATAACTTACCCTACTTTGGATTCATATATGATCGAATCTAGGTGATACATGTATAAAGAACTGATGTACCACCTAAAACTATATAGGATGATGGTAACAATTGGTATAATAATTCTACCTATACTAATTTGTATCCATATTCTTATGAATTAGATAAACTTTCATTAAGTCTCCTGAGTGTGACAAGGATCCAATAGATCTTCCTCACATACCTCTGGACAGCACATAGGTGAATGGAATAAACTACTATATAGGTCCTCATACTAAGCCATTTTAATAATTTACTAAAATATTTTGTTGTAGGAAAACTCAACAAGAGATATATGTTTCTCCCATTAACCTCCAAAATTAAGGATACATGTACGAAACATGTCCTATAACACCCATATCATCTACTCGGACTGCCCATCAGTTTGAGGATGATATTCTATACTCAAGAGAACCTATTAACCCAATTCCTTCTGAAAACCTTTTCAAAATTATGAATTAAAATGGGTGTCTCAGTCAGAAATAATAGAATGGGGAACACTATGAAGGCACACTATCTCTTAGATATAAATCCTTCCAATCTCATCAACTGAGAAGGTCTCATGGATTGATAGAAAGTGTGTGACCTTGGTCAACTTGTCTATGATCTCCCATACTACATCACCGCCTTGATGGGATCTTAGAAATCCCATCATGAACTTCATGGTGATGTTGTTCCATTTCCACTCAGTAATGGAGAGAGGCTATAGAATCCTAGTAGGTCATTGGTGTTTTTCCTTCACTAGCTGACAGGTGGAACACCTTGTGATAAAGCCTGCAATTTTCCTCTTGATACCTGGACACCAAAATTGTCAACTTATATATTTATACATCTTGATAAGCCCAGAGTGAACTTCCCAAACCGAGACATGATATTCCCTCACCAAATCATCCCATATATCAGAATGAACCCACACACAACCATGAAAGAGCATTCTCTCATACTCATTAACAACCCAACCAAGAGGTGAGTTCTCACTTGTGATGATCCCCCTCAATACAACACCCTCAGAATCAAATAAATTCCTCATACAAACCCTCTCGAGAAGAGAGGATGTTAGTGCTAGAGCTGCTAAAAAATGATGTTCATGATGCTCCTGAACCTACAGATTTATATCAAAAAATAAATCCATCAAATAACACTAAATTATGGGATCCTTGAGGACTTATGTATGAGTATTCCATCTCAAGGAATCAACTATGAAATTACCTCTACCTATTGTATAAGAAAGATCAAATTAAAACTTCTGAAGGTATTCAACCCACTTGCGCTTCTTCAGATTATCTATATGTGGAAATATATTTGAGACATTTTTGATATGTGTAAAAAATGAATCAATTACCCAATATATAGTACCTCCAATAATGTAGATCCTAAACCATGACTATTATCTCAAGGTCTTTCATAGGGTAACTCCACTCACGAGGCCTCAACTACTGAGACCCATATGCTATAACCTGATCACCCTACATCAAAGCTGCACTTAGACAAATTTTTGAAGAGTCATAGAAAATATTATAACCTCTACCTAGATCAGGAAGAATCATGATTGGTGATGAAGTCCATCTTCCATTCAACTCCTAAAAATATGTCCCACAAGATTCAGACTAAACAAATTTTACATCCATCTTAGTGAGGCACATAAATAGCACTACTAAGTGGGATTAATCCTAAATGAATCACATGTAATATCCATCTATCCATAATATGTTTAATATATCAAACACATTCTTGGGTTGTTCCTAAGAAACCATGATTCTCACCTTCTCTAGGTCAATAGATACATTTTCCTCTTAAATGATATGACACAATAATTGAACCACACAGATATAGAAGTGGAACTAACTAATCTATGCAAATAGACGATTCTCTCTTAGTGTATTCAGAACAATATCAATATGGTTGGAAATGTTTTTTATAGTAAAAGAATACAATTATATGTTCTATATGAAGACTACAAAAAAGGAATAAGGGTATGAGTGGAAAACTAAATTCATTAGATCCTGAAAAACAGCCCATGCATTCATCAGACTAAACGACATGAATCGGTACTCATACAATCCATAACTATAATGGAATACTGTATGTGGTATGTATGATGGTATCACATGAACCTGATGGTAACCCAACCCCAAATAGATATTGGAGAAATTTTTTTCTCCTCAGAGCTGATCGAAGATGTCGTCTATATGAGTAAGTTGATACTAGTTCTTCACTGTAAGCTAATTCAATCGATGATAATGCATGAAAAATATAAGGGTTCCATACATCTTCTTGGAGAAAAGGATAGGTGAACCCCAAGTCATTGTGATGGGTTAGATAAAACCCTTTTCCTCTAGATCATAACATTTCTTCTTGAAATCTTAGGGCTTTGCGGGTGCCATCCTATAGAGAGGAATTAACACTAGTGACACACATATAACTAGTTCGATGGTGAACTCAAACTCTCTCTCTTTTTAGAGGTAATACATAGAAATAATTAGAGAAGACTTCCTTGAAATGATCCACAACTGGAGGTAATTCTACTATTTGTATTCCTTGATTACTCATAAAGAGACTCTCCATCTAGCCTGTCACCTTACCCAACCCAGTATGCTCAGGTCCAGTTCAACTAGCCTAGATATCCCATTAAAACTTATGCATATACATGCTTCCCTTGAGTGATGTGAAAGAAACCTACCAACAATAAAAATCTACATGGGCATGATAAGGCACAATCCAGTCTATACTGAGAATGTTGTCAAGGCCAGTCATATTGAGGATGAAGAAATTCAACATGAAATGATACCCACATATCTCAAGTGGGCACTCCCTACACTAGATTATATTCTCTATTATAACCTTGATCGGTGTGTCAGGAGTCATAATGCCACTAGAAGACTCAATTACCAGACCAAAAATTCCCATATTAGTAGCATATAGAAAAGAGTACGATGAACCTATATTGAAAAAAGAAGAAACTAAAGTAGGGTCTACCAGAATAGTAACTCTAAATATAGATGGACCTGGACTCTACTCCTCAAGAATAGGTTTCAAAATGTAGATATGGCCCAAACCATGACCCTGAGATACTTCCTAACTAGCATTAGAAATTCCATTATACTGACACTGAAACTTTGAGGTTTGACTTCCTCGGCCACAACCACCCCCTTGTATGGATCAAATGGTAGAAGACAAAATACCTACTTTACATGGAGTCAATAATCATTCATATGAAGGAAATAATAACACAAAACCCCATTCACTAGGTACATTAGGAATGGATTGGCAGAAACAATGGAGGTAACCCTTCCTGTCACAATCCCAACACTCAATTGGGTTCCTCATACACTAGATATTTTTATGGCTTTCCCTGACAAATTGGTGACAGACTACATAGCTATCAGTGAATTCCACTTGGCCGGTACTTCCCCTGCATGTACTCTTTAAATGAAGTTTCCACTTCTTGAAAAACATCTACTCTGCTTGGATGCTGAACTTCCCTGGTTCGTGTCACCATATTCCCTTAGTTTTCACTCAGTGATGAGGGCTTGGTTCACTATTTCGGAAATGGTGTCCAGCCAAAATACATTAATCTGAGATCAGATGGCATATGCAAGTCCATCATCAAATAAATTCATAGTCATAAACCCATCACCCATAAAAGTGGGAGAGAAATAATGGAGTTTAGTAAACTTAGTATAATACTCGAGCATAGTAATGGTACCTTGCAGAATATTCATGAACTCCCTGGAGAAGTTTTCTATCAAATTCTATGGAACGAAGTGATCATAGAAGGTTGTCTGAAAGTCTTATCAGAACATATTCCAATGAATCTCATCCTGAGAGATGATATCCCACCAACGTTTGGTATAATCACATAACATGATGGTAGTGAGTGCGACTCTTCACTCTGGAGGCATCTCTATATGGTCAAGGATTGATTCCATTTCCTTTAGTCATGGCTCAGTAGCCCAAGGTGTGATATCCCTAGAGAAGGTGAGAGGATGATACTTTGGGAAATCCTGAGTTAGTTATGCCATAGTAGGGACAGTTCATGGATTAACTTGAATAGACTGTATAAAATAAAAGAATATTTCATAGAAATGAGCATTTTCAGCCAGTGGAAAATCAGTAGGAGGTGCCTTATGTGGAACTACATGAGGTACTACAGGTGTCTCAGGGACCACCAACTCTGGAGTATGCTCTTTACCACTTTTTTGTAATACAACATGGGGATGTCATGGTGACATAGCTATAAAATTTCCAAGAGCAATCCTCCGAAAATATTTATAACAGATATGAAAATAAACAACAGGAAAAAGGACATACTCAAGCCTCTCTACAAACTAGTCACACCTCTTTGTTTGTTATTGGAGGTAGGTCTAGGTGAATATATTACACATATATATTAGGATACATAAATTAATTCCCACTATTAGGTCAGGTCATGTTTAAGGTCTTACATGACACATTTGAGTACCCAGTATACAGAGTTTCAGATGAAATGTATAGAGGAAAACACACATTACATTGCATTTAGAATATTCATTTAACAACAAAATTTTTATTTTTAAACTTTAATTTATTTAAGTTCATTCTCATTTATTTGGTTATTAATATCATAATTTAGTTAATTACATCACCAATTCTAATTTATAGAAGTTATCACCCATTAAATCTCCATTGAAATTCATCAATCAAACAAACTCACATGGAATAATTAGTCAATTGAACCAATTATGTCATCATGAGAAACACCAACATGCTGTAATACATAACAATCAAGGCACCACAACATCCACATTAAATCTAGGAAATGAACACTAAAAAGTAGATATTGAATGGCATAATGCATGATGTTTAGATCCTAGAGTGACTAGTATGATGCATGAATTATACAACCTAATATATCTAGTGAATGGTAAAACAACCCATAATAATAATAATAGGAAAATAGAAAAACAAAAAACAAGTGCCTCACAAAATGGTGAAATCCATGAAACTGTAACAGGATAAAATAGTAACAACATTTACCCATCCAAGGTAATTTGGGTTTCCTCTGTATGTGGGTTAGCTACTCCCAGGAAGAGCCTAATTACCAAATCCCAATATCTTAGTATCCATTCTAATCCCAAATAGTAATACAAAAAGAAATAGGGTCTCTGATACCAATTTTTAGTATCCTACCATGGGTACCACTTAACGGTGCCCTGAGAGGGTGATAAATAAGTCCTCAAGCATGCCTCCCCGTATGCCAGATGCTACCGACTAGTAGTGAGGTCCTAGGATGTGTCTGTGGGAAGAATATTCCCTCATTAATCCGAGTGAAGTGTAGTAATATATATATATATATATATATATATACACAGACATATAATAAGAAGAAGCAGAATTAGACACTGTATGATCGTACCAGTAACCCGCCATAACATAAATACTAATATCAAACATATAGACTCAGAATAGTAATAATAAATCAAGCAAGATCAATAAATAACTAGAAGAATCTAAATAAAAGGTAGATACCAAATGATGATGATTATCAAAAATCTATACAAAAATTATTATATGGGAATCATGGGATACTTTCATATACCACATGCTATACAAAATACCAAAAGGACCAAAAAATGCTATAACTAAGATTATGCTCATAAGCTCAATCCTCTACTCCCATACTCCATCCTATAACTATAAATCAAGAATAAGAAGATAGCCTCTCCCCTTTATCAATACCTACAATCATGAAGTCTTCTTGGGTACCAAAGATATCCCAAGAAGGATGTGATATGTAATCTCAGTATTACACCACCAATGGTGTCTAAAATAATGAATTATAAACAATATAAGTGAGAAGTGTGCCATAAAAAATATTAAATACAAGGAATTAAATAAAAAAGTGTATAAGACATTGGAACAGGTTCCTAAACAGATACCTGACCAATTCTACTTGCTTCATCCTAAGACAGAATTCCAAACCAAGGGAACCTGATACAAGTAATAAAGTGTATACATGGGGAATCATGAATTACATAAAAAGTGGGGACTTACCCCAAGCATGTGATTTGTCTTGGTAGATGCATCCTTAGTACATAAATTATTCATGCTCATAATTTAAATAGAAAGGCATCACACATAATCCATAAAAGGAATACATAAAATCTAGTAACAACATCTTTATCCTCTCTAAGGAGATCTATAATGAATCCCAAGGGTCAATACAAGATCATTAGATATAACCAATACCACATAGTTCATCCATAGTGACCCATAACTGCATCCCATGTATCACTCTTAGTGTGGTAACCTTTGAGTCCGTATCGGTTATCTCACATAGGAAAAAAAGTATCACCCAAGGCATTTCATAGCCATTTTCCAATGAGCCGATCCATGGATGATCCCCTTGGGAACCAATGTCACTCTAGAGTATAAATAATCCACCCCAAAAGTCCATCTAATTCAATCCAAGGGTCACTCTAGGCACATCCAATAGGTCCAAATACAGATCACGACGAGTCCATCTGCAACGTCCTTAAGTCGGGACCCATGTTATCTCCCGAACCATAAGCAGGTTAAGCATAGAAACCCATATCACATAATATAAAGTCATTTTCATGTACAAAAAAACTAAATAATATATCCCAATCATTTTATCCAATCCATGAATTTTTTTCATAAGATATATGGAAATAATCACAAGGCATAATAAATATATAAGGCATAAGGCACAAGGCACAAGGTATGAGACATAAGAATAAATAATAAATAAATTATTTTGTATCATTAAACCATGGAATCAAACATAGGAATTAAAAAAATTGCATAAGAAAATAAACAGGAGCATGATCATCATGCTAAGAGGTGAAACTCAAGGCTTACAATTCATCATAGGTCATTTCATTAATTATGTCATTAATTAAAAGTGAAGAAAACACCCTCACCTGGAGGTTAACATATCAAAGATTAGGAAAATAGGCCTTTAGGGTGGGAAAACCCAAGGGGTTTCTCCCAACAAGGTGAACACCCCAAAGATGGGTTTCACTATAAAACAAGGTTAAAAAAGACATGAGAAACTAGTTATATTAATTTTTTAACATTTTAATGGCATCACCACAAGGGAACGGAATGCGAAACCACATCGCACATTATAAAAGTAACAAAAATATTTGGAAAGAAGTAGACCACCTAGCTTAGTACCATATAATACCACTAGTCTGTTGGCAGCCCTCAAATCATTCTAGAATGGAAGATATCAAAGAAATGGACCAACGCCTAGAAAATAAGGGAAAAGAGAATTCACCTAAATAGAACAGTAGATGAAGATAATAACTATAAATAGAATGGATATTATTGAAGATCTTACCTCAAGATTTTCGATGTATCTGATGTCAAGTTATTTGGATGAAAAATGGAAGAGATATCAAGAAACCTATGGATAGAAGGAAGGGAGCTTCATGAATGAGGAGAAGGAGAGATGGTTCACTGGAGAAAAATAGGTAGAATGAGAGGGTTGAGGTAAAAATTCATTATGGAAAAAATGAAAATTCAACCACATATAAAGGGGTGCACGGTTTGGCCACACGGTTGGAAAAACCATGTGCCAACCATGCACCAATCCATTATCCCAAAAGTTTTCAACCTCACACAGACATGCGCATGGGGTCGCAATATTGATAGAAAACCATGTTTCCCCTTACACCCTAGTGTTTCAAGATTAATGGTTTAGGGAAACTATGTAGGATGGGACACACAGTTTATCCTAACCGTGAAACCTAGTCTCTTTCTCCCATTTTCATGGCTTCGGGATCCAAACAATCCTAGACATCCTTGTGAACTCCATAACTCCCATAGGAATCATTATTAGGTCCAAAACAAAGAAATAAAGCCAAAAACTAATGGTCCATACTTTTGAGAGAATCTAGGACATTAAACTTACACTCCATTGATGGTCTTCTTGGTGGTATGTCATTGAGAATAAAATACAATGATTAATACACATATAATAGTCAAAATATTAAAAACATTTAAAGAAAATATCTCATACTCATCCCGACCCATAAAAAAAATCCTACATCATCTAGTCTCAAAACCCAATTTTCCCATGCTAAGTTATGTACCACACATACCATATACATGCATGATCCATATTCCACTAACATTGATAATCACAACATAATAATCTTGAGTAGAATTAAACCAAGAAGGTATATTAGAAAACACGATATAGGTTTTTTTTATACTTAAAATAGCTAAACCCCATAACATTTCTAAGCTATGACTAAAATGGAGCCATAAGTACGAAACACATTTCATGTGAGTACTACATGCCTAACAAGATGAATTAGTACCACCTATCAAATTTTAGGGTTAGGATCCAAACCTAAAATCAATAAAATAAAAATACCACATTTATCTAAATCAAATTGCTCAAATGAAACCCTAAAATCCAAAAAAATAATAATCCTTGTTTCCTTGGTAACTTGTAATTTATTCATTCTTGTGATGACCATGAAAATTAAATGACATCCATCCCATGTTTTTATATATCCCTAAACCTCCATATATGATATCCTAAATAACAAAAGAAAGTCATTTAGTACATTTTTTACCAACTTTCTCTAATACCACTTTGTAGATTTCCCTTCAAAGAATGTTTGAATAACACCCAATACAAAGACCCACTGACCTCAGGAATTCCTCCATGTATGCTAACAGTTTTCAAATGTTAGTGAAGGTCTAAGGGGTGATAGTGGGGAGAATATACCCCCTGGAAGTAAAACCACAACATTTAGAACTAAAAAAAAGAAAAATAATGAAAACCAAATATGATATAAAACCATATCACAAAAATAAATCTACCAAAATAAATGTAAAAGGTATAACTAACATATTATACTAGATATAAAATAAATAACATGATAAATATTAATTAAATCACATAAAACATGTCCAAAATAGAAAAAGATGACACCCAACTTGGAACTGAGAATCCACATAGTCACTCTCCAACTGAAGACATACATCATGTTTCAAATCTGAACCTCCATATTCAATAGAATCCTGATAATAATTCCCATCCCATTTAAATTCCATGAACCATAAATTTTTTACATGTCCCATAGGACCCAAGTAGGGTGTGACTATAAAATGAGCAGGCCACCACAAATGGAATTCCTAAATAATATGCATATATATATATATAAGTGTGTGAAAATTGAAATAAATGGTAAGAAAATAACACCACTCAAACATTTATACCCATTCCTGACCATCTATGAGTGATTTTTTACATGATTTTCCTATACTAGAGTGGGATGTGATACTCATGGACCATCTTACGAAAAGTACCCATAACCTTCCAACCAATTTCATTTCACAAAAAGTCACATACCAACTCATAACCAATGTTACCATCCTGAGTTATCCATAATTCCTGAAAATCACTTCCACATATCACGAATCACACACCATGGTCAACCATTTCCCATGGTCATTTGAACCCTTTACTGACTACCGACTCAATATACCAACAAACCCAAAAGTTTGGAAACACCTATTCTTTTCCAACCTCAATGCATTATCCCCAATATATCCCATATACATGGAAATAATAATTCAACTAACTGGTGTTCTTAATCAATCCTAAGTTCTCATGTCCTTATATGATGTATCCCTTCTCTAAAATGATGGTTAACACCATCATATGTAATCCAACCAATCTATAGAACCAGTTTTCAAAATAATGTCATGTGACCTTTCAATTGTAGACATGACCCCAATGACATATACCTCACACTAAGAAGAAATAACTGACAAACTATGTCTACAAACTATGGAACTTCCATCTCCATCCACAAAAATAGTAAACACCATCCACATCACACCAAAAAAACACATTGCTCCATCACTAGTGGTCAAAATCACCCATAGCTATGCTGGTTACATGTAATGTCCCGGACCTCTCCGACCCATTCCTTTGTCAAAAAGAAGGTCAAGAAGTGTTCTTTAGGGTAAAATGGACTTTTCCCACACTTTCCATAATTTTGAAACTACACGCCGTGTAGTTTGAGTACACGCCGTGTACCCCCTTTCGGGGTATACCCCGTGTTGGTGCCGTGTCCTTGCCATGTGCAATAAATGGGTGCACGCCGTGTGACCAGTTCTACACGCCGTGTAGTCCTTCCCCGCGTATGCGTTACCAGTCAACGACCGTGTACCATGTTGGAGCCATGTGCAATAAATGAGTACACGCCGTGTGTCTAAACTACACGCCGTGTAGTCCCTCCCCGCGTATGCGTTACCCTCAAACCGTGTGTTGACCAGTCAACGGCCGCAGAGCCGTGTTGGAAGCCGTGTGGAGACCGTGTGAAATAATCGAGTACACGCCGTGTACCATAAAGTACACACTGTGTACTTTTCCTTTTCTTGCCTATAAAAGGAGGGGTCCCCTCCTCCTTTCAACTCACCCCTCTCCTCCCCTCTCCTCTGAGTAGAGCTCTCCCAAGAGACTCGAAGGATCTTTCTTCCATAACTTCTTCATCCGAGCTCCAATTTACGATCCGTCAGTGGCCACAGGATTGTAATGACGAGGCAGAACTTTTGAGTTTGGATTCGTTGTCTTTACTTCAGCCTTTCCTTTCCGGTATCCACCCGAGGAGGTTTTTCCAGGACCCGACAGAAGTGACAGACGCCGACGGACGTCTTCTAAGGTTGATCTGGGGGAGTGTTGCGATCAGAACCTGTTGAAGTAGGGATCTTACCTTCATCTCTCTAATTTGTTCATCATGCGGGGTGGGTATCCTCTTGTTTTCACGAGAAACAGTTAAACCATTAAATAAAGATAATAACTAGCTTATATAATGGGGATAGGAAGTTGTGATTGCTGTTACTTTATATCCTGTGATATTATGTTGTGAATTGAATGAGCTTCTACCTACTGAAAATCATGGTCGTTGGGGGCCTTTTATTACGCAATTAAATGTTTCCCTCTCCTTCTGGATTTTTCTTATGGATGGAAACCTTGTGGAATTTGAAAATTGGTTAATCACGTAAAGTTGGTTGTTTAAAATCTGGAACCCTTGTGTGATCACCCTGGTTAAACAAAATAGAATAATGAACATGTGGGTGTTGGGTTGGATAAGTGGCATGTGATGGGGGTGTTTTGTGGGTTGCTGTGGATCGGGTGAGCAGCGGGGCTGCGGTTGACTTGGTTGTGGGTTGGTGTGAATGTTGTGTTGGTAACGGGCAGCGGGGCTGCAATAATGGTATTAAAGGGATAATGATGTACGGTACGGTTGTGGTTATGGTGGTTAGAAGTAGGGCTACAGGGATGGGTTTAAATGTGAACAGGCTATGGGTTGTGAATATTAAATAAAAGTGGAATAGTTAATGAATGGTGGGGCGTGGTAATGAAACGAAAATAATAATCAATGGGGTTAGTTGGTTGATAAGAAGGACTTTGTTGTGCTGCTTTTTTTCCCTCACTTGATTTGTGGATGGCAGGGATATATTTACAAATGATTGATGTGGTTGGTTGTGGATAGTTACCCAGTAGTTAAGGAACTAAATAAACTATTTCTACTAAAACGTGAAAACCTAAAGGGGGTTGGGATTGTTTGTTGTATGCATACATTATGGTAGCAGTGTTGAGGCACGTGCTTAGTTTTCTGTTTAGAAGCCATAGGTTGGGCTGTGTGTTTGATATATATATATATATATATCTGTATATTTTTGTGTTTTATCGCACCCCACCCATGTTGATCACTTAGTTCCGAACACTCCCATTTTATGGGAGAGGGTGTTTTTCCCTTAGTTACTAGCTCCTTCCTGCTCCTTCTCCCCTAGGCTGTGATGGCTTGAGGTGACCTTACACCTAAGACTCTTTGGGTAGGTTTCCATTGGGGTGGTTTTAGCCCATGACTCTTCGGGCAGGTTCTACTGTTTCCCAAGAATCTTCGGGATGAGGCCCGGGTGTGTGTGGGCGGGATATGTGGATGTGAGGCCTAGGTATGTGCGGGCAGGATACGTGGATGTGAGGCCCAGGTGTGTGCGGGAGGGATACGTGGTTGTGAGGCCTAGGTGTGTGCGGGCAGGATACATGGATGTGAGGCCAAGGTGTGTGCGGGCGGGATACATGGTTGTGAGGCCCAGGTGTGTGCGGGCGGGGAGAGTATGGCAGCGTCAGGATGTTCATCGTGAGGAAGAGAAGCTAACTAAAGGGAAATGGTGTGGGGTACCCAATAATCTTGTTCTTATATACTACTACTACCTGTTGTGATTGTGTTTAGGTGAGTGTGGCTGGTGAGGTTGGGTGGATAGAATTTCTTGCTAGGTTTATTCTGTTGTTCTCACGAGACATTAGGATGTCTCCCCACTTGTTCACGAGAGATTTAGGTTTCCCTACTGAGTATACTTGTATGCTCACCCTGCGTTTACTTTCAGGTTTCCAGGAGGACTACCAGGGCCGTGCGGGACCCTACTAGTCGGACAGTTAGAGTTGCTGCAGTTTTTTGTACTTGTTTCCTTTTTGGTATTGTACTTTGAGCTTTCTTGTACTTGTACCTTGTTATAAATTTGTTGAAACATGCATGTGGGTTTGGTTTGGGTTTATTTCTATACACTTTCTCTTTTCCTTTTTGGTGGTTGACTTGTCCTATTTCCCAATCCTTAAAAATAAAAAAATGGGTAATGCCTCCCATATTTGTGAAAACTCATACCCTTGGTGCTAGTCGCCAACCCGGGGCCTACTGGAGGTAGGACTCAGGGGTCATTATCTCCCTTTCACCATTGCCAGCTCAGGAGGGGAATCTTTGGTGGGAGGGGGTTGTGACATTACACCCATTACATTCATAAGGAACCACATCAACCATCACATCACAAGGAAATTCATCTACAACATGTGGTATCAATCCCATCAATTGAAAAAATTATAAAAACAATTATACTAAGATATAATCTATAAAAAACTGGTAATTAGCTGGGTTTTCTTAAATCATGGATAAATTTTGATTTAGCTGTGATTTTTTATCCAGGTTTTTGAAAATCATGGCTAAAATTTAATTTAGTTAATTTAGACATTTTTTCTTAGTCATGCTTTAAAATTTCAATTATATTTAACTTTTCCATGTTTTAAAACAAGGAAAACTTATTCTCTTTTAGAAGATGGGAATTTTTTAATCAGACATGTTTTTTATAACATGATTGAATTTTATTTTAATCATGTTTTTAATGTGACGTGATTAAATAAGAATTTAAAAGTTAATATATGTGTATATACATAATTTTTTTCATAACATCTAAAAAATGTTATTTTTATAAAATTAATATATATATATATATGAACATATATAAATACGCACAAAGATGCATACATATAAACACACACACACACATACATCAAAACATAATTACAATTAATTAATAACAACTAAATAAACGATCATTGATAATAATTGATTAAATATGTGAATATATATGTATATATATATATGTGTGTGTGTGTAATAATATTACAAATTAAAACATATAAATATATATAAACATATAAATATCTTCATAATAAACTATACACACACACACATATACATATATATAAATATATTAATATATATGTGTGTTTGTGTATTAATTTATAATATATATAAAAATATATAAATTTATTTTAATATATACAAAAATTAATATTGTAATATATAAATAAATATAAAAACATATAAATAAATAAATAAATAATAATGATATAAAATATTGTTATTATAAGACACACACACATAGATACATACATACATAATTATATGTCAATTTATATATTAATCTATATAAGAATATATAAATTTATAATTATATTTATATTAAAATATATATTAATATTAATAATATTACACAAATAATTGCCTTATATTGTGATAAAAAAAATTATTTATATAAAATTGATATTCATATACATACATACATACATATAAACATACAAACACAAAATATAAAACATGATTATAACAAATTAATAATAATTAATTAAGTTATTACTAATATATATAAGTGTATTTATATTATGTTATATATATTTATGTCAAGCTATATATTGATATATATATATATATAATTTAGTAATTTATATATTAATATGTAATATAAATATTAATATACAATTACTCATGATAATATATATATATATATATATATATTTATGACATATAATAACATATATTATCACACATATATGTAACATATAGTTACATATATGTTAATATATTGTTGAAATTCTTTTTTTTCATGTAAGGATGAAAAGTTTTAGAGGGAAAACCCTCAAGAAAAAGAGGGGTGAATGATATGGATCACATGCTCTCCTAGGTAATATTGTCTAAGGCCTAACCAAGTGGTTCCACATAGGTCCAGCCTGCATGACAACATCACTATACAGGTACATACTATGTGCTAGTGCCACCATGCAGGACCTAGACAAGCACACCCAAGAGATTCGCTTAAGTGACACCTTCACGATGACCAGTGTGACACACCTACTTGTTAAACTGAAAAATGGACCTATGAAGATGATTTACTTCTCACGAGGTCCCGAAATTTCCTATAAATAGGACCCTTGATCTCCTCATTTAGAATAACTAGAATATCAGAAGAATCCTTGAAGCTCTTCATGCCTCAATCCTTCACCCAGGATCTTAAAACTATCTAGGTAACTCTAAAAAACCCAAGAGAATAGGGAATTAATGGGAATAATGGGATTATATTTCCTCTAGTGTGTCAAACACAAAACAAATACATGGTGATACACTTCCCCTATTGGAAAAGTACTAGCATGAAGGTCTCCTCCCATACTCAGGGCCTACGTGAGACCCTTCCTGGGACACCTAAGGAAACCCTTAGAGCATAGATAAAGGCCTCAATAAATTGTTGTTTCCTAGGATGTACATCATTGAGAAGTCACTTCTATATCACGCTGGTCCACCCTATGAAAATCACTTCCAGTTTGTCCAAGACTACCCTGAATGAGACTTATTTAGCTGGTCTAGGCCATACCTACACGGGCCTCCTTCTTCTTACCCATGCATCACCTACGTGAACCTCCTTTTAGAACTCCTTTTATACCACTCATGGTAGAGAATATATTCCTTTGGATTCCTTTTTTAGGGGGACCAAATAAAAAACTCCACTGAGGCCTCCATATTTTCAAGATCATTGTAAAAGACACACCATCATGTCTCCCATCTGGTTGTTCATTCCCTCAGTAAGTGTTGTCCCACACATTTCCCACATCATGGGAAGGGTTCACATGGTGTTTAAAGTTGTGCATCCCCTCGGTAATGGGAACCCCAACCTTAGTGGCAGTGCCATTGGTCTCCCCATTTCAGAAGATGAGGGCTAGTGCCTTTTCTTTCTCTCAGTATCTCTTAAATAGGGATAAGGGAATCCCTCCTAGAGTATTCCCTAACACATACAAATTTAATCGAAATTTTTAAATGTTTTTGAATTAACATATAATGATTTTAAATGTAAATACCCATACATTTTAATTTTTTATTAAATATTGGGTAATTTGAAATGTTGAATTGAAGTTTTTTGAAAAGAATAAATTAATTAGGAGTTGAAAGAGGGATTTTATTTTATGAATTCCATTGAATTTGTGTTTATTTTTGTAGGATTTATGTTAAAAAATTGGACAACTGGAGGTTAGACCTCAATCGAAGGCCCGTAATCCACATAGGTAGTTCCATAAGGGCACCCAACTAAGTAGGCTATGGAAGGGCCAGCCTCAGAGGCAATATGAATGGGAGAATCAAGCCTATTCAGTGAACCATATGGGATCAAGATTGTGGGTATCATATATGGGCCAAATACCCAAAGCACCATCCCATGGTGGTGAAACCCATGAGGTGGTGGGAGGAGAGCATCGCCAGGATGAGGTGGTCTAAAATGGAAGGTGGGGGTCCTCTGACCACTTCATGAGTTCATTGTTGGGTGATGTAGGGATTTTTTACATAAATAATTGTGCCCCATATTTTTATTTCAATTTGGGACATTGGACGTTCAGGGTGCTATTAAGTTTTTGCTAAAGTGATGCTATCTCACTTCAATCCCATGACTCCTGCCCTTGAACACAATGCTCATCCACTCTCCACCGCTCACTGCCCTCAAAGACCATCATCCACCATAGCTTCTACCAGATACTACCATGAACACCACCCATGAAGATTAGGGTTGATATAATTTCCCATTCCTCTCCTCCACACCACCTTCCATTAACCTCTACACTCTTGACCGAACACCATGATTCCTTTTCAAGGTTTTATCTAGCCATTTCAAAGTCTGTAAGAAGGAATATATATAGCCAACACCTCTGAATTATTCCAATCACCCCTACATCCTAAATATTCCATTTTTACCAAATGTGGTTCACGAGCCTATATTGAGGCCAACGGTGGCTATTGAGTCCTCGTTGATGCCAACAGTGACTCCTGAGTCACCATTAATGCCAATAGTGGATTATGAGACATCGTTGATGCCAATGGTGCCTCCTGAGTCACCGTTGATGAAAAATCATAGTCAATACATTTTTAATTCCAACAATGACTCCCGAGTCACCATTGATGCCAATAGTGGATCAAGACATCATTGATTCCAATAGTGACTCATGAGTCATTGTTGATGTCAATAGTGACTACTCGAGTAACCGTTGATTCCAACAGTGAATCCCAAGGCACCGTTGATACCAATGGTGGCTCAAGACATTATTGATACCAATGGAGACTCACGAGTCACTATTGATGCAAATGGTAATCCTTAATTCACTATTGATTCCAACGAGGACTCATAAGTCACTGTTAAATTCGATGAAATATCAAAAAATAAGCACCCTCACATCATCAGCCACTCACTCCACTGACCTCCGCAACTTTTCTCTCACCAGCTACCACTATAAGATACTGGAAGATACCATTGAAGCATTAGAGAAGATCTGTCTAAATCCATCTCCCACTGGAATGACTTTATTCCATCACTAATCATCTCAGTATCCTTTTCCAACCACTATGAATCCATTTCAAGCTTCATCTGGCCACTACAAAGGCTAGATAGAGGAGGATCTTAGAGGAGATCCACCACCACATTCCATACTCAGATTCCACATCATTAGAGCCTAAGTCTCCATGCACAACCCATGAAATCCATGACCACAAGACATGAACCATGTTGGAGGATTGCCTATTAGATCTGTTCTTCACTAGAAAAAAGAAACACCCTAGTTTCTCAGGGCATCTTTTAAAACCAAGTGATCTATAGGATGATATTGATTTATTAAAAATGGGAAATTTAATTAATATTTTGAAGATCCTAAACCACTGAGTGTTTGAAGTAGAAGTCAAATCCTGATCATTTCCTATAAAATGAGGAGCTTCACACTTCATAAAAAGGATTACCCAAAGTAAGAAATACCCACCACTACTATATAGAATTTATTTTTATTGTTTTATTTTATTTCTGCTTCTATTATGTATTATTCCTTGTTTTCATCCATTGTTTCCTTTTTAATATAGGGATATACCCTTTATATGATTTTATGAAGGGTAGGTTACCTGATTGTAACACTATATCCTTAGTTATATAAAATTATATTGTCTCATTTGGTTTATTAAAAGGTTTTAAATTTATTAACTTAGAGTTTTAATAGGATGCGATTTTTTTTTGTTACAAATATGGGAATTCATAAAATTTCATTGATTAAATAATTCTCTTCTCCCTCTAATTAGAATTAGATTACACTAATTAGGTGATCCAATGTAATAGAGATAAGTTCTTAGTGATTTATAAACCCTTGGGAAAGACACAATTGGCTAATTGAAGCACTTAGTGTATTCAAATCCCGATTTAAAATTTCCTAAGTGATCTATGGGAGATCCACTATGCCTTTCACAATTAGAAGGAGAATAGTCTAACCAAGGAAATTGGGAGTACTATTCTCACTATTAACCAATTTTTTTTATCAAGGTTAGAAAAGGGTAAATAATTATTTATCCATTAATTAAACTAATTAAGAAAAAAAATATTCAACTTCAAAGGGTCCATGATAGCATTACATAAGGTAAACTAAACCTAAAATCCTGTCACTCTTATCTAAATTGAATTTTCAAAATCCAAGTCCCTAGAATCATAATCATTAAAATTATTGATTTTTAATTTACTATTGAATCTGTGAAAACAAGATTCAAAACACCACTCTTGGGAGATGACTTAGGTCATACATACAAATACACCCTTAGGAGGAAACAAATAACTATTACCACACCCCATGATTGGTTGGTGTCAATACCATAGTCTTTCTTTAAGTCCATATCCATATGGGTGCATAATTCCTGACCTTGGTTATGAAAATAAGATGGGATATAGGCACATTAATGCCCTTTATCTCTTCAGTAGCCCCAAACTTGTCCACTAGAATATGAAGGTGATCATATGGTTTGTAAGATCTTCCAACACCTCTTGTTTCTTACGTCGATAATGACTCATCTAGGTTTATATGTTAGTGATGATCATGACATCCACATGATCAAATAAATATCTTGGTAGATAATCCCTTTTTAATATTTTCTTCTCATATTTCCTGAGGACCTTCATTGGAGTGGGTCCTCAAAGCCATGTATCAATCTTAAAGAGACATACCCTCTAAAAGAAAATCCTTCAGAGGGACTCCATAGGTATGGGTACTCAAATCCATGTATTCATCTCAAAGGGAAATATACCCTCTGAGACAAACCTTCACAGGGCCTCCATAGCCGTGGTTCCTCAAATACTTGTAACCATCTTGAAGGGACATATCCTCTATGAGAAAAAAATTTCCCAAGGCCTCCTTCATAGGTGTAAGACCCAAAAATTTGAACTACATGGGATTTGATTCCCATCCAAATGGGATATATAGGAAGCCTCCCTAAGGTTCAAACCCAATAACCCAAACAATAACCCTAATATTCTCTAGTCCAAATTCTCAGTTATGTCATATCCAACATTAGAGACTACTTATCTTATAGGTCCCCTGGGTTGCTTCAGTGTAAGTACCACACCGTTTTTTAAATAGTCACCTTTTTCATAGACATCATAGTCAAAATATGTAAAAATGTATGAAAATGGTTTTTCTGTATGATGTTAAACTGCATGGTTTGGTTTTTGTCACATGATCTTAAAAGGTATGATATGTCCCATTAAGTGGAACCAAACTATGTGGGTTCTGAATCCTTTATCAAGGATACATAGGTTTACCATATCATGGGTCCAATCCCGATACCAAAAAATCTCTCTCAATCCTAAATGATGATAAATTCCAAATCTCTATCACTATATAGATTAAAATAAGTGTCTTAATAATTAACGACCAAATATTATCTAATTTGAGAAAAATTCCTCCATCAATGAAGAACCTTAGATATATACTAATGATTCTAAATTCCATACATGATATTAATTAATTGTTAACATGAGGGAGTCACATGTTATATTTAGGAATTAATAAAGGATTAATGAATATGTATTAAATCTATAATAGAGTGCATTAGTAGGAAACAATTCCCCTTAAAAAAGAAGTGATGAGCCCAACATCCCATCCTATTGACCAATGCGAGTCCCTAATAATTTTTAGAGCCATTTACCAATGTCCACTTTACTTTGGAAATGAGGTTCATGTCCTGAATAAGGGTCTATTTAGTGTTTTTGGTTCTATGAAAAAAATCCATTAGAATCTGTTTGAAAATTTTAAACCTGAAGTGAACGATTGTGCAATATTCAACCCCCTACAATCTACCATCAGGCACCACAAACTTTCATCATAAATAAAAATGGTGAACCTGATGTGAATTATTATGCAATATTCACCTCCCTAATTAACCATCGAGGACACATAACTTTCATCAGAAAAAAAGGTTAACCTGATATGAATTCATAACCTAAATGACTATGTCTATTACATGTCACCCCCTTTAGTGCTCTCAAAAACATGAAAGTGGCCACACATGGGTCTAAAAAAATCAATTATGAATGGGTCTATTTATTAAGATATTTCTTTAATGAATTTTTCTTGATTGTGTTTATCATGTATATCCAGGAACATTATACAAGAGGTCCCTTAGATCCAAAAGGCATCTTACCAGCTCAAGTATAAAAATGATTTAGCTACCAAATAATATGGGTCCTCATCTAAGCTATTGGAATTTTCACCGACCAATCTTCTTCAATGCTGAGTCTCAAATAAATTGGTTTGGGAGTACCGCATTAATTGTACTATCCTATAAGAATCTGGGTTTTTGTACGAGGTAAAAATCCTTTTCTATTTAGTTTTAATGGATTGTTATGTCTTTATGTACATTCCCCAGTCTGATTGTGGGTATTTTAAAGGTGTTTGGGTGATTTTTCAAAGCCTGAAACCAAGTTTTGGGCTGAAAATGGCCTGGAACATAGTTTTTGCACAACCTGCATACGGTTAAGATAACTGTGTGGGAGGGGAAAATAGCATTCACATGGTTAGGAAACCATGCAGTAGCGGCTGCATGGTTGTGCTAGATGTCTAAAAAGTTGTAGGTTTTTAGTAGAATCTTTTCACACGGTTACCACACGGTTAGTAAAACAATGCAGGGGTAACCATGTGAAGTTCCCCTTTGAGGCAATGAGGTGTACATAGTTTCTGCACAGTTTGGGAAACCGTATGGGGAAACTATGCAACCCTATTGTGTGAGTTTTTTTAAAATTTTATTTAAAAAACTAAATTATTTTTTAAACCAAAATAGGGTTTTCTCCTCAATCACACAATAGCCCTCCCGTGGAGATGTCCTTTGGTGACTAACCTAGGAATCAACCCCAGATCTCCATTCGATTTCCATTTTGATCGCTGATCATCTCATCAGATCCACAATAGTAAGTCCTCAATTCCTTTTTAGCCATTCTGGATTCCATAGAACAACAACATTGCTATTTGATTTTAGTCTCATATTTCCTAATATCCCATTCTTCATCCATTCTTCATATTTCTCCTAAACTAGGATGAATCAGGACTTGATACTGTAAAATATCTCTACTACCGAGGCAAGGTAGGTGGTATATGCTTTATTTTGGATTTTTGGGTGCTTTTCAGGCATTTGAACTTTTCTTCCAACCATCAGGCTCTCTGATGAGGCCTCATTTTTGAGAGAGTTTCTTTTATTAGCTGTAGTTGGACCTAGTGAGGATTCCCATAGGTTCTATTTAGGTGATTTGGCACTCGTTTTTCATTTCAAGGTTACCCATGGTGTGCACCTTAAGGAATTTACTAGTTTATGCCTATTTAAACCGCCCAAGGGATGTTTTCTTGTGCTTTCCTAGGTATAGGAGCCTTTTTTATGCCTTAATGGTTTGAATTAACTTCTTAGAAGAAGTAATGTCTCCTTTCATAGTGATATCTTGTGACTCCATACCTATGTTGATATTTTGGCTTAAATAAAATGGGTAATATGGATGGGTATACATATATAAATGTTTAATGGCATGATAAAGTGGATAATTTGGGATGGTAAGACCATATGATTGTAATGGATAAATGGATTTAATGAGTGGGTGCACTCATGGATTACACTTGGTTATGTGAGTGGGTATAATCACATGGTTTTGAATGTTTAATTTTGAATGCTTGAATGAATGGTTTGATAGACACCATGGACTGCTCTCCATGGGTCTAGAATGTGGTAGTGGATGCCTTGAGTTGACTCTACACTTGGGTATTAATTCTGCAGGATGTATGGGGCCTTGCTACCCCATGGATCTGTCTTGCTTGGGATCACGTAGGACATGCCATTTCCATGCTTCTAGAACCCAAACTAGTTCCTAGACCTATTTTCCACTGGGACACCCATGGGACTCAATATGGATGCCTTGGATGAGCTCCTTAGATCTGGCCCTTTATTGTCTAGATATAATATATGGATGCCTTGGTATGTGACACCTTTGATCCAACCCTTGGAGCCTACTTTTCACTATACGACTTGGCCGTCAAATTCTACTTTTTACTACATGGTGTGGTCGTGGGACTCTTGACTTCTTTATATAGTGTGGCTTTGGGTTTCTTGATATGAATGGATGTACGGTGTGGCTGTGTGACTTGATTAATTTTCTATATCTACCTTGTTAGGAGCTAACTCTTTGTTGTAGGTTTCCCCGAGGGATGTTTAGTTTTACTTATTATAGTAGACCTATGACATTGGATTTCACTCCACTTTACTACTTTGTTTATACTTGATATAACTTGTATAATTTCTATTAGAACTGTATAGAACTTGGAAGTTTCCTACTGAGATATTTATCTCACACCCTATTTGGGCCTCCTTGGGGACCCAAAAAAATTACATGGTTGTAGGTGATGATAGGGGAAAGCACCCCAGTACAAGTTTTTGATTGTGGATTTGAAGTAGGGGAGCAATAGGAACAAGCTAAGGTTTGCGATTCTACTGGGATACATTTTTGGTCTTTTTTTTTAAGTTTGGGACACTTGTATTTTATTTTACTACCAGGTACTATTTTGGATTATTTCTAGATACATGTATCATCTGCATCATTTTGTATATAAGACTTTCCTGGTTATTGATTTGTACTACTGTATTGTCTTATTTCTAACTGACATCTATTTATTACACTTATGCAATTTATTGTTTTTAACTTCCACTGAGATACTATGATAATAAGGGAATAGTCTCCCTATTGACTCACTTGGGCCCTCGCTACTAGTCAAAAGCCTCTGGCGTTTGGGTAGATGTGCTTGAGGCCTTGTAACCAAACATCCTTGGGGCACTGTTGAGTAGAATCTGGGCCTGGGATGTTAAAAAGTGGTATGAGAGGTGTTTCATTTTTGGTTTGAATTACTTTTTGGTGAAAATATACAAGGATAAGAAGGAAATGGGATTTGGTAATAAAATATTTCTGGGAGTAGCTACCCCGTGTATAGGTAAAATCCAAATAACCTCGAATGGATTTCTGATTTTCTAGATTTTGGATATTATAGTTGATTTGATTTCACTATTGGGTGACACACATGATTTATGATGTTACTATTAATGCAATTATGGGTTCTATTTTTGTTTCAACCTAATGAGATGAGGGTATGTCATATCATGCATTATATAGACACTTGTTAGAATCACATGCCATGCATTATGCCATGCCATTTAGGATGCATTCTTTATTTCATGCTGTTGTGATAGTTTGTGTGATAGTTGTGCCTAATGTTGTGTTAGTTTGGGTGAAGTATGTATAAAGGGTGATGTCATATTTCAATCCATAAAGTGCATGGTTCCTTATGAATTGGGAAATGATGTACTAATGGAATGAAAATGTTAAATGAAATTGATATATGTATGTTTGAATGGGAACCAAGTTTGGGTTCGTGAGGTGTTATGGGACCTCATGGATTCATAATTGGTAACCATTGGTGGAATTTCCTAGATGAGTAAATGTGAAATGAGAATGGAAACTAGAAATGATGGATAGATAATTAACTTAGACCCAACTTTTGAGTGGGTAAGAGGCATAGTTTCTAGTGGTTTGATGAATGATATTTATAAAGTCCTGGATTTAGGAGCAGGTTATGGGTTTGACTTGGTTTCTAGGAGGGTTTTGACCTATCCTATTCTTTTGAGCATTTTGATTTGATGCTGTTCTTTTCTGAGGCGTGAGTTTGGAATTGTAGAGACATTACACCATGACGACCTATAGTGGTATGCTGTGTGAGAGGCGATGACCATATTTCAGAGACAATGGGCCTTGAGCTATTAGTTGATCCTCTTTTTGTTCCATATAAGGCACCAGGGGCTGTTCTGGACATAGGTGATGAGGCACAGTTACATGAAGGCTTCTTTAGATATATGAAGACCTTCTAGGGAGCACCGCAACCTACCATGTCTATGGTTGAGTTGATGTGGGTGTTCTAGTGGAAGAATCCTCCTAATTTTTTGGGGGATGGGGGTCCATATAATGTAGAGCTATGGTTAGAGATAAAATTATAAAATTTTGAGAATCTAGAGAGGCCTATTGAGTGGAGCGTCAAGATCATGACTTATATGCTACATGGAGCAGTGAAGCACTGATATGAAATTTTGAACTGGGATGATGGGTTGTGAGATATGGGTTGGACTAATTTCCAGACCTGCTTCTATGATTACTTTTACCCCAATACTCTGCGAGCAGAGCGGGATAGTGAGTTCATGCGTCTGGATTAGGGTGCGATGATAGTTATGGAATACACAACATGATTTATAGAGTTGAGTGTTTTGTGCCAATGTATCTTACTGATGAGATGTAGAGGGAAATACGCTTCAAGGAAGGTCTCAGAAATGATATAAAATCTCAGGTGAACATGTTTAGGCTCACTTCAATCACTAAGACTATGAATTATGTTCTGATCATAGAACAGAACCTAAGGGAATATGGGGGTATAGAATAGGGAAGTGTTGTTTCTCGCCCCATCAGATCTACATCTTTAGGCAAGAAGCACCATTTTGAGTCTTCCCATGAGGTTAGTGCTGGATAGCCTGTGGGTGTAGGCATCTTGGTGTTTTTCCATCAGTGTGGTAGGTGAGGCCACATGAATAATCAATGTGACCATGACCTAGTTGAGGGATGATCTTATGGCAGGATGGGGAACATGCAATGGTTTTGTAGGAACTTCCCTCTAACTGTGAGTGTTAGGGGGTTAGCTCCGACATTAGGATTAGGAGTAGGATCATCATCTCCACATCACACTGGGAGCTGGAGTAGTGTAGGCTGGTTAGGGAAATGCAGTGGTGGTTGTTGTCATGGTAGCAAGACACTAGGTTCTCAGAGACAGCAGGGTGGATTAGCTTAGGGTAGTCAGGCAGTGTCACAGGGCCATGGTATAAGCAAGAATTATTCTATACAATAGACCCAACAAGAGAAGGATCCTAGACTATCTATAGTGAGAGGTACGATCTTAGTACCTTCTACTATTGTATCTGCTCTTTTTGATATAGGTTCCTCTCATAGTTTTATTTCAACATGAGTGGTTAAAATCATCGGGCTTGTTGTTTTTCTTTATGTGGGTGTTTTGAAGCTAGAAAAATCATTAGGGGTTAGAATAGGTGATGTGTACCAGTGTATGGAGTGTTCCCTTGAGGTTGGGGGGTGTCACTTCGTTTGGTATCTATATGTCCTTGAGATGACAAGGTTTGATTTCACTCTCAGAATGGACTGGCTGGTGGATTATCGAGCGTATGTTGACTCCTATCTCCGGAGGGTGACTTTTACATCACCAGAGGGTGTAGTGTTTACTCAAAAGGGTGAGTGGGATGTCCAAGAAAGCATAGCTAGACCCAAGCATTATGGGATGGGCGGGATGACATCCTAGATTGCTAGTTTGTTTCCATATGATCAGGGAGTGTGTTAGGAGGACTTCCCTCCAGTGGTTGAGAACTTTAGGGATGTCTTTCCCAATGTATTTTCTTGTTTATCTCTTGATATAGAGGGGGATTTATCCATCTATCTTGTTCTAGGAGTGGCATTGGTATCCATTCCCCCTTAGAGGATGGTACAATGGAGTTGGATGAGCTCAAGAGGCAGCTAGAGGATTTGGATGAATTTTTTTATCATACCTAGTACTTCTCAGTGGGGTTCTCCCGTTCTTTTTGTGAAAAAGGTGGATAAAACTATTAGGATATGCATGGAATATTAGAAACTGAACTAACTAATGGTTAAAAACCGAAATATCTCTCCATAGACAGATGATATGTTTGATCAGCTTTGAGGAGATAGAGTGTTCTCAAAGATCAACTTGAGGTATGGATGTCACCAGGTGTATGTTAGACCTGCATACATACCTTATAAAACATTTCAGAGTAGGTATGGGTTATACAAGACTCTGGTTATGTTGTTCAGTCTCATGAACATGCCAACAGTTTTCATGGTGCTGATGAACCGAGTGTTCCATCCTTACTTGGATTCTTTTGTGGTGGTTTTCATGGACGATATCTTGGTGTATTCTCACAATGGATATGACCATGCCATAAATCTTGAGATTATTTTAAATACATTTATAGAGCATCAGTTATATGCTAATCTCACAAAGTACCACTTTTGGATAGATTAGATTCAATTCATGGGTCACATCATCTTGGATACAGGAGTGTCAATGAACCTAGAGAAGGTAAGAGTAGTAGTTTCTTAGGAATAACTCAATAAAGTTTTTTACATACAGAGTTTCTTGGGGATAACTGGTTACTATAAGAATTTTATTTAAGACTTATAATTCTTAGAAGCGTTGTTGACATGCTTGACTAAAAAGGATGTGAAGTTCATGTGGTCAGAGTCTTTTAAGATAAACTTTTAAGAGATGAAAGTAAGGTTGACATCATCACCAGTCCTGATACTTCCAGAGCAATGGAATAAGTTACATGGTGTACTTTGACGCTTCAGGTATTGGGATGGGGCAATGTTGATGTAGGCATATCGAGTCGTGGTGTATGGGTCTTAGTAGCTTAGGCTTCATGAGAGAAATTACCCTATGCATGATCTTGTGCTATCCGCAGTTGTTCACTCATTGTGTTATTGGTGGAATTATTTTTTGGGAGATAATTTTATTGTGTAAATGAACCATAAAAGTCTCAAGTATATATTTACGTAGCATAATCTAAATTTGAGGTAGAAAAGGAGGGTGGAGTACCTATAGTCCTTCAACTTCGAGATTTCCTATACGCTTGGTAAAGGAAATGCAGTGGCCGATGCACTGAGAAAGAGGACACAGATACTGGCGATGCATCATGCCAGTAGAGAGTGGAAACTTATGGTGTTTTTATCTGAGATACTTCTAGAGGTGAACGATAGACAGGGAAAAATTTTTCTATCATCCTTATCTGTAACCTCTACCATTCTAGGAAAAGTTAGGATGAGGCAGCTATCAAATTCTGAAGGCTTGGTTCTATTGGAGTGTGTTGCTGGTGAGGACCCTCCTTCTGATTGGATGGTAGGAAATGATGAAATCCTACATATCTATGGATGTTTTTGGGTTATAATTGATATACGTGAGGAGATGATGTGGGATTTTCATGCATCAGCTTGGGCAGTGCATCCCGAAGTCACCAAGATGTATCATGACTTACATCGCCAGTATTGGTGGATGGGTATGAAGATAGAAGTAGCTTATTTTGTTACGAGGTGTTCCACCTGTTAGCAGGTGAGGCAGAACATCAATGGATGAATGGGATTTTATATAAGTTACCTATCCTAGAGTGGAAATGGGATGATTTCATGATGAATTTTGTGATTAGTTTTCTGAGGTATCCTTGAGGTAATGATATTGTGTGGGTTGTTGTTGATAGGATAACGAAGGTCACTCATTTTTTTTCGATCAATGAGACCTTTAGTGTTGATTATATTGGAAGGTTATATATTAGATAGGTGGTATGACTACATGGGGTCCCACACACTATCATTTCAAATAGGTATTCTCACTTTACATCTTGTTTCTAGAATATTTTTCAGAGGGTGGTGGGTAAACAGGTGCTTCTGAGCACAATATATCACCCTCAGACTGGCTTCTAGTCAGAGTGAATGATATAGGTTCTAGAGGACATTCTATGAGCTTGTGTCCTATTTTTTGGGGGCTCTTGGGAGAGGTATATACCCCTAGTTTAGTTCACCTATAATAATAGTTATCAAGATACTATATAGATGGTACATTACAAGGATTTATATGGTAGGCCATTCCATTCTCTCCTATGATGGTTAGAGGCTAGAGAGGTATCTTATAGGGACCACATCTCATTCAGGATACTTCTGAGAAAATACAGTCGATACAAAACCATATGGATATAGTACAATCTTTTCAAAATTCTTATGATGATCACAGCAAATGACCTCTAGAGTTTGAATTTTGGGATCAAGTTTTCTTGTGTGTTTCACTGAGGTTGAGACATAGATGGATCAAGAGATAGGGTAAGATTTTACAACAATATGTTGGGCTGTTCAAGATTCTGGAGAGATTTGTATCAGTTGCCTATAAGTTTCAGTTACCTTAGAGTACTAATACATGAATGACATCTTCCATGTATCTCAACTGCACCACATTCACTCAGGCTCGTCTCACATTTTTCAGCCTGAGGAGGTTGAGCTTCAGGTTGATGCATCCTTTTAGGAGTATCCAATTTGTATCATTGATAAGAGCATGAAGGTTCTTAGAGGCCGATCATTTTCTCTAGTTTGGGTACTATGTGTTGGGAACAATTTGTGTATAATTTGTATTTGTTGTAAAAAGTTATCAATAATGTTCAAAATGAAGTAGAAAATCCAAATTTAATGGATATTGGTTTATGTGATGATGCCTAGAGAATTGTTATACATTCATATAATTGGATTCCATGCTTGGGAAATTCCTTATGTTGTTCAAATCATACAATTGTTGCAATGATCCTAAGTTCTAAGAACTCATGTCAAAGGTGACACAATTTTTACAACAATGAAGTATCATCCATTTGAGGATGATTTAATTACTTTGGGATTCATGCTCCAAAAATAAAATGAAGAAGAGGAAAAGAGAAGGAAGTGGAATGGTCTTGGAATTTGAAGGTGGTAGCCATGCGTGAGCTTTATGTTCTAAGGTATTAGTGCAATTTTATATTAGGTAACTATTTTTTATATAGTTAACTAAAAAATTGGGTAGCTAACCAACCCACTAGGATAGCCTCGACCAAGGGTACATGTGGGACTCTAGGTCAACAACACCCAAGAGAAGCCCACTAAGAAAGCCGACCGCATGCATGAAGGGCCATGTGTAGGCCTGCTAAAGCGCATATGGAAAATACCATTCATAGTTGGGATAAAGCTCATGCAGAGGGTGGGCACAGAGCGCACTCGAAGAGAAAATGATACAGGGCGATACTGTGGAGGGAGAGGGAGTAATCTGGGTAGTGGACAAAGTAGATTGATACATAAACCACACCCTAGTTGTGTTGAGGTTTCTATGTGGAAAAAATGGAAGTGGTTACTGTTCATCACTTAAAAAACATGGAAATGATCTCCACCGCACATCTCATCCATGCTCAAGATCTAATCGCAACTGTTCATCCATCCACAATTGGTGAATTTGAATTTGAGCCATCCGATTTCCACATGACTTAAACCAGCCATCGTCGTCATCTTCAACCTATCACCACCACTCGATGCCACTGCTACATACCAGAGTTAATGAAGAACCACACCCAGAAAACCATGCCTCCTCCTTTTGACATCGTAATTTCTGGTTGAACGAACTGAGACCATGCATGCAACTTGAATTGTGAATGCATGTGATATCTAGATGACGAAGGCTCGAACAAGGAAAAAGAAGTTGTCGAGGCCACATGGACATTCCATGATTGGATTTAAATGAATATTTTATGCATGCACATGATCTACTTGCATGAAAAGGAAACAAGACACAATATCTAGCATATCTTCACATGAGTTTGAAAATATTTAAAAGCCGAATATATTTGGCATTCAAAGTCCGAGTCTTCCACACATTCAAAGGGACAATATTTATAGTATATCTGCGGGATTTGAATGCAGAAAAAGATCCCATCTTTGACTATAAAAGGATAATCCCTCAAGCTGAGAAGAGGTTGCCTTTCATACACCCTAGAGCTCATGTTTCTCAAAAATAGAGCATCTCTGTTCCTGGTTCACAAAGAACATGTAGATATCCACAAGACTTCAACAAATACAACGCACTCATGAAGTGTCTCATGAAGTGTAACACCCTGAGATTTTATGAAAAATATTATTTTTAATTTCATTGATGTATTGTGTTGTATGTTACACCAAAAGGAGCTTTCACTACAAGAATCCATGACTTGGCATGCATTACACGCAATCACGACCTTCCATGATAGCGTGTGTTGTATGCAATACCGAGTTTCACTAAACAACGATATGTTATTAAAATATTATATAAACTAGCCGTTATGAATAGTAATACCCACTTTTTGAAATTTTATAAATTTTATCTTTAAAAATGGACTTCATTTTTGGATTCGGAATATCGAAATTAGCCTAGGGTGAATTTTTGGTATTTTTCTGAAAACTTTCAATTTTTGATGAATAGTGAAAACACTGGGTTACTATTTAAAAACCAAATTTTTATTTAAATAATTATTTATTTTATTAAAATTTATTTTAGGTCAAAATTGATACATAATACCGATATAAGTTCAATGTAATTCATTGGAGTCATTTTATAAAAATTTTAGATATATAAAAATTTTATTGAACTTTTCCCTGTCTTTTACCCACCTCCTAGAAGAATTTGAAAATTTACATAAAACTTAATTTTACCGCTTCTGTGAGTGGAATTTCAAAAATCCGAGAGACAAAATTAATATCAAGGAGTAAAATGTGGTTCAATAAGATAAAAATAATTTTTGGTGAATAGTAACTTTTTACTTTTATTTACCACAGTTAAAAGTAAATAGGGTAATTAAGGGTAAAAATGATATTATTATTACCCTAAAACATATCCTAATTCTATTGGATAAGTGTAATTCTACCAAAAACAACCTTATGAATAAAATATTACCCTTTAGGTCCACTTGTATTATATTAGGACATTTATTATTATTTTATTTAAAAAAGAGTTAAAATAGTTAAAATCAAAGTTTAATAACTAATTTTTTTTTAATATAGGGTTATACAAAAGATAAATTCTACTATAAATATTCATTAGAAATATAAAACAATTTCCTACCTAATGGTATTTTATTTTTTAATTTTTAGACATTAAATAATTTAATTTATTTATGACACAATGGTGATGCAGTAATTACCTAAATAATGAAATATTAAAATAATTGATATTATAAATACCCAAATAAATTTAATTTAAGACTTTTTTATGAATTAAACTAATTTTATAGGTTACTATGATGTGTTAGTATTGATTTAATTAACTTTTTTCGAACTAATCATGCTGTTATGATTTTCAAAAAAAAATCAATTACCAAATAGTGTCAAAATTGACATGAAATAGTTTTTAAAACAAATATTATATTATTAATTGTTATTATATTCCTAAAAATCCAAGGTTTGGAAAAATGACTTAGATAAGGTTATATATATTAATAATTAACCACTTGGGGTTTGTTTGGCTTTTTATAGTAAGTTTATTAACCATATAGTGTAAGAAAACAAGAAGACACGGTAAAAGTTAAATTATTTAACTTAGAGTTAAATCGAAATGATAAGGTTAAAATAGTAACCCAAACTTTTCTAAAACATATTGGTAGAGAGGATTTAGACCCATACCCACTTTATATTCGAAATAAATCAATTTGGAGCTATTATAAACCAAATATGACTTTATTATAAAATAATATTTTAAGTTTTTCCTAAGGTGCCCCTCTCCTCCCTTATAAAAGGGAACCTCCTCCCTCTCCTCTTCACAACAAATTGAGCCTTCAAGCTCAGCCAAAACCTACCCATTTCTCTTATACACTTCCATATCAACATGCTGGAGGTTCTGTTCTTCTCAAAAGATCAACTCTAGTCCCTTAAAAGCAAGCTTAAAGAAGGTGCGTCGAAGAAGAGGTAATCTCTTCTACCGATTCTTTCAAGTTTCTTTCTTCTTCAACTTCTTCTTATTTAGTTGTTTCATTATAAAGTAATAACATCAGTATCTATAATATACTGATATGTTATTATAAATATGAAACAACCCCATTTCACCTTCTATACATCCTACGGAAAATGAAATCACCGCACGTGCGTACGTACGGAATACCGTCTCCACACCGTGGTGTAATCTGTTTTTCCACCACCACATTACTTGGATGGGTATAATGGTGTAAAGAATAACTATATATAGTTATTATAATATCATACTGATTCTGAGATATTATATCATCCCCACCAATTCAATTAAATAATTATGGGAATGATATCATCGCTCGTGCGTACGTACGGATTACCGTCTCCACGACGCGATGAGATTCATTCTCCATGTTAACCATTAAAGAATGATTATAAAGTATATATAATGAATAATAATGAAATATATGACATGATAAAGCTACTGGATTTATGTATATATATATGTCATCTACTTCCATTCAAGTTAATAAGGAAAGGAAAACAACGTTCATGCGTACGTACGGTCTACCGTCTCCATGGACGGTGTATTTCATTTAATTTATCTATCTATTATATATATATATATACTGAATATATATTGGTATATAAATCATGATTTACATTATGGAAGTAAGTAAATCATGATATAAGTAATTATAATATCAAGAACAACAAGTCCAAACACGTATGATAAATAAAAAGATTTTACCCAAAACGCTACTATAACATGGAATTTACAAAAGAACGGGTAATATAAAGTCATAAGTGAACAATATATGATATCATAATGACGAATATGATTTTTAAATAAGTCAATGACATTATTTAAATCATTATACAGGAGGTTTGGAAACGTACGAAGCATATCAGACTTAAGGTAAGGGATAACTTTTCCAATCTCATTTTTATCCGAGATTGTTTATTCGTAAGTATTTACTGGGGTTATATTTATCATTCATGTCCCTATTTTCTAAAACTGTTTTCATGTATGTTTAATGTAATTTTTAACCATTTTTTACTTTTACCACATTTTATTGAAGTAAATCTTTCTTTTTTTTACCATACAAGGAACTTTTTGACTTTTCCGACAAAAGTATGAGGAGAATGTTTTTTTAACTTATACGACATGAACAGATTTTTACGGTTTCATATCACTTAATTTTGAAGAATATTACTCTACAAGTTTTCATGGTTATTTTCAATAAAATACTTTTCTTTTAAATTTTTTTGGCATTTTGTGAAAATAAAATTATTTTTAAGGAGAAAGGATATTTTCCTCAAGAATTCATTTCAAGTGTTTTATCAAAACTATTTTCCATCTAAGATGACATTATTTAGCATGTTTATGTTTCAATTATAATGTCTCTATTATTTACATGGTTTGATTCTTCTTATAATGAAATGATTTCCATTTGTTTTATATGGATTACGTTATGATGGGATGATGTTTATGATACCCATTTTATTCTTTGGGTTATGTTGAATGATTTATGTTTATTTTGTCGAAAAAGTAAGAATGATTTCAATATGAGATGGGTGGGACCTATATCTACCTCCAATTCATTGGGTAAAGATTTATATCTCATGAGATAGACATGTCTGAAATGATAAGTTAATCCGTTTTAGTGATACAAGACTGGAACGAGGAGTGAACTCGATTCAGAAAGGTACTTTGTCCACTAAGATGGTATTGTCAGCAATGCCTTGGCTACTATGGAAATCATATCATGTGCTTCATGGTTTTCCACAATTACATGTTTTCTTCCCATGATATTTTACCATGATTGATGTTCCATTATGATATATGCCTTACATACTTCCAAGATTTATGTCTTTGCTCAAGATTTTGATGTTTAGATTTTATGTTCAAGTTTTTGCATTCAAATGTTTATGGATTGTTTTATGTTCTCTATGTTTACCCTTATTGAGCATTTGAGCTCACCCTTTTTATGTTTTCTTTTACCCAGGATATAAAGAAAGGTTTTAGGTAAGAAAAAAAGGGGAAGATCTTTATGGAAGATGTTTAAGATCTTTCACCATGATTAGAAGATTATGTTCCAAGTTTCCAAAGAAACTAAACTATTACGGTCCTTTGGTGTCTGTTTTTGTTATGTATTAAGTATTATGAAAAAGTAATGTAATGTCTATGTATGTCAATATTTGGGTCTCTATAGTTGGTATCAGAGGAATGTTTTAGTTAACCTTTGGAAACTAGGATGCGGAAAATTTAGTGAGATCCCTAGAGATATTTCTAAGGTATGCCTAGGGATGTCCCTAAGGTTAAGTATAAGTATAGGTTATAGTTCTAGAATTATGGTAATGATATTAAAGTTAAACCTAAGATGTTAGATATTGAAGGTACTCCCCCTTTATTATGTTGTTTTCCTAGCATGATTTTTTCCACTCACACTGTTCTTTTTGGGTTTTAGACGATGGATGGAACCCGAAGGAACCGTATTGATCAATGTAATGGACAATGCAATGACTGTCCTCCCAAGAAACCAAATGTGATGGGAGATGGAGTGCAAAATATTATTTCTATACTTACACAAGCTATGAATCATTCTAGATTTCCAAATGATCAGATAAGGGAACAATATTCTATTGAGTCCTTCATGAGGCAACGTCCACCGTCTTTCAATGGGTCTTTTGATCCACTTGTTGCTGAACAATGGATCAGTACCATTGAAAAGATATTTTCTATACTTCACTGTTTAGAACATGAAGAAGTCATTTTAGTTGTTTACCATTTAGAAGGTGAAGCATACCAGTGGTGGACTCTAATTAAGAATACAAGTCCCCAATATGAAATTGAATCCATGGAATGGGACGAGTTCAAGAACTTGTTTTTCACTAAGTACTTCCCTCGTATTCTTCAAACAAAGATGGAAAAGGAGTTCCTTGAGCTTAAGTAGAAGGATGATGAATCTGTTGGTATATACGATGTGAATTTTAAAATACTTCCAAGGTATGTATCTTGCTTTATCATCCAACCTGAAAGTAAAGTTTATCGATTATTCAGTGGATTAAAACCATGTCTTTGAAGGGAATTAGCTATAAGAGACTTCAGTAGCTATGAAGAAATTGTGCGTTGTGCTATCAAGGTAGAATTGGAAGTTGGTGTAACATATCCATCTCATGGTTTTTACAAGAAACGAAAGACGGAGTTCAAGGAAAAACCTCAGAACAATGGTGAAAAAAAGGTGAATGTTTCTTTATGCTCAAAGTGTGGAATAAATCATGGTAAAGATTGTCTAAAAGGTACTAGAAAATGTTTCAAGTGTGGAAAAGAAGTTCATCAAGCAGCTGAGTGCTGAAGTAATGGGAAAAAGGTTTCTAATGGCGTGAATAGAGAAAAGACTACATATAACGCTCCACCAACACTTCAATGCTTCAAGTGCAAGGAAATGGGGCTTTATGCTAACCAATTCCCTAATCCAAGGGTTAATGATGATCAAAATCAACAACCTCATAAGGAAAAGGACAAAGAGAAGTCACATGTGATCATTATTAGTGATTTTGAATATGAAAACGATGTGGTGGAATGATTAAGTGTTTATGTAATGGGATTCTAAAATAATGTTATATATAGTATCGTGGAATATTGGAATATTTATGTATTGGTCTATTGTGGTTTTCAATAAATTTATGGTACCGGTAACCATGAAATGTGATTTTGGAAAGCAGATGATATGATAAGGAGAAAATGAAATGTTTAATAGTATTCATGTGCTCATGACTAATATAAGGACTAAGTAATATCATGGTTTGAGTATATAGAATTTTTGGGATTTTGGTATGTGGAAAGGGTTAACTTTTGAAAACACTCATGTTTTAACTAAGGTTCTATGGTAAATCATGTTTTAAAAGAATACATGATTAAGGTATTCAGATGTTTGGAATGCGATCAAAAAGATATATCATATGATATATGGGGGATAAATGATGGTATTCACATGCTTGGTTAATGAAATTTCTAGTAATCATTTTCTTTATACTATGAGATTGGATAGATGTATTTTGGATAAGTCTAAAGACCGGAATGGATTATGTCGGACATCATATAGTATTGTTTAAGGCTAGAAATTTTTTTGATATTATTTCTGTAATGTTATAATAGTGAAGTTTTAGGAAAAAAAAGACAACCTGCAGGACGGGAGACAACCCATCGCGTCGGATAAGGTTACAGGAATTGAACCCACAACTGAAGTGCGACAGACCTTTATTTCCTACCACTAGCCTACAAAAAGTACCTGGTTAGTAGAAACTAGTTTTATTAAGCAGTATGATAGATGAAGTATAAGTCCATTTTTGAAATCATATACGATTAACCTCACCATTTATGGACTTATGTATATTTGATAACTTTTGATAACCTTTTGTTTGAGACATATGGAATGAGTTATCATTCTATCACATGATCTGCTAACACTTCAAGAATGAAAAATTCAACTTCATTTCTTTAAGAGATTAAGTGGAAATTGTTCAAGGCATGAACAACGGTGATATTATACTGAAATAAAGTAAGTATTTCTTCTAATTAAAATTATTCAACTTTAGGGAAATGATCTTGAAAACCAAAAATGTTGTCCTAGTACCCTTATATCCGATGAATCAGATGGTACCTTAGATAATCACAAATTTATAGCTTTGTTATTGTTGGATTTTTCATATCCATGTTCTCTACCACTCTCCATCAGAAAATTATGGTTAGATTTCTCTTCCATATCCATATTTTCACCTATGTTCTCCTATGTGGAAACCCAGTGATTAGTTAATTTGGGTAACCGTTACGTTTCATACTTTAGTTTTTAAAGATAAGTTTTGGAATTCCTTTTTATGATGTGGGTTTCTATTAAAGAAACTTTTGAGTCATAAACCATTTATAACCCCGATGAATTTTGAGGGTGAAATTCTTTTAAGGGGGGTAGAATGTAACACCCCGAGATTTTATGAAAAATATTCCTTTTAATTTCATTGATGTATTGTGTTGTATGCTACACCAAAAGGAAATTTCACTACAAGAATCCCTGAATTGGATTGCAATACACGCAATCACGACCTTCCACGATAGCGTGTGTTGTACGCAATACCGAGTTTCACTAAACAACGATATGTTATTAAAATATTATATAAGTTAGCCGTTATGAATAATAATACCAACTTTTTGAAATTTTATAAATTTTATCTTTCAAAATGGACTTCATTTTAGGATTCAGAATATCGAAATTATCCTAGGGTGAATTTTTGGTATTTTTCTGAAAACTTTCAATTTTTGATGAATAGTGAAAACACTGGGTTACTATTTAAAAACTGACTTTTTATTTAAATAATTATTTATTTTATTTAAATTTATTTTAGGTCAAAATTGATACATAATACCTATATAAGTTCAATGTAATTCATTAGAGTCATTTTATAATAATTTTAGATATATAAAAATTTTATTGAACTTTTCACCGTCTTTTACCCACCTCCTATGAGAATTTGAAAATTTACATAAAACTTAATTTTACCGCTTCTGTGAGTATAATTTCGAAAATCCGAGAGACACGGTTAATATCAAGAAGTAAAATTTGGTTCAATAATATAAAAATAATTTTTGGTGAATAGTAACTTTTTACTTTTATTTACCATAGTTAAAAGTAAATAGGGAAATTAAGGGTAAAAATGATATTATTATTATTCTAACACAAGTCCTAATTCTATTGGATAAGTGTAATTCGACCTAAAAGAAAACTTTAGGAATAAAATATTACCCTTTAGGTCTAATGGGATTAGATTAGGACATTTATTATTATTTTATTTAAAAAAGAGTTAAAAAAGTTAAAATCAAAGTTTAATAACTAAATTTTTTTTAATATAGGGTTATACATAAAATAAATTCAACTATAAATATTTATTATAAATCTAAAAAGATTTCATACCTAATGGTATTTTATTTATAATTTTTATACATTAAATAATTTAAATTATTTATGACACAATGTGATGCAGTAATTACCTAAATAATGAAATATTAAAATAATTGATATTATAAATACCTAAATACATGTAATTTGAGACCTTTTTATGAATTCAAAAAAATTTTCTAGGTTACTATGAAATGTTAGTATTGATTTAATTAACTTTGTTTGAACTAATCATGCTGTTATAATTTTCACAGAAATCAATTACCAAAGAGTGTCAAAATTGACATGAAATAGTTTTTAAAACAAATATTATATTATTAATTGTTATTATATTCCTAAAAATATAAGGTTCGTCCAAATGACTTATATAAGGTTATATATATTAATAATGAACCACTTGGGGTTCGTTTGGCTTGTTATAGTAAGTTTATTAACCATATAGTGTAAGAAAACAAGAAGACACGATAAAAGTTAAATTATTTAACTTAGAGTTAAATCTAAATGATAAGGTTAAAATAGTAACCTAAACTTTTCTAAAACCTATTGGTTGAGAGGATTTCTACCCATCCCAACTTTAGCTTATAAATAAATCAATTTTGATCTATTATAAACTGAATATGACTTTATTATAAAATAATATTTTAAGTTTTTCCTAAGGTGCCCCTCTCCTCCCTTATAAAAGGGCACCTCCTCCCTCTCCTCTTCACAACACTTTGAGCCTTCAAGCTCATCCAAACCCTGACAATTTCTCTTCTCCACTTCCCTAGAAACATTCTAGAGGTTCTGGTATTTTCAAAAGACCAACTCTAGTCCCTTAAAAGCAAGCTTGAAGAAGGTGCGTCGAAGAAGAGGTAATCTCTTCTACCGATTCTTTCAAGTTTATTTCTTCTTAAACTTATTCTTCTTTAGTTGTTTAATTATAAAGTAATAAAATCAGCATCTATAATATACTGATATGTTATTATAAATATTAAACAACCCCATTTCACCTTCTATACATCCTACGTAAAACGAAATCACCACGTGTGCGTACGTACGGAATACCGTCTCCACGCCGTGGTGTATTCTTTTTTTTCCACCACCACCTTACTTGGATGAGTATAATGGTGTAAATAATAACTAAATATAGTTATTATAATATCATACTGATTCTGAGATATTATATCATCCACTCCAATTCAATTCAATAATTATGGGAACGATATCATCGCTCGTGCGTACGTACGGATTACCGTCTCCACGACGCGATGAGATTCATTCTCCATGTTAACCATTAAAGAATGATTATAAAGTATATATAATCAATAATAATGAAATATATGACATGATAAAGCTACTGGATTTATGTATATATATATTTCATCTACTTACTTCCATTCAAGTCAATAAGGAAAGGAACACAACGTTCATGTGTACGTACGGTCTACCGTCTCCATGAACGATGTATTTCATTTAATCTATCTATCTATTATATATATATACTGAATATATATTGATATATAAATCATGATTTAAATTATGTAAGTAAGTAAATCATGATATAAGTAATAATAATATTAAGAACAAGAAGTCCAAACACGTATGATAAATAAAATGATTTTACCGAAAACGCTGCTTTAACATGGAATTTACAAAAGAACGGGTAATATAAAGTCATAATTGAACCATATATGATATCATAACGATGCATATGATTCTGTAATAAGTCAATGAAATTATTTAAATCATTATATAGGAGGTTTGGATACGTATGAAGCATATCAGACTTAAGGTAATGGATAACTTTTCCAATCTCATTTTTATCCGAGATTGTTTATTTGTAAGTATTTACTGGGGTTATATTTATCATCCATGTCCCTATTTTCTAAAAATGTTTTCATGTATTTTTAATGTCATTTTTACCCATTTTTGACTTTTACCACATGTTATGGAAGGAAATCTTTCTTTTGTTTACCATACGAGGAACTTTTTGACTTTTCTGAAAAGAGTACGAGGAGAATGTTTTTTTAACTTATACTGCATGAACAGATTTTTACAGTTTCATATCGCCTAATTTTTAAGAAGATTCCTCTACAATATTTCATGGTTATTTTCAATAAAATCCTTTTCTTTTAAAATTTTGTGGCATGTCGTGAAAAGAAAATGATTTTTAAGAAGAAATGATATTTTCCTCAAGAATTCATTTCAAGTGTTTTATCAAAACTATTTTCCATCTAAGGTGACATTATTTAGAATTTTTATATTTCAACTATAATGTCTCTATTATTTACATGGTTTTATTCTTCTTATGATGAAATGATATCCATTTGTTTTTATGGATTACGTTATGATGAGATGATGTTTATGAAACCCATTTTATTCTTTGTGTTATGATGAATGATTTATGTTTATTTTGTGGCACAAGTAATAATGATTTCAATATGAGATGGGTGGGACCTATATCTCCCTCAAATTCATTGGGTAAAGATTTATATCTCATGATATATATTTAGCTGGAATGGTAAGTTAATCCAGTTCAGTGATACAGGACTGGAATGAGGAGTGAACTCGATTCAGAAAGGGACTTTGTCCACTAAGATGGTCTTGGCAACAATGCCTTGGCTAATATGGAAATAATATCATGTGATTCATGGTTTTACACAATTACATGTTTTCTTCCTATGCTATTTTATCATGATTGATGTTCCATTATGAAATATTCCTTACGTACTTCCATGATTTATGTATTTGCTCAATATTTTGATGTTTAGATTTTATGTTCAAGTTTTTGCATTCAAATGTTTATGGATTGTTTTATGTTCTCTATGTTTACCCTTAATGAGCATTTGAGCTCACCCTTTTTATGTTTTCTTTTCCCCAGGATATAAATAAATGTTTTAGGTAAGAAAAAAAGGGGAAGATCTTTATGGGAGATGTTGAAGATCTTTCACCATGATTAGAAGATTATGTTCCAAGTTTCCAAAGACACTAAACTTTTATGGTCCTTTGGTGTCTATTTTTGTTATGTATTAAGTATTCCGAAAAAGTAATGTAATGTCTATGTATGTCAATATTTGGGTCTCTACATAAAGAAGGAGAACCGTACCCATGAAATAGGTGTTTATCACCCTTGTCGTGCTTTGTGAAGACACCCAAACTGTGAACCACCCTAGTTTCACAAAGAAGAAATGAACATCCTATGCTAAGGAGAACTATGGAGATTTCTACTTAAAATAAGGTGAATACCCTCATGTTTTCATGATATATCAATACTATCTTGCAGGGGTTCATTTTTGGTGAAGGAGTAGATTTCATAAAGATGGGAAGTACATGTTTTCATGCATTCATATGAATGATTTGAAGAATCTTGAGGCATTGTGTGTGCACATGTGAATAAGGAGGAAGTACCTATACATAGGCATACAACCATTCAGTTAGGGTTTATATGTACATGGTTACACTAAGGTAATTCATGTGCATACAAAGAATAATTGGACATATTATGTTTGATTTTTTCATACAACATGCATGCACTCATGTGCATGAATTAAAAACAACCAACCCAAGTGCAAAGGGAAGAAGAGAAAAGGGAATAACAGAAGGGGTCATGTGTTTGTTAAAAGGTTTATACCCATTAGGGTTTTCAAAAAATAGAGAATAATTAAAAGATAATATTTAAACTAAAATCCATATGCATGATCTCATGCATATATGAAAAGAAGAAAACAAAATAAGTTGATTTTAATGATGCCAAGTGAGATGATACTTAATGATGGAACAATAACATAGGATTTTGTGATTTTAACCAAAAGAAGAAGTAGTTTTAGGTAATTTAGTTATTACACTAAATAAGTGGAAATAAGGAGAAAGAAGAAGAGATAGTGCATTTTGTTTTTTCACTGGAGAAGAAGAGAGAAGAAGAAAGAAGAGTTTCTTGAATAATGCTTTGCGAGTAACCAAGTGAAGAGAACTAAATAAGATTAAGAGAAAAACCTACCTTTTTAAGAGGGAAGAATATTGTCTCCATAGGTAGTATAAATAACCATCAAGGAAGCTGCAAGTTGAACTAGGTCATCACTAGTTCAGGAAGAGGGTTGTTTCCCTTCCCCCTCCTAAGTGTATGGGCTCACACTAGCTAGAGGATTGTTTCCATAGACAAACCACTATAGAAGTTATCAAATTATAGTTTATAATAAATGTATTGGTCATCAACATACATGGAAAGTATGTATCTACTCTTATTGAGTAGTGAACATTGTAAAAATATCATGTGCATATTTTTACTGATTTCTATTATTACATGCAATAGGGAAAATAGAATAAGAGAATCAAGATCACAACAGGTCAAGAGGTACAAGGATACAAAGTTGGAATTGGTTTAAAAATTCCCCGACACTGATTCACCCCCTATCAGTGTTAGGTATATCCCAAAATGGTCCTCTGAATTGGTATCAGATCCAGGTTCACCACTATTGGATTCTCTGTAGTGAAGTTATTCTCTTTTAAAGAGTTGAGTTTCTTTCCTGATTAATCAATGAAGTGCAGTTTCAGTGAATATTCAGTGGTATATAAGAATAAGACCATATCTACCAAGACCATGATGAATAGTAAAAAGAAGGAGAAGAGAAAGTTGAAGAAGAAGTCCCTCTTATCTAAAGAAGAGGAAGTATCTTGTTCTCCATACCTTGCTGACAATGAAGACACATCATGATTGGAAAGTAATGAGTTGTTGGTTCAAGTTCCCACCAAGAATATGGATAACCTTCCTACCTCAAGTGATCAGGAGGTATGCGTTATTAAATTTGGAAATAATTCTCATGATGAAAATGCAATAACAAGTGGTGATGATCAATCTATAAATTCTCAAGAGTTATCAGTTGATAGATTAATAATTATTCTGCAAAGTATTCCTAAAGAAAGTGACTCCCTTGTTTGTGGAGTATATCATTGTATGCAAGAAGATATCACCTAGATGGAAGAAGAAAATGATGTTTTAGAGAAGGGATTGCAAGAAAAAATTATTCAATGTCTAAAGATCTCCAGATAGGTTGGAGACTTTGAAGAAAAAAACAGGGAACTTGAAATGAGTTCCTAAAAATGGCACAAAGATGTTGAAGAGAAATATAGAGTCAATGGGACTCTGAAAGAGAATATCCATGAACTTGAAGATGATCTGAAGAAGAGAACTGAATTCAAGAGTTTATATTTGGAAGAAAATTCCAAGAAGATGAAATAAATTGAATCTTTGTTACAAAACAAAGTGAAGCTTCATGAAGATGAAGTTGAAGGAATGAAGAAAGTTTTTGAAGAGAAGATGATTATGATTGAAGATCATAAAGTCATCCTCAATATGAACTATCTAGAAATGGAATATTAGTTGAAAAAATTTGAGAAGAAACATATTGAGACTTCACAAAAGATTAAAAATTTTATACTGGTACTCAATGTTAATTAGAGAATTCTAAGGGTGAAATAACTCCAACATATGATAAGAAGATCATGGATTCACTCAGTGATCTAGTAATTGAGAAAGAAAAGCTACCATCTATATCATATTGTACTAATGTTTCTAAAACTATTTCTACAAAAAGTGTACGTTTAAAGAAAAATTATAAACAAGTATGGATAAAGAAAGGTTATGAGATACCTACCACTATGGCTATGGTGGATAGTAAAAAGAAGTAGTAAGATGATTCCCCATAGAGATAATAACAAATCAAGAAGAAGGATTAACAACCTTATACAAAATATATAAAAAAGACAAGGTTTGTTGGTCAATGTTGGCACTTAAATATATTTTTCCATTGCACATTAGATTGTTGGTACAATACCTTAAATGAAAAATCATAGAGAAACCCTATATCAAGGGGGAGAAATCCAAAAAAGAAGAAGCAACATCTATAGATCCAGAAGCATTTGTACACTGCAAATATATTTGGAATTCTAGACAACATCTGTGATGTATGCAATGGGAGTGATCAAAAGGTTGGTACATGTTCATCTCAATAGGTACCCAAATATTATAATAAAAGAAGATCATAGAATTTTGCTAAGATAGAAGAATCATCCTTGTGAAGTCTTCAGAATAATTTTTTAAAAACTAATTCTCCCAAGAATATTCCAAGAAGGAAGGGTGAGAAGTTCTTGGATTCTAAATCCAAGAAGGTGAATAATGGTGAATCCTAAAGAACTCCTAAAAAGGATGTCACTTAGAAGAATCCATGTTGAAGATCCAATATTAATGACTCAAATTCTAATTACCTATTGGTTATTTGGACAGAAGATTTGGAAAGAATGAGGGAAATTAAAGATGCACAAGATGAGTCTAGTGAAAAAAGAAAAAAGAAGATTTCACATGAATACAAATAAGTCCTATGTGTTAGGTGCAACAAGGCTGGTCGTACAGTTAAAAATTGCATTTCATTTATTCTAGCTCAAGAATAATTTCATAAGAATATGAAAGTTGCACCAAGAGATTCTAGTTCTTTGAAAGCTCTTGAAGAAAGAAGTCTCACACACAAAGAGATGGAATAAGTGATAATATCCATACAATCACAACAATAATTGAAGATAAAATTTGAAAGTATGAAGAATGGATCACCTTGGTAGATAAAATCATCTCAACCTTACTATTAACATTGATAAATCAAGGAGGATCCACCTTATTCCCTTAAAGTTTTGTGTATTTTATTTGATATGATAATATAAGGAATTAAAGGTGAAGTAATTTCTCAAGGGGAGAACCTGAGAAATAGTGATGAGAAGTGTTCACCTTGAGGGGGGGGGGGTCCAAATGAAGAAGTTTCTAGATTTATTATTTTAATTAGTATTAACTTTTGTTGGTATCAAATTCAATTAATCTGAATATTTTTTTGAATATCATGTCATTGGAAAAGGTATGTTATTTCATAATCTCTCATCTTTGGTTACTCAAAATAAAGATCATTTTACAAAGGGGGAGTTACTGAATTACTCAATGTCATAAGAAGAATGGAAGTGTCCCAAGGCCACTTATCCTGCCCATTGCACTTGAATGTTTTTGATCCATTTGTTAAAGTGAGTGTAGGAGTTTTAGGTTGATTATTCCTAGAAATATTCATCCCCATATGTTATCCTCAACCTGGAATGAAAGTGGAAAACCCTTGAAGACAAGTATATAAGTTCTCATCTAATGAGGTATCATGATCAGTGGATAATGGAAAACTTTGTTGTCTAAATCAAATCCTATTGTTTTCTATACTGAGCATTTCTCAAGTAGACTTCGAGTGAAATGAAGGATGACACATTTCTTAATTATGCATTGATACCCATTTTCCAATGAACTTTTTATTTATTTTCAATAAGGGGGACATAAGTGAAATGAATGTTTGAGAAGTAAAAAGGGAAAAAAATAAGTTAAGGGGAGAGATAAGATTCATAGTTTGATATTGACACATTAATTTAAGATAACTTTGAAGTATTTTCAACAAATAAAAAGGGGGAGATTATTGAGACCAATTTTTGTATAAGTTGTATTTGTTGTAAAAAATTGTCAGTAATGGTCAAAATGAATAATGAAATCCAAAGTGAATGGAGATTGGTTGAAGTGACGATGCCTATATAATTGTTATAGATTCATATCATTAGATGCCACTCTTGGGAAATTATCCATGTTGTTAAAATCAGATGATTGTTTCAATGAACCTAAGTTCTAAGAACTTATGTCAAATGTGATACGATGTTTACAACAATGAAGTATCATCCATTTGAGAATGATTGAAGTAATTTGGGATTCATGCTCTAAAAAGAAAATGAATAAGATGAAAAGAGAATGAAGTGGCATGAGCTTGGAATTTGAAGGTGGTATCCATGCATGATCTTTATGTTCTAAGGTGGTAAAGAAATTTTACACTAAGTAAGTATTTTTTATATGGTTACTTAAAAAATTGGGTGGCTAACCGACCCACCAGGCTAGCCTCAACCAAGAATACATGCAAGACTCTAGGTCAACTGCACCCAAGAGAATCCTGCTAGGAAAGTCGGACACATGCATGAGGGACCATGTGTAGGACCATAGGAGCACATGGGAAAAATCCCATGCAGAGTTGAGCCGAACCCCACAAAGAGGGTGGGTGTAGAGCGCACCTGTAGAAAACATGGTACGGGGCGGCACCATGGAGGGAGGGGGAGTAATCTGAGTAGTTGATGGAGAAGCTTGATACTTAAACCGTACCCCAACCACGTTGAGGTTTTGATGAGGGGAAAATGGAATTGGGTACAGTTAATCACTTAAAAAATGCGGAAGTGATCTCCGTCGCATATATCATCCACTCTCGTGATCTAATCATGATCATTCATCCATCCGCACAGTAGAAATTTGAATTTGAGTTGTCTGATTTCCCCGTGACTTAAACCATCAAACATCATCATATTCAACCTATCTCCTCCGGTCGACGCCACCACTACATGCCAAAGTTTATGTAGAACATAGGATAATCCTTCAAGGACAAAAACCAGAAAACCAGTATCATGGACACATCTCTTTTCCTTCCAGATAATTTTACCAACCAAATATGGTGGCAGACCATGAACAAACACACACACACATGCCCGCCTATACCAAGAATGAAACCAGGTTTGGAAGTATCCAAAGAAGACCACCAACCAAATAAAATGGAGAACTGTGAGCAGGCACACACAAATACCCTCAACTATAAAGTCTTGTATCTTATCCTATAAGTATTCATAGAAACCGAATAGAATATTCTGACTAGAAATAGGAGGTAGAACCATATCTATACCCCAAACATGATTACTATTGGTATATGATAATAGGAAATAGAGTATATGGGAAGGAACACACCATTAATCCAACCATGGAATGTGAATATATTCCTATTATGGCCACTTAATCCTCCCAAAATATCCTTATAATGGTAAAAGTAAGGATATAAATTTCTATCCAAATCTTTAAAACCTACCATGATATAATAATAATAGTGGAAATCGTATAAGGGAAGACACACAACTCTATACCCATAATTGGGGTGACTCATTAACAAAAAATGAGGGTCAATCTGAAGTAGAAACATATCTATACTCCCATAAAGGAGGGTTATGGACTAAATCCCATGATATATGGACAACCAAAATGAGACTATACCTTGTTCCAATAGGAGGTCATCGGTCTACATTGGTGGTTATTCTCGGGCAGGAAAAATCTCTTGCCAAAATTATAGAGACCTGTTGGAGAATTACAATAGTAACATGATTGACAATCAAACAAGATTCCATATATAAAAGCCACTATCCATAAAATGTGTCCCCAATCACTCGTAAGAGAACATCCAAAAATAATCCTCTCCAAAGGCCATTGTGAAATAAAGATATAGTCTATGATCCTACCCTTATTAATGATGGAGTTCTTTATACCCTTAGATGTTTATATATGGAGGCTCAGAATACTACCCCTCCATTAAAAAATTATAGAAATATTGGTTGCAATTGTGAAGGTCCTCCCTAAAACCTTGTAGCTAGTAGTTCTTATGGTCCTCCCTGAACATCTTACTATGAATACATACATCATGCCCAGAATATGATCGATCATGAGATCCCATATCATAATGATCACCATAGAATCCCTCCACATGGATAGAGAATCAAACAGTAAGGAGGTACTCCCATTTACATAATCCACCCTAAAGGTCCTCCCTAGGGTACATGCTACATGAATTCTTCTTGTGGTAAGACATAAAGATGTTATGGTAGTCCTCCCCATGATGATATTCACTACAAAGGTCCTCCCTATAGTGACATTTCATTTCATAAAGAAGTTCCTCACCTTACCGAATTAATTGTGATAATTCCATTCTATCACAAGGAACATGGGAAAATGAGGCCAGTGATTCCTGTTGCCTCATCACTGACAAGTGAAATCCTTTCTCAATTAGAAGAAATACCAAGGTAACAGTTATTCTATGAAACATCCTTGGATCATCTTCCTTCTAATATAATGGAGGAAATCCCTATCGATCATAATGCTTATAATAAGGCAACGTAGAAACATCTAATTTGGTTAGACTAGGTTGAGGAGTCTCTTGAGAAAGACAAATAAGACAAAATTATCATGAGGACATAGTTACCAGTTATGTTCTAGCCTCTATCCACTCTCCAATATAGCATTCTAAAGGGATTTTCTAAATATTTTTTTCATGAAATCCCCTTGAAAGTATGTGTCACTATTCATCAATTAAAAAAAGTATTAAATTACAACAAATATCCCATCATTGTTAATTAAATACAAGGAATACACTATAAAATAGAATTGGTGGCAATATTATGTTTATAACACCTAGAATTGGAAAACAATTGAGGATCCGTTCAACATGAATGCCTCAATGCTTTTAAATATTTATTCCAACTGATCACCAATTCCCCATCTAGTGTTCATATCATATGATGGGGAAACATGGGGTGTTTCATTTAATTTCACTCCTTGATCAACCAATCTTGCTGAAGGTTACATCATGTAATGTTATATCCATAGGATGATTTCAAGAAATGGTATCTATTCATAATAGGTTGTATTCTCATTAAAAACAGGCCCTAACCGGCTTTGAAAAATTTCAGGCTAGAAGAGAGTGAGCCATCAAAAAACTCATGTGTCAAGAATCTGATAGAACTATGAAATCCAATCAATTAATAAAATCAAATTTCCAAGAATCACCAATATTTTGGAACCAGTAAGATTAGGTAAAAACCATATAATTCACCCAATCAATGTTTGAATGAAGCTCTGTAAAATTAAGAGAGAATATCTGACATCATCATCCATGATAATTTAGGAGTAGTCCCATATATTAGGACTAGGGTATTTTTTAGAATATTTTTTGAGGTTATAAAACCAGCCTCAAATGTTTTTTGAAATGGAATGGTAGAATCACTAACCCATAGGCCTGGGGGATTTTTTACCCCAACCTACTCCTCCTCTACATATGTTAGACTTTTTCCATTTAGGGAGAGTGTCATAGAATGGATCTTCCCATCTTGTTTTATCCCATGACCTGATTTCCTCACTTGGAACATACACAATTTTTTTTCCTAGAGATTCCCTTTCGATCATCATTCATCAAAAAACTCATAGAGGGCCAATGAAGGAGATGAAAAGGCCTTGTGGAATGCACAAAAAAAAAAATCCATCAAGGAGACTAATGAAATTACTACAATGTTTTACACATAAGTGAAAATTATTAGCACCACCCCTACACATGCTATATAAAATGAGACCAATATAGAGGGACTTGAGGAAGAGGTTTCAATTCGTAATACAGTTCACATTGAAATGGCTGAAGAATTTGTGTGTAAATAAAAATAGAGGTTTGATATGAATTTGGGGATTCCATCAAATAATACACTACTATATCCTTGATGATAATTCATCAAAGAAAAGGGTAAAGGTAAGGCTGCACCTCACCCACCTCCCTAAGAGGATGAACTCCTGACACTAGAGGAAAGATTCACTCAATAGGAGGAATAGATAAAGGAGTTGATAATACTAAACATAGAACTAATATGAGGCAACATACCTACTAGATATTTTTTAAAGGCATATTCTCAACTTTCTCCCACAACTAACACACCTCAAAAAAGAGGGTTCGTCTTAATATTTGAAATGGAGCTAAAATATTCACCCAATATGGGGTATTCATAGCCAATACACTTAGAACCCACATTGAAAAGATATTAGGAGTTCCCTCCCTTGGGTATACAACTAGATCTAGGTTAGAAACATATTCATCTACCATCCCAACCAGTTACCCAACACATGCATAAGAAGATCCACTATAGTTGGCCCTACCCATTGCTTCCCCTTTTCAAGATCTTGTTCAACCAGACATCTATCAAGTTCTTATAAATACTATTGGGTAATTGAAAACTTTATTGGAGGATATAGAAGAGAAACGTTCACCAATATATCCAGAAAGGAATACTTACCCTAAATAGGTTTATTTGACCCCTCCCTCGCTAAAATTTATAAACCCTATATTTCCAATTTTTAAAGGCTCAAGGGACCTATAAAAGCATTTAAATAATTTCATGTCCTATTGTGATCTCATGATGGGAACCCCTATACAAAAATAAGTAGTGGAACTTAGTTTCTTATTTCAAACACTATAATGTCTAAGCTTCATATGGTATACTAGTTTTCTAGGTTACTCAATCACGTGATGTGAATATATCCATCAGTAGTTTCTATTTCAATTTATATAAAAACTACAAAATATGAAATTCCTAGACCTATAAAACTAAAAATAGAGGGATAATGAGAGGGTATTGGATATAATTTATTAGTGGAATGAGTTGACAAACTCCCTAAACCTAAATCTTCTCCAAGAAGATTTGTTATCTATCTGTATATAGAATCATTGTGAAGAGTTTCACACAATTCTCATCCTTGTAAAATATAAATGGGGGTTTCAAGATATCACCATATTTTCTCAAGGATTGAAAGATTCTATCTTGAAAACCAAGGGAAATTACTAAGAAATTATATTATCTCAAGGGAAGAGGAAAGGGAAAGTATAGGTTGTCGTGATCACACTTAAACCAACCCTTGCACTAGCTTCAACTTTAATGACCATGTTGTATCATAAAGAACCTCCTCCCGAGCATCATAAAAAACACCAAACTCAATAGGATGAGGGAAAGGAGCAGTTGAGAAACTATTTTGAGGAACAGAATAACAATATTTTTTAATTAGAGGATAAGCAAGTTCCTAGATACTTCATCATTACTCTGGAGAAAAACATACTCAAGTTTCCAAAGCCTAAGAGGACTAATCTGGATGACCTTGATGTTCTCACATATTATTTACACTATCATTATAAATTGGGAAACACAATTCAAGAATTATTTTTTTCTAATACATCGTATAAAAAATAGTGAACTCTAGGAAAGTGGAGTTGGGAAAGCCACACACTAGGTAGCATGTGTTTTTGCTACCAATCTGGAGGAAGAGGGTGAATGGAAGGAAGTTAACAAAAAGAACAAGTAGAATTTTAGTGATGATATGAATAGAAAACTAATAAAATAGAATCATGATATTCTTAAATAATAGTCGAAATAACAAACTATTCCCCTATCCACTTATGCTATGGCACAGCTGACTCAGTCAGCATCACAATCCTAAAAAGTCCAGTCTTCCAAAAAAGATATTTTCAGAAGATAGGGAACAAATAAAAGAATATGAACCTATACTAAGTATAAAATTATATTTGGTCTCTCAGACTTCATGACTTCAGTACTAAAATCATGGGAACCACCACACCAAATGATGCCATAGGTGTTGAGCTGCCAAACCCAATCCTCAAAAGATGAGGAATTAATCTTCAGTTCCATTAATGTCATTAAATTAATGGATACCTTCTCAGATGATGAATATAGACATGATGATAAAGCCAAACTAGAATCCTAAGAATCATAATACATTGATGATTCATTCTACCCGAGGGATGAAAACCCCCCTGAATGATGGTGTTGCTTGAGTCAATTCTTTTAATGGTTTGGAAATGACCCTGACCAATCCCTTAAAAAAATTCAATGAATAATATGTGCTGTACATCAATCAGATCAAAGGAATGGGACCAAATTTCGGCACATATATAAAAACCATCATGATATAAATCACAATGACTGATCCCAATAGGTTTGAAAAGGTCTAAGAATCTCCATAAATTTTCCAAATCTTGGGTTTAAATGATATCAGTCTATACACTAAGCTTTAATAGATCTATACCTCACCATATGAGTTAGAATAGGTTGTCATGTCACCAATATAGGGTGAAGACACTCCTTATCTATCCCTAACTCTCCTCATAAAACATTAAGTAAACCCTGCATCATCAGCCTTGTCAGAGGAAGCTTCTTCAACTTATTGATGCAAAAACCTTTCCCACATTCCTAACTATTAGAATTTTCCTTCATCACACACTCCCACAAATAGTAAGGAAAAATATGAAGAGGAAGAGGAAGATGAATAGGAAGAGGAAGAGGAAGAGGAAGAGTAAGAGGAAGAGGAAGATGGAGAGGAAGAGGAAGAGGGAGAGGAAGAGGGAGATGAAGAGGAAGAGGAATAGGAAGATGAAGAGGAAGAGGAAGAGGAAGAGGAATAGGAAGAGGAATAGGAAGAGGAAGAAGAAGAGTAAGAGGAAGAGGAAGAGGAAGAGGAAGAGGAAGAGGAAGAGGAAGAGGAAGAGGAAGAGGAAGAGGAAGAGGAAGAGGAAGAGGAAGAGGAAGAGAAAGAGGAAGAGGAATAGGAAGAGGAAGAGGAAGAGGAAGAGGAAGAGGAATATGAGGAGGAGGAGGAGGAAGAGGAAGAGGAAGATGAAGAGGAAGATGAAGAGGAAGATGAAGAGGATGGATACCTCATGGATGCTCCTCCAACATTTGAGGAATGGGTCTCTACCACCATTGATGAACTATGTAAAATAAACCTAGGTATAGAGGAGGACCCATTATGTAATGAACCAACCTGAGATTCTATCCTACCTGACACCTGACCTGATTCTCCACATAGCTCAAAGGGTATTCCTGATCCCCACTGTCTAGCGACTGACACCTAGCTATCACCAGAATTCCTTTGGGAATGATTTTTCCAAAATTGGAGTTAAATATTTAGAAAAATATTTAAAGTAAATAAAATAAATAAATAAATAAGTACGTAAGTAGGATATAACAAAAAGAAAATAATAAAAAGAAATATCCATAATCAAGAAATATGGAAAGCTAACTAACTCAGGCTGAGACCCGAAACATCTTCACCCAACTCTCCCCCATTCCATCCATGAAGAACAAAAGGAATTCAACTAAGAACCTGGAAAGATATAGACAAGAGAAAAAATCCCAGTAGGTCACCAAAACCCGCTGAAACTATGAAATAGGTTTCCTAAAGCTAAAATTCAATGATAGTTTGAAGAATAAATCTATAAAGTTGGATTTACATATATAATAATCTCTAGGAAAATAAAATAAAATCCATAGACAACTTCCAACACATTTTACTTTGCTTTCTAAAAACAAAACACACATTTTTGAAAACAAATCCATGGGCATAATCCTTATCATAAACCACGCACACCGTTATCATTTATAAAAAACAACCAACTTTCTTTATTTTAAGAAAATAATCACTTCAAAAAAATTTCCAACAAGGTCCAAATAAACACTCAAGGCTACATAGGCACAACCTACTCAAATATAAAACAAGGCATGGTGAGGAGGAAATAATCATCCACATATAATCAATGAAAACTATGTGGATAAAACATCTCAATACATTATGCCTAACATGGAACTAACAAAAAATGTCAAGAAAATAAATAGTGGAATAAAATAAACAGTGCAAGAAAGGGATACAAGCCAATGAAACAACATCTCATCTAGTACCCACTAGCCCAAGGTCTCCAAGGTGACACTCGGGATAAACAACATGTAATGATATAAACAAGTCATATAAAGGGTAACACAGAAGGCACATACTACAAATTTCATGGGTATTCACTCTTTCTTCAACTCAAGGGTGCATAAAACCCAAAAGGGAATATCCAAAGTACATGAACCATTAGTTCCTACAATTTAGTTCGAAATCTAAATCCAATATCAACATCACAACATAACATAATTGGAACCTCTATCCTAGACCTAAGAATATACAAAACTATCAGTACCAATACCAAACACCAATCTAATAAACTTATCAAAAAAATATAATATTAGTTCCTAGAGTCTCAGTCCATCCTCCATTTATACATAAAAATGTTGGTGTCTAGATCATATGTATGACCCAAGATAAGGATAAGGAGAATCGGTCCAACATCCTTTTTCCACATGGCATTACATCATTGCATAGATCCTTAGTTTGGTGCTCTATCCATGAAGTATACTATCAGTTTCTAGAGCCTCAGTCTGAAACCCTTTCATTAGTATACTTACTATGCCTGGAGCCTCAGTCTAGTACCCAACCATATATCAATAAATTTTTTCCAGAGCATTAGTCTAGAATCCAAACCACATATCAATTCCATCATTCCATAAATTCAATAGGGATTCATAATGACTCATCCAACCATACCCAACTGTTTATCACATCATAAACATTAATCACATGGATAACAATATCATTGTCTATAGACATGAGGGTTTAAAAAGGGAAAATCACATCACATCACAAGTGCCAATCAAGTCTTCTCTTATATCATTTACATTTGTAAATCCTTTTCGAAAGCAATCTGAAATTTCAAACAAAATTCCAAAGAGAAACATAAAAACTTCTAAAACAACCACATAAGTAATGGGAAACTCCATTTTCACTTTATAAAACCAAAAAAAACCTTTCAAACAATGAAACCCATTTAAAAAAAATAAAGGGATCCCAATTAAAAACACATTTGGCCAAAATCCCAAGGATCAAGAACATTTCATAATGAAAATCCTCATTGGAATTTTTATAAAACATGAATAATGCATAAAACCCCATTTCAAAACCAAGTTACACTACATAATGAAATTCACCAATTATTTACGAATGAAAAAACCAAGCCTTTAAATAATATCAGGGTCACAATCACACAATGGATTTATTATTTGAAAATTTAAAACATGTAAAAAGGCCTTTATTTGATCACACTTTCCATAAAAAACCACTTTAAATATTGTAAGAGGTTTAAAAAAATAATCCATTTCATAAACATCCCATTCAACCCTGTGAAAAAAAATAGGGAATAAGAAATTTTCATTTCTATCAAACAACCTTTAAAGAAGCCAAACAGGATATTCTATAAAAGTAAAACACCCACACATTTAAAATGACCATTTAAAATAAAACTAAAACCACCTTTTAAAGTAATTTAAGGTCAATACCTAAATTTGAGATCAAATTCCACTTAAAACCTTACTTTCACTTTATGAAAACATGAACAGTTTTAAACCCATTTAAAACCCATCACCCACTTCCCAAAACCATTTCAGAAAAAAATGAAAGTTATTTCATAAAATCATTGTATAACTTAACATGCCATTTCAAAACATGAACAAAAATTGCAAATGAAAAAACAACTATGCCAAGTATAAAACACACTGAAATAGTTTCAACACATCATAAAGAAATCCATATATCTATAATTTCATAAAAAGTGAATTTAAAATGGCACAAGCATATCAGAATTCCAAAAGGAAACAAATTTCATAGTAACACCTACCTCAAGGAGAAGAGGATCAAGCCAAAAAAAATTGGCACTTGATGCTTTCACTGGTGACCACTTGAAGCTACTCTTTCCCACCCCCACACATATGCACCTTTTCATATACATAAGTACACCTAGCCCATATGTACATATTTTCATGGAAATGAATATGTACAAGAGGATCCTTTCATATATTCTTATATATACATATTTTCATTTACTATTACTTGGGTACAAATTCTTCATATATATACATAAGCACACCTAGCCCCAGTATATATATTCATACTTCCATGAGTGAATATATATATAAAGGGGGAACTTATATATATATATATGACTACCAATGCACATACAGGTAAGTCTCATTTGAATTTGTAAACTCAAACTCACATCAAGGATGACCAAAAAACACTACAAATAATACTAGTGACTCAAAACCACCAAAATAACCCAAATAACATTCAGCTAAACAAAGCAGTGAAAGAAATCATACCTCAAGTGGCGATGAAAAATTGAAACAAACTGAACCTCTTCGTCTTCAGCTGTAAATGTTAGAATAAAAGCAAGGCCATACCAAGAGAGTTACTTCATTCCATAATAATAGAAGAAAGAACCAAAAGATGGATTAAACCTTGAACTAGGGTTTGGAAAAATAGAACCATGTGATGGGGAGAGGGAAAATTGGCCAAATTGAGGGTGAAGAGAGATCCAGAGAGAATACCCCAATGGTTCAACTGAAAAACTGAAAAAAATATGGTGAGATTAAAAAATTTATAGGGATAATAGAGGGAGGGAGGTGAAAGGATGGAGGGGTAGGGGGAGGGGAACCTCACATGATTCACAAGGTGGAGAATGGGTGAAAAAAATAAAGAAAAAGAAAAACCAAATAAAAGTCAAAAAAATCATTTTAATATACTGGGAAACTGCATAGTTTGTGCATGGTTTTCCAAAATATGTTCTAGCTATCCAATGGTCACTACCCAGGTAAGGAACTCCCTCATATGGTTACCTATAGGTAGACCCATGGTTGAGAAAACCATGCTCATACCATTCCACTCAATACTGTCAACTTACAGAGCCCAACAAAATGCTTTACCCATGGTTTAAAAGATTGTGCAAAAGTCGTGTGCCACACATCAAACTCACATGGTTACTTGCATGGGTATCGAACAATTACTACTAACCACGTGTGATAACTCTACAATAACTAAAAAATCATAAAAATTAAAATTTTCAACCTGCCAACTACCGAAGCTGAAACCCAATCCATTTCGAGATAAAATAACCCAAAATAGAAACACTGTGACACCCGAGGTATTAAAATATCCCCACCATGCCACTTTCTATAAATATGATGGACCAATCTAAGGAATAAAAAAGGAAAACAAAAGGTCCAAAGAGAACCTAACCAAAAGAAACACTCAACAAGACTTAAACTAAAAGGAAACAACTGAAATACTCAAAAACAATATCTCCAATCAACTATAAAGCATCCACATCTCCAAGTACTACTAGAATGAGAACCTCAAACAAGAAAGATTCTTTAGAATGGGAACCTCTAACATGGTCTCCCCACCATTTATAGTTCCTCTAAATTGGTGGTACTAAAGAGAACTACCAAAATACATATCCCAAAACAATTAAACATCCATGAAAGACACATTATCAAGAAAAATCACTTCCACAACCAGGGAATAAAGAACCACCATCAGGAGCCTACACTATAGGAAAACCGCATATTAGCGGTGTTTTTTTTCATATAGTGGTAGTTTAAACCGCCGCTATATGGTTTGGTGGCGGTTTACAGAAACCATCGCTAAACTTGGCGTCGACAATCTATTAGAAACGGTTTTATGCATTTCGCGGCGGTCAAAGAAAAGCGTCGTAGTACCTCATTTTGTGGTGGTTTTTGGTAAATTTAGCGGTAGTTTTAAGGGCTATTTAATTAGCGGCGGCTATAATCGCCACGAAATTCAGGCGTTCCATGCGCCTGCTTAGCGGCAGTTAAAACCACCGCTAATTCCGATGTGATTTTGCGGCGGTTTTAACCGTTGCTAAGTGTATTTACGATTACATTTAGCGGTGGATTAAACTGCCGCTAAATGTATAAGTGGTAAAACATTATCGGCGGTTAAAACCACCACGAAATGTTGACTCGAAAAAAATAGCATTTCTGCTTATACTGCACCACTGCCCTGAAAAACAAACCAAACAAGAAACCATTTATCATGCCAAACATTCTCAATGGGAATGAATTCATCATATGTTTCCACTAATAGAAGTATTCCCCCAAGATTAAAAATATTTCATAGGCCAATTTATACCTCACCATGGGCTAGATATATAGTTTTGGTTCCTAGAAACCATCAACTAATCAACTCACTATGGAATTATGGTTTATGGTACATAATAAACTAAAAAATATATGTCTCCTCGTAATGATGAATAGCATGCACAACTATCAAAGAAGAGAAGGTTTGGTGTTACACCCAACATGGTTAACATCACTACCAACAGATGTACTAAAAAAATTCATGGTTTTAATCACACCCAACACAACTATCAAAGAAGAGAAGGTTTGGTGTTACACCCAACATATATACATGAAGATAACAATGGTTAACATTACACCCAACCCATATAATAAATAATAACAATAGTTGGAATTATATTAAAACCATGTAACTAACAAGAACACTAGTTTTAATTGCACCCAACCCATATAAGAAGTCATAGGAATATTTGGAATGAAGCCCAATCTATGTAAAAACCAAGATAAATTTTCAGAATCATGTATAACCTACATAACCACAAAAATTTGGTTGGAATCACACCCAACCCATATACCAATAAGAATGATATTTGGCATCTTATACAACTTATTATAAAGTGTTCAACATGGTTAAAAAATAGCCAACCTATATAGCATTACAAAGAAATGGTTAGCATTATGCCAAACCTAATTAACAATATATAAACATCATTGGAATGAAACCCAACTAAAGCACCAAGTAATAACAAGAATTTAATTACACCCAACAAAAAATATACATCATTTTACTCAAGTCACTCTTACTTGGATAAGATCTCCACTATCGATTATGTTGTATATAATTCACCATCATTGAGGAATTTCTTTAAATAACTTTTAAGATATTATCATCTCACATTAATACATACCCCTCTTGGTTTCATTCCAAGTTCTACCACCAATTTCAATTTAATTCATGGATGTACATGATTAATAATTATAAACCAGAGGACCTTACACAGCCCTAACAAACCTTTCTTGAATCTCATATATGAGGAAATCTAATTTTGTCCCATCCTGATCCATTGTTACCTTCCCTTCTACACTTGTGCATCAAACAACACATACAACATATATATAATAAGGAGAAAATTTATGCACCACCTACGCAATATTCATAAACACCCTTTCATTTAATGTTGATGAAAAAGTTGATCCAATTTAATAAGAATACCTAAAGCATAAAAAATACCTAAAATTATGGATTTAGAATGAAACACAAGATAACATCAAATGAAACAAGAGATTGGGGGTCACATGGATTTATACTTATAGTTTAGAGATGATCAAAATTGAAAATATTTGATTCCATAAAGGATTAAAGTTTATGGATAAAAATGTGCCAAAGAAGAGAGGGGAGGGATCACTACTAGTCGTTTGTCCTATAAGGAGGAGGAACGAGGATTAAATGGGTTGATGTTCAGTCAGAATAAGAACCTTTAAAACATCATTGTTATAAAATAATTTGTATCGATGATTGAAATTATGGTTCCAGGAAATAAGGTCTCTCGAGTCTACCACATAAGAAGACATTTGAGAAATAGAGGACATATTTAAAGAGAATAGAGAATATATTAGAATATATGTAACCATTAAGAGAGAATTAGTTGTGCTAATCAAACAAAATAAGTGCATAACATGGAAAACATTACGTGGACCACATGATCCATTCTAGGTCACGAAAATCACATAACCCATAAAAAATCTTTTGATCACATGATTTTTTTTAATACATATAATCATGTTACCATGTGAAGGTCACATTAATCACATAAAGATTAGTAGATCATGAAAAAATCCTCAAGAGACAACCGAATCACATAAGATAGACTAATGGCCAAGGGTGTGCATAAAAGTTCAAATAAATTACCATTGATTAGTTCATGGATTGATTAAGTGAGATATTTAGACAAGGTGATAACACAAAGAGGTCAAGTGACATGATCACATGATTAGGTCTCTTGTATGGTTCTTGTGATGAGGTCATGCAAAGTTGTCTTGCAAAACAATTGCACGAGAGAGGAGGTTTTGAGAGCTATGGAGCTTCATGTCACCGGTCAAATGACCAGCCTCTCACCCCCTATTTATAGGGAACCTCAAGGAATATGAATGGACTTATAGAAGACCAAAATATGTTTTGAATTCCAACCAGAGAAAGCATAAGAGACTCATGAAGTCATTTTCTACCTCATAACTGAGTCCTTGTTCCTTCGAACATCACTTTTGTGGGGGGGGGGGAATTTTTTGACGCTAGCCAAATGAGCATTGTATATTTTAGGAACAAAGAAATACCCAAAGCATAGGTATTAATATATACCCAAAGGAAAGAAAATTATAGCATGTATACATATAGATTTATCACCTAGGTCACAAGGACCATGTAAACTTCAATGAGGCTCATGATCACATGACCCTTGGAACATCATGCAAAGGGGTTATGCAATTCATGTGATCTGTTCCTGATCATGTGAAGCCCCATAAAATAGCCCAATTAATCATGTAAAACCCCTATGATTATTATTTTTTAGCATATGAAATGTCATCTAAAAATCTCCCAATATGTTCATAAAATAAAAGTTAGAAAATAGGGAAGCTTCATGGGAAGGGAGTTGCATTGGTTTTCATGTGATGTGGTTACGTGCCTCATAAAAACTATTAATGATCATGAAAATCACCTCAGAAAACCATCTTGATCTAGTGATATCCATTTAACATGACTGTTTGGACATGCAACACCCTAATGAGTCCAATTCCCAATGCTGAATTTACAACAGAAACATCAAAGAGCCTATTACCATAGATCATCTAACCAATGAAACAAACACACCATTCTCTTTACCACCTGAGGTTATTGTGATCATTCAAGGTTAGCCACTGAAGCTCCTCCAAGACCAATGATTTTTTAAATGTTCCATACACCACACATGTTATATATACAAACCAAAATTTCCTATATTTGTTCAACACATCAACAATACTACTCATGGTCCGATGATGCATCGTCCCCCTATCCACCTCCATCTCCTGCTGCCACCTGTAAGAACATTATATTGAAAATTAAATATTGTTGCATATTTATAATTAAACTTAAAACCAATACAAGTTTCCAAACTAAATGATTTTTATTTTTTGTGATTTACCTGCTCACTACCACTCGGTGCACTACCACTGGGGGCATATCTGCTCATCTGCTGATATAAATCAGTCAACGCTTTCTGCATAGCGGATATCTGAGCCCCTTGGTCTTGAACTGTGGCTCGTAGAGAAGCAATCTCCCTCTGAGCATCTTCAGGTATGGGTTGACTATAACCAGGAGTAGATGTGGCTAGAATCCCTGATGGCCTGCTAAAGACCTCAGATGGTACGGGTCCCAAACCCATCCCACGCACTCTACTAGGATGCTCCTTCCCAAGGACTTGAGCAACCGGGTCATCCTAGGAGACTGAGTAGGACTTCCCAGGATTAACATCCCATAGTTCTTTAATTTTTACCTATAAATCGAATATCAATACATATTAACACAGTAAAAACTGATAATAAGTTATTATAATAAAAATTTGACTTCATACCCCAACTTCTTTGGTAGGCTCATTAACAAAAGAGCCATATGATTTTCTGTGATCATCCAACCACAGTTCAGTCCGGGAGGCTTCGTGCCCTAAATTCTGTGACTGCATTAAGCAAATATAAATAAAAAATTCAATATATTAAATAGATAATATTGTATTATAAATATTTAAACTATTTAAAATATTACCAATGACATTCGTCTTCTAGAAAAGCTTTTTGAGCCCGCCGTGTGAGGGATGACTTGCTTCGCCCTGTTTGATGCATTTTGTCGTGAGAGATCCTGAAATAAATAAAATGCAATTTAAAAGTAATGTATCCAATGTCATCTCCTATTCATATACATGTATTAATGTAAAATGAGGATAATATAATAATATATATTTTAATACCATCCGCTTCTCATCACGATGCCTGTCAACAAAAACTTTCCACTTCTCTTTCGGTACCCCACTGGGTATCTTGTCATACATTTGTTCCAAGGTCAACGAAGTATCGTTGACATCACACCACAATATCCATTTTAAATCTTTCTATTTTTTATCGAGATTTTTCAAAGTCCACTTCCGTGCTATCACATCAGCAACAGTGAAGTGGAAGAACATCTGTATACAGGAATTCATTTTGAACATATTAGTAACATGACATTCAATTAAACCATAATGTAATAAAATTACCATTATTTGAGAATCGAAAACTTCATTTTTCCAGTTTGGAGGCATATATATCCAATCATCATATGAAATGGGAAGGGAAATGGGCTCCGCTGCCAACTGACCTATAATCTGGCCAAGTAACCCTGTGGCATCATCCGTAGGGACCCCATAAGAATCAAATGGCACGACTATCTTTTCACCATTAAAGTTCCAAACATCTGAGATTTTTAAGTGTTTCTCCACAATTTTATTTTTGTCATATTCAATTAGAAAATAATTAGTATAAACAAAATGCAATAAATTTATTTAATTAAAATTTATACATATCACTGTGACCCTCCAGTGTGTCCGGGATGAACTGGAAGGGGTCTGTCGCCGCCCAACTGATGAGGCACCTGTAGGGGGAGTCGACGACTTAGCCTCTAATGGGAGGCCCTATGATGGTGTAAGAGATGGTGCAGGGGGAGATGGTGTGGGGGTGTAGGCAGCTGGTGCCTCAAATGTCATGGGGATTGACCCAGATGGATCTCCATCCATCGCAGAACTAGAAGAAATAGTATACCGCTTCCTCCTTGGCATTCCTGTCATTTAATCAAATAAAATTAAGTTCAGAATATATATTTCAAAAAAATTATGCAGAAAAAAATAATTAAAAATGATAATAGATGCCCATTACTAACAAACAAAATATATATAACAATGATAATGAACGACTACAGAAATGAAACAAGTGGTTTCTGCATGAATGAATAATTATACATACAATCATTTTCCCCTTCAATCATGTCAGTTTCCTGCTCCATTGCTTCATCCACTTCATTCATCCTTGCAAGAGTAATATTTTCAATATCATGATGGACAAATAATTCTGCTTCCGGTTGTTGATGACATTAAATTTCAGAGGTCAAATCTTCCACTTCATCACCCATATCATACAAATCTCTTTATATTACGTGAGTAACTACACTCCACCCTTCATCCAAAACATCATTCACATAATATACCATTTTTGCTTGCGATTCTAAGATATATGGATCATGCATTTCACGATCACCAACATCCATCAAGCGAGAGAAGTTCACAGAAGTAAATTGCAATGAATCTCTTTTAACACCTCTAATAATATCGACCCATTTTCATTTGAATAAAACAACAGAAAAATGTCCATGGTAATTTATTTCAATAATATCATGCAGCTTTCCATAGTATCCCACTTCAGCAAATGTAAATATACCACTATTCTATGTTTTCAAACCCACTTCTCAATCAACTGTATGAAATCTAAATCCATTCACATTATAAGCGTCGAACTTTCTAAATTGCTTTATAGGACCTCTAGAAAGAAAATTAAAATCTTTTGACAAGTCTTCTCGAGTATCAGTATTCATGATCTGAAAAAAGAAATATAATTTAATAGATTTACAAATTGTATGTGTCAAACTAATATTCTTATTTATTACAATATTTATTAACTTACACGTCATGCAAACCATTATACAAGCTCTTTATTCACAGCTTTCGTTATATCTTTCTCATTTCTTGTTCGGCCTCTCATTCGTCTCTTTGTTTGTATCCTCAACTCTTCAATAAATGGATCTAAAATTTCACTATTCAGTAGCACATATCTATGTGCCTGTAATAACTCCAATTCTGTCAGTGTCACATTTGAGGTCCTCCCAACTGATCGTCCAATAACAGGAAATATTTTTGATTTCTGATGCATTTGAGATTGAGTTGATGTGTCATCAACACGTCCAACTTGATTAAATCTTGTCTCAATATCATCTAAATACCTGGAACAAAAGGTAAGATATTCCTCGGCCAAATAGCCTTCAGCAATAGAGCCTTCTGGTTGAGCTTTATTTCTCATGTATGATTTCAAATGCCCAAGATATCTGTGAAATAAAATAATAATATTATGAATTTATTTAAATGTCAAAAATTGTTTACTTAACTGGAAAACATATAAATAAAATACCTCTCAATTGGATACATCCATCGATAATGAACGGGACCTCCTAATTTAGCTTCTTCAACCAAATGCACAGTTAAATGCATCATGATAGTAAAAAACGATGGAGGAAAGATAATATCCATTGCACAAAGAGTCAATACAAACCTCTCCTGAAGGTTGTCAAGATGAAATGGATGTACACCTTTCTCACATAATTGAACAAAAAATGTGCAGAATTGGAGTACAAAAGCAGTATCTTTTTCAGGTAATAATATACGCAATGCCAATGGTAGTAAAAGCTGTAACAAAATATGTGAATCGTGACTTTTCAATCCATGTAACTTACGATTCTTCAAGTCAACACACCTCAAGATGTTACTCTAATACCCATAAGATACCTTCAAATTCTTTAAAATTAGAAGGAATGTATCTTTATCCCTATTTTTAATTGCGAAAATGGCCGGAGCATACTTTTAATTCTCATCTGGCCAGAGATCGCGTTTTATGTTCATTACTTGAAAGTCTTTGCGAGCATTAAGATGATCCTTCGACTTTCCATGCTTATTAAGTAATGTGAAAATCAAATTATCATAGAAATTATTCTCAATATGCATCACATCAAGATTGTGGCGCAACAAATTAAAATCCCAATATGAAAGTTTAAAGAATATAATTTTTTCTTCCATTATTGCGTTCTGATTTCACTTGACGATGCACTTCGGACCCATTTTCTGCTATCATTCAAATGATGAACCTTCCCAAATTCTGTTTCAACATTTTCAAGATGTGTCAATATTTCAGAACCGGTTAACAACTTTGGAGGTGGTCTATGATCAATGAAACCTTTAAATTTTGATTTGTTCAGTCGAAATCTATGAGATGCATCGAGAAATCTTCGATGGCATAAGAAGAACCATTTTCTAATATGAGGTAGCCATTTGGGCTCAAAATCAAAGTTACAAACGGGACAAGCCAAACCCGTATAAGTGTTCAAACCAGATAAATTCCCAAGCCCAGGGAAGTCACTAATGGTCCACAGTAAAGCAGCATGCATTTTGAACATTGTTTTAGAAGAAACATCAAATGTCTCAACACTGTTACTCCATAACTCCTGCAATTCTTCAATCAAAGGCTGCAAGTATGCATCAATATCATTTCCAGGCATTTGTTTTCTAGGAATAATCATTGAAATGATAAAAGATGATTATTTCATACACATCCACGGAGGCAAATTATAAGGGATCAAAACAACTGGCCAAATGCTATAACTTGTACTCAAAGTCCCAAATGGGTTGAATCCATCGGCAACCAATCCAAATCGACCATTCCTCGGATCAGCTGAGAAATCTGGATGTAATGAATCAAATGTCTTCCATGATTGGGAATCTCGTGGATGTATCATTAAACCATCATTGTTATTATCTACAGAATTCCACTTCATGTGTTCGGCGGTTTTTGATGACATGAATAATCTTTGCAATCACGGCTTCAAAGGAAAGTAACGCAAAACCTTTGCAGGTGTGTTCATTTTCTTCTTCTTCATGAAATTATGTTCAGTCAGACTTCCAAAATCACCCTTTAACTGCCATCTAGAAGAAGAACATTTCTTGCAATTCTGTCTACTTGAATCCTCTCCCCAATAAAACAGACAATCATTGGGACACACATGTATTTTTATATAATTCAGACCAAGCTTGTTAACAACTTTTTTCATATCATAAAAATATTCTGGGATTTTTTCTTCAGGAAATGCATCACGAATCAATTCCAATATCATGGACATTGCCTTATTTGTAATTCCACATAGACATTTGATATGGTACAACTTCAGCAGAAATGAAAGCTTTGAATATTTCAAACACCCACTATACAACTCTTGATTTCCATCGTCAACTAAATCATGAAACACATTTTTCTCAGTGAAGTTTTCTGTTACATTTGGATCTACAAAATCAAGAGGAGGATCCAATGATATGTTCCAATCTTGATCTACTTGTGTTACTGTCTCAAAAACATCACTTGTCACGTTGTAATTTGTATCACCCTCTTCTGGTTGTTTTGATATGTTTTGATGCTGATAGTGGTGTCTTGCAGTGCCTAATGCATCATTTATGAGGTTTTGTATTTCATTTTCCATTGTCGACGAACTTGGGACCTCATTCTGTGGATTAACATCAGTGCTCAATCTTTATTTATTGTTCGATTCTCCATGCCAATTCCAACACAAATATTGACCAGGGAATTGCTTTAGTATTAAATGTTCATAAACTTCATCTCTCTTCAACCATGTTCTAAATTTACATTTGGGACATGGACATATTATTCTCCCTTCAATGGATCGATTAGAAATCGCAAAATCTAAAAACTCATTCAAACCCTTAACATACTGAGGTGTGTTCCTCGGTAATGTGATCCAGATTTTATCCATGTATATCACAATGTGCCTACACAAAATATATGATAGTGTAAGATTGCAGAATCATAATATAATAAAGATAACCCATTGATCATAAAGTATGCATAATATAATAAAGATGATTCATTGATCACATTTACCACTTACTTAGCATGCCCAGAAAAACCAAACAAGTCTGGTCCTTAGGAGACAGAATGAACACCTCATTGAGGAGCAGTAAGAATATTGGGTTACACAATTATCATAACACTGTCAATCACACATTTATGTTGCCTAAAAAAATTTCTATCCCTACTACATTAATGATATATATTGGTCCACTCAAATTACTTCCACACCCTCACAAAAAATACTACAACTTTCCTGAACATCTCATATACTCACATGCTTGGTCATCTCAATTAAATGTTTTATTTTATTTTCCATATCTAGAAATAGGATACCAGTTGGTATTTATAACATACATCCAAAATCACTAATATAGAATACCAATGCATGGGTTCTCATTTCTAGAGTTTCCCCTCATTGGATTATGTTTAATAATCATTACCTTCAATTATCAATATTATAGATCAATAAAAATAATATGGAATATTTTTTTACCATATTTAGTTTCATAATTTGAACAATGTTGTTGATACTTGTTTATAAGCCAATGAATTTTCTCCTCACTAGATCCAACACAGTGATAACACATTATGATAATTAACCCACTTAATTTCAATGTGTTTTCACCTATTAACCATTTATTTAGTAAGATACCTAAAACGGTGAAGTCAGATATTTGTTGTACTTTCATCTTTAACCAGATTTTTCTACATGATTCAAAAGTCTTTCACACTGTATAACTAGGTTACACATCATGTAACTATTACTAGATACAAGCCATGAAAGGGTATTCATGCTGTGAAAATTTACACCTCGGGAAGAGTGGTTTCACATCGTAAATTTTAAAATAATGGATTTTTAATTCGAGGTGAAGGGTTTTTCAACATACTAGAACACCATGGATTTCACAGTAGGTAATAGTATTACACATCATCAAATGGCCCTCGTGTAGTTTTTAAAATAGGCGAGTGGCTATTTTGGTTTCAGTTCTTTTCTCCAGGCCCTTGGATCCCTACCTAGAGATCTTCTCGGGTTTTTTGGGAGACTATGCTCCATCTAGATTGATCCATTCAACATTGGATCTTTTATTATAGTTGTGGATCATCTCTCTGGGTAAGAAATATTTCTGATTCTTCGTTTCTCTTGATAATGGTAGCACCCTAGGGTAACATTATCAGATCTGGTGGCCTAAGTTTTTGAATCTTTGTGTATTATTCTAGATCCTTTGGGAGATCTCATTATGGAGGCCATTCCTTGGTTAGTTGTGGTGCGACAGATGTCTTTTATTGAGGTATTTGGTGTTTTACCTTTCCACCAACCCCTTATTTTCTAATTTATATCAATATTAATGTTTTTATTATATTCTAGGGCCTTCGTTTTCATCATTGGGTTTTCATTGTTGGTGGATCCCATTACGGGAATGTGTGACTTGAGCTTTGAGGTAGGTGGTTCCATCTCTAGTCTATGATAATTAGCCTAATTTCTCATAATTTATAAGTTGATATATCAAATTGGAATGACTATTTTCATTTGTTTAAGAAGGGGTTTTTGAGGGAAATTTTTTTCCATGATTTTTGATAAATGAAAATGAAATGGGTACTTTTAAAATGAAATGTTTTTCCATCTATTTGATGTTGTTATGTCACATTGAGCATCAACAGTATTCCCATTTCCTTTTTGTGTTCATCCAAAAAATGGAGGTAAAACAGTTGTCCCCATATGAAACGTTACCTGATTGAACCCCATATAGTCTCACAATATCTGGAATGTTCAAGATTCTTAATTATTTCACCATAGTCAAATACTTTATCATGATAAAATGGGTGGATGTAAATAGTTAATAAGTTTACAATCCAATGGTGTAAATTCACTAAGGTAAAAGAAGAAACCTAATAATGAAATAAATAGTGACATAATCCTACATTTAGGTAGGAATAGGGAGTGATAAAAGAATAATTGAGGGTCTCTAGTGTTCATCCTAAATTTACAGACAAATATAACATCTAGATACAATTTTAGCTACATCATGACTTAAAATTAGCCATCAAAACTAGTGAAAAATATCATAAAACATATTTCTGGACCAAGGATAAACAAACCATGGATACTGGTGGTTATCCTATATAAAAACCTTTTGTAGAGACAACTAAATCATGAAATAACCCTTGATGAATAGAATTTAATCATATGACATTGAACACCTATCAAGAACATCCACAAAATATAGATTTTACTTTTAAAATTTTCTTAATTCATCCTTAGGATGTTCATACTGAATTAGTTCTAGAAAATGTGGTGTTAACTGAATACTAACTATGAATATAGCTCCACTATTCTCCTTTGATTCTTAGTGAATTTCAGAAAAAGACTCATCGGATTCCAATCATCACTATAATCATTTAATGAATGGGTTGGATTTTTTATCCTTAAGGTATTGTCCACCATCTTTCTCTTACATAAGATATAGAAAATTAAAAAAGTCAAATCCCTAATTGTAATCGATCAATGAGAAATACCTTATACATAGATCATTTTTAAGGAAAATACATGCCATGATTATTCTTTCATAGTAGAATAATAATTTCTCACTGAATTGATATTGACCCCATGATTTTAAAGAATGAATCACCACCAATTCCTCTAGTATATAGGTTGGATAATCCCATTAATTTTGTAAGAGGTAGGATGATCTATGGGCCACTAAATGGTCAAATTACACAACACGCTTCCCGAACCTATCCCTAAAGCATCGCAATAAAACACATACAACATTCTAGTCTACATTAACATAAATATGGGTTAGTGTTCAACCACTAATTTTGATCATAAATGTAAGAATAAAATTATGTATTCTTTTTTTAACCTTACCCATTTTTGGTAAATCTATTTTATTAGTTTTGTAAATAGAGATAAATTTATAAAAAAATCCCTATAATATCTATTGTGTTTTAATAAGATCATGATATCAAATTCATGACTCAAATATTACCATAAATTCACTACCCTAATTTCCATTGGATCAACTGACACCCAATGATTCTATGCCAGATACAATATGAATTTGACCTCTCTAATCCAAAATCTATTCTTGGAGTACATGGAGTTAATATGGACATCCAAAAGTGTGCCCAAAACAATTCTTTGATGATAATCATGATCCACCTCAATGAAAAAGTATACTAGGATTCCATGCATATACACCACCATAATGTATTCAATTTACTTAGGAAACACACAGTTCATAAGGGCCATAAAAATTATAGGATCATTTTCATCCTTAATGGCACAAATTTAGACTTGAAGTGGTTGTACCTTCTTCATAAATCATTCTTGTGAATTCCAAATCCACTCACACTAAAATAAGGATTCCAAAAGTGAATGTTGATATTATTGAACCACATTTCCCCCATAATCTGATCAACTTGGTCACTGATGTTTGGAAAGAGCTATTTTTTTATATAAAAACTTTCCAAATTCAAATAGTTGATACAAAATCAGAGTGATATATCATGCTTTATGTAATTCAACCTTGGTTGGACTACGATGAGATTCTTGGGTGAAAAAATACTTTGGATTCTAATTCATCAAACCAAATAATCAATTCCCCTAACTCGATGGGGTCCATATTGAATGAGGGAAGAGATGTAGTATATGATTCATGTACCAAATCAATGATTAATTTTAAATCCCATTACTAATGTATACCTAAAAATTCCTCTAGAAACACCTTTAGGAACTCATATAAAATTAAAGGAAACCCATTTTCAGAACCATTGTCATTGTATTCTAGTATAAGGGAAAATACAAGGGTTTCTCATGGCTGCCTAAATCTCTCCAGCATATTCCCTTGGTTGAGTGGTATGTCTTTATAGATGAATAACACAAAAAATATCTAATAAAAGAAACTATAAATACAATATACCATAGAGATCCAAAAAATACCACAATTAAAAAACTTTTGAAAAATAAAAATTAAAACCACCACAATCACAATTATTAATTTATAGCACTCCACCCTTACTCAATGTCCATTCATAGTCTACAGACAATGTAGTTTTCCTAAAATATGAGTAAATCCAAATTACAGACATATTTTGGTGACCTTTGGTCCATTATGTGTTGTGTTGGCAAGACATCCCACTCACACCTAGATTCTTAAGCCCAAATAGTTGATGCTCTTTTCTATTGGAAATTACCAAATAAAAGTACCCAAAAGTAGGGAAAAATTTACTCCAATTCCATTTTTCACATACTAGCCAAGGTTACCTTGCAACCCAACACCTAGCACATCCCATGGCATAGCTCGAAGTTAATTCCAGATCCACATGGTCTTATAACCAGTGAATTGGATTTGAGGAACTCCATTGGGAATAATTTTCCTAATAGAAGAATATCAAAAGTAATTATTAGATTCAAAATAATGAAAACCAATAACCAATAACCATAAAATTCATATATGCATTTCAAGATACACATATAATCTATATAGGAAAGACATTATTTCCTCAGATGTGTAATAAAGGTTGGTAGGTACTTGGTGTCCACTATGACAATATAAAAGTATATGTATCCAAAAAAAAGGAGGTAGAAGGTGACTTCATCAACAAATAATCCAAACAAATCCAAGTTAATTAAAATCTCCCCGATGATAGTACAACCCAACTTAGTCACAAAAAATATCCTAGGAATCTGGAATTCTTTATATATATGGGGTTTATCATAATATGTATCCTTAGTATGATTATACACAATACCTCCAATGAAAAAGTTAAAGGAGTATAATAACACATAATTGAACAAACAACATAAATAGTAAGCACCTAGTAAGTAGGTCGCTGGAGATGGAGGTCGCGGGGTCGCCGGAGATGGAGGTCGCGGGGTCGTCGGAGACGGAGGTCGCGGGGTCGCCGGAGGTCGCGGGTTGCTGGAGGTCGGGGGTCGCCGAACGATTGGGAGTTGAGGGTTGCGGGTCGCAGGGGGGTTAGGGGAAGAAGGGAGGGCGCGGGGGTTTGGGGGAACGATCGGGGAGGGGGAAGAAGGGTCGGGATTGTTAAAATGAATTTCGAGTTTCGCGGCGGTTTATTAAAAACCGCCGCGAAACCTTTTGGCAAAAATGTTTAGCAGCGGTTTTGTGAACCGCTGCCACAAAACCGCCGCTAAACCCGGTTTTTGTTGTAGTGCTAAAAATATGACAATAGGTATCACCTCAGGTCACAACATGTATGGATAAAATAGGGTTCAAATCATGGATTACCCCCACATAGTGCATCCAAAACAACCACAGTCAAGCTCTAGCTAGTATACAAAACTCATCTCATTAATTAAACACCTGAGCTACATGATTGTGCACCCATGGCCTCTCTCATTTCCAAATAATGATCACATCAATGATTCAATGTGAAAATGGAAAAAACATCTACAAGATATAAATAACCACATCTAAAGCTCTAAAACCAAGATCACATCCACCAAAATAAAGGATTCTCAAATAGACTCACCTCATCAAACTCAACTAGAACCGATAAGATAGATCTCAACTACTCTCACAAGGGAATTTTCGTAACCACTACTCCACTCAGAGTCTGGGTAGGCATCGATTCTAAAGAAACTCTTTCAACCATATAGGGAACAAAAATAATGACACTAAACATGGACCTCAACAATCCATTCCTCTTAAAAAAACCAAATGATTCCTTGTAAATCAAGGAATAAAAGAAAAAATTCAAGCTATAAAAGGCACACAAAAACCCTTAAAATATGCACATAAAATTTTACCAAAATAAAATTTCCTTTAAAAACATAATTTTTACCAATTGATCTTAAAAATCACCCTCCACCAAGGTATTTTTCAAAAATCAAGACATCCCACTTTGAAACCAAAAACCTTGGTCGAACCCACACATTTCACAAATGAGGAAAACCACATGAAATCATGTTAAAAATTACATTTCATTTTGAAAACATAACACCCAAGGATTCCCATTCAAAAATCACTTTCCTTTTGAAAAAACTATTTCACCAGGAGATGCCCATTTTTATAAATCATTTCATAAAAGTAAGGAAATTCACCATTCCCTATTTTTCAAAAAACAAAATTTTTGAGAAATTTTTTCCTTAAAACCCATATTTATTTATCAATAAATATTTTCAAAACCAATCACACACCAGTACTACATAAGAACCCTCATAAAAATAACAAAAACCACATCCCAAAACACTCGTCAATCCGCCTTCAATAAGTGGAAACCACATTTGGATAAATTCAAAATCAAGAGGAGTCCATAAAAAGGCCAACTGGAGAGGGAATAGTGTTATGCATGCATTGGACCCATGGTTGGGGGACTTAAAGGCAACCCTGAAATACACTCCATATAAGAGGAAGACTTGACCGCATGGTCACCACTTAGTTTCCCAGGACATGCATGCCAACCATGTAGATCAAGTTCTCTTTCCTTTATAACCTATAACCAAGAGAGACCCCCAATATCAATCACATGGTCAAAGGGAATAAAAACATAAATCACATCAAAACCCATAAAAAAATTCCATGGTAGCATCGAATCCACGATTCAAAACCAAACTTTCCCTTACACCTTGAGGCTTAGGATAAACAAGAGCTATCTAGACTCTCCCTATCCTTAACTATCAAGCTTTGATAACCTTAGTCTCCCTTATACTTGAAAAATCACAAATAACATTTGATATACCAAACCTAGGTCCGATTGGGAACTTAGGCTCTCATATCACTTTGTAACAAATTGGTCCGGGAATCCATCCTACCCGATATCCGACTTAATTTTACATAAGGACCAAAGGGTGTTACCAATCCCCATGGGCCAGAGACCAATTCTTAGGCATCACCAAAATTAATTTAGGAATGTTGTTTCTCAAATTAGAGTTAAATAATCAGAAAAAGATATAAATGAATTAATAAATAAAAAAAATAAGTAGGCAAGTAGGCTGTAATGGAAACAAAATAACTAAAATAAGTAGACACAAGAATAAAAGAAGAAAAAAATAAACGACTCAATCCATGACCCAAAAAATCTCCACCCAAATCTCCCTCATGCCGGTCACAAAGAAATCAAGGAATCCAATTGAGAACCTAGAAAGATATAGGCGTGGGCTAAAAGCCCAGTAGGTCACCACGTCCTACTAAAACTATGAAATAAAATTCCTAAGGATAAAAATCAATTATAGATTGAAGAATAAATCTATAAAGTAGGATTTATATACATAATCAACTCTAGAAAAAAAAAATCCATAGGCAACTTATAACACATTTTCCTTTTCCTTCTAAAAACCAAACACACACATTTTTAAACAAAGAAATGAGCCTAAGACTTATCATAAACCATACACACCATTATCCTTTCTCAAAAACAAACCAATTTATTTATTTAAAGACAATAATAACTTTTAAAATTTTTCCAACAAGGGTAAAATAAATACTCATGGCCACTTAGGTACAACCTACTCAAATATCCAATAAGGCCTAGAAAAGAGGAAATAATTATCCACATATACTCAATAAAAACTATGAGAATAACACATATTAACACATAATTTATAACATGGAACTATTAAAAAAACGTCAAGAAAATAAATAGTGGAATAAAATAAATAGTATAACAAAAGGATACAAGCCAAGGAAACAATAGCTCATCTAGTACCCACTAGCCCAAGGTCTCCAAGGTGACACTCTGGCCAAACAACATATAATGATATAAACCAGTCATCTAAAGGGTAACATAGGAGGCACATACTGCAAATGTCAAGGGTACTAACTATTTTTTCAACCCATGGGTGCATAAACACACAACCACATGGACTATCCAAAGTACCCAAACCATCAGTTCCTAAAAGCCAATCTGACATCTAAATCCAATATCAACATCAAAATTTAACATAACTAGAACTTCTATCCCACACCAAACTATATATCAAACAATCAGTAAAGATACCAAACACTGGTCTAAAAAACTGACCACAAAACATAATATTAGTGCTAGGATTCTTAGTCCAACCTCCATTTATATATAACAATAGTAGTGTGAAGATAATCAGTTCGGATCAACCTAAAGAGAAGAAGCATTAGTCAAACATCCTTTTTCCACATGTCATGCCATCATTTCCTAGATCCTCATTCTAGCACTCTATTTGTGAAGTATACTATCTATATATAAAGCCTCAGTCTGACACAATCATAGAAGTATACTTTATGTGCCTAGATCCTCAGTCCAATACCCAACCACATATCAAACCATATTTCTTGGAGAATTAGTCCAGCATCCAAATCACATATCAATTCCATCATTCCATAAATTCAATAGGGACTCAACATGAATTGTCTGAGTATCCCCAACCACTTATCACATCACAAATATCAAACACATGGATAGAAAAATAATCATCTACATATATGAGGGTTCAACAAGGGACAATGAAATAACATCACAAGTTCTAATTGGGCCTTTGCTTATGTAATATTCATTTAGAAATACCTTTTTAAAACAATCTTAAATTTCAAACACAATTCCAAATGGAAACACAAACACTTCCAAGCACAACCAGATAAGTAAAGGGAAACCCCATTTTCAGTTTATACAACAAAAACACTCCTTTAAATAAGGAAAACCATTAAATAGAAAAAGGTATCACACTTAAAATCCCATTTGTCATAAATATCAAGGATCAAGCACATTTCACAATTGAAACCCTTATTGTAATTTTTATCAAACATGAAGAATGCATAAAAACCATTTCAAAACCAAGTTCCACTGCATAATAAAATTTAACCATTATTTACAAAGGATAATCCCAAGACTTTAAAGAATATAAAGGTCACCCACATGTAATGTATTTCGATTTTGAAAATTTAAAACATGTATAAAGACCTTTATTCCATCAAACATTCCATAAAACACCACTTTAAACATTGTAAGAGGTTAAAAAAAATCATCCATTTTATAAACAATTCAATCTACCTTGTAAAAAACTAAATCAAGGCACAAGACCTTTTCTTTTCCATCAAAACACCTTTAAATAATCCAATCGGTATCTTCCGCAAAAGGTAAAACACCCACACATTTCAAATCACCATTTTAAATAAAACTAAAACCCCCTTTTTAATTAATTTGAGATCAACAACTAAATATAAGACCAAATTCCCCTAAAAAAATTAATTTCACTTAGTGAAAACCCAAAATAGTTTAAAACCCATCACCCAATTCTCAAAACCATTTCAAAAAACTCAAATTCATTTCATAAAATCTTTGGGTAACTAAACATTCCATTTCAAAACATGAACACAGATTGCACATGAAAAACCAACTATGCCAAGTTCAAAACATGATAAAATAGTTTCAGCACATCAAAAGGATATCCATATATCTATAATTTCATAAAAATGGAATTTAAAATGGCACAAGAATATTATAATTCTAAAAGGAAATGAATTATATAGTAACACCTACCTCAAGGTTAAGAGGATCAATCCGAAAAACTTTAAAACTTGACACTGTCATCAGTGACCACTCGAAGCCGCTCTTTCATTCCCCCATGCATATGAACCTTTTCATATATATAAGGAAACCTAGAAATTATGTACATATTCACATGGCCATGAATATGTACAATAGGATCCTTAAATATATTCTTATATATGCATATACCCATTTACAATCACAAGTGTATAGATTTATCATATATATACATAAGCACACCTTTACACAATATATATATTCATACTTCCATGAGTGAATATATATATATATATAAAGGGGGAACTTACACACACACACACACACAAACACACACACACAATCACACACACATATGCCAACCCATGCATACGCAGGTAAGTCGCCTTCGACTCTAGTGTCTTGAACCTGCCTTAAGGATGAAAAAAAAACTAAAAATAATACTAGGGACTCAGAACCACCAAAAAAACCTAAATAAATTGTGTTGGAATAATAAGTGGAAGAAATCCTACCTCAAGTGGAGATAAAAAACTGAAATGAACCAAACCTATTTACATTCAGTGGTAGATGCCAGAATATGAACAAGGCTAACCCAAGAGATCCATTACATACCCTAAAAATAAAATAAAGAACCAAAAAATAGGATTAAACCTTCACCTATGTTCGGAAAAATTGAACCAGGTGACGGGGAGAGAGAAAATCATCCACATTGAGGGAGAAGAGAGAGATGGAGACCATACCTTGAAGGTTCAACCGCAAAAACTAAACAAATCCTATGAGATCATTGGATGAGGAGGGACCTGAGAGGGAGAGAGGCACGCGACATGAGAGGAAGAGTTAGGGGAACCTTGTAAAAAATATTAGGAGAGGAAAGGGGAAAAAATAAAGAAAAATAATAAACTAAAAAATAAATAAAAACCTAAAAAATATTTTTAAAATACTGGGAAACCGAACGCTTTGTGAAAGATTTAACAAACAGTGCACTGACAATGCACTGGTCACTTCTAAGGCCAGGAACCCCCTTACATGGTTACTTGTAGAAAGACACATGGTTGAGAAAACTATTCTCACACCATTCCACTTGACACTACCAAATTATAGATCCCAACCACATACTTTCCATACGGTTTAATAGACCGTGAAAAAGTTGTGCCCACACCTAAAACTCACTTGGGAACACACATGGGAACCACAAAGTTACTACTAACCATGTTTTATAACAATGAAATTGATAAAAAAGCCTTAAAGAATTTAAATTTTTGGCCCGCCAACTATCGGCGCTCAAAATTCATCTATAATAAGATAAAATAATTCAAAATAAAAACATCGTGACACCCGAGGTATTACACTTGACCCACATTGTTTAGTAAAGGCAAGTCATATGAAGAATAAGAGGTATATACCTCATTTATGAAACAAAATAAAGGAATGTTTACCTATAATTACATAGAAATTTTGGGCATCAATCCCAAGTTAGGTACTCATTACCTATGCTTTTCAGAAAACCACAGGGGATACAAACAAGAATCCATAAGAACACACCCAAATCACGGTGGAAAAATTGAACCTAAATATTACAACATTATCAAGACCAATATAATTTGGGAATTCCAGTATCTAAAATGGATTGATAACATATTCTGAATAAATATGAAGAATAGGAAAATTAGGGTCTACATCAACTTCAGTGTTCTCAACCGATATCATTCGAAAGATGATTTCCCTGTCCTGGTCACAAAAAATAACGATTGATACTATGACCAAATATCATGATTTTTTTTATGGGTGGTTATTTTGGGTATAATAAAATTTTAATGGAATTATAATATGAACAATTCAGTGCCTTCAGGTCCCCCTGTAGAGTAGTCTGTTACCAGGTGATGCCTTTTGGATTTAAAAATTCTAGGGATACATATCTACGTGCCATGCATCACTTCTTCAAACCATTTTTGGGAAGGACCATCAAATTATATGTTGATGATCTGGTGGTTATTCCTTGAAAACATTTATAACACCTGGATGATCTTGATACCATCTTAAAAAACTACAATATCATAGCCTAAAGAATTACCCATAAAATACGCTTTCAGAGTTACCTCAAGAATGTTTATTGGCTTCATGTTATTCCATCATTGCATCAAATTAAATCCTGAGAATACAAAGGATATCCTTTATATGTTACCTCCTATAATACTAAATTTGTTGAGAGTATTATAGGGACACAATGGCTACATTTATCACTTTACATCAAACCTTATTTGAATGTGTTTTCCCTTCACTAGGTTGATGAAAAAGGGGGTCCCATATCCATGGGTTGATGACTATCAGGAATCATTTGACAATATCAAGAAATATATTTTGATTACACTGTTGTTCATACCACATGTTGAGAGTATGATACTCATTTTTTACATGAAATCCCTAGAACAAACACCAGGTTCTTTCCTAGCACAACATAATGACAGTGGGAGTGAAAAAAACCATTATTTTACAAGTGATACCATGCTCAATACTGAGACTTGATATTCATATTTTGAGAAGAGCTTCCTGGCATTAATCTTTGTAGTTTATAAGATGAGGCTCTACCTGAAGCACCTTGAGTTCCATTTATTCTCTCCTAATAAACCTCTAAAATACATCCTCATACTTTCTAGGTTGACTATATGTTTGGTATGGTGGGAAGTTATATTGAAGCTTTTTGAAAATCAGTTTTTTCATCAGAAAGTGGTAAAAGGGAAGGCTTTGGAAGACTTCCCTACATAACACACATCTTCATAATCATTTTAACTGAATACTAAATTTCTTGATGAAGAGATATTCTCTATTCAATAAAAACCATAAACATGGGAAATATATTTTGACAGTACATCCAGAATCCCAACAAGGAAGAGAATGGAAGACCCCTGTTGAATAAAGTCAGGTTGCGAGTCATACTCATATCTCCAACAAAGGTAGTCTTTCTTTACTCATTCCTATTGCTGGAAGGCTGTACAAAAATTTTGGTAGAATATCAGGCCTTCATTATGGGGATAGAAATATCACTTCAAATTCTGGTAGACCACTTGTACGTAAAAGGTGATTAATAGTTGATAATCAAGTAGATCAATAAAGATTATGCTATCAGAAATGAGGATCCAATCCCCGTTCTTAACTATATCTGTGGAATAATACTAGAATTCCCCTTAGATCTAACATTTTTCCATATCTCATGATCACATAATACCTAGGGTGATGCATTGGAAAATTCAGCCACAACTCTAGAGGATCTAGATCGGGATGAAATAATCATCAGCATTACGAACCATTGAAAGGTGTCACCCTTTTATCATGTCAACATGGAATAAATCAATGAGGATAATCAAATACTTGAACCAGAAGGTCTTAAAAACTGTTTGGTGATGCCCATTTTGGACTACCTTCACAATAGAATGATCTCATTAGAACAATATAGAAAATAACAAACTCGATGATTAGTGACCAAATATACTCTTAAGATGGACCAAATCACTAGAAAGTCCTCTATAAATGAGGATTTAATAGATTCATTATCAGGTTCATTGGTGAATAATAGATTATCCCTATCATGAAATAATTATATATAGAAAACTGTGGTACCCACCAGTCTAGGTTCAAAATTTCCAATCATATTTAAAGTCTTGGATACTTCTAGCCTTCAGTGATACAAGATTATAAAAAATTTATTAAGAAGTGTCATTCCTACCAAGTGCATGATAACTTCATCCATAAACCTCAAGAGTTCAAATACACATACATATAGTCCTAGCCATTTTTTGTATGGGTGATGGATGTTTTAGGTCTGTATCCTCTAGCTACGACCAAGCAGTTTAAATACATCCTCACCACTATCGACTTCTTCTCCAAATAGAATAAAGCAATACTCCCCAAAGAATTCAGAACCAAAATCATTGTCATATTTTTGAAATCTATCATTATTACCATATTTGGTGTCCCTCATACAATAATAATGGACAAAGACACCAATTTCTATTATGTTGAGTTGGAGATGCAATATCAGGAGTATAATATCAAATCCAACCATTTACCTCGCTATTAGGTAGTGGATAATGGATAGATAGAGGACTTCAATAGGACCCTATCAAATATACACCATAAGACGGTGGATAAAGATAAAAATTATTGTCCCAATAATCTCTTTCACCTCTTGTGGGTCTAAAAGACTACAACATACACTGACACATGGGTGACCCCTTAGTCACTTGTTTATGGGACATAAGCAGTCCAACCCATTAAGGTTCAATTTACACCACTCTATGTTGTATTCATTAAATAATATATAAGTATACCAAAATCATATAGCATGTTATTTTAATAGAAAAGTTTTCCTATAGTTGTTCCTCCATGGAGAGTTAGTAATGGTCCTCCGGACCCCAATGATACCAGGGTGGAAACCTCTGAAGCTTGAGTAGAAGTGCGAGGGACATTATTCCATTCCCAAGGTCAATTATAATTGAGTATATTTGTTGATATTTATGGATATATATATCTTTATGGCCACCAAAAATGTAAGAGTCCATGATAAATAATTCATGTGATAAAGACACATTCATCCTTATTGTATGATGTTAAATTAAATGGTTTCCCATATCTTTGCTACATGACATTAAACAACGAATAATCATTGGTCATGTGTGAATAACTTTAGAGGGTACATATATCAGCCTTGTTGCATGATAATAAACTGAATGACATATGGTCTTATATGCATAAACTTAAAAATCACACGATATGGTCCTAATCGTATGACCTAGAAAATAAGAGACACCATAGTTTTAGCTACAAGAAATTAAACTACATAGCCTAACATCCTATTCCCAATACATTAAACTATACAACAACATCTTCACTGTATGACATAAAATTTCATGGTCCATATCCTTGTTTTATGATGTAAAACTATATTACATTTCATTATGTGCCTAACCAGATTTCTACCCTTGGTGCAGGTCTCCTACCACACCTCCACCCTAGAACTACATGTGTCTTGATTCTCACCCCTATGAGAAACAATGAAAATAAAATTCCCCCTCTCCCACACATAAAAAAAATCTATTCAGGGGACTCCACACTCTATGACCAATGTCGATCCATATGATTCATTTATTCTTGAAAGAATTCATTTAATACATCATACTCCTTCTCATAGAAAATTTCAGATCTCCATAAGATTTCCTTGTCCATCAGTGATATAATGTCTAATTCTAGAGGACACCTTTGTTTTTATTATGCATTGATATTCCTGAGTTTGGATTTGCATAAGTCTCCTACAGAAGGTCCTGTCAAGTAGAGGCGCATTCATCCTCAAAAGAAACCTCTTCTATTTATGTAATACGCAAAAAAATTATGATGGAAACCTCTTTTCAAACATGGTCCATGGTTACTCCTTGAGTACTTGTCTCATATCACTTATCCTAATCCAAGAACCCCAAATATCATAGTTTAAAATTTTCTTCTTCACTTATGATGTATATCGGAACATCGTTGACCCAATAAGCCACTTACCACTCATCATTTCAATGACATTGGGTATCATTTTTTCCATTTCAAATGAAATTAAACTACATGGTTTTATATAACTATGTACTGTTTGATTCTCCTCCCAATGAGATACGCAGTGATGCCCAGATCCTATATCCTTGTCTAGCCTCTACAAGATCAAAATGACCATTTCCTTCCTTTAAATCACCTCTATGTGTGAATGAAACCTTTTCCACTATTTTTTTTCACACCGAGCATAGCTCGCATGGTATTAAGAGTTTTGATAAAGGCTACCCAACATGATCAATCCACATAAGTTCATGTTAGGGTTAACATGGATCTAGATGAAATAACATAAAAGGTACACAAAATGACCTTACTACCTGATATTATACTATATGTTAATGTTTCTTGCATGAAATAAGTTCAAAAACTATGTGTGTCATAATTATTTTGTTGAAGATATATATATAGTGATTCTCATATCCAACATCCTATTACATTCATTGTAAAAAAACTCCCCATTCTCCTATTTATGAGACAAATCTATATAAGAAGTTCCAATATAAGTTATCACTCTGTTCATGAGATTCTATTCAGAAAAAATACCTCCTCTCCACACAAGAATTCAATCAGTGTATATAATATTTTATTAAACTATTTGTAGATTTATTATCACTTTGACAAGATATGTAGTGATGTTCAGATCCTATTTATTCGTCATAGATTAAAAAAAATATCTCCCTTTTTTAAATATGGGTTAGAACTATGTATGAAATATTTCTCCCCATTATTTGGTTATTTTGACTTGAAATGATTCTTGCATACTCAAAAACCTTCCTCACACAAACTAAACTATATGTCTATGGAAATAAAAATTTCTATAAGATTTCCATGGACATCGATAATATAATTTCTGATACTAGAGGAGAATTTTTTTTGACTAGGAATTGATATGCCCCAATTTAAATTTTTATAAGTTACCCATAAAAAAGTCCTATCAACAAGATGTAACCTTTTTTACTGTACATTGATATGCCCTAGTTTGGATTTTCATAAGTCACCCACAAAAGGTCATGTCAACCAAAGGCACATTTATCCTAATGAGAAACCTCTTATATCTCTATATTCCCCAAAAAATATCATACTGGAGACCACCTTTTGAACATGGTTAGTGGACATTCCTTGAATACTTTTCCCATATCAATTTTTAGATATGGAATCCCAAAGAGTGCATCTTAGAACTTCCCCTCCTCATACCAAAAAATTATGGAACATTCTTAGTAATATCACCATGAAAGGGAAAATCACTAATCCCTTGGTTAATGCTAAATGACCTAAAATTGAACACCTTTATATCCTTTCCATAAGATGTTAAACTGCATGGTCCATGTCTTGGTTGCTTGAAATTAAACTACACGATGCTTCAAACCTCTCCAAGAAGGAGCCTTTTAATATGAAGTTAATTATCCATCGTATCACCCTAAATAACTATACACATCATGATTCTCATTCCATTAAGATACATAGTGATTCCTAGATCCTCTATTATAGGCCAAGATTCTATAGAATCCAAAACAAGTGTGTTACTCCATTTATGGACATAAACTCAATCTAGGATGGAGGTTTTAGATTTCCCCAAGGACCCCTCCTCTACATTATTGCGATTGAAATAGAATACCTCCCTAATTTATATAGAATAAAAATTTGTGTAGGATCAGTTCCTCATTCATGTCTAGTGTAAACCTAGATTCTCCCTTCATTCTCAAAAACATTCTCTTCACAAAAAACCTTTAGTGGTCATGAGAAATACGGATCTTCATAAACTCCCCGACCATTGGTAATAGAATGTATGATACATGAGGATTCCTTTGTTTTGACTATGCATTGATACACCCCTATTTTTTTTATAAATTTTCCAACAAAAGGGTCTACCAACCAGAGACACATTCATTCTTAGGAGAAACTTATTTTATCCCTGTGATACATAGAAATATCTTTATAAAAACTACTTTTCAAAAATGGTTCATGATCATTCCCTATATTTTTTTTCATATCATGTTTTAGATATGAAAATAAAAACAAACATGACTCAAAATCCCCATTTGGGTATCTAAATAATTTTAGAAAATTATTCTCCAATAATCCATTCTCAGGTCATCATCCCATAATTCATGGTCAAAGATATTGCATATAAAACACTAATTGAATTTGTATTCCTTGAAAGACTCAAAAATTACCCTGAAAAGGGACATATTACTTTCCAAGTTAAAACCCCACAAAAGGGCACCATATGTAGATTTCAAGTCTTAGATTTCCAGAACTACACTCCACATGGTTTAGGAAAAAATATTTGATAAATGAAAATTAAATGGAATAAAACTATTTAGGTTGAAAACTCAAAAAGGGTGGACTAATAATAAGTAAAGTATCACCAGCTAAGTATTCTTCATATCTAACTTAGGAAAAAATTATAGAAAAGACAAAAAATGAAAAAACGTTTGTAGGGTTCATCTTGTAACTTTAGAAATAGTCAAATTACACTTTCTAGGTCCAAATAACTAAGATAAAATTAGATAACCCCATATTAATATCATTGTGATTGCGACGCATTGATGCAAGAATGTTTATTTAAATAAATCAGCTTCAGTGTTATGTCATAATTATTGAGGAAAATAGAGATGAAAACATATATCATTGGAAAAAAATTCTTTCATTTATGGGGAAATAATTAGAGGAGTATCCATAATTAAAGTCTCTCTGTCATATTCTACAAAAGGACATCAACCTAACTCTTTAGTTATTGGAGGGTGACCTAAACCCCATCGACGATGTTTCAAAGCTTGGAAAGTTGGATAGCCTCAACCTCCTCAGCAAAGAGGTATTCCTCCCTCTTAATCTCAATGGCAGTCTCCCCCTTAAGTTGGACCCCTTTTAGAAAGTGATGATGTTGTATGAGCTCCCCTTAGGAGGAATCCATATATTTTTTAAGGTGTCATATTTGAAGGGATTTCTCATCAACCTACTTTTTTCACTCCACCACTTTGGTGTGGTTGAGTTCTACCAGAGATAGTGAAGCTCAGAGGTCATCAGTTTTGATGATAATTATTGCCCTAATAATGCACTATTGTGACTCGTGATCTTACTCTCATTAGAAAATGATCTCCTTCACGATATCATAGACCATGCTGTAGGAAACACCACCATAACCCAACATGCCAAACCTGATATGGAGCTGATGGAGTTTTGAAGGTAGATGTACCATGGGTGTCCTTGATACTAACTCCCAGATGTATTTACCTACTAATTGGCAGCATGGTTAGAAAGTATCCTAAGATTCATGGATTTACATGGAGTTAGTTTCAAGGGAATAGGTTTACTACATAATTAGTTCACTTTTATAAGTGACCTGCATTGTCCTCCCAAGAGTGATGTCACCCTATCCTCGTGCAGTCAGTTGTGATGTGGAGAAGGCTTCCACTATTTGATCAACCACTAAGGATGATGGAACTAAGGGAAGAATAAAATTAGTCATCGATATTCAAATATGGGAATGATAAATTCAAAATAACACCAAATAAGTTTGCATCACCCACTCATTGATGGATTATATTCTTGATTAGATTCTTCCCTAGAATCCCTGGTATTGACACCTTGAACTAATATTTCATGCTGAGGAACATTCCCTAGAGTATGATCTGGGCCTGGGAGGGAAGGCTCTCAAGAATATCCCACGTTAGGGCCCTTGACTGTCATTCCCACAATAGAATGAGTAGGATGGACCTTGACTCTAGGATCATGGATCACTCAGGAAACATTTTTTTCAGACCAAGCTTCACTAATCAAGATAATTCATTTAATGCAATGGATGTAAATCTGAAATGTGATAAAACAGTTAAAAATGGAAACCCATTTCCATCTAAATCTTTATTAAAGTCGCCAAACTCCTATAGGGATCAAGTAATATCAATATTTTGGTGAAGTTATTCCATTATTTCATTATATAGTGCATCAAATCACATAGTATCCTTACTAGTACGGGTGTCTAAGACACTGGGATCTGAACAAAAATTGGATACGACATCATTATCTTCCACCTTACTTTCAGTGGTAAAAACCCTTTCAGTCCCCAAAAATTCAATATCAGCACCAAAACCTTCATTATATGGTATGATATCCATGTCATCCCCTTCTGGAGTGATGATATGACTGACAATGGTAGTCAGAGGGTCCTCTAGTGTATGAAAAGGATCTAATAATCACAAGCAAGGGAAGTCAGTGATTAGTACATGACAACATATAGTGTGCATTTTACATTACCATGATTATCATCCCCCTCTAAAGTGACATGAATAGATGTTACCTCAACCCTGGATACTTCTCTGGTCATAGGGGTAGATTCAATATCTGGAATTTGCGTCTCTTCTAGAATTTACTCCTCAGTTCTGAGGGGGTCATATCTAAGACCCTTGAGAGAGGAGATCAGTATGGATTCTATAACCCATATGCATGATTAAGAATTTATTATAGACAAATCAATAATAGTTGATTTCATGAAAACTCACCCTAACTAATGATTCACTTATAAAAGATCTTCAATATCCATCATTCCTTCACTTTAGATGGAGTAAGGCTATCACTTTCCTTTTCAAATATAGGTAATAGAAGTAGACATTAAGAAGTCTCTCCTTCCATCTCCTCTTCAACCATTCTTTATCCTAAGGAAAAATACCTCAATTCAGGTGTTGATTCCTTAGTCTCCATAGGGGTTCCTATTGGAGCATATTTCATAAATGGTATCTCAGATGATTATCCCTATACCCACTACAAATTAGGGCTACCCTTTACTCTATAATGATTTTTTTTTCAAAATAAAGAAGAAAAGGATGAATGTGGAAAATTGGAGAAAGGAAAAATTAAATCCTGAGGGTTAGTGATGTCATCCCATTTATCATTGGACTATTCATCATCCCCTTCAGTAACCCCCCACTTAGTCATATCCTCCACCCACCTCATAGATAGAATCTGATTATTAGTGGGGTAAATGATCATCTCTATATCCCAGACACGTATTCTCCCATCCATAGGGTTGGAATCAAATATGAGGTTGACGAGTATAAAAAATCCCTGATTTTTGGATTTTCAACCTAGCCCAGAGGAGTGACCACTGGTCCTCGACATCATAAGGACCATCCTACCAAAATTGGACTACAAATGAGAAAATAATGTCTGATTTTGTTCTGACCTACTATGAATCAGACCCGAAAATCCTTGATTTCATTGGATTCCTGTCTCTCTCCATCTCTTTCGAAGGAAGGGAAAAAATAGCCTGTGATTTTTCTTGGCGATGGTGGTTGGACCTTCTAGGCTCAACTTTATCCAATAAAAATATTTTTACCATGAATGGAAGACTTAAACATACACAGGGTTTCTTGAGAATGCTCGGGAATCACCACTGTCACTCATTATAATGAGTTGATACTTTCTTACACTTTTCCCCATCCATGAGTCATTAAAAATCCAACTCACGGAGAAATATTTGTAAAAGTCCCGTTGGGATATGATGAAATATAGGCTTCAACATACCAGGAGATCATCCCAGTAGATGCACTCATTGGAGGCAGTTTGATCACCGCTTCAGTCACCTTCATAGCTATGAGAATCCAATGTTTTTAGTCCACCATTGGGTACCTCTATAATTTAATATGATTAGGAGGGAATATAGTTGGTTTGTACAAGAATATGAATCATCATTATAATCTATTAGAGGGATTAGGATTTTGAAATAACTTCACCATCAATTCAGTCCACTAACACTCCATCCCTGAAGGCAATAATATATTATCTTAGTTCATTTATAGATTTTCCATCATTAGTGAATATACCAGTGGGTGGATCACCATATGGAAAAAATTTAAATTCATTGAATAGATTTTTCTTCATTAAGGCTTCACCATATTTCATATATAGTGATTTAATTATAGAAAAAACCTAGAAAAATTGTTGAAACCACCCCCTAGGGAATTTTATTCTAATAAGTAGGGTACAAAAGTCAAAATGTTCTACAATCTATCCTCATAGTACTTGAAATGGACTTGAAATTCTGAAATGGGCCTTCCCTATGTGCACATGAAACAAGAATAGATGGATCTTTTCAAATATGGGAGATATCAACCTTATATGCCCCCATCTAGATTAATGGCTATGATAAATGTCCCCAACCTTACACCACCATTCGATTCAAGAAACAATAGAATATAAATTCTTCACCACATTTCTAAGAATCCTACAAGATGTGTCTTGGTGGGTACATATGACTTGACTATATATCTCTATTGGTTATACTAGATCTACTATAATGTAGTCCATAATTTACTAGTAATTCCATAATTTTACATTAAAATTCATCCCATGGGAAGTTTTCATGCGGGGAACTCCCCCATGGGCTCTAGGAAGACATTCATCCACACCTCAAAATAGACATCCCCCCTTTAGAGAGGGTCTTCATTCCTGATGTCTTAGGATATCTTCAATAGCTCATGGTCTAGAAAAGGGATCCTTTTAACATCTTCCCATGTGGATTTCAGTGGGAAGAACTCATCATACATATCTCTGAGGATATGAGCTCAATAGATCCTATAAAAATCCCATAAAATGATGCCAATTTCTCTATGCATTAGATGGAAGGTGTTGTTTTGTGGGATCTATCGAATTAACAACTTGGGTATAATGTCTGGATTCTTTTATAAAAATGTCTAGCCCACCCATATATCCTTGTTAATTCCAACTACCTTAAACTTGGTTGAAAAATCAGCATTGTACCGGTGTATCTAGTATTCCCACATCCACTCAGGTTTAACACCCCCTCCTTGATGAATGTCCTAGTCTTCCTTCCATCCCTACAACTGATCCATCTTAAAATTTTGAAATATGGATGAGTAGAAGTGAAACATAAAATTGGGGGTATGAAACATTAAATATGGGGAAAAAATACTATTATACATGATTTGGGATATGGGTTACATCCCCCCATTGATATAAGTTCTCATGGATAAGATGTTGGAAGTGTAAAATTTCATGTATTCTTGAACCGGGAAAGTGAGATAAAATTTTTTAGCTTCAGGATAAGTACATCATTCAAAAGACTATGACCATAAAGTGGTATAATGTTACTCTCAGGGTACTCACAATGATACTTTTTCATATAATTATTCATGTGTAGAAGAGTAGTGTAACATAAATTTTAATTATATATCCTGATGACATCTAGTATCTTCTTGATACCGTTACCAAATTATTCATTAGAGACTCTTAATTTCTATGTGGAAATTGGGAATATTCAAGGAAGTGATGAAATTTTCATTTGAGATAAATATTTTTTTTGAAAAAAATTATGAAATTCATAAAATTGGAAAGTGACTGGCCTCACATAGGTCACTCGCCTAGGTGACCTCATGCTAGTTACTTTCCCAAGTGACCTTTCATAGACCAATTGCTCAGGTTTCTATGTCATTCCAAGTATGTCATACCAAGTGCCAACAAAAATTTTTTCTCCAAAAGGCCCATGCGATCAATAAGTATGATGAGAGTAAAGGGATAAAGAGAGAATATCACAAAGATAGTGGAAGAATAGTAAATGAAAGTGGATGAACTTCCTAAGAAGTTGATGCTATTTATAAATGTATGGATACCTATGTGGTCAACCATCATGAACAACCTATGCGATACACATGCACAATCCATGTACAGGACATACCTGTGTGGATAACCCTTTCACTTATTCGTTGTACGACACTCAAGTATTATATCTCATTAATCATAAGCATAAAGGTACAAAAACACATTAAGTACAATGGATAAAGGATCTGTCAATGTACTTTTTTCTCCACCTTAAGATAAGATCCACATCTTCCAATCAGATACAATCTTAAGGGGGTGGGGTGGGGTGGGTTTATTGAAATAACTTTTAGTCACATATGGATGATAAGTTTTAGATGGTAATACCTCAAGAAAAAGAGGAGTTAATTATTAGGATCACTTGATCTCTTAGACAATACATCTAAAATCCCAACCAAACACTAATATGCAAGTCCCGTCATTGTGTAAACTTTACCAAACATGTATATCTTGCATGCCAGTTCCATTTTACAATCCCCAGATAGGCGCACCAAGAAGATTCTCTTAGGTGACACCTGCATAATGACCAGTATGACACAAATGTGTGATGACCTATGAAATTGACCTATGAGGATGAAATCCTTCACCAAGGGTCCCAAAATTTTATATAAATTGGACCCTTAGCCTCCTCATTTGGAATAACTATAAGATCAAAAGAATCCCTAATGCTATGCTTGCCCTATTCCTTCACCCAGGCCCTTCAAATCATCCAAGTATCTCTCCAAAACCCAAGAGAATAGGGAATTAATGGTAATATTGGGATTAGAGTTCCTCTAGTGTAGGAAACAAAGAAACCTACATGTATATCCACTTCTTCCCAGTTGACAAGTACTAGCTAGAAGGTCCCCTCCCAATATTGGGACCCATGTGAGACCCTTCTGGGGAAACCTAAGGAACCCCTTGGAGCCTAGAGAAAGGCCTCACCTAAGTGTTGTTTATAAGTTTTTCCATTATTGAGAATTCACTTCTAGATCACGCAGGTACACCCCATGCAAATCACTTCCAGTCTTCCTAAGTATTCCCTGCGTGATACTTCTTCAGTTTTAAGGCCTTACCTATATGATCCTGCTTCTTATCACCCAGGCCTCACCTGCATTAGCCTACTTTGAGCCCTACACTATACCACTAAGGTTAGGGTATATCTTCATTTGGATCTATCTTATGAGGGTGACTAAATCAAAACCTTCACCAAGGAATCCATTTTTACATGATTGAAATGTGTTGTAATGGGTTCCATCAAATGATGTTTGGTTTTTGGTTATTTTGGCCCAACAGATCATTTGAAAAAAGTCATATCTCAAAGGTGGATGTAATTAAAACAACATATTAAAGGTATTTTGAAAAAAACACATTTCCTAAAAGAATAAAGGGGTTGTTTATCATTTATAAAACAAAAATAAGAATGCTTGATGATGATTGTATTTTGTTTTGAAATGAGATTAAAAAAATGCAATAATAATATATTTTTTAAAATAAAATTTTAAAATTAATAATCGATATAAATCTGTCACTTAAATTAATTATTAATCATTATAATTAAAATTAAAATTCAATTAATTATTATCCCTTAATTTTTAACGCTCATACCCTATGAGAATTTACCTCAACCACAAATATGAAATAAATTAAACCCTAACATATCTTCGGATCATAAAATCATAACACATTTCATTGATTGTAGTTCCAAGTATAGATTATGGTTAGTGGTGAATTAGGGAACATAAAAATAATATAAGTGATTTTGAACTGATTTTAGGGATTATATTTGAAATCTATAGATTGATCTCGTGTGGTTTTGTTTTACCAACTAAGATCACATTCTCACCATTCACACAATACTCTAACTCGTGAGTTTTGTATTAACTATTTAATTTCATGCTTAGTTTCTTTTAATTTAAAAACTAAATTCATGGATCATATTATTATAATTATATCAGATCATTAATTCAAAACAAATAAGTAAAGAAGGTGAAAATTAGGTCAATCACTTAGAAAAATTACTCTTCCATGGGTAGTGTAGTCACCATAGAAACATTTTTCATGTGAAAAGGTTTAGAAAGGGTATAACCCAATAATGTTTATATTAATTCTTTCCATCCCAAATAGGATGAGTAGAGAAGAATAAAATTGAACAAAATAGAAAAATTAGAAGAGAACCAAAAATATTATAATACAAACACAAACATTACAAGTGAAGAAGAAGAAGTCTTTGATAAAGGGATCCTTAATTGAAGAACTAACCCTATTGAAATGCTTCAATAATTAGAGTGTAACCACTTGATTATTCATTAAAATTCCTAATTCAAATTCCAAACCCTCCAAATGACAAAAAAAAACACATTTATAGAGTAGAAGGGAGTCTAGGGTTTCATGACTTTTCATGTGTGAATGGGAAATTAGTCCAAATATTTAAATCCAACCTGCACCAACTATTTACCTCGAAAATGCATGAACCAGTTGTCTTTCTAGAAGATGATTTGTGAGAAATTGTATATGATATCTTCTATGAAAATTGGGCACAATATAATCCTGAATGAAGATGTTATGGATGAAATACTAAAGTGGGTTCCAATCTAAGGAGTCCAGTCCATATTTGACTTTATGACTCATTTACACCAATCAAATGCACAATCCAGCTTGGATGTACTAAATTAAAATTATATTCTATTGAGTTTGGATCACTGTTACATAATTATATGTTCAATTAAGTCACAAAAAAATATTTTTGGCTGATATAAAACAGTTCAATTTAAAGGGGAAAACTAATTTTTTCATCAAATTTTAAAAGGAATGATCTAATACGAAATATTATATAAATAAAAATGTTTAACACAGTGTGAGGAAATTATGTAATTTATTATCAATAAAATATTCAATAATATTATGTTTTATCAATGATCATAGAGAAAACACTCAATCATGTCTCCCATTCAGATGTTAATTCCCTCAGTAAGAGTTGTCCCACACTTGTCCTACTTGATGGATAGGGTCCTCAGGGTTTTTAGAGTTGTGAATATCCTTGGTAATGATACTCCAACCTTGGTGTAAGTCCTAGTAACCCACCAATTTTAGATGATGATGGAAATTTCCCAATACTTCTCTCATTATATCTAAAATTGGGATAAGGGAATCCCTTATGGAGTAATCCCCTTGTCTTATTTTAGGCAGTATCCATATTGGTGCATAAGTCCAGACCCTGGTTTTGAAAATAAGGGAGGAGATAAGAAAATCAAGTCCCTTTATATCTTATGTATCCCTGGCCTCATCCATCAATGGATGGAGGAGATCATGTGGTTTGTCATATTTTCCATTTCTTCTTGTTTCTCAAACTGATCATGACTCACATGGGCTTAGATTTTAGTGATGATCATGACATCCACACGATCAAATAAATGTCTCAGAAGAGAATCCATTTTCCATATTTTTTATCACATTCTTTGAGGAACTTCATAGGGGAAGGTATTCAAAGCCATGCATCCAACTTAAAGGGCCATATCTCCATGTGAGAAAAATATTCATAGGGCCACCATAGGTGTGGGTCCTCAAATACATGTATCCATCTCAAAGGGACATATCCCTTGTGAGACAAACATTCATAGTTCCTCCTGAGGTGTGATTCCTAAAATCCATTTATCCATCTCCAAGGGCCATATCCACTATGATATAGACCTTTATAGGACCTCTTACATAGATTTAATCCCCAAAAATTCAAACTACATGGTTTTTTATTCCCATTTGAATGGGACACGTAGGATGCCTCCTTGAGGATCAAACCCAACACCCCCCAAATCAACCCTAATAATATATAGTCCACATTCTTATTAGGGTCATATCCAATCTGGGAGACTATAAAATCCATAGGTCCCCTGCTATATGGATTAAAACTAGTTTTGTAATAATAAACAACTAAAGAATCCCTAATTCCCACATAAAATGCCTCTGTAAATGAAGAACCTTAGATATATACAGATGATTCTTCAATCCATATATTCTAATAATTGATTCTTAACCTAAGGGTGTCTTGTGTTATATATGGGATTTAATAAAGGATTAAAAAATATTTCTTAAATATATAATAAAGTCCCATAGTAAGAAATAATTCCACCAAAAAGGTGTGATGAGCCCGACCTCCCATCCTCTTGACCAACGTGACTCCATAAGCATCGTTGGATCCATTTCTCAATGAACACCTACCATTCGAAAGATGATTCGTGTCTTGAATAAGGGGACTATTGGGTGTTTCTAAATCTGTGAACAAAGCCCAATCAAAGCTGTTTGAAAATGGTGAATCTGCTGTGATTGATTGTGCAACATTCAATCACAACTACTGAAATTTTGATTATTTGTGATGAACTATTAGAGATGGAATCCCATCGCAAAAAATTCATTTATGACGGGAGTACATCACTAATGCACTGTGGCGAAAACAACATCGTAGTTGTGGTTATTTGCAATGGACCGTCATAAATAGTAATTAATTACGATAGATAAATCATCAATCACAAATAAGTGTCATAATTTTTTTAAGTAACAAATTGAAACAGACTTTCCGTCCATCACAAATAATAGTTTGTTAAAAAAATAAAAAAATTAAAAAAAATTAAAATTAAATAAAAAAATTAATATTAATTAAAATTAATTGAACAATTTAAAAAATATATATATTTAAAAATAAATTAAATAATAAAAAATTAAAATTAATTAAAAAACATAAAAAATGAATATACATAAAAATAATAAAAATAAATAATAATAAATAAAAATATTAAAAAAAAGAATAATTAAAAATACTTAATAAATTAAATATATTCATAATAATTTTAAAAATTAAAATTAATTAAGAAAAATTCAAACAAAAAAAATATTTAAAAATAATTAAGAAATTTATAAATATTTAAAAATCATTACTTTTTTAAACACATTAAAAAATTTAAAAAATCAAGATAATAATAAAAGTAATACATAATTTCAAACATAATATCGTTATCATACAAAATTAGAAAATAGTCATAAAACATTAGAAATCATCAAACACCATTAAGTGGAGGAAGATCACTAGAAGAACAAGGGGTAGAAAATTATATATCAACACCATGCGTAAGTCACCACATATATTCCAACACTTTTTTTATCTCTCTGAAACTGCTTCTCATGCACCTCCTACATCTCATTTTTACATATGCTTTATCATATCATCCAATTCTCTGAACCTCTCATATTGTAAAACAAATGAAGACATCGATGATGAATCTCCATGAGCTCCCTTCACACGCACTGATGCCATCACATAAGTACCATAATAACCTATAAGTATCAGTCAAGAACCAATAACAATCACCCGACCTTTCTCGACATCCTAAAAATTCATATGTATATAGGCAAACCTATCAAAACATGAATCACCAGTGAAATCTAGTTCACTATTGGATTGACTCTCCCATGGATTGGAAAAATAATTTCTTAGAATTGAACCAACCTACCCAATAGCTAAATTTGAAAAACTATGAAAATACAAATTGATAATTATAAAATTATTACCAAAATTAATAAAAAAAGTTAATATAAAATAAATATCTTTAACAATTAAACATACCACTATAAACAATGATCAAAATCAAAATATGGTAATCTCTCTGGATTAGAATCAATAATCATCAATCTAGAAAGACTGTTCCCCCTCATAAAAGGCACACCAGCCTAAGGATTAATTGAATCAGGCTCATCGTTAGGAACTACAACATTAGTGAGAGAATGAAATAGATCATGTGGATAATCTCTAGATATCTAAAACAAATATTCTTGCCTGTAAGAAATTTATAATACAAATATCAAATATAAAAAATAATAAATACCATAATATAATAGTCTTACCTGTAATAAAATTTTAATCAAAATATCAAATATAAAAAAATAATTAATATCAGAATATAAAAATTACCTATAACAAAAGACCCAAATATAATGCATCAATCACTATCTTCTTCATTATTTTCATTAAGATAAATGTTTTTATCCTCAAATTCAACATCGTTAACTTCCATATTACTTTTAGTTTCTTCATCCCTTATTAGTTCATAAAAATTATCTATATCATCATCCCTTAACTTGGGGGGGGGTAATCATTGATATTTATATCTTGTTGGGTAAGAGATATATTTTGGGATTTTTCTTGAAATATTCCAATATGTTTCACTTCCACAAAACCATTTTCATTTTCAATAAATTGATTATCACATGATTTTATTTTTATCACACTCGACAAGTCCTTTAAATATCTCAAAATATCATAGTAATTTGAATAATAAACATGAAGTACTAATAAAAATGGTTCATTTGATGTAGTAATAAAATTATTTTTAATGTCAATGACTCCATGTCATGGACGAACTTGTAGCCCTCCATCAGTATTAAACCAATGACATTTAAAAATTATTACATAATTTTGTCCAAGATAACATAAATCAATTATTTAGTCCAACATACCATAAAAGTCAACTTTAATTTCCTTATGATTTCATCCTTTCAAACAAACAATAAAATTCATTTATTACATTGATTCACTATATAAGCGTATATAGAATCAAAATCCATTAACCACATACCCATTATAGAATTTTACCAATTCTGATGGAGGGTTTTTGAGCACACATAATCTATAATAAATTTTATTTTCATGTGGTGTTTACTGAAAACAATAAAAATTTCTAATAATAGATATCATTTAAAAATTTATTCATTATTCCATCATAATCAACATAACTTAATAGTCTTTGAAAACAGTATGAAATGTTTTTAACGACATTCTTCAAGAGTATCAGATGAAATTTATATAAATTGTTTTATGATATGGTCATCATATAGTCTACAAAATATTTAGTTTAAATAAAGGTTTATTTTATAAATATTTAACAAAATAATAAAAAATTTTACTTACCTCATTCATGGTAAACTCCAAAACCAAGCCGGGGATGATTAAAAACTAACTACTGATGATTTATGAGATCATCAAAATTTTCCTCATTGTGAACCATGAAAATATCTTTTAAAGGATATTCCGACTGAAAATAATAAGAGTATAAATTTAAAATTTCCTCATGGAAGTATGATTTTGCAATCAACCCTTAAAATTATAATTTATTATGTACTCTCTTCATTAATTTTTTCATAAATATACATCCATAATAATTGAAATGTCACTACACATTTAGATTCCTTTGAAAAATGAAATAATAAATATTCCATGGAATCAAAGAAGCCCGATGAGAATATTTTCACCAATTTACATAAAATTCAAAAAATATCTTTTTTAGAAAACTCAATTCATTATAATATAATTTTTATACTCAAATATATCAGAATAAATATGATATTTTGGTCAACATATCCCATATTAAAGAATTAAACAACCCTCTAAGACCAACTTGCAGCAATATTTCCATTACAACATTAAAATCATGAATTTTAACTCGATAATATGCCCATTTATAACACAATCAACAAATTAGAAGAATAAACATCTGGTAACCTCCAATCTATAATCCATTTATATAATAATTAATGGTTTTCTTTAGTAAGTGAGTGAGTTTATTTTGGATTCATTAGTTTCTATGATCTTTCATATTCAAATAATTAAAGTTTAGGACATCTGAAAATCTAGGAAATATCTAACGATGCCTTTATATTTTCTTCAGACTTAACAAGCCTGTCCAATACGGTAAAAAATATGTCATCAAAAAAATTATTCTCAATATGAATTATATCTAACATGTGATGAACCATCAAATTAGACTGATATTGATGATCCAAAAAATAATCCGCTTTACCCAATTATGATCACCCCCAAACCATTATTTTTTTTTCATTTATGGTTGATCCAAAAGTAATAAGAGGTAATGAAGAGACAATATATTTTACCTGATTAAGAGATAACACTTCAAGAGGTTCATCTATCATAATTTGACATTTTGTAAAATTATTTCCACTCCTTCGAAATGGGTGAACTATTGAAAGAAATCTCCAATGACTGTCAAAATGACTAAAATTTCTCCCATTACCAAGAATAAATGATTTTTTCTTATCCATGTAGTATGTATATGATTTTAGACCATTTATTATTCATCCAAATAACATACAATATGCTGTAAAGTCACTAATAATCTATAATAATGTAATATTCACTATAAAATTCTGATCTACAACTATATCAAATGCAGTCAAACTATTGTTCCATAATGAAATTAACTCATCAATTAGTGGCTTCAAATAAACATTGGTATTATTATTTAGATTTCATATAATTAATAGCATCATATATATGTGTATATATATGGTTCCTTCATAAATATCCAAGGAGGTAAGTTGTAAGGAGTAATTAAAATAGTCCCACAAGAATATTGACTATCATAAGCACCAAATGGACAAAAAAACATCAGTAGAAAGAAAAAACAACACTTTACAAGGTTTTAAAGCAAAAAAAGGATGTGACTGATTATAGTATTTCCCTAAATCACCATCACATGGATGATTTAATCTTTTATTGATGAAAATATTTTTTATGCAATTCAATCAATTTATATGTGTTGTGAGACATAAATAAACACTATAAATGAGGTGTATTTGGAAAATACCTCAATTGTTTCAAAGGAAATCTTGATTTTACTTATTATGCCTCTTTATACTTTTATTCTCCACATGTTGGAAAATCAACCAAGGATTCATAATAACTATAATATAAGATGTATTTATTTGAACATTCATGGATTTTTTGATAAAAAATACCCAAATTATGAACCAACAATTTAATTTCTTAGAAACTTTCAGGTAATTTATTTCCACCAGGAAAAAACAATTAAACCAATGATAACATATGATCGCAAGAACTATTTGAAATTTCCAAACCTGATTTAATAACCATAAATTTTGTAACAACTTCAACTTTTCTCATATAGAATCCTAGATATAAGGCCTCCTCAACATATTTCAAAAATTTATAAAAATAAGAAGCGTTTAATTTAGAATTTAGAATATCATTCTGAGTTTTTATTTCAAGAATAAGCAGACTAGTGACCTTAGGTACTAAATTATGAAATAATGGATCTAGAATCATTTTTTTTTATTTTATACTGAATTCTTTTCACCATGTTGATACAAAAAAAATATAATATTTCAAAAAACCAAAATGTAAATTATGAAGTCCAACATTCTCAAACATTTCGAATCACCTAAGATCACATTTATGACATGGAGATTTAATTATTCCTTTAGAAAATAATCCGAATTAGATGTTTCAAATGATATAAAGGTTCCAACACTTTAAATATAGAAATGATTTATACTAGATCTGTTTTGATTTTTATGATGATTTATTCAATCACAGTTGTTTAATAGAAACCGGTGTCTACTTCTCAAGTCCATATTTATCTTAAAAAAAGAAATAATAATAATTATTATCGATCAATTTGACTAGTTTCAAATTATTATGATTTTTAACACCTTGAAATATTCTATGGAATATGATCAGAGGTAGGTGATGGGTTAACACTAGATTGCAGGGGCCGTAGAGGATAAATACTTATAGAATAAAAATATTAAATATATTATATAAGATATGATTTTTTTTAAATAATAGAATATATCTCGAATAATGTCTCATATGAGAAATTGGAGACCATTGTTGGGTCTGAGATGTGGGGTTCCCTAAGTGCGACATAACATTTGTGATCGTTGAGTGTTTAGTTTCATTACACATGAGGGTAATTCATTTAATATTTTTATGATAATTTATTATTAAAATTTAATGTATCTTTCAAAAAGTGTATCGTATGAAAAATCATAGGCCACTGTTGGGTCTAGGATTTGGGGTTTATCATAGATTAGACATTATATTTGTGCACGTTAGATGTTCAGTGACATTGCACACGAGATTAGTTCATTTTACATTTTTATTATAATTTCTTATAAAAATTCAAATTTTCTACCAAACTATGAATCGTATGAAAAACTAGAGACCACCATTGTTTCCAGGATGTGGGGATTTCTCTAGACATGACATATCATTTTTTTTTGTGTTGAGACATTGGTAACATCATGCACGATGGCAATCTCATTTAATATTTTTATTATAATTTCTCACAAAAAATTAAAGTATCTCGGTAATGGTGTATCATATCAGAAATCAAATACCACCATTAGATAAGTGATTCTAGGTTTACCATAGGCATGCGATAACATTTCCGAGCATTCATTGTTTAGTAACATCGCGGGTGAGGGTACTATTTAATATTTTATTAATATTATATATATATATTACAACGTTTATACAAATTATTGATACAAATTATTTTAATTAACATTACATGTAAAATAATTATTGTGACTTTTTAGTAGTTATTATTTTTTATGCTTTTTGGCATGGTTTGATAAAAAATATAGTATTTATAGAAATATTTTTTAATTTTTTGGTAGTTTATAAAATAATTTTTAAAGTAATAATAATTATTTATCATTTATATATTATTTTTTAATAAAAATTAATAACATTTAACTATTAATAGTATTTCATATTTTTTCTTTTACTTATTTTTACATATTTTTATAATTTCCTCTAATTTTGAAATTAATAATAATAATTTGTAACTAACACTAATATTTACCATTTATTAATAATACTGAATAATTTATTATTAATATTATTTCTTATGTAATGATTATTATTAATTATTTAAATTATTATTAAATTTTGAATAATTAATATATATATATATATATATCACAATTTCTTAATTAATATAAATACATAACATATATATTATAACCCTTTTTGAAAAAAATTCACACATATGAAATCTATATAAATATATATTAATATATATATATAAAATTTATAAGTGATTTTAATTATAGTTAATTTTTATTATAAATAAATTTAGTTATCTTGAATTAATAATTTATATAAATAATTAATAAACTATTTTGAGTTAAAATTTTTAAATAATATTTATTTTCAATTGATATTTATTTTGAATTAATAATTTTTAAATTAATAATTTTTAATCTAGACGCATTATAATAATTGTGTGCATGGGTGTTTTTACAACATTTATAAGAATCATTAATAGATTCTATTTTAATTAATACTACAATTATACGAATTATTGTGAATTTCTAATAGTGGTTATATATTGTTTTTAAAAATTATTACAATTGTTTTATAATTAATAAAAGTATTTATAATTTATTAATAATAATGTCTAAATAATTATTAAATATTGAAAATCATTTAATTTTTTTTCTAATTATTTAAATTAATACTACATTTTTAATAATTAATATTTAAATAATAATAATAATGATTTATAATTGTTTTAATATTTTTTAAAATTAAAATAAAAAAATATCCTAATTTATATTCACTAAGTTTTTAATAAATATTACATAATTTAAATTGTTATTTTTTTTCATTAAATCATTTTTTTAATGTTTGTTTATAAAAAAATATTATAAATAATGTTTTTTAAATGAAATCAACTCTTTTAAAAAACAAACGATATCCAAATATAATTATACAAGAATTTTAAAATTAATTTATAAGTTTGTATATGAATTAACCCTAAAATCAAATAATTGACACCCAAATAGAAATCATTTTTGGAATACAAGCATTATAAGCATTATAAAAAAAAATTCATGATCAAATTTAGGTGTTAAATTATTTCACAGTCCCATTTATCCCTGAAATAACATTACAAGGGATGTTTTTGTGTCCATGGACATGCAACTTCTCTTATAATGTTATATTTTGGTGAAAAATTTAGGTGTCCACAGTCCCATTTATCCATGGCATCTAAATGCCAAAACTAGTGGATCACTTCTCAAAGTGACAAATTTTGGATACAAGCATTATAAAACAATTGATACCCCCCCACATATATATATATATATATATATTAACCCTAAAATTAAATGAAATCAACTCTTGCAAAAATAATTTACCCCCAAATAGAAACTTATAAATTAAGATTAACCCTAAATATCAAATAAATTAAAAAATGGGCAAATTGCTTAACCTAGTTTTTAATAGACCATTATTTATAATATTGAACAAAAATACACAAAAAATGAAGGAGAATAGAAACAGAGTCCGTACCTAGAATATATGAGCGGGGAGACTTGAGGTGGCGCTGCATCACGATTTGGCAGAAGAGGGAGGCAGAGTGGAGTGGCGACACGATGGAGTAATGTGGTGGAGTGAAAAAGCATTACAATGACATAGCATAGAGGTGTGGTGGAGTGGTGCGACAACATGACGTAGTGGGGGGGAGGGGTTGTGGAGCAGTTGTGTGGGAGAGGAGGAAGAATAGAGGAGAAATAAAAAGGGGGCTGTGTAGGTTAAATGAAATTATTATTTACATCATACTATTAGCGACAGATTTAATTCCTCTCAAATAGTCATTCAGTAAAAAATAGTTGTTATGAGAATTGAATTGCATCGAAAATACTTTCGAGCCGACAAGCATTTCTGATGGAAGTAGTAGTCCATTTCAAATTTCCATCATAAATGTGTTTGGCGCCGGGCGGCAGGAATCCCCTCCAAAACTATTTGTGATTGAATAGTTTATTCTATTATAAATAGTGATTATTTACGATAGAAGAATTATTCCATCCCAAATAATCTGAGTTTGGGGACTATTTATGATAGGTCATTTTTCCGTCGTAAATGACTTATCGCAAATAATCAAATTTATAATAGTTTACCCCATAATCAACCGCCAAGTGCCACAAAATTTTTATCAATAACATATATATAAAAAATATATTAATTTATATATAAATATATAACATTTATGTTAATTTATATATAAATATATAAAATATAATAATATATATTAAATTATATATATATATATATATATTAATTTACAAGTAGACACATACAAATATATTTACACAAACACATATATAAAATATAAATATAACAATATATATTTATATTATATGTGTTAATATATTTTTTTGTTAATATATATATATATAATATATGTGTTAATATATATGTATATTATTTGTGTTAGTATATTTTTTTGTTAATAATATGATATATATTAATTATAATTATATATATGTACACTAAAATACATTAACATATGTATAAATATAATATAACATATTAATTTAATAGAATTTTTTTTATCTTGTTTAGTTTGGTCTGTAATAGTATTATATTTTTCTAGGTGCAGAATTCTTGTTCTAATACTTATCTGATGGGTTTTTGATATATTATTTGTTTTGGTGTTGTCTCAAGTATCTTTTGGGTGGTGTTGGAGGGTTTTAGAGGCCTTTTAGGGGGTGTATGGTTTGAAATTTTTTTAGAAAATATTATGGTTCTCCTTAGGAAACTATGTGACTTGGAGGAGGAGGACAATATATAGAATACAGTTGGTGCATAATTATAACTATCCATGTGAAATTATTTAAGAACCCATGTGGATAATGACTGAGGAAACATCTTGGTTGTCGAAAAATTTACCAAACCATGTATCCCAACAATGCGGGTTCTCTAAAGACCTAGTGAGCCTCACATAGTTGGTGCACAATTCGGTAAATCATTCCACAATACCATGTGGGACAAATTAATTAATTCAAAAATTATTTTCTAACATGAATCCTCTCTAAAACCCTTCATTCTTACTCCTACACCAAGGGATCTCAATCCTAGGGACACTAGTGGTGGTTCATGAAAATTAATCTCCCTTCGAACACCAATTAATGTGGATCTAGAGGCTTGATCTATGATAATACATGTTAATTGGTTGTTCTTACTATTTTCTCCATGTTTCTTCAATATCTACTCTCCTCTCCTTGGAAGGAACCCTATATCCAGGCTTTCATGTCTAGATTTTCCACCTCTAATGTGACTTAATGAGGATTTCTTGTTTATTCATTGTATATGTGACCATATCAAGAAAATTTTCAACCTTACCCAAAATGTATCTATATATATCATTGTAAGTGTATCTCATTGGGTTGGATGAATCAGTTCTAAGAATATGTCACCATATATTTATTGAATCTTTTTTATAGAATTACTTTTTTGTAATGAATTGGTATTGGTTCTAGGGATCCTTGGCTTACATGATTTATCCATTTAGTGCATGGGAATAGTTCTGGTGATAAATCTTGGTCTCTAATAATATTTATCATAAAAATATTTGAGGTAAGAAGTATATTAATATATATATAACTTTTATAAGGTTTCTTCCTTGATAATTACTGCATGTGTGTAAATGTGTATCCATGAGAACCATGTTTGATATTAATTAAATTCATGTGTGTGTATAGCCCATGAAACCTATGATTGATTGATCATAGATGTGTGAATGTGTTGACCATGAGACCCATGCTTCATATTCATCACATTTGTGTGTGTATATCCAAGGATATTGATCACATATGTGTGTGTAGCCCGTGAGACCCATTTTTGATATTTATCACATGTGTGTTAGTGTTTGTAGCCTATTAGACCCATGCATGATGATGATTTCATGTGTGTGTGTATGGATTCCAAGAATCATTATTTATAAGATATATTTTCTTCTTATTTGTGATATTCCCTATTGTGCGTGAATGTATGGCCATTAGAGGATTTTCTTCTACTAACAGGTGATAGGTGGACCATTTTGGAAAGGTTTTCCCTTAGAGGGGGAACATGTTTGGCATGAGAAAATGGTGAAAAAATACCCTATATAAAACCATGAAATTTACACATTTTATTACATTATTTTTAACATAAATATACATTAAATATAATGAGAGGATTGAAAATACAAGTGTATTTGGAATAATAGGTTCATAATACCTCAAAGTGAAACTAAAGAAAAATGAATTTATTTTAATCTATATAATGAGCTTCTAAACCCCTTTTAACACCAAAAAATACATGAGATAACTTGGGTAACATATACACAAAAGGGGTGAGATAAAAATCCCATTAATGGAATAAAAATGATAAGGAAACGTAACATATGAGTTAGAGGTGTGACATGATATCATAAAAGAAACATCTTATGAGTAATAGAATGGAAACATAACATAAATAAAATGGTATCATAAAATCATTGAAATATAGGAAATTTTGAAGAAACATATAACATGACATAAAAATGAGTCAACTCTAAGTAACTTGACAATATCACATGGTGTAAAAAGTACCATAATGTATTGGGTTTACTCCCTGATCCCATAAATACCATCTAACGAGTCAAAAGATTTACTTAATACATTGGAAAACTATCTTAGAGAACCTATAAAAACATGTACATACTTATGTGTGATATAAAAGGAAACTAATCATATATCATAAACATAATAATTACCCATGGAAAGAAATGGGTTGCATAATCTTTCCTAAAATCATAATAAAAAGTAATTTATTAAAGAATGAATTTTGAGAAATGATCATAAGGAACGTATTACCCCATCGAAGGAAGATAGAATAATCAAGGTATATATGTGAGATAAATATATACATAATTTATAATCTTTCTGTAATATTAAAGAGGGATAGATAGAAAGTAAGTTAGAGAGAGAATGGTTATAACCTTAAGGGAAGGGTGGTTTAGAGATATCCCTTATCTTGAGTCTGACTAATCATTTTTATTCTATTTCTTCCTAAATAATAAATTTCTATTAATTATTTACTTTCATAAGAATCATTTTCAAGTTTATTATTCATGTTAAATTCAATTACTTAGTAATTTAGGTTCATATCATATGTTTGGATGATATATGGATCATATGTCCAAAATAAATTTTGTAAGTTGAATAAGTTCAAAGTGATTGTTAATTCATCATCTCTTGAATAATAATCATGAAATAATGATCATTTTTATACATAATTTATACTTTTAAAACTAACCATGAAATATGGTTATGAAAAATTAACTATATTGCAATCATGGATATGGTAGGCCATATATACACATGAGTAACATTTCTATTTTTCAATGATTATGATGGAAAAAGATAAGTGTTATTTTATAATTATATTATTATAATTATATCAAAAATATCATATCATTTATTTAAATACACTTATATATATCATCCATATAAGGTGGTAATAAAAAATGAATCACATTGCTTCGTGGAGGTGGCAATCCATATATGCACATGAACAACATTATCATATTTGAATGAATAGAAATGTAAGAAAATATATAATATATTAATTTTACATAATTATAAATAATTCAAGAATATAATATATATAAATTAAATCTGTTTGTTTAGAATAATACAAACATACACAAGAGGTGGGTGAATTTTGTATTTTAAAAAATCTTCAATGATTCTGGATTTTGACCGTCTTTGTGATTTATGTAGTTATAACGAATTTTCTTATATATGTAATATAAGTAGTGGATAAATAGAAAGATTTAACAAATCTGTCTTATAGTGGTTTGGGGAAAAAAGATCCCTTAGTCCACTCTACCAATGCTCTCTAAGCAAGCTTGGTAAATTTCACTAGAAAAGGTCATCCTATCACAAGACCATAAAAATCAATTCTTAATACAGGCAGTTAAAAACTCTACAATAAGGATAAGAAAATCCTTATCGTTCTTTTATAGGGAACTAGTTATTCATTTCATATTACAAGAAGATGAAACTTTTCCAAAACTGAGTAAAGTAGTTGAAACTCCAATAAATCAAAAGAGTTTTATTTGTTGATTTTTTATGTTGTACTTCACAATTGCAGTGGAAACTGTAAATAGATGGGCCTGATTATTCAAAAATGGATTTCTTCAAGAAATAATATCTATATAGAAATACTGGCTGAAAATTATCCTCAATTTGAATAGAAACAAACAATATTAGTAATCTTACAGTAGTACGAGGTTGAAATATGTAGAACTTTCAAAGTGTATCCTCTTTAATAAATAATAGAGTTTATTATTCTTTAAAGAAGATCTATATACCTAGGATATACAAAAGTATTTAGTTTTTTAAAAGTGTATATAATTGAAAATATATGTGGGAGGAATATATAGAGATAAAATATCTTTCTTTGATATTTTAGATTCTAGAAAATCATCTAACTGATCACAAATATTTAAATTTGAAACATTCAAGAGAGTCGTAACATCCCTTAAGAATAGAAGTGATTTTCTCCATTGAATATAGATATATGAATAGATCATATCAAGCCTTGGAAAAATTCATATAATATATTTCAACATATATTTATTTCTATCAAGACCATTGTAGAAATATTAGATAAAATCATGGATTTAAATATTAGTTGTTGAATAGACAAACGTAGGGTTTAATTGCACAACATAGGGTAATTTTTCATAGCGTAGGGTTCAACGTATGGTTCCTAAACCATACTTTCATCTATATAGAACATAGGGATTAAAAGTAACATTGAGATGAGAATCCATATTTTTATTCTTCCAGTGTATGGTTTATTCCAAACGTAGGTTTGATTAAGCATATGTACATTCTCTGAGCGTAGGGTATGAACAATGACTCCTGAATTCGATGTTGGGTTGATATTCCATACGTTTATCTAAACATAGAGTTTCCAATCCATATATTTACTATTCATCATAGGTATGATGTTCCATACTTTCCGTCAATGTAAGGTATGAAATCCTTACACGCTGTTTTGAATGTAGGGCTCATTCCTTACATTATGCTTATCAACGAATGGTATGAATAATGTTTCTAGAAAACACTAATAATGATTTAGAAACACTTAACGAATATTCCTCATGGATTAAAAAATTGAATATGATTCTAGAATAAATAGTTTATATAATATTAACTTCCTAAAACTCACTTAAAGTAATATGATTAGTAAAAAAAAGGGTATTTGTAAGCATCCAAAGATTTATAGAGTATTGTTGATATAATACATGCCCAAAAATCTCTCCCTTTTTAATGATCACAAAATACATAACATAATTTCTAGAAAATGAAGGAATTGTAAACAATAATAAAATAAAAATATAAAAGGAAATATTTTTTTTTTAAAAATTAAATTTTCACAGTATTATTTCAATTTCATAGAATTATTTCAATTAAAAGAAAATAGATACTTGAACAATTAAGAATGTTTGGTTTACCCAATTTCTCCTCCTTTTTGTAATATCAAAAAGAAATCATATGAAAATGGATTAAAACACATTCAATTTTTCATAGAATAATAAATAAATGTTATAGTGTACTGGTTAGAAAAATGATACACGAGTTCTAGCAGGGTAAAATTGGACAGAAATAATAAAACAAGAAAATTATAAATCTCATAGATATTAAGATAAACTAAAGTAAACTGAATTGTATATCAAATATTTTGAATATAAATTACAATAATTTAATCAACATAAGAAAAGTTTCTAAAAGGTTGGTCTTGGGTCAGATGGGTTAGATTTTTATTCTTCTTTCTTATTCAATGTAAGAGGATGAACCAGGATAAGGAATGAATTGAACAACATAATATATATCATTTACCTTAAAAAAAATCTATGAAAATAATTTTTGAAAACTCATGTCCACTACTAGAGCATCTTTCATGAATCTTGATCAACTCTTAAGCTGTCAACCAAATTTACCTTAACAAACTCATTAATTGATTCATCATAATGAATGAAAAATGTCAAATTATCTCTCAATTGATGAATAAGTGGCCAAAACTAGGATTCATTATAGGTCAGTTGACTTATCAAATGTATTTGACTCTGCAAGAGAACATTCAAATGAGTACTGTCACACTAAATAATGTGTAGTTTATCATTTAATTCTACTAAAACTGAAGTAATAGCTACAAATATTATGATCAAATTAGGAGAAGTTTTTTGAGAGAAATATGATGCTCTAACTTCTCTAAGAGACTAAAAATATCTGCCCAACAACTACCTCAACTCATCAAAATCAGATTTCTTCACAGATTTTTCCTTTAAATTTATGATTTCTCCTACTAAAGTCCTGATAAAATCTTCATTGCCTTATTTAGAAACAAGAGTTTCTTGACCATATTTGAATTGATTATGAAGATATTTAAACTCAGTTCTAATCATAGTATAACTTCTTAAATCTTAAAATTTTTTATTTTCAGCTACCAATTCTTGTTGTAGAGAAAAATTCTATTCATTAACATAATGGAAATTTTGAATCCAAGCTTCTGTATATCTATTAAAATAATTATAAGACTCATCAGAAATAGTTTAGGTTTATTTTTATACCTCCACAATAACTAAACTTGGATCTATCTCAGAAACAATACTTTCTTGAACATCAATTATTTATCATAATGTATAAGCTTCTATTTATATTGAATTAGAAAAAATAAGGGAAATCTTTACAGGGGTATCTCCACTGAAAATAGGGAGAGCTTCCCTAAGTTGATTTTCCCTTTGATCTAAATGATCAGAATCCTTAGCCAATTGCACGAAAATCCAAATTCTCACTTCATTTCATTCTCAAGCTATATTCACAACCTTAAATTTTTTTACTAAAATTATTCTTTTATGATGTTCATTAGCTTCATCAACTGTAGATTTTTCTTCTTCATATTCTTTCTTGGGTCTCACAAGACCAAAAATAGGTTATATTCTCTTCTCCCACAGTGTAGTTCCCATCAACCCTATAGGAAAATATTACCTCTAGACTCACTCCAGAAGTATCCTAGACTCCTCACCCTTCCATCATTCAAAATATTACTATGATGAAATCTTTAAACTAATGAGATGTCTCGAATTTTTTCAAATATGAATTATAAAAGAGAAAGAATTATTCCATAGGAAAAAAACTCATTCTATATTTTTTAGAATAGTAATAACTCAAATACATCAATATGTACCTACTGAAATTCAACTTAATATAGTTCATCAAAAAAAATAGAAAATACATATCAGTATAAAAAAACTTTTCCAACACAACAATACTTGCCACAATTGACGTTTGAATAAAATTTTTCAAGGCCTTTTTATCAGGTTTGAGGTGTTTAGTTATTATCTTTTTGACATTTTGAGTTCAAAACAATAAAGAAATTATATCCAATGAGTTAAAATTATCATCTCCAATATTTCTTAAGTCAAAGTGAGACTTCCCCTCATGGGGAAAGTAAGCATCCTAACTATTTGTAGAGAGGAAATAGAAAATTCAGTTTGATAAATCTTAGAAACAACAACGTCTTCATCAACCCCAAAACTTGATGACACATTTTTACAAAATAATTTAACTTTAACTTAAAAAACCATGATTGTATTTATATACCCAAAAATAAATTCCAATCCTTCAAATTTAATAGTGTTATTGAGAAATAAATTTGTCTAATTAAACCAATCAAAATCAATCACCTTACCTTGAAGAACTTTTTGATACTTCACATAGAGAACAAGCTCATTAAGACAATATTGATGAAGATAACACACATGATTCATTTTCAAAGGTTTGAGGAATGAAGGTTCTAAGGTTTGGGTTCCATAAAACTAAAATGAGAGGCACTCTGTAATCCAAAGGGTTGTGATAGAGTAGGATAATGAAGGAGAGTGGGAGAAGTTTGATGGTTTAGTTATGGTTTTGCATGCTGATGATATGGTATAATCATTAAATATATTAATTTTGAAAATACATTATATAAAAATTGTGAGAAAAAATTTATTTAAACAAATAAATAAAACGAAACATTGATAGGGATATTAAAAAATTAAAATAAAATAAATTAAAATGAATAAAAATGATAAAAAAATTAATTGAAATAAATTGATAAACACTTATTTAAAATTAAGTAATCTTAACTCCCACTTAATAAAATCAAAACTTACATTGAAAAGTGTTTTAGTAAAAATATCATTTAATTGATATTGAGTATTTACAAATTGTAAAGATATATCATTTTTAGAACATGATCCCTTAGAAAATTATTCCTTATATCAATATTCTTATTCCTAGAGTGACTTAATATATTTTTTGTGATATTTATAGAACTAGTATTATCACATAAAATATGAATATTATAAAATTTCAGTTCAAAATCTAGTGGAGTGTATTTCATCCACAAAACTTATGCACAACATCTACCAAAAAATATATATTTTGTCTCGGCTTTTGATATGGAAACAAAATGTTTCTTCTTACTCAACCATAATACTAAATATTTTATGAAAATGTGGTAGGTTCCTGATGTGTTTTTTCTATCTAATATACCTCCTCCAAATTTAGAATTTGAATATGAAATTAAATTAAAAGTAGATGTTTTAGGTTAAAGTAGAGATTGAAAAATAGTTCCTTTTTAATATTTAAAAATTATTTTAACACTATTAAGATGAGATTATTTTGGATTTGACTGAAATCTAGAACATAGACATAAAAAAACCCTATGACTGGTATGCTAGTAGTAAGATATAATAAACTATCAATAATACCTCTATATAACTTGTTGTCAACTAGTTTTCAAACATTATCCAAATCATGTTTTATATTGGTACACATGAGAGTTGTATAAGTATTGCTATTTTCAAAACCAAACATTTTTAATAAATCAATAAAGTATTTTATTTGATTTAAAACATTTACATAATCTCTTTGATAGATTTGAAATCCAAAAAAATGAATTCAATTCTCACATCATACTCATTTCAAATTATTTTTTCATCATTTTTGAAAAATCATTACAAAGTTGTTTATTTATTGGACTAAAAATAAAATCATCACTATAAATTTGTACTAATAGAATATAAGAAAAAACAATTTTCATAAAAATAAAAGGATATACTAACCTAATATAAACTCTATTTTCTAACAAAAAAGAACTTAATCATTCATACCAAGCTCTAGGTGATTGTTTAAGGCTATAAAGATCTTTGGTATATTTAAAAACAAAATTAGGCCTATTAGGGTTTTAAAAACCACATGGTTGTTGATATAAAAACTCTTCATTAAATAAAAATTAAAAAAGAATATTTTACATCCATTTGATATAATTTAAAATTCATATGAGATGCATAAGATAAAAGGATTCTAATGGATTCTAATCTAGCTACAGGTGAAAATGTTTCATCCTAATCGATTCCTTCTTCCTGATTATATCCTTTAGCTAATAATATAGCTTTATTTATGGTTATGATCCCTTGGACATCATATTTATTTATAAATATCCTTTTAGTTTCTATGATCAGATAATATGATGGCATATCTACAAAATTACAAACTTTATTTTTGGTTTAGTTCTTCTTATATATCTAATAACAAACTCTCATATTCTAAAAATTCTTCAATATATTTTGGTCCTAACTGAGATAAAAAGGAAGATAATTCAACTAAGTTACCTCTATTTCTTCTAGTTCTAACTCCTATATCCAGGTTTCCTATTTTAGTTTCTAAAGGGTGTTCCTTTAAGGTTATATAATATCTAGGTAATACACTTTCAGGTTCTTCAGTTTCATATTCTTCTGAACTGGACTGAATTTCATTAATTTTATTTTCAAAATCAAACTTAAGTGAATCAAGCCTCATTTTTTTAAAAAGATTCATATTTATCATCTATTAGATCATTCTATTTAATAAAAGGATAAGTTTCATCAAACTTCACACTAACAAATTCTTCAAAAATCCTTGAATTTTTATTAAACACTCTATAATCTTTATAAGTAGAAGAATGTCATATAAATATTCCTTCATCAGCTTTTGGATCAAATTTACCAAGGTTATCTTTACTATTCAAGATATATTCCATGCATCTAAATACTTTATAGTACTTTACTTTAGGTTTTGTATTATTACAAAGATCATAGGGCATATTTTTAATAATTGGTCTTATTAAAACTCTATTCATGATATATAAATCTATAATTATATATTTTACTCACAAATATGTAGGAAGACTATATTTATTCAACATAGTTTTTTCCATTCTTCGAATATTTCTGTTTCTTCTTTCAACAATTACATTTTTTTGAGGTGTTCTTGGTGCAGATAAGGTGTGTTTAATACCTAAATTTTAGAAGAAAGAATTAAATTCTTGATTCTCGAGTTCTCCACCAGGATCACTTCTTAATTAATTTTTTTAAAACGTTTTTCATTTTGAAAAATGTTTGTAAAAGATTTCAAAATAGTGAATACTTCACTTTTGAGTTTTAGAAAATAAACTAAGGAAAATATTTAATAATAATAAGCTAAAACATAAACACATAATTTACCAGCTGAACTCAATACTCTAGATGTTTCAAAAAAATCCATTTAGATAAGTACCAATGGTTTATATGTAGAATTTTTTAAATAGGTTTGAAAGATGATTTATGTTGTTTGCCGATTTAGAATGCATCACAAAATCTATCATTGTAAAATTCAAGACATGGTAAATTAAAAACTAATTATTTCTTAGATAATTTATGTAAATAATATATATTGAAATGTATATGTCTTATATGCCAGATCCATGAATCATTTGTCTTAGAAGTTAAACAATTCAATTTATCTTTACAAATGGAATTTAGATCCAAAGTATAAACATTGTCAGTTCAAGGTGCTCTAAAATTAAGAAGTTTATCTTTAGTAAGAGAGCAGGAATTGTTAAAAAAATCAATATAAAATCCATAATCACAAAGTTGAGAAATACGTATCAATTTGTTCTTTAGACCTTGTACATAAAGTATTTTGTTGATTGTGATTTACTTTGGATCTCCAATAGCTCCAACTCCACCAATATTTCCTTTTTCATTGTCACCAAAACTTACTAGAACTCCATCCATTTGATTCATTATATAGAAATTGGTGGAGTCTCCACACATTTTTCTAAAATATCCACTATGCATAAACCATATATATTTTCTATTCCTATGGCCTTTTCTAAATAATATAATTTAAACATGTATTTATTTTGGTACCCATATTTTCTTGGGTTTAACTGTGTCAATTAGAAATGATCTTGGAATCCATATCTTCCTTATTTTTCCATAATTTATATCACTTGTTTCAGATATATTTTAGAAAAAAAGCCTTTTTAATAGCACTAATATTAGGATTTATCAAGTAACATTTGTTAGTGTAATTACATTTTATTCTAAAATAATAGCTGGTATAATTTTTTAAATTGGGCACAAAATAATTCTTATATAATTTAGATTTTCACCCTTTCTTCCTATTCCAAAATTCTCCATTTTAATAAAATTATTTCTAAGAATCTCTTTAATAATCATTTATCATTTTTTAAAATAATAGAAACACTTTTATAATATTTTACTTAATCCTGTAATTCTTTTATCAAATTTTCATGCTCAACACAGTTTGATGTAGATGAATTAAAATTTTCAATTAGATATTGATATTATTTTAGCATAGTGTCTCTTTAACTGAAAACAACATTGTGAATATATTTTAATGATTTATGATTCTAAAATAAAAAATAATATTTCTTTTATTTAATTGACCAATAATTAACCAATTTATTATTTGAGAAAATATTAGAGTTATATATAGAAGAATAATAAGATTGTACCTATTCTTCTTTGTCCTTATCTAAAAAGCAGATGTTGTATTTGATATTTTGTGACTCTTTTTCTAAATCAGAATTTTAGGGGATTCTAGAGTCTTTAGATACACTCCATGTAGCTTTTATATCAACTTTTCCTTTATACTCAAAATAAATGTTCTTATGATATTTATTTTTTGTTCTGCTGCTTTCAACTTTCAATTAGGGGAAATCAGGTCAGATATGACCAATTTTTTTTTGTATTCATAATATCTTACTTATCTTGGTTCTTTTTCATCCTTCTGAAAGGATCTTTTAAATCAAATTTTCTTGTAGTATAATTTGCTAAAATTTTTGGCTAGATGAGTCAGTTTCACTTCATGGAATCTGAGTTTTTGATTTTGACTGATTGTTTTGATTTTATTTCATGCTTCTGAGATTTCACCTTAAGGGTAGTATTTTACGTTTTCACTATATTGTGATCTTCAGCTTCAGCATGCATTTATTCTTTGTAAATAATCAATATTTCAATTAGTTAATTCATTGATAAATTCTTGATAGGTGATTATTGTCAAATAACTATAGATATTACATTAAATTTATAAGTAAGTACTCTAAGTACTTTCAATACTTGATTAGATTAACTAAAGTGATCTCCTAAGGTAGTAATATTGTTAACAATATTTTTTAATCATCCATTCATTTTTGTGATGATTTAACCATCAAACATTTTAATGTTTTCAAAATTTAGTTTTTCAGTAGCATAAATCATTTTTCTAATATTTTTTGTTCCTTCATATGAAAAAACTATTGTTTTCCACATCTCATTGGCAGTAGGGAATTGTGAAAATTGATTTAATTCATTAGGTTCAAGGCTACAGATGATAACATTCATTTCCTTTGAGTTGATGTCATATTTATCTTCTATTGTAGAATCCCAAGTATTTGGTCTCTAAGGAATTATATAAGGACTATTGATATTTGAATAAACTTTGAATCCTAGATTCTCTATATAGATGATCATTCATGACATCCAACATCCAAAGTTGTCACCATTAAAATATGGAGCTCAAATTATGGATATATATTCAATTGGACCATAAATTTCCATATTATTTATATAAACCCTATTATTTTGAGATTGATAGATTTTTTTTAGAAAATATCAACATTTGATACTAATTGTTTGGTCAGAATAATACAAATATACAAAATAGGGGGTGAATTGTGTCTTTTCAAAAATTTTCAATGATTCTGGATTTTGACTCTATTTTCAATTTATGTAGATGTGAAAAGTTTTATTCTATATGTAATATGACTAAAAAATAAACAAAAATAATGAAAATATAATTTTATAGTGGTTTTGGAAAAAATACCACTTAGTCCTCTCCACTAATTCTCTCTCTACGAGCTTAGGGAATCTCACTAAAAAATCTCCTCTTATCACAAGACCTTCAAAACATAATTGAGTGCATGAAGTTGACACCTTTAAAATAAGTCTAAATTGAGTATTTTTGGTTATTTTATAGGGAACCAGTTATCCACATCTTAGTATAAGAATCTGACACCTCTCCACAAATGAGTATGATATGTAAATCAAAAGAGTTTAATTTATTGATGGTTCAGTTTGTACTTCACAATTGTAGCAGAACCTAACAATAGATGGATCTTATTATTTATAAATTAATGTATTCAATAAAGAATAACTCTAAAGAGATCCTAGTTTCAAATGATCTTCAATTTGAATAGTAAAAAACATAAGTAGTAATCTTACAATAGTACAAGGTTGAAATATGTATAACTTTCAAAGTGTAGCCTCTTTCATAAATAATGAAGTTGATCATTATTTGTAGAGGATCTATATACCAAGTATATACACAAGTATATAGTTTTGTAAAAACTTATATATTTGAAATGATACATAGGTTTAAAATATATAGAGTAGAAATCTTACTTCGATTTTTTAGATCCAAGAAAATTGCATGAAAGATCACAGATATTAAAATTTAAAACATCCAAAAGAGTTGTAAAATCCATTAAGAATATGAGTTATTTTCTTTGTTAAATATAGTTCTTTGAATCTATCATATCAATCCTTTGAATTAGTCAACTAATAGATTTAAATGGATCTTTATTTATGTTAAGACCATTGCATAAATCTCAGATAAAATCATGGATTTAAATCTCTGTTGTTGAATAGACAAGTGTAGTGTTGAACTACATAGCGTAGTGTTCTTTTATGGAGAATAGGGTTAAATATATGGTTCCTAAACCATACTTTCATATATGTATAATGTAAGGATTAAAAGTAACATTGGTATGAGAATCCAAATGTTTATCCTTCCAGTACATGGTTGATTTCAAATATAAGGTTGATTTAACATATGTTCACTCTTTAAATGCAGGGGTTTAATAATGATTCATCACTTCAATGTTGGGTTTATATTCCATATGTTTATCCGAACATATCATTCCTGATCCATAAGTTTACTTTTCAGTGTAGGGATGATGTTCCATACTTTCTGTCAATATAGGGTATGAAATCCATATGCACTATTTTGAACACAGGGTAAATTACTTATGTTATGCTTATAAATGTTGGGTATGAATAGTATTTCTAGGAAAAACTAAAAAAACTTTCTGAATTCTTGATGAATATTCGATGTGGATTAAGAACTTGAATATAATTCTAGAATACATATTTAAACGATTATTAACTTCTTGAAACTCACTTAATGTAATATCATCAGCAAAACTAAAAAGGGTATTTGTGAGCATGAAAATAAATAATATTTATAGAGTATTTTTGAGGTAATATAGGCCCAAAAAATTCTACCATCATAAATTTTAGTGAGAGGTGATGATGGAAAAAAAATCACATATGTTCGTGAGGTGGTGTTCCATCATACACACAAAAAATGGTTTCATTTTATTTGATGGATGTGGGTTATTACATTAACATAATATAATCTAATTATTTGGGATATTTTGATGTTATTATATCATAATGTTTGAATAAGATGTTAAAGAGGTGGAATAAGAAATAAAACAAAATGCTCGATTAAAAAGAATAACTATTATTTGAAAAACTTCTTCAGGTTTTTTCCAAAAACCATCCTAGGAGGGGTTTATAATAATAAAGGATTATAAAACACCGTAAGTGAATTAAATTATTTTTTTATTTTTTTATTATACTAACCAAAATGATTTATAAGTATAAAGAAAAGAGGAGAGTTGGTTCCCTTTTATAAGTGAGAAGGTGTGACATTTTTGTAAATACCCAAAATATTCAATAATGAGAAGTCAAAATCAATCCGAGTGACTAAAAAATTGAGAAATAATGGAGTTAAGGGAAGATAAGGTCATTACACAACTAAAAAACATTTTTTAAATATGTTATCCTTTTACCTCTAAGTTTACTCACTTTTAATATTTTAGTTTTCACCATCGTTACTAGATTTTATCTATATCATTTATCCTTTAAGTTAAAAAATAAAATGAAATTTATTTTATAATTTGGATGCACTAATTATAAATATGAAATCAAAATTTTCAAATAAATAATCTTATGTTTGTGGAAAATTAACTTTGACACAGGCACATGTATCTCGCAAAACCCCATTATAACCTTAACCTCAATAATTATTTTTTATTGTTTTTATTATTCATTATGAAAAAATGAAAAAACGTTATTATATAACATTAATTATTCTGATTAAAAATATTGAATCCATTTTATCAAATTCAACACAATGAAGTGGCATAATTTGATTTAAAAATAAACCCACAAAAGTGTCACAAAATGGGTTTTAAGGAAATTCATTTTAAGGTATAAATTGATCTTATATTAACTATATGACTAGTAATAATAATTATATGAATATAAATTCAAATAAATAGATATATATTCTCTAAATTTTATTTAAATATTTCTTTAATAGGGGTTATTTTAATTGATTAATATAGATAAATCTTATTCACATAAAAACAGTTTGTAGAAAACCATGTTTTTCAGTATAAAAATAAACTTATACCAAAATCTGGAAAATTACAGATTAAAATTAAATTAATTAAATTATTATAAATAAAATGATTTATAACTAAGTTTTATACTAAATAAAAAATATTATGGTACTTTTAAATACATGATTTAATGAAATGATATGACATTATATGAAAAGTTGATAATTTTCACTATTCACTAAACAATTAGTCATTGCAAAAAAATATAAAAAATTCAGATTAATTTAATCATAGTATTATGATTTAAAAAATTATATCAATTTTATCAAATACATTTTATAAATGTTCCATAAGTTAATTATAATATTTTCTTATAAGAAGTAATGAAATTACTATTAAGAAAACATAATTTTTTTGAAGAAAAAAATGTATTTATAAAAAATTGAGTACTTATTTCTTAGAAATTAATAAATACTTTTATATTTAAGAGGAACTTAATATATATTTTTGTAAATTATTTAATCCTATTCTTACCTTAAAATATAACAGCTAGTATATAAAGATCATATATAATTAATCATGGTTGATTTAGGCATATTGTTGTGTGTCGTATACTCTGTCATACATAATTTTTTTTATTTTAATAAATATGAGGGTATTAAGTACCAAAAAATTGTTTAGGTATATGATGAACATAATTCTTAACCAGAGGCAAAGAATAAGTATGATGACCTTGTGGCTTGACCCATGACATAGACAAGGTTCGACAACCTTTTGGCTCGATCCAAGGATTGTTGGACATGTGGATACCCTAAGATATACGGTGGAATTGTGTCTATCACATAATCCTGAATTTCATAATTAATTTACTTATGAAATGGATTAAATGTATCTAAGATCATGGTTCATGGTGTCTTGGTTAGTGCACAATCACTCTACACATGATTGATAATTACTTTCTTACACATTTACTTGTTATCATGACATACACTTCTTATGTATGTGAACTTATGTTAAAGACACATTAGTGGAGTTCAATTAGTATTATAATAACACACTAAAAAAAAATCTTGGTGTGTATGAAGTATTCATTATCAGGGATATAATTAAGGGTAAGAGTCATGCAATAGGTAGATGTGGAGGTGGAGTGTGGTGACTGAGGTGACACCAAGATGGACTCTAGTCATTTTATCAATATTTTATTCTTATTTTTCTTATCTTATTACATTTATTTGACCTTCCTCATTAGGGTTCCATGTTTTATTAATTATTATGACTTTATGATACGTGAAGATTTATTTGATATTGCATTTGTTATTACTTAGTTCCATTATGTATTTTGGGAAATTATTCCTTTCTTATTATTATTCTGGTGTATGGATTTTGATACTGAGGGTATAGTCTACCCACTTTATAGTTCATACCATCACCTCTACACTAAAATTTATTACATGTTGGGAGGTGTGTATACAGTCATGTAACTCATTGGACTAGAGAGGGTGATTTGGGACCAGGAGTTATAAAGTGATATAAAAGTTGGTTTTCTTTTTTTTTTACTCCAGACCATTTTAGTGGAAAGGTAGAAAGTGTCACGACCCCCTCCCCACAAAGTGTACCCCTCCTGGGCCAACAATGTGAGAAGAGAGATAATGACCCCCGAGTCCCGCCTCCAGTAGGCCCCGGGTTGGCGACTAGCACCGAGGGTATAATACACACACAAATGGGAGGCATTACCCTCTAAGAGAACACATACAGAAGAGAGAGATAGAATAGACTCCAATCAACTCCAACTTGGAACTGATATATAAAAGAAACCCAAGTACATATATGAAATGTCATGCAAAAGTGCTACAACTGAAAGGGGAAACTAAAAGTACCCAAAAGAAAGTAAAACGACAGCGACCACAAGCCCGAACAACTCCTCCTCCAACCACAAGCTAGAAGTAACCAGCTTGACCTCCAACCTGCTCCAAGTGACCTGAAAAACAGTTTATAAATACATAGGGTGAGTATAACAGTATACTTAGTAGGATCCTCCTCAAGCCTCTCGTGCAAAAGTAAAGAAAGCATGCTAAAGCCCAGAGAACAACAAGTGAAACTAACTCATTACCTAAATAGGTATACTAAGTTCCCAACCTCACCATGTCTACTCTCACCAAGTAACGCATACAAGAATATAGAATATAGTAAAGAATATCAAGGGTACCCCGCTACTACTTCCCCACTGGTTTTCCGCTTTGCCCCAACGACATACGTCCTGTGCATCTCTCTCCAAAGGCTTGCCTGCAGACACCTGGGCTAAGCTCCACAATCTGCACCTCGTGCACCACAAAGGCTTGCCCGCAGACACCTGGGCTAAGCACCACACCATCCTCACAACCAAAGTAACTATGTAGTTTCCGGGAGCCACCACAGCTCGCATAACGTGTATCATACGTCAGGTATAATACCTCAAGCCATTACAGCCCATACTCCGAGTAAGGATCCTCAAACCATTATAGCCTATACATGTTACACCTATAGTAGTCCATAGGATACTATATCCAGAATATATGTGTGTGAAATAACCACAAGCCATTACAGCCCTCTACATACATATATGGGTAAAACTAACCACTGTTCCTACCAGCACAAAGATCTACCAAGAGAAGAGAGAGGGGCCAAAGGGGGTAGTCAGCCATTCAACCTCCCATCAGAATGTTGGGGAAAACACCCCCCTAGGGCTCAGAATCCCCGGGGTGTTGGTTGCCCTTACCGATAGGGTGGAGTAGCGTATAGAAACACAAAAGTACAGAATATATATAACTCACAACCACACTATGGGCATTACCTAGTCATAGGCACAACTGCAGCTAACGTCTCTCAGACTCCAGGCTGCTACTTCTAAGACTAGGTATCCTATAAGCACACAACCATTTGAAGAGATTTATTAGATTACTCCATTCTCATTTTATCAGTCCCACTGTACGTTAATTAATTCTTTAAACATTAATTTACCATGAGCAATTTACCACATTAAACTAAATTGGCATCACACTCAAAAACTGCTCCTTTTTAAGATTCACATCACTATTAAATTCCAGTTTCTCCATCCCCGTGGATTATCACCATTTAAACAGACTTTAATTATGGAATTACCTTCCCCATATTCCCAGGCATTCTAGAAAAGCATCCTATGCTATTAAACACAAAGGGCTCAACACGGTGAGTAGATATACTACCCATCGAGTCTTTGCCGCTATAGCAAGAGCATAGACCCATCCTCCATCGAGAGGCTAAACACGGAAAGCACGTGGCATACCCCGCGTGTCTTTACCTCCTTCGGAAAGAGGGTAAGCAAAACCAGCTGCCTTGAGCAGTGGGGAAAGGTAAAGCAGATAAACAATCAAACCACCAACATAAAACCATCACATTCATCTCATACCATCATCCTTGGTGTCCTCCCCGACACCCACATGCATAAACCGATGCATCTCGCCACACTAGGCGTCATCCGCTGCCACAACCACAAGTCCCCATGCCTCCACATATCACAACAGCCATCCAGGATCACATCAAATCACAAGCAGCAGGAAATCAAAGATCACAAAATGGTCTCTCGGCCCTTTAACAAGGCATTCAGCCTTCATACAAGATGAGCACTCAGAGCTCCAAACCACAAGGAATTCAGCCTTACAAGAAAGCGGGTAACTCAAAACCCTTTTGAAATTATTGAACTAATAGTTCTTTAATCCATCTAGAATTAACAGATTCATTAACATGCCTCTTTATCTTTAGCCAATTATTTAAAAAATAATTCCAGCTTTACGTTCTTTATCAATTTCCATCATGAACGAGCAACTAATTAAAGAAAAATCATAGATATCACTCTATCTAGGAAAACATGAGGCAAACCGTTATCACGGTACAAAGCAACAACATGTGATCAACCAATTCTTTTAATCCGGTTCAAGTATTTAATTAGGTCAATTTCATTGTGATCCAAAGGACTAAATCATGCTAATTCTATGATTGCACATACACAATTAGAGAAGCCATGAATCCCCTACCTCGAAGAGTTCTTGAAGTCCTTTATCCACACAACGGGTCACAGTCCTCTTCTCCTCACAACAACTGCATCCACCGGAGGATGCCACAGTACGACAGTACCAACCAACCCCAAGAAAACCCATTAGAACCATGGAGATTACATGCTAATATGGAAGGAAGAACAAGAGAAAGTGATCCCCGAAGGAACGATGATAAAACATACCTTATATGAAAGAAAGATCAACACAACTTGGTTGCATCAAACAGAGCGGAACTGATCTAAGTAATGTTTGATTGTGAAGCTCCTACGGGAATGATTGCAAGGTTCTAGCGTCTCGTAGATGAGAACCAGGAGGAAGAACAACGAATAATGTTATCTTGTTCCCTTTAAAAAAATAAATTAGAGAGGCGACGATTTAAGATCCGATTTATTCTCCATTAAAAATGGATCGCATTAACCCACGCGGTTTGACCAAGTAAAAACATCTCAGCCTAAGGAATAATTAATAGAGAATTTATGGCCTTTGAATCGGTATTAAAGTCCTTAAAAGAAGGTTTTAAAAGTGTTTTACGTCAAAGAAAACGTCAAACTTGTGAAGCTGGAAACACTATTCACATACTCAAAATTTGGCAAAGTATGGAATCGGTAGCTCTCATGAAGTCTGGAAACACTGTTCATTCGTGAAATTTGGCAAAGTATGGAATCGGTAGCTCTTAGGATTCTGGAAACACTGTTCATTCGTGAAATTTGGCAAAGTATGGAATCGGTAGCTCTTAGGATTCTGGAAACACGGTTCATTCGTGAAATTTGGAAAAGTATGGAATCGGTAGCTCTTAGGATTCTGGAAACATTGTACAAGTCTACCGATAGAAGTCCACCGATAGAACCTCACCGATAGAAACACTGTTCAAGTCTACCGATAGAAGTCCACCGATAGAACCTCACCGATAGAAAACACTGTTCAAGTCTACCGATAGAAGTCCACTGATAGAACCTCACCGATAGAAACACTGTTCACTGAACCTCACCGATAGAAACACTGTTCACTGAACCTCACTGATAGAAGTCCACCGATAGAACCTCACCGATAGAAACACTGTTCACTGAACCTCACCGATAGAAACACTATTCACTGAACTTCACCGATAGAACCTCACCGATAGAAACACTGTTCACTGAACCTCACTGATAGAAATACTGTTCACTGAACCTCACCGATAGAAGTCCACCGATAGAACCTCACCGATAGAAACACTGTTCACTGAACCTCACCGATAGAAACACTGTTCACTGAACCTCACTGATAGAAACACTGTTCACAGAACTAGAAATTTGGCAAAGTGTTAGCCGAGCTACTGCTGGACTGCGGCTACCAGTATACCGAGCTATCAGTACGCCGTGGCTACCGGTAAACCCAGCTTCCGGTAAGCGGTGGCTACCGGTAGACCGAGCTACCGGTAATCAGCAGCTACCGGTAGACCGGCTACTGGTAGGCAGCAGCTACCGGTAGACCGAGATACCAGTAATCCGCAGCTACAGGTAATCAGCAGCTACCGGTAGACCGGCTACCGGTAGGCAGCAGCTACCGGTAGTCCGAGCTACCGGTAGGCAGCGGCTGGGGGATAAGTCACCTTGACCTCCCGGAACACCTCCAACACCACATTTTCACAAAGTAATGGACCAGGGAGGTACGGGCCATTACATTAGATACCTCTCAAAACATTCTCGTCCTCGAGAATTAAAAGCCAACCTAGAAGAAAAGAGGGGTCCGAACAACCACCCCATAAGATACCTCTCAGGGGAAAACCACCATGAGTTGTTTAAAAGCTGGAATGAAACTACGACATCCGAGAGTATGGAAACAAATAATCCATAACCAAACAATTCAAACATAACATCACATCAAAGGTACATAAATAAAACATGAAAGGTCTAACCATAAAGGAAACGTCATTACATGGAAATAGTTAAACATTAAACAACTCTGGGTACTGAGCACGTATCTGTGACTCACGCTCCCAGGTACTCTCCTCCATGCCACCGTGTCGCCACAAGACACGAACTAAGGGGATAGAACGCCCACGCAACACCTTATCCTTGTGGTCTTGGATCCCCACAGGTCGCTCCTCGAAGGTTGCATCATCGTCAATATCGATCTCTCCCCAATCGATGACATGAGATTCATCATGAAGATAACGACGGAGCTGTGATACATGGAAAACATCATGTATCTGACTCATCTGAGGGGGAAGTGCTACTCGATACGCCACAACTCCAACATGAGCTAACACCTCGAAATTCCCAACAAACCGGGGAGAAAAATTACTTCCACGACCAAACCTTCGCTGCCCACGTCGGGGAGTCACCTTCAGAAACACATGATCCCCAACATTAAAATCTAACGGTCTCCTTCTTTGGTCAGCATATGATTTCTGACGATCCTGTGCTGTCTTCATCCTCTCACGAATCACTTGAACCATCTCTGTTGTATTCTGCACTAGTTCTAGTCTGAGAATTGCTGACTCTCTGACCCCAGTCCAGCACAACAGAGAACGGCATGGCCGTCCATACAAGGCTTCAAACGGCGCAATACTGATGGTAGAGTGAAAACTATTATTGTAAGCGAACTCTACCAAGGGTAAGTGCTTCACCCATGAACCTCCAAAATCAAGAACACAAGAGCGCAACATGTCTTCAAGAGTCTGGATGGTTTGCTCTGTCTGACCATCCGTTTGAGGATGAAAAGCAGTGCTAAGGCATAATTGGGAACCAAAAGCATGCTGGAGACCTCTCCACACCCTGGAGGTAAAACGAGGATCTCGATCAGAAATGATCGTCTTAGGAACTCCGTGAAGCCTCACCACCTCCTCCAGATACTGCCTCGACAAAACTTCCACTGAGCTCGACTCCTTGATCGCTATGAAGTGGTATGATTTTGGTAAACGATCCACTACCACCCATATAGCATCATGTCCTCCCGGAGCTCGAGGTAAACCTGTAACAAAGTCCATTGAGATGTCCTCCCACTTCCACTGAGGAATCTCTAAGTGCTGGAGAAGACCACCAGGAACACGGTGTTCGGCCTTCACCTTCTGGCAGACTAAACATCGAGACACGCATTCTGCAACTGTACACTTCAGCCCAGGCCACCAAAACTGACTCCTCAAGGATCGGTACATCTTCGCCACACCAGGATGTACCGCCAAGGGTGAACTATGGAACTCTTGGAGAACCGTCTCGCGCATCGCCAAGGGAACAAAAAACCTGCCATGATACAACACTCGGTGTTGTTCATCCTCCGACCAACCATCAGGGGCCTCACCACATACAACTCTGTCTCTCCAAACTTCCACCTCTAGGTCACCCAACTGAGACTCTTCCACCTTCTGCATCAGGGATGACTGCACCGTTATCTGGAAAAGACAACCTCTACCCCCAACTTCTCCCATATCAAGATGCAAATATGATATCTCTTCCATCACTCTCCAAGAATCACCAGATTTACGCACAACATCATTACGTATCTTTCAGCTTAGTGCGTCAGCTACAACATTCCCTTTTCCAGGTGTATACGATATTTCAAATTCGTATTCCTGCAAGAACTCCATCGACCGACGCTGCCTCAAGTTCAAGTCACGTTCGGAGAAAACATACCTCAAACTCTTATGATCGGTGAAAACCACAAAGTGCTCACCAATGAGGTAATGTCTCCACAACTTTAGAGAAAACACCACGGCTGCCAACTCAAGATCATGGGTGGCATAGTTGCATTCATGGGGATGCAACTGCCGAGACCCATAAGAAACAACTGACCTCTGCTGCATGAGAACACAGCCTAGCCCCAGATGTGAAGCATCACAGAAAACATCAAACTGGACTCCCTCCGCTGGAAGACAAAGGACTGGGGCACTTACCAACTTCTCTTTTAGATACTCGAAAGCTATCTGACACTGATCAGTCCATATGAACGCTTGATCCTTGCTGGTCAAAGATGTTAGAGGAGTCGCAACTCGGGAGAAATTAGCTACAAACCTCCTATAATAGCCTACGAGACCAAGGAAACTTCGCACCTTTGACACGGTCTTGGGGGCTGGCCAAGACACCACTGCTTCTATCTTCGAAGGATCCATAGCTACTCCCTGTTGGGACACAATATGTCCCAAGAAACGAACTTCCCGAGCCCAGAACTCACACTTGGACAACTTCCCAAACAACTGATGTTGGCGAAGAACTCCCAAAACGGCTCGTAGAAGCTCTGCATGCTCCTATTCAGATGTGGAGTACACAAGGATGTCGTCGATGAAAACCACAACAAACTTGTCCAGGAATTCATGGAACACAGCATTCATCAACCCCATGAAAACAGCTGGAGCATTCGTCACGCCGAATGTCATTACAATAAACTCATAATTCCCATGACGACAGTGGAAAGTAGTCTTCGGGATATCCTCATCCTTTACACGCATCTGATGATATCCTGACCGCAAGTCTATCTTTGAGAACAAACTTGCACCCTTCAGTTGATCGAATAGGTCATCAATCCATGGGAGAGGATAACGGTTCTTTATTTTCACTTTGTTTAACCGACGATAATCGACGCACAACCGCAAACTGCCATCAGCCTTTTTCACAAACAAAACTGGTGCACCCCACAGTGACACACTTGGCCGAACAAAACCACACTGCAACATACCGTCGAGCTGAATACGTAGCTCTCGTAACTCAGAAGGGGCCATCATATACGGAGACATAGAGTTAGGAGACGCTCCTGGCTGTAGTTCGATCCCAAACTCGATCTCTCGTCGAGGGGGTAAGGATACAACCTCTTCTGGAAAGACGTCAGGGTACTCCTCTACGACCCTAGGAAACGCCAACTGTTGAACCTCTGAAGAACTCAGCGTCATCCCAGCCATCATGGATGATAAGGATGGAACTCGTCTATGACTCATCCGAGGATCTCTCTCACCAACAAACACCACTTTCTCTCCATCTTCATCAAAGAAAATGACCTTCTTCCTGTAGCAATCCACAACATCCTACACCGAATACAACCAATCCATGCCAAGTATGACATCATATGGTTGTATTCGCAAACATAGGAAATCTCCCCAAGAGCGGTGTTGCCCCAACACTAGCTCACAGTCTCTACATACTTCAAACAAGTCAGCTCGACCTCCAACTGGCGTAGTCAATGCCAAGGGCACTGGAAGCCTCTCTACCTCAAGTCCCAAAGCATGGACAAGGGTAGGTGATATGAAGGAGTGTGTTGCTCTTGAATCAAACAAGGAATACACCAAGGTAGAAAACAAGCAAAGGGTACCTCTAACGACATCTGGCTCGCCTGGGGCTGGTAACGCTAGAGCATGAAGCTGACCACGACCTCCTCCACGACCTCTATGACCCAAATGAAGACCACCACCACGTCCACGCTCTGCTCTCTGAGGACGGGGAGCGTCATGGGGCTGTCCTCTACCTGCTCCATTTACCCTTTGGTGATCTAAAACTGGTGCAACCTGCTGCTGCTGCCTTGGCTGGAACTGCCTCAACGGAGGAACCTGGAGTGGAGCGCCCGGTGCACGATGACTGCTCTGAAAAGTCGGGCACTCCCGCTGCTGATGACCACGACCACCACAAGAAAAACAAGCACCTGATCCCTTGGAATAGGTTTGAGAGTTTCTGCCTCCGGAGAAACGAGATGGGAAGGGCTGGGACCTACCCCCAGGTGAACGGAAACTCTTCTGTCCTGAAAACTGGGAACCTCGGACCACAACTTTGCTTCGTGAGGAATCATGACGATTCCCCTATCGTGACGATCCAGTCCTGGCCAAAGTCATCTCAACAACCTCTGCCCTCGCCAGCACCTCAAGATATGTTTTCAGCATAAATGGGGTGACCTGGCGCTGGATCTCTAGACGCAAAGCCTCCTCGAAATGCCTCGCCCTGGCCTCATCATCTGGTAACAGGTCTGAAGCATATCGTAGAAGGTTCCTGAAACGGATTCCAAACTCTTGAACACTAGATCTCCCCTGCTGAAGGGTGAAAAGCTCCTGGCGACTGGATGCCTTCGCAGTCGAAGAAAGAAACTCGACTCTAAACCTGTCTCGAAACTCCTCCCATGAGATTGTTGACTCCTCACGATCACCGAGGAACAAGAACCACCACTGCCTCGCTGCTCGACGCAGCATCGTCACAACCAAGGACACCCAGTGTTCCTTCCGAGCACAAATCGAACTGAAGCCTATCTCGATCTCCTCCAACCAGTCTTCTGTGACTGCATCTGAAACGGATCCCTCGTACTTCTGTAGACTCTGGCGCTGAAACTCTCGAAGTGTCTTCCTCCAAGTGTCATCGTCGTCAACCTCTACTCGACGGCGATCTGCTGGAACAGCCTGATGTGCATCTTCTGCGCAAACCTGACGAGGACGTCGACCTGGATCCATACCTGCAAAATAACAACTGTTACATCTCCTAAGCCGGGAATATGGAAGACTCAACATTAATTAATTAATTGTTTTGTTTTATTTATTTTAGGTTACCTATCCCAAGGTCTACCAATTCAAACACAAGCGCAAAGAATAATGATGCATGATCCTTTCCTAGTTCTCTACCCTGCAACCAGTATCACTTTGTTTAGTAGACATCGTAAGCTTAAAGGTCCATGCAACAGATCATAGGGGGCCCTAAACACCTATGTCTCTACCGGTCTCCAGTGTTTACCCCACTTTCTAAACATGAATGACACCGTTGTCCTACCATCCCATGCATCCTCACATGTGCCTAACTCCAAACTCCATCCTATCCCTCAACTAGACCTCTGATACCACTCTGTCACGACCACCTCCCCACAAAGTGTACCCCTCCTGGGCCGGCAATGTGAGAATGGAGATAATGACCCCCGAGTCCCGCCTCCAGTAGGCCCCGGGTTGGCGACTAGCACCGAGGGTATAATACACACACAAATGGGAGGCATTACCCTCTAAGAGAACACATACAGAAGAGAGAGATAGAATAGACTCCAATCAACTCCAACTTGGAACTGAGATATAAAAGAAACCCAAGTACATATATGAAATGTCATGCAAAAGTGCTACAACTGAAAGGGGAAACTAAAAGTACCCAAAAGAAAGTAAAATGACAGCGACCACAAGCCCGAATAGCTCCTCCTCCAACCACAAGCTAGAAGTAACCAGCTTGACCTCCAACATGCTCCAAGTGACCTGAAAAACAGTTTATAAATACATAGGGTGAGTATAACAGTATACTCAGTAGGATCCTCCTCAAGCCTCTTGTGCAAAAGTAAAGAAAGCATGCTAAAGCCCAGAGAACAACAAGTGAAACTAACTCGTTACCTAAACAGGTATACTAAGTTCCCAACCTCACCATGGCTACTCTCACCAAGTAACACATACAAGAATATAGGATATAGTAAAGAATATCAAGGGTACCCCACTACTACTTCCCCACTAGTTTGCCGCTTTGCCCCAACGACATACGTCCTGTGCATCTCTCTCCAAAGGCTTGCCCGCAGACACCTGGGCTAAGCTCCACAATCTTCACCTCGTGCACCACAAAGGCTTGCCCGCAGACACCTGGGCTAAGCAGCACACCATCCTCACAACCAAAGTAACCAGGTAGTTTCTGGGAGCCACCACAGCTGGCATAACGTGTATCATACATCGAGTATAATACCTCAAGCCATTACATCCCATACTCCGAGTAAGGATCCTCAAGCCATTATAGCCTATACACGTTACACCTATCGTAGTCCATAGGATACTATATCCAGAATATATGTGTGTAAAATAACAACAAGCCATTACAACCCTCTACACACATATATGGGTAAAACTAACCACTGTGCCTACCAGCACAAAGATCTACCAAGAGAAGAGAGCGGGGCCAAAGGGGGTAGTCAGCCATTCAACCTCCCATCAGAATGTTGGGGAAAACACCCCACCCCCAGGGCTCAGAATCCCCGGGGTGTCGGTTGCCCTTACCGACAGGGTGGAGTAGCGTATAGAAACACAAAAGTACAGAATATATATAACTCACAACCACACTATGGGCATTACCTAGTCATAGGCACAACTGCAGCTAACGTCTCTCAGACTTCAGGCTGCTACTTCTAAGACTAGGTATCCTATAAGCACACAACCATTTGAAGAGCTTTATTAGATTACACCATTCTCATTTTATCAGTCCCACTATACGTTAATTAATTCTTTAAACATTAATTGACCATGAGCAATTTACCACATTAAACTAAATTGGCATCACATTCAAAAACTACTCCTTTTTAGGATTCACATCGCTATTAAATTCCAGTTTCTCCATCCCCGTGGATTATCACCATTTAAACAAACTTTCATTATGGAATTACCTTCCCCATATTCCCAGGCATTCTAGAAAATCATCCTATGCTATTAAACACAAAGGGCTCAACACGGTGAGTAGATATACTACCCGTCGAGTCTTTTCCGCCTATAGCAAGAGCATAGACCCATCCTCCATCGAGAGGCTAAACACGGAAAGCACGTGGCATACCCCGCGTGTCTTCACATCCTTCGGAAAGAGGTTAAGAAAAACCAGCTACCTTGAGCAGTGGGGAAAGGTAAAGCAGATAAACAATCAAACCACCAACATCAAACCATCACATTCATCTCATACCATCATCCTTGGTGTCCTCCCCGACACCCACATGCATAAAGCGATGCATCTCGCCACACTAGGCGTCATCCGCTGCCACAACCACAAGTCCCCATGCCTCCACATATCACAACAGCCATCCAGGCTCACATCAAATCACAAGCAGCAGGAAATCAAAGATCACAAAATGGGCTCTCGGCCCTTTAACAAGGCATTCAGCCTTCATACAAGATGAGCACTCAGAGCTCCAAACCACAAGGCATTCAGCCTTACAAGCAAGCGGGTAGCTCAGAACCCTTTTGAAATTATCGAACTAATAGTTCTTTAATCCATCTAGAATTAACAGATTCATTAACATGCCTCTTTATCTTTAGCCAATTATTTAACAAATAATTCCGGCTTTACGTTCTTTATCAATTTCCATCATGAAAGAGAAACTAATTAAAGAAAAATCATAGATATCACTCTATCTAGGAAAACATGAGGCAAACCGTTATCACGGTACAAAGCAACAACATGCGATCAACCAATTCTTTTAATCCGGTTCAAGTATTTAATTAGGTCAATTTCATTGTGATCCAAAGGACTAAATCATGCTAATTCTAAGATTGCACATACACAATTAGAGAAGCCATGAATCCCCTACCTCGAAGAGTTCTTGACGTCCTTTATCCACACAACGGGTCACAGTCCTCTTCTCCTCACGACAGCTGCATCCACCGGAGGATGCCATGGTACGATAGTACCAACCAACCCCAAGAAAACCCATTAGAAACATGGAGATTACATGCTAATATGGAAGGAAGAACAAGAGAAAGTGATCCCCGAAGGAACGATGATAAAACATACCTTATATGGAAGAAAGATCGACACAACTTGGTTGCATCAAACAGAGCGGAACTGATCCGAGTAACGTTTGATTGTGAAACTCCTATGGGAATGATTGCAAGGTTCTGGCGTCTTGTAGATGAGAACCAGGAGGAAGAACAACGAAGAATGTTATCTTGTTCCCTTTAAAAAAATAAATTAGAGAGGCGACGGTTTAAGATCTGATTTATTCTCCATTAAAAACGGATCGCATTAACCCACGCGGTTTGACCAAGTAAAAACATCCCGGCCTTAGGGATAATTAATAGAGAATTTATGGCCTTTGAATAGGTCTTAAAGTCCTTAAAATAAGGTTTTAAAAGTATTTTACGTCAAAGAAAACGTCAAACTTGTGAAGCTGGAAACACTGTTCACATACTCAAAATTTGGCAAAGTATGGAATCAGTAGCTCTCATGAAGTCTGGAAACCCTGTTCATTCGTGAAATTTGGCAAAGTATGGAATCGGTAGCTCTTAGGATTCTGGAAACATTGTTCATTCGTGAAATTTGGCAAAGTATAGAATCGGTAGCTCTTAGGATTCTGGAAACACTGTTCATTCGTGAAATTTGGCAAAGTATGGAATCGGTAGCTCTTAGGATTCTGGAAACACTGTACAAGTCTACCGATAGAAGTCCACCGATAGAACCTCACCGATAGAAACACTGTTCAAGTCTACCGATAGAAGTCCACCGATAGAACCTCACCGATAGAAAACACTGTTCATGTCTACCGATAGAAGTCCACCGATAGAACCTCACCGATAGAAACACTGTTCACTGAACCTCACCGATAGAAACACCGTTCACTGAACCTCACCGATAGAAGTCCACCGATAGAACCTCACCGATAGAAACACTGTTCACTGAACCTCACCGATAGAAACACTGTTCACTGAACCTCACCGATAGAAGTCCACCGATAGAACCCCACCGATAGAAACACTGTTCACTGAACCTCACCGATAGAAATACTGTTCACTAAACCTCACCGATAGAAGTCCACCGATAGAACCTCTCCGATAGAAACACTGTTCACTGGACCTCACCGATAGAAACACTGTTTACAGAACTAGAAATTTGGAAAAGTGTTAGCCGAGCTACTGCTGGACTACGACTACCAGTATACCGAGCTATCAGTATGCCGTGGCTACCGGTAAACCCAGCTGCGGTAAGTGGCGGCTACCGGTAGACCGAGCTTCCGGTAATCAGCAGCTACCAGTAGACCGGCTACCGGTAGGCACCAGCTACCGGTAGACCGAGCTACCGGTAATCAGCAGCTATCGGTAGACCGAGCTACCGGTAATCAGCAGGTACCGGTAGACCGAGCTACCAGTAATCAGCAGCTACCGATAGACCGGCTACCGGTAGGCAGCAGCTACCGATAGACCGAGCTACCGGTAGGCAGCGGCTGGGGGATAAGTCACCTTGACCTCCCGGAACACCTCCAACACCACATTTTCACAAAGTAATGGACCAGGGAGGTCCGGGCCATTATAGAAAGGATATAGAACATGTGAAACCCAAGTTGGAGTTCTACCTAATTTCCAAGATATAACTTATTTTATGGACCTATCAGTTACCAGTGTTGGTATTATTATTTTGATTTATTCTTAATATTGGCCCATTTGACTTCAAGTAATGAAAATTATTTTTCTATGATGAATTTTGGGATCTTGGTCTTTTCATGCATCATGATTAGGCATATAGGTTTATATTTTTTGTATATAATTTCATTTGATAAATATAAGTTCAAATCAGTGTGTTCCAGTAATAATCTTTGTGTTTTTATTTGATATTTAATTATTTGAAATCAATCATGCTATAATTTGTTATATGTACATGTGACTATAAATGATATGTAGGTATTGATGATAAAAACTTGAGCCTTTATTTTCTGATAAGTATTAGGTTTGTTTTTTCCTTGACATGTATTATGTAGTTTGAGCCTTTTTAAGTGACATAAGGGGTGAAAAGTCACTAGGAATAAAATGGGTTGAATGGGTTAAAAAGAAATTTGGTTTCTAAGGGGACTTTAAAAATCATGAGTAATGAAAGAAATTTAAAATTTATCACTTTGAAATATAATTAGTGATTTTAAAGTGAATTTGGCCTCTCTTAGGTCTTGAATTTTGTTAAGTACCATGTTTTCATAGAATGACTTCAAAATGGGACAATGGTGGGTTTTTTAATGTGTTAAATGTATAGGGAATTGGGATTTTAAAAGTGAATTTATTTTTTGGGGGTCTAATAATGGGTGTAATGAAAAATATGGTTCACTATGTATTCGAAATTGAAAATTGGGTTTAAATATTTAAATTTTTTGAAAGTGTTTTCCCAAATTTTTTGGTTGAAAATGTGTTTTAAAATTGAATTTTAAAGGGTATAAATGGATTTGTATACCAAATATAAATTTTTTGAATCCCATTTTGAACATTTAAATTGAGTTTTTTATAATATGAATTCTATACCATCTTTCAAACCTCTTGATTATTAATCTTGATATGAATTTTTATTGAAGGTAATGTTTTATTTTCGTAATCTTGGCCCAAGTGACGATGTTGTGAATGTATTGTTCAGTGAATATCCTCCCATGAAATATGTTCTCAGGAGTTTTCAACTGATTGTATTGGAGCTCATGATTATAGTAGACCATTGAAAGTGGTGTTTGGATTGTGATATATCATAGTACCACTGCATAACTCTCTCAAAAGTGAATAGAGTCAGGTTAAGGGATGTAAATGCCTATAGAAACCCAAAGTGAAATATGAACACCATCAATGGTTGAGCTAGTGGGTGTTTATATGGGATGAGACCCATGGGTTAGTTGGGTTTATGGGCGATTATTATTGAGACCACTAATATTTTCATTTAGGTGTGAGATTCAGACTAGTAGTAGTGTGGAAAAGATTGATGTGTTTGGAAGCCACTGGTTATGTATTGGTCAGTGAAACGATCAAGTTTCAAAATATTTGGGAGGAATACAAATGATTTTTTATCCCCACCTTTGTCATAAAGTGAGCTAGAATAGTGGTTCTAGGTGCGTATTAGTACATGGAATAGGTTTTGAGAACCTTATATGGTGATTCTTGATCAGTATGGGACCGATCATATGAATTTACTTTGGTGAATTACTGTTATTGAACATAATGTCAGCGAGTGATTCAGTGCGATATGCACAACTTGAAGATGATATGGGAATTTAGAAATTCTATCAGTTGAAGTGATATTAATTGTAGTGGTTCATGAAGTGAAATAATCTCTAATGTCATTAAAGAGACCTTTAATAGTCTCTTAACATGGTTTAGCTTGTGATTTTTGGATTGGAAATGAAATCTGGGACATGGTATGAGATGTGACCATGGAATGTTCCTTGTAATTGAAAATACCGGGTGATATTTTATGGTCTTGAGCATTATAAAATATGGAGTACCTAAGGAATAATGCCATAATTCTTTTGGAGTTTGGAGTTATAAGGATTAATAAACATAGGTTTTTTAAAAGGATCCCTAGAGAATGAACATCATGTGTCTAGTTGACATTGGGGTGAAATACTTTTATATATCTTCTTTGAGAACATTATGTGGGGTTTTAGTTTCTCTGATTGAGAGTTCCTTCATAAATTATCCTCGAAGAGATCATGTCATGCGCCTCTCTATCTTTTCATGGTTCATTGTTTAGAATAATGTGTAGGTATAATATGTGCTTCTTAGAGAACCTTTTCATGGTTTATGAAGAAGTTTGGAACAACCATGATGTTTCTTGATAAATCCATATTTTTATGGTTTTGATCGATTAAAGTGAAACAATTATGAAGAACTTTAGAGATGAATTTAGGCCTTCATGTAGCTAAGTTTCCTTGGTATAATATTGTTTAATAGAAGGTCTTGATGGAGGTAGGATTGGATGAAGATAAATCATGTTGGTGCCTTTGTGAGAGGACCATGCTTAAAAACTAAAAGCCCTTTGGATGTGTGAGTCTTTAGTTGGAGACCGCTATGGTGGATCCGTTTGGATTTGTTGATGGGGTTCGTTACATTGGATCTTAGTACATGTTATTGTTTGGAGATTATGGCCATGTTTTGAAAAAACAATCTGTGGGATATTATGTCATTCACATTATAAGTCTAAAAATTTATCACCTTGGATTGATAATTATAGAATATTTGTCAAATATTTTATGAGTTGAACCCATTATATACTAAACCCAAACGACAGGGTTCAATAAAATAGAGTGTAGGATATCCCATGATTGGTGGATGTTTCCTAGATAATGATCGTATCAAAAAGGGTGGAAGTTGATGAACTTATTGGCTGAATAGTTGGTGGGATAGATCAAGGGTTGATAACATGTATCCCCTTTAGTTATCACATATACCTTGGTGGACTAGGTGAAAGATATCTAGGAACAATATTATGAGTGCTTAGTGATGCAGGAATGATTAAAGGGAAATTTCCTCATTATAGGACAATCCGTAAATGGTTGCAACGCAATCTATGCCCATACAAGAGTTGTGGTTCCTACTACCATGAGGGAAGAACTGATGATGGAATATCATGCCTCTAAGTGGTAGTTTAACCAGGTTTGATAAAGATGTATCTGTATATCAGGATATTATTATATTGGCTAATAATGAAGAGATACATCACAAGATTCATCTCTCATTGCTTGACCCTTCATAGGATCAAGGGGGAACATTTCACATACTTTGAGAAGTCGAGATTCAATACGGGTGATTGTGGACCAAATGATTAAGGGGGAAAACTTATTTCTAATTTAAGAATATATCTAAAAATTATTTGGGAAATATTTACATCTGTGATATTATATGAATTCATGGAGTGACTTCCAGCTTTATGTCAAACAGAGATCTGTGTTTAACATTTTAGTTTTCTCAAGGATTTCATAAGGCCTGGGGGACTCAATTAAAGTTGAGTAAGGAGTATAATCAATAGATTGATGGAGAGTCAGAGAGTATAATATATATCTTATAGGATATTCCTTAGGAATGTATTCTATATTTTTAGGATATGATCATTAATCCTTGGTGGAGTTTAAATAAAATAACATTTTCTAGTCTTTAAATCAAATAATATTTTTTGATTCTCTTTATGGTTGGCCATGTTTCACATCACTATGTTGGAATTTGGTGGGGGAGGTATCTATCATTGAGCTGATTAATGGTTCAAGATATATTTGAGAGGGTTCAATTGATTAGGATGTGGTTTTTTACCACTCAGAGTAGAAAATGATCATATATCGACTAGAGGATATTAAATTTACAATTTATTGTGGGTGAGTGAGATTTCTTGCTCATTAGAACTTGGATGGGGAATCATGAATAATGAGGGAAAGGGATGATGGAGCCATAGTTTTTGGGTCCATTTAGGATCATTGAATGTATTGGAGTATCTGAATATTAAGTGGGTTTTTCCTTTATGATATCAAGGTATGGAATTTTTGTTTCATGTTTCTCATATTTAGAGGTACAAGAAAAATCTTTTTAATGTGATAAAAAATAATGAATTTGAGTTTGAATAATATTAATCATTTGGGGAGTGAATTACTCAGATTATGGATCAGAGAGAGAAGGTGTTTCTTGGGATGTTAGTCCCCCTTGTTCAAGTTTTATGGTAGCATAGTCACATCCAAGAGGAGACTTAGGAGTGGTAATATGATGTGTGAGATTAGTGGCCTGAGTTTCTTTGGGAGGAACTCTAGAGACACTTCTCTATGATGAGGAGTCCTTATAAGAGGATATTAAAATAAACTTAATTTTTTCTAGTTGTGCCATACTTATTTCTTCCTTTATTTAAAGGTTTTTTGAGTTATTATTTTTTATGTGCAGTCTTGTGTAGATTTTGGATGGTTTTATATTTTTAGAGTCCCTTAAGTGGGTTTATGGTTTGAATATGGTTTGGAAATAACATGCCATTATCCCCATGAAATAGTGTAGGTTTTTGGAGAGGGACAATATTTGGAGCACAATTAGTTTTTGGTTAGAGAAAAACATGGAAAATTCTCTAGGAAGATATATAAATAATGATATAGGAAAAATCATAGTTTTAGGATGTTTTACCAAACCATTTAGTCAAACTGAGTGATTTCCTTGAAGAGGTAGTGATCTATACACAGTTGGAAAATGGTTTGGTAAAACATTTTACCAAACCATGTGCAATAATTTAATTAGTCTAAAAATTGTTTTTTAAACCCAAAAACTCTCTAAAACACTCCAATATTTTCCCACCACTTAGGGGTCTAAGACCTAGGGAATCCAATGGTACTTCATAGCGATTAATATCCCTTAGAAGTCCAATTCTAGTGGATATAAATTATTTTTATGTGATAATTTAAGGTAATAGGTCATTCATCATCTTTTTTTCATGTTCCTTCTAGATCTCCTCTACTCTTATCAGAATGAATCCAAGATCTGGACTTTCATGGATAAATCTATGAACTCTACTGTGATATAATTTAATTTTCCCATTTATTAATTGGATTGGAATCCATATCTATAGAATTTTTATCCTTTTCTTAAGTAGATCTAGATCTACCATAAGTGATAGATCTCATTGGGTATGTCGAATTGCTTCTAAGACTATGTATTTATGTCCTTCTTAAATATTGTTCTAGAATCACTTTTGTAATGAATTAAGATTGGTTCTAGGGATCCTTGGTGTGTGGGATTAATTTGGTTGGTGTGAGAGCATGGTTTAAGTGATTAATATTAATGGCTATTAATGTTTGTCATCAATTCACTTGAGAAAATAAGCTCCTTATCATATCGAATCCTTTTATAATGTTGTTTCCTTGATAATGATTTCATGTGTGTGCATGTGTATCCATGATACCAATGTTTTTTATTGATAACATGTGTGTATCTTATGAGACCTGTGTTTTATATTGATAACATTTGTGTGGATGTGTATCTCATGAGACCCATGTTTGATGTTGATGACATGTGTGTGTATAGTTTGTGAGACCCTTATTTGATATTAATCACGTGTGTGTAGCCTTAGAGACCCATGTTTGATATTAATCATACGATTGTGTAGCTCGTGAGACCCATTATTGATTATGATCGCATTGTGTATATGTATAGAATCTAAGACACGTGATTGTTAAGATATGTTGGTGTATTTATGTGTTATGGCCCATTTTTTGTGAATGTAAGGCCCGTGGAGGTCATTCTTCTAGTATCAAATGACTAGTTGAGCATCATAGATTGGTTTTCTCTTAGAGGGAGAGAATGTGTCACATTTTATGATGATGATGATATTACTAAACACAAGGTAGGGGTATTATGGACTTGAGGCCCAACTAGAGGTAGTGGTGGGATACAATAAGCTTGTGGCCTGACCTGAGGTAGAGATGAGGTACAATAACATTGTAGTTTGACCAATGATAGAGATGGGGTTTGGTAACCTTATGGCCTGATCTAAGGCTTGTTGGACATGGAAATTCAAAAATATATTTGGTGTACTCCATCTAATGACCATAACATTCATCATGACTTTCATACTAGAATGGATCTGAAGCGAGTATGAATAGGGTTTTTTTTGTGGCTTGGTTAGAGTATAATCGTTTGATACCTGATTGATTATTACATGTTTACTTAGTTACTTTTAATCATATAATAACATCTTATGAATTAGAACTTATGTTAATGACATATTGGTGGTTTCCTATTGATTTTATACATACACCCTTCATGGGAATACCGATTCATTTGAAGAATTCATGATTAAGGATGAAGGGAAGGGTAGGAGGACCATAATTGGTAGCTGAAGAGGTAGAGTGGGGAGAAAAGGTGATACTGAAAAAATTGATGAAATTATTCTATATATTTTATTATTATTTTTACTATCTTATTACATTGGTTATACCTACCAAATTTGGTTTTATTAGTTTATTACTTGTTATGAATTTGTTATAACTATCATGCCATCTATTATATTATTAGTTAATACTTAGTTTAACTATTCCTTTTTGAACAATTATTCTTCTCTTTTCATTGCTCTGGTGCATGGATATTGATAATGAGAGTATTATCTCCCCAATAAACCTTAAAATCCCTAACTTATTATCAATAAACTCTTGCATATGAGGAGACACATAGGAAGTCATGTAGCTCACCGGCCTGGACCATGTGATATTAGTTGGGGTGTTACATGGTTGTTGGTTTTTGAAAACACATATCTGGTTATCAAATATCATGAATGAAAAAATACATAAAAGAGGGAGGGAATTATTTGGACTTTAGAGGGGTCCCTAAAATTGATAATATCAGGGGTGGGATGGAGAATGACTCATTTATATATAGGGTGGGAAATGTGTGATGTCTGGGTGATGGGAAGTGGGGGTCCCTGATGTGCGTGTGTGTATGGGGGGGGGGGGTGAGTTTCCCTATAAAAACACAAGATTTTATTAAAAATATTCCACCATAAATAAATATTTCGTTAATAGAATTCTCCACATGAAACACCAAACCTTATATAACCATGTCACATTTTATAAAATTTATATTGACTATTGTAAGGTGGCCATTATATAAGTGGGTAAAAATTGTTATAACCACATTATGAAATAAAGTTTTCTTTTAATACCATTTCATGTATTACATGTAATTATGTAATAAGATATTTCTATATATAAATTTTATTATCTAAATTTCATATTTTTCTTGTATGATATTTTTTATTGATTAACACTAATTTTAGAAGAATAGTTAATGTACCTAAAAATTGATTTCTAATAAAAAAGTTTTTTTCACCATATAGTATGATTTTACTTAAAAGATAAATCAATGTATTATATAATGGTGATATGAAAATATTAAATTCAGTTTTTTATTTATCATGATAATATTAACATATGATTATGTTTTTGGATTATTCTAAAGAAATTTATTTTTATATAAATATTGAAAAATGCATTTTTCCTAAAACGCAAGCATTAATTTCATTATCGGTATATATGAAAGACCTATAATTTATTTTTAATTGACCAAATATGTATTTAATTAATAAATTTATTCATTTTAAAGATATTTATTTAAATTTATAAAACATATGTTTAAACTTATAAATTGAAAAATATTTTAATTCTAATAAAAAATGTTTTTGATATTTTATTTTTATTATGTATTCTAATTATAAAATTAGGTTTTGGATTATTTTGAAATATATATAATTTTCTTATAATAAAATCATTTATTTCAGGAAAATTTATAATGTTTATAATTATGTATTACATGTAAGTTTTAAACTTTAAAACACACTTTACCAAAAAAAAGTTTTAAAGAGTTATGTGTTTTTTTTCTCAAATTAATATTCACACTATTTGAAATTTTATTCGATGAAATGAATTTAAAATTTTAAATTAGAAGTCTAAAATTAGGTAAAAATTTAAATTTAAATTTTTTTCATTAAAATTAATTACTAATGTTGACAATTAATTTCCCTCATAAATTTAAAAAAGGTAAAAATTTAATTACTAAGAAGAAATGACCCAAAACCAATAAAAAGTTTTCCTAATGGATATATGAGTTATGGATTGACCAAACCCCACCTATAATAATATTATTTCATTTTTTGAGCCTTTGACCATTGAATATTATCATCACATTAGTGAAAATTTAAAGGGTTCTTCTAAAATCCCCCCCTTCACTTATAAAAAGAGATCATTCCCCACTTCAAGTTAAAAATTTCCCTTAAAATTTCTTCCTTAACATAATAAATTTTGTTCCTACTATAACCCTATACCTATTACTTATGAAACTTTTCACAATTATTTATCTTATGAGCTCTATTTCAAAAGGATATTTTTGAGATATAACTGAAGCTTCTGACATAAGTATTACATCATTCTTAATCCTTTCTTCTTAATATCCCTCTTCAAAAACAATTCTAACCGCCTTAATATAATCAAATTTATATAACTATTAAACCAAGATTTTATTTTATTAAAGATAAAAAATTTATTTATTCCATCCCATTCATTAATAAAAACAGGAGAAAGTCGATTGTGGGTTCTGTAGACTACCTCCTCTACGAAGATACATCTACCATTTTTCTTAACCATACATGAAAAATGGTTATAATAATAGGAATTATGAAAAAATATGGTATTTATATTTTAATTATGAATATTTTATGTAGATTCAATACATAACTTTATCTATCTTGTTTGTTGAGAAATGATAACGGTAATTGTGTGTACATGCAGAGTACAACCTCCATAAAGTAACAATTTTCAGTTTTCATCTATTATTTTTATTCATTTTTAATCTCTTATGAAATAATATTAATCATTTTAATTGTATGTAAATAATATCATTTCAATTTTTTAATAGTGATATTATACCAAAATTACCCTATAATCATGATTATCAATTAAATTATTGCATGTTCTTATTGGTTTGGTTTAACAACTTAATTTAAAATGCTATAAAATTATGTAATAGACTACTATGAGAACATTTATACTGATAATATATGATACAAATATGTAAATAATAATTTAATTTTAGTTATTTATGTTTAATAAAGAAATTAACGATCATTATAAGGCAATCCATTAATACCGATTAATAAACTAAAACTAGTAAATCATTGAATTTATCTTCACGAAACATGGAAAAAAACCCTTGTAATGGAATTATAAAATTATAGGTAATAAAAAAACATAAATTACAGGATATTTAATGGTTTTATAATTATTAATAGTGGGGTTATAAAGTAGGCCGGTATTTCTATTATGAAATTAACACAATGATCAAATTATGAAACCACAATATTGAAAATAGGTATAAAAAAACTAATATACATGAAGAGAATTTCTATAAATTAATAGTATAAATGAAAATGTGTATAAATAATTTTATGAATTGAATTTTAATATGTATATATCTATGATACATGAGGTTAAATTAATTCCATTGAAATCAAGATTAAAAGTAAGGGTTTCTTGTCTCAAATATTTACCCCTAGAGATATATTTATTACTATATAATATATTTTATTTGGAATTGTTTATATACTACACATTTAATAATTTTTTATAAATATCCTCTCATTATTTGCGGTATATAATCTTTAATTTTAAATTACATCCTCAGATGGGGGTTCATTTTAATTTTTTTAATCTTGTAAGTGTTTTGATAACTTAAACCAATTCCTTTGGGTTATAAGATTACTTCTTGGATATATTTCCCATATTTTAATTTCATATTCAATTTTAAAATTATTTTATCTCTTAAATATATAGGGAAAAATATTTTTTAAATTCAAATCCTTTTATATTGATCTTTTTTACTCATTTTTATAAAAATCAAGGAGGTATTTTGAATATAGTTTCGTAATGATGAATTTTACATTGAAAATTATAGAATGTTTTCCTGAAATATATTTAGGATTTTGTTTTCATTTTATCCTCAATATTAAAAAATTATTTATCTCCAATGGAGTTATGTTTCATGTTTCACCCTCTATTGTTTTATTAGGTGATTATTTTGGGTGAATAAGTTTTTAGTGTCAAACGATTTAATTCAGGGTGTTATTTTATACCCTTTTAAAATGTTATGAAACACTTTTTTATTAAAATGGTTTATTTATACTATTAGAGGTGAATGATTTTAATTTAAATGTTTTATGAAAACCATTTTTATTTACGTGGGTTCTTTAAAAAAGTAATTTATTTTCATTTAAACATTATATGAAACCAATTTTATTTCTATGGGTTCATTATGCTGTGATAAGTGAATAATTTTGAAGTGGGCCTCATTAGTATGAATGATTATGGGTGGAATCCTATAATACCCTCTAATTAATTTTTTAATAGTTGATATCTTAGGATAAAAGAATTTAAAAGTTAGTTTTAGATGCTCATAAGAACATAAACTGATGGTGTGGATCATGAAATTAATGTTTCCCTATGCTAATGTTTTTGCCACTATTGAATGAAATTATGAATTGTGATCATATACTCTCATAATTATAGGGTTATGTAAAAATTTTCTAATATATGTTATTTCTACTATGTTTCCTTGATGGACTTTTGCAGCTTTATGTTCTTATGTCATATCCTTTGAAGCACACTTTTATTTTATGATTATCACTCATGATTATATGATATTTTTATTAAGATCATGTGTTTTCTTATTCTTATGAACTCATCCTTGATGAAATATTTATTTAACCTTTATGAATCATTTTATTTCACCCATTTATTATGTTTTAATAACCTAGGTTATAAGGACAAGTTTTGTAATTATGAATTTTATAAGACGGTATATTATAGAAAAATTAGTAAAAAATGTTTGGGAATATTGTAAAATAAGTTATTTATGTATCTAATACTATAATAAACTAAAACTATATTCCTTCGATTTTTGAGATCAGTTTTGATATGGACTATTTATTTACGTAAAATAATGATATATATGTGTTAATTTTTTTTTCGGACACCATAGTTGCTATCAACCGAGGGATTAATTTAGATAATTTTTTTAAAAACTTTAGGGATAAGTATATGTATTGGATAACATTATGACATTTTGGTATAGTATATATTGTGTGGTATTCAAAAAAATAACATACTCATCTGAAAACTACTGGTGTATGCAGGCTCTGGAAAATATGTACCAATGGGTAATAACCTCAAAAGGGTGTGTTGGGTATTAACTTAATCAAAACCTAGTACCCAAAAAAGAGGCCTAAATTCACCCCTAAAATGACACTCTTATGGGATATGACTTTTTTAATTCATATTATTTGTGTGAACCATTATAAGGTATTTGAATATCTTTAGGTTAAAGAACCAAATTGTGAATTACCATGAATAACCTATATTGGAGCATTATATTTTTTATATTAACACACACATGTCATTTATTATTAATCATTTTATGTTAATAATATTATTTTAGATTATGTACCCTTAACCATAACTTTTCATTATTTAATGAAATGAAAAGAGTAAGTAGAAAATGTGTTAATAATGGGTATGATGGGAAATTAATTGATTGTCCCAATGAGCTACCAATTATTGTGGGATCTAGTGTACAAAATATCTTAGAAATTATCACCCAACTATAGAAATCTTGGAATAATAATATAAAACTTTTGAATATCATGAATTCACTAAGGATGGGTAATATTACAATCAATTATTTCATATAAAAACATCCCCCTCCTTGAGTGGATCTTTTAATCCACCTATTTCTGTGAAATGGATCTATGTAATGGAAAATATATTTTTCCATTATCTAGTATTAAAATCCCGAGAAGGATTTATTAGATGTCCATCATTTGGATGAATAGGTTGTAAAAATAGTGTTATCTCATTAAAAACAAAATATAGGAGGAAATAGAAACTATGGAATAAGAGGAGTTGAATAATATATTATACACAAAGAAATTTTCTCAGACTTGTCATGTGAGGATAGAGTGAGAATTTATAAAGATAAAACAAAATGAGAATGAGTTTATTAGAACTTATGAAGAAAACATCATGAGTCTCTCAATGAATGACATGGTTTATATATCCGAATCTAAAATAAAGATCAACCATTTCTTTAGTGTCTTAAAACCAATTCTTTGAAGGGTGTTATAAAAAAGAGACTTTTCATGATATGAAGAGATTATTCAATGTGAGATAAAGGAGGCGATAAAAATTATGGACTATATTTATTTTGGGTATAAGAAAACAATGTTATAATATCAGGAGAACTATAATGTTAAGTCACATTGGGGGGAAGAAATTTCAACCCCATATTCACTAAAACTTTGTGAGAAAGTGCCTAGGTGATTTCATCGAAGGACTAGGGAAGTATATCAAGTGGGTTAAAGTAGGACACCATGCCCCCAAGTACAAAAGTAAGGCTAAGAGGATGATTAATGCAAGATATGATAATAATTTTACACCTAATTATCTATAAACACTATAATTATTCAGGTGAAAAGAGTTTGGATAGGATGAGAAACAATGCTCCAACCCTTAGATCAATGATGATAATAATCCCAGTTATGTGAATACCTTATTTTATTCCAGTTTATAAAATTATTTTTTATCACACAAGTTTTCTAAGAATGTGGAATCACCACCTCAAGAAATGGATATTGAAAAATCTTTGAAAACACACAGTGTGACATTGATCATGTATCAAATATAAAAATATTATTTAATTGATATTTGTGGGAGAATAATTCTTGTAGATCTAATTATTTTTAATTTGGTTGAATTTGACATACTATTGGGTATGTATTGTATTTTTCTTCATAAAGAACATATTAATTATTAAGGAAAGGCAATCATATGTCATATTTAGAATTTTCCTATTATTATGTATCATTACAAGAATAATCATGATCTCCCTTGTAATAAAATTCTATAATATTCATCCTGATACCCTGTAATGAGGGATATTTAGCTGAAATTATGAATATGGAAGCAAAAATTGATGAATTTACTATTGTATAAGAATATATAGATGTATTTTCTGATGAACCCCATGGTCTTATCCCATATAATGAGGATAATTTTTTAATTGAACTCATACCTAGATACATCCCTATCTCAAATATTCTATATATAATGGCCCCCATTGATTAAGAGAAATTGATGACAGAACATTTTGAGAATCGAGATAAGGGAGTCATACACCCAATTGTTTCACCTTAGGGTGAACCATTCCACTATAAAAAATAAGGATCCATTAATACATATATATATATATAATTTTTATCATTATAATAATAAAATTCATATAAAAAACAAGTATCCACTACTTCATATCAGAAATATGTTCGATCAACAATGAGGATCTCAATATATATCAAAGATTAACATTTGATTATGATATCGACATTTAAGGGTCAAAATAGAGGATATTTCCAAAATATATTTCTTCATTGTTATGAATAATATGAATTTATATAAATTACATTTATACTTAAAAAGTATCCTTCTATCATTATGGATTTTTTGCACAAAGACATTATGGCCTACCATGAAACATTTATGGTAGTATTTATAGATGATATTTTATTATATACTATGATAAAGGAAGATAATGATGATCATTTTTATATTATTTTGAAAAAATAATGAAAGTAGAATCTATAATCCAAGTTTATCAAGTGAAAATTCTGTCTATAGAATATATCATTAGTAGGTCTTGTAATCTCCAATAAGGGAATATATTTAGATGCTTCATAGATGGAAGTTATTGAGCAATGGCCTAGATCAACCATAGTAACTAAGATCCATTGTTTTCTAAGGTTATTTGAATACTATATATTCATTATGATTAATTTAATATAGTTATCAAATACAATAACCACATTAAGATAGAAGGGAGTGAATTTACTTTGGGTAAATGAATGTAAAGAAAGTCTCAAAAACTAAAGAAGATTTTGGCCACATCACCTTTACTTACTGTACCCTATAGTGGGAAGAGTTTATAATATATATTAATGATTCTAAAAAGGGAATTGGATACATCCTTTTAAAAAAATATAAGTTAATTACTTATGACTCATTTCAAGTAATGCTCTATGTAAGAAAGATCATGCTACTCTATCCATGATGAGGATTGAAAAAGAACCAATAATTATAGATTTATAGAGGATGAATCTTGATTTAATAATTATAAGAGATAAATAATCTATTTCCAAAATAACTTCTTTACCTTCTATTCATGTGATGATCAAAGAATCCTAGAAAGATGATGCACAACTATTGAAAAATGTAGTGAGTATTTTGAAGATAAAATTTGATAATGATGTTTTTTAAGGATTGGAACCCAAATATTAATCCCATAAAAACTAGGATTGAGGAAGGAATTTCTAGATTATTCTCATATAACATTCTTCTCTATCTATCCATGGAACATAAATATGTATAATGATGTAAATAAAAACTTCCGGTGGGATAAACTTTATAGGGAAATCACAGAATACCAATATCAATGATTGGTATGCCTACATGTTATGGATGAATGATATAAGTACAAGGGTATATTTAAACCATTACCAATACCAATATAGAAATGGAAAAATATTACCATGTAATTCATTTTAAAATTACTCAAAATGTCTATGTTCCATAATTTTATTGGGGTTGTATTCGACAACCTTACTAAGTTAGTTCATTTTATTTCTATCAAATGAGATCTATCACTTTACTAATTCCCCAAGATATATTTATGGAAAGTTATAAGACTTCTTGGAGTACCAATATAAATTGTATCTGATCAAGATATGAGGTTTACCTTTATATTTTGGAGGTGTCTTCAAAAACCATTGGATATAGATTTGAGATTCAAAAATTTTTATCATCCTAAGAAGGATGTTAAATTTTATAGGACCATTCAATCTCTAGATGATATTATGAGATATTGTTTAATATATTTCCATGGATATTTGTATTAACACCTCCCCTTAGTAGATTTATTATATAACAACAGTTACTATTTTATCATTTATATGGAACCATATGAGGCTATGTATGAGAATATTTATTAGACTCTAACATGCTTGGAAGAAGTATAAGAGAGGAAGATGACAAGAGTTCACCTTATCTAAGAAATTATTAATAAGGTTTAAACTATTTTTTGACATGAAATTGGAATAAAGTAGAAGAAATATTTATGTATAAAATAATCTATGATATCTATATTTTGAAGATAGTTATAAGGTGTTTATCTAGATATCTCAATGGAAGCATTTTATGAGATCTAGGAAGATGGAGAAGCTAAATACTTTGTATATTAGTACCTCTAGGATGATTTATCATGGAAGTGTGGTATATTATCAAATATAAATCCCTCTAAACCTCTTCAAAGTCACTTATGTGTTCCACATATCACTTTATAGGAAGTACATATTGGTCCCATCACATGTGCAGAACTCAAAAGTTGTAAAACTCAAACTTGATCTCTTATATGAGAAAAAATGTGTGGATATTATGCATTTAAAATATATGGTTATAATAAAAAATACCACTCATCTAGTCAAGGTTTTATAGAGGAATCACATTTTTTAGGAAGCTACATGGGAATCATAGAATGTAATGAGTCAAAAAATACCCTCACTTTTTTCATCTAGGTAATAACATTTTGAGTATAAAATTATTTGGGGGGGGGGGGTGAATGTAATGAACCAAGATTTCAGTGAAATATTCCTCCTTTAATAAATATAATTATTGATACATTACTCTAAAAAAATCACATAAACTTAATAGACCATGAACGTTTTAATAAAATAGACATCGAACACTGTTAGGTAGCCATTAAAAAAGTAGCTAAAAAGAGTTGTAACCACATCATGAAATAAATGTCCCTTTTAATGAAATTTCAAATAGTGTAGCTAAGAAGACAATAAAATATATTTCTACATAACATTTATTTTCTAAAATAGGTATATTTTTATTATGATATATTTTTGATTAGGAATAATTTTAGAAGGATGATTAGTATCCCAAAAAGATAATTTCCTATATAAATAGTTTTCTACCACACATTGTGATTTTATTTAAGAGTAAAATATATTAATTATAAAAGGTTATTGTTTAAAAAATTAATTAATTTTGGAATTTATCATGACAATATTAATGTAAGAGTATTATTTTTTGTATATCTCCAAATATTTTTTTAGATGAATAGTGAAAAATGTAGTTTTTATTGAAATAATGACTTGTATTGCACTATCTGTATGTAATTAACAACAATAATTTATTTAATCAATAAAACATATATTTAAGGAATTTTTTTTCATTTAAAATATATTATTTTAAATTTATAAACCATATTTTTAAACTTATAACACAAAATTAATATTACAATTATAATAAAAAATATGTTTGATATTTTCTTTTAATTATGTATTTTATTGGTCAAATTATAATTTTGATTGATTTTATTGCTAAATATTTTGTTTTTTTATATAAAACCAATTTAGGTTATGAAAAATGATAATGTTGATAACCATGAGTTACAAAATTTTTTAATCTTTAAAAAACACATTTCCTAAAAACTATTTTTATACATTATGTGTTTTTATTTTATAATTAATATTTCACATTATTAGAATTTTTTTTGATAATTTTTTTTAAATTTTAAATAAAAAGGTTTAAAATATCTAAGAAGTTAAAATTTCACTTTGTTATTAAAATTATTTAGTATGGTTGAGAATTAATTACTATAGTAAAATGAAAAATGGTAAAAATTTATTTAATAAGGGAAAATGACCAAAAAAATATTTGAAAATTGATGTTTGAAGTGTTGATAGACCAAAACTCTCTTACCCTCCTCTTTTTCCCTTGTAAATCCTTTTACCCTTTAAAAGTAACATTATATTTTTGAAAATGTTAGGAGAGCTTCCAAAAATTTTCTCATATTCACTTATAAAAAGAGATAAACTCCACCACATCAAGTTACACCATTCCCTTAGAGTTTATTTAAAAAAATATGTTATTGTTTTCCTTATATACAACTATAAAAATTAAATAATCTTCTGGTCACTATCAGTTATCTTAACTCCTCTATTTCTATAGTAATTTCTAAGAGAAAACTCAAGCTTCTGACATAAGTATTAGTTCATTTTTAATCCTTTCTTCTTAATCATTCCCTTACAAACCATTTATAACTTCCTTAATATAATGAAATAAATATAATATAAATACCTATAAGTTATTACATTAATTTAATAACCCTTATTCATTCCTTCCCATCCATTTATAAAAACAAATGAACATCGATCATGTATTGTGCGAATTACCACCTCCATAATGCATCATCTTTTGTTTTTCATCATCATCTATCAAGGATGGTTTTAATGATGGTAATTATGAAAATATATGAATTATATAATCTAACTATTTTTATAAGAAGTTAATTTATTATATATCTTTATCCCCTCACATTTTGTGAGAATTTATAACATAAACCATATTATGTGTGGACTACCGCCTCAATGAAGTTAAGTTTTTTCATTTATCACCTAGTATTATTGTTATTTATCAATTTTTTTTGAAATATGATCCAAAACCATAATATAATATAAGTAATATAATCATAATTCTATAATTATGACACTATATCCAAATTACCCTATAATCATGGTTGTCCATCAAATTATTGTATGATCTTATTGGGTCAGTTTAACCACCTACTTGAATAATGTTATAAAATTATAGCATGGATGACTATAAGAACTTATATACTAATAAAATATGATATAAATAAGTAAATAATAATTTAATTATGGTTCTTTATAAATAACATAGAAATTAATAATCATTCTAATGTAATCCATCAATACCGATTAATAACCCGAAACTAGTTCATCACTGAATTTATCTTCTTGAAATGTGAAAAAAATATCATGTAATGGAATTTTAGAATTATATATTATCATGAAACATGAATTATAGTACATTTAATGGTTTATTAAAGAATAATCTCTAGGAAGAGAGGTATATCGACACTGTTATTATGAAACTAGTACAACGATCAAATTATAAACACCCCATATTTCAAATAGGTAAACATAAACAAATATTCATGAATATAATTACTATAAATTAAGAGTATAAATAGAAATTTATATGAATAATTTCATAAAATAGGTAATTAATATGTTTATCCTTTCGATACATGAGGTTAAAACACTTCAATGTAAATGAAGGGTAAATGTAAGGGTTTCTTATCTCAAAGTTATACCTCTTGAGAAACATTTCTTAATAAAAACCAAGTTTTATTTAGAATGGTGTATCTAATACCTCATAAATTTTTTTATCTTGATATTATCATTATTAATGGTATAAATGTTTCTTTTTTTAATCATATCTTTCAATGGGCCTTAATTCAAAAATTCCTAGTACCATACGGGATTTGATAACTCAATCTCTATCCTTTAATTTATAAAATTTATTCTTGAATTTAGTTCCCTTATGTTAACAAAATATTTCTTTTTTAAATGATTTTATCACTTATATATCTATGGAAAAATAATTTTTAATTCAAATATAGATCAATGTATTGTCTTATTTTCACTTTTTTTATGAAAAAGGGGACCTTTTGAAAAGAGTCTCTTAACTTTGAATTTTACATTGATAGTTAAAACATATTTTCAAGAAAGGATTTTTTTGATTTTTTTTTCATTTTAATATCTATATTAATATAATATTTATCTCTAATGGAGTTATGAAATCCATTTTTTGATATTAATCGATTTAATTCATGGTGTTATTTTATACAATTTAGAAATGTTATAAAATCCATTTTATTCCCATGGGTTATTTATTATATAAAAGGTGAATGATTTTATTTTGAGTGTTTTATGAAATATATTTTTATTTACTTGGTTTCTCTATAAAAACTGAATTATTTTCATTTAAATGTTTTATAAAACCAATTTCATTTCTATAAGTTCTTTTTTATGTGATAAGTTAAAATTTTAAAGTAGCACTCATAAGTATGGATGATGATGGTTGGGGTCCTATATCTCCCTCCTATTCATTAGATAAAATATTATATCTCAAGAGAATATTATTCCCAAGTATTTTTTATTTTCTCTTAATCTTGGGAAAAATAGTGTGAATCTTGGATGTAATGTTTTCCTATGCTAATATTTATTCCAAAGATGGAAGATTTTATGAATTATGATATTATAATATCATGATTAAAGGTTTATGTTAATTTTTTCTCAAAAATGTTCTGTCTATTATGATTCCATGATGATATTTTATGTCTTTATATTCTTATAAAATGTAGTTTAAAGTTAAATTTTGGTTTATTATTATAATTAATTATAATATGATATTTATTTTATGCTATTTCTTTATAATTATGATATCATATACAATTTGACTTTTATTCATACCTTATTGAGTGTTTATGCTGACCCTTTTCTTATGTTTTAATTCCTTAGGTTATGAGGATGATTTTTACTAATGATACATTTATGAGATAGTCGAGTATGTTTCACTTATGAAGAAATACAGACCAGTATTGTAAACTATAGTGTTTATATTTCTAATCCTCCTAGAAAAAACCCTTTGGTGGTTAGCTTTATCCTACCATTTACTAGATGAAATGTTTATTTATGAAAAGTAATGATATAAATTTGTTTATTTTAATTGGTTCACCATATTCACCATAAAAAAATTTATATATTTTTTTAAATCTTAAAACTATATTAGAAATTTTTAGAAAATTTATATTAAAAATTTTATAAAAAATTAGAAAACTGTATCCAATATTTTAAAAAATAAATATATACCTTTATGGAAATGTTGATATTAAATTTATAATTTAAAAACATTTATAAAAAAATTAGGTTAATGGTATATTTATAAATTTTAAATTTTAATAAACATAACTAATTTAACGACGTTAATAAACATGTACAATTTTTCAACTTTATAAAAGTGGTTTAGTTAAGGATATTTATAAACATGAATTTAGTGACACATTATTTTCCTATAATTTTTAAAAAATATAGGTAAAATAATTATCCATTTTTATAAATGTTTCTTAATGTAAAACCAAGAAACAATTAATTAAGATTTTTCTTATAGTGACACTAGACCAACCAATAATTTATCTGTTGGGACCAAGTTGGAAAGAAGTAGTTTTTTGAAGATGAAAGAAGGTTATTTTGTAAGGGTTGCCTTTTTTTAAAGAGAAAGAGACGACCTAATTTTTTAAAAGTATGCGATCTGACTGGACATCATAAATAAAATATTAGATACAAAATTATAAAGAAAGTCCATCAGTTTTGAAGATTTTTTCTGGGAGAAAAGGTTAATCAGATTCACGTTGGGTTTAGGAAGGAAGTTATGATTGTAATGAGGAAATGTATTGGATTTGGAATGTCTTAAATTTAAATTTTATTATTTTTTTCTATTTGGTAATTTCTCATATAGCATAATTTTTATGAGAAACTTTTTGATGCAAGCCTTATGAAGGAAATGGGGGGAACAAGTGCTGCTAATTGGATTTAGGGTTGGTTTGAAAGAAAGAAGTAATTTAAGGATTGAAAGTTATAATATTTCCAATATCATTAAGATGATCCCATGATAATCCTAAATGTTCTCAAATTCATGATATAAGAAGAAGTTTTTATAAGGAGGAAGTTTCTGTATTCAAATATTTCCTGTCTCATTTTATCAGTGTGAGATCACCGGAAGAAAAAGTTTTTGAAGGCTGTGAAGTTTTGTTCAAAATGTGATAATATGAAGATGTTAGTATTCATTCAAACCAATAAGACACAAGATACATATCTTTAGAGAATGTTTTTGGTAAATAAAGATGTTTCTTCTAAAATAGGTTCATCAGACGCTGGGTGTTACCAATCATCAGAGTAAACTTGACACTGACCATCAGACGCAGTGCTGATTGAAAAGGGTAATAGGAGGTAAAAAAGTTTGTTTACCTGGTGAAAAAGTTGAAAGTTTTTGAGACAGATGAAAATGGGATCATAAATCAGTCAATAATATAGTATAACATTTTCATCAGGATGAATTTCTTATTTCAAGAGGGTTTAGAATGAAAAAAAAACTCTAATAATTTTCATCATTTGGTTCAAGAGAGTTCAAAAAATATATGGTGATGAATCATCAGACTAGAGGATATAATGACCCATCAGGGAGATATAAAGATAGGTCCATCGAGTGCAAGCTGACACTGATAAAAGTCATCCAGTGATGGAATTTATCCGATGCAAGATAACCAGTCTAAGGAAAACAAGATAAGGAGAATTGTTTGAATTAGTTGTAAAAGTGATTTTCAATGAGGGTTATAGTTGGTGATGAAGTGTTTCCAAGTAATTTCAGGAATATTAAGAAGTTACGACTATGTTTTTGAAAAAATAAGCAAAACTAAATTTAAATTAAGTATTATTAATGTTTATAGAAGAATGGTTTCAAAGTATGTTTTACTTTCAGTTGGTACGGAGAATCGTAATTAAAATTCATCTATTTTTATATGACCAGTTGGTATAGAGAAACAAAATGAATAATCTTCTATTGTACCTATGAACTAATCATAATGAAGACATCAGAATTAAAATCATAATTGTACTTAAGAGTGGTTAGAGAGTTTAAAACAAGACGTAGTTGTGAGAGTATTTGAGAAGTTTTTAGAAGAAACAAGAAGAGTTGAGAAGATCTTAAGGATTCAAATATTTTTTCTAAAATTTAAGGGGAAAATAAGGTTTTGGTAAATTTTTTTAATCATTATTTTTTTAGAATCACTCCTAAATAATTTTTGATGCACCTATAAAAGGTGGATAGTAGTTTTTACATTCTGAATAATTATAACATTGTTTACATGTGGGAGAAGAAAGAAATGTTCTAATGTTCCACTGATTCCATATTGAGAATTCCCATGGAAGTGTTATGGATAGAAGAAGAAGAAGTAATTTTTTATTATGGGTTTCTCTAATCAGATTGGGCCATTAGATAGGGAAATTAGATTGGGTTTTCTGGAATGAGATAAAAGTAGTTAAAAATTGCTGAAGTAGTATTCTGTCAGATATTTATTTAGAGACTAAGAAACCAGATTAATGAATCAGACTTTTGAATTAGACTAATTATCATTATGATGTATAGATAATTTCATAACTATTGCTAGGTATTAAGGTTAAGATATTTTTTAAGATCATATTTGTGAAATTTGACATGGTATCATATTAACATGTTTTTAAGAAATTGTTTAAAGTTTCTTAACTTATTAAAGAATCATGTATTACTTCATTTTGTACTACTTAAAGAACACACATTGTTGTATTTAAAACATTTATAGACATCTTTAAGGGTATATAAAACTTTTTGTATCCACACAAAAGGATTATTTTTAGTATATTGTATGGTATTGGATTTTTTATACCATAATAAGGATGTAGGTACTCTTTTTGAGTAGTGAAACTTTTAAATTCATGTGTTCCTATAGATGTGTGACTGTTTTGTTTTCATAAATTTCATAACTCTTTAACAGTAGGTAAGGTTTGTTTCAAAAGGAATTAATTTTAAAAGAAAAATATATCATTAATTCAAACCTCCCCCTCTCAGCGATACATTGATCCTGGATGGGCAATATGAATTGGTATCAGAGTGAAGGTTCCATTTTTTTACTATTTGATAAAGTTTTTTAAGAGAATTTGTGATGGAAAATCTGAATTGTGTGAAAAGTAAGGGGATTCTTGTCTTCTATGGTAAGAAATATCATATCTATAAATATAGAATGACTCATTTTTTTTTCTTCTAGGGTATGATATTCTTTATGATGCAATAAATATATTTACTCATATTGATGAAAAAGTTCTCTCACATCTACTGATAATAAGAATCTTGAGAATGATGGAAGATATTTTAATTCTTTACTCTCATTAATTTTTTAATGTGATTTTTTAAGAGGAAGGGTATTGAAACTGTTAAAGGAATATTATAGAAGATTAAGAACATTTATGAAGGAAATACAAAGGTGAATAAGGCCAAGTTAAAAAACTAAATTATGAAGTATGCAGATCTCAAGATGGGTGGGTATGAATATGTTGGTGACTACTTTACCAGGGTTAATGCTATGTTAGCACTATGAGATGTCTTAGTGAGTATTTAGAATATTCTATTGTTGTTGAAATGATACTGAGAATTATTCCTAAAAAGTTTGATGCCAATGTTTCCTCATTTAATAATAGAGATCTAAAACATTATCTCTAGATGATTTATAGTGTACTCTCATCACTTATGAAATTAGAAGGGAGAAATCCATGAAATGTAAAAAAACTTTGATAGATAAATTTCCTTCAAGGATACCAAGCATGAAAAGTCTTAGAAGGTTCTTGAGTAAGAATAAGTTGTTGAATCTAATTCCAAAAATGTGTTATCTCAAGATCATGATTAGTTTTTATCCTTGTTTTCTAAAAATATGAAAATAGGTACCAGAATGTATAAATGGAAACTTCCATTGATTTTTTTAAATGTGGATCCATTGGGAAATTTGAAACTAATTTTCCTCATAGAAATAAAGAATAGAATACTGATGAAGATGAAATATGGAAGATGGGATCTTGGAATAAATGGAGTGTTAAGGCTAAATATTATTATGAAGGGAAATATAAAAAGATCTATAAATCCAAAAGGACAATTTTTTTTCTAAAGATAATGAAGAATAAGATAGTGAATTTGAATCCAAAATGTATACTAAAATTTTGGATAGAATAATTTCATTCCAACAATGAACAATGAAGTGTTTGGAATAAGAAGTTTCGAAGAAGAATAAATTCAATTAGAATTTTAACTATAAGATGAATTGAAAGAATTTATGAGAAATATTGGGAGGCCGGAGAAGGAAATCAGGAAATTGAAAAATGAAAATCAAAAAAAATAAATAAATAATATTTTCCTAATGATATATTAAATCTTCTAAAATATATTTATGATTTGAATAAATATATTGAAGAAGAAAAAAATGGGAACAAACATATTTAAGTAATGTTTAAGGAAAAAGAATAAGAATTGGATCTTTTCCAAAAAAAATCCCAAATTTGAATAGAGGGATAAAAGTTTCAAAAATTCTATTTCTGTTGTTGGTTAAAGCTCTAGAAAGGGTAAAAATAAGAGGGATCGAATGTTACATTTAAAGGTTGAGAATAATGTTGAAATTATCTATGACGTGAAGAAAGTTGGGAAAGTTATGTATATGGATAAAACCCAAAAAGTAGAGAAGTTAGATGAGTCAAGAAAAATCTATTATAAAAATGTTTCTATTACTTATGGTTCCTATAATATTGAAAATAAAACTGAGCTACAAAAGAATATTCTAGTTGATAATAGAATGGTTTATGATAAAAAATGTTTTGATAAGAAATATAATAAGGTTTCTAAAAAATATGCTCATAGTTTCGGATAGTATGGAATTTATAGAGGAAAATAAACTTTCTATTGTTACTGATGTTATAGTGGTAGATTTGGACATACATAAAATATGTGTTGGTTTTGTCAACAACATTACTAATATTACACAAATTATAGAAGTCAAAGTTTACGGGGGAGTCGATATTTTAATAGAATAATTATAAGAAGGATGTTTTAAATAAACCCGAGAAGGTTGGTATAAAAGATGAAAACTATTTCCAATAATTGGAAACTGTTTGAAAAATATTTTTTTGTCCTAAACATCTTGTAAAAGGATTTCTTGTTTTGTTACTAGCATAATAGATGGTTTATAACAAATTTCATAAGCCGGATGTGAAGAAAGAGAAATGAAAATAAACATATATAATTATAGAAACCACCCTCAAAGATACAAAAAGTGTACAAAATTAGATATTTCATGGTAGGTTTTATTCTCATATAAAAGCAGACTTGAATCTTTTTAAGAATGTAAAAGATTTAAATGAAGTAATAGTAACATTTGGAAATTATGAATCCCTTATAATTAAATGTGTTGGATTAGCCATCATTGAGGAAGAAAATTTGAAATCTGAGAAATATTTGTTTGCTGATGGGCTGAAAAACAAAATTATAATTGTTTCAAAACATTGTGATGAGGAAAAAAAGTAATTTTCAGAAAATACAGGTTTATTATGAAAAGAGAGGAAGATTGAAAGATTGTTACAAGAGGCCAACATACAAAAGGAAACTTGCTCCAAGTTAGTGAGGTTCAAAACTCTTGTTACTTATCCATGGTAGAAGAGAATCAATTATGGAATAAAAGGACATGAAAAATGTGTCACAAAAATATTAGAATGTTATCATAGTGATATAGTGTCCAAGGAATTTCTGGTATATAGAGAAGAAGAGATTGGTGTTGCAAAATATATCAGAAATAAAATATTAAAAACTGTGTGAAAAAGATAGTTGAAATTTTACAAACCATCCCCAGGAACTAAATTCATTATAATATGTATGGGAAAATGAGAAAAACAATCAACTGAGGGAGAAAAGTACTTATTACTTTCATTGACGAATTTACTCACATTACTTGGGTTATATATATGAAACATAATTCTGATGCTCTAAAAATGTTTACATGTTTTAGGTGGAATGATAAGAAGGAATGTGAGTATTTTGCAAATTAGTAGAGGATAGAAAAATTAAGGGGAATAAAATAATAAAGAGTTTGAAAGTTCTCCTAAGAGGCATTAAAATTTGGAAAAAATATAGTATGCCATACAATCCAAAACAAATTGTGTTGTTGAAAGGAATAATATAAGTTTCGTTGAAATAGCTAAACTATGTTACTTGAACATGTCTCTATCATTAATTTTGGAGGAAATCCATGTGTACTTATGTTTATATTTAAAATTGATGTTTCTACAGGACAAGATCAGGTATGAATCCATATGATTTTTTATGACAAATATCTATGTGTAAAACACTTAAGAGTTTTTTGGAGTCCATGAATCATAAATAAGAAAGGTGGAAATATTGGTAGTTTGAGTAGATAAGTTAAGATGGAATTTTTATAGTTTATTCTATGAAAGAAATTGGATATATATTTTTCAAAAAATACATAGGAAGATTAGTTGACTCTGTTGATGTGAAATTTATTTAAAAGGTTGAAGAAGATTCTAAAAGAACTTGTACTGATAAGGATAGGAACTATATGAAAGAATTTTTCTTAAAAAGTATTATAATGATAAATGAAATTGTAATCTTACTCAAAAAAATAAAAAAAAATCAGACTCAGCTATTATAAGGCCCCGACCATAAACCTTACTTAATATTGAATTAAATGAATAATTCACATTAAGGATATTTTCAGGTTTAGAGTTTTAGAGAATTAGGACATAATTATTACATCTCAAAAGAATACAAAGTAGACACTTATACTATGTTTCCATAAAATAAAAACTCTTAAAAAGAAACATGTCTAGTTCCATGTTTTAGACAGCATGACTTTCCCTTACTCCCATCCCTGAACCTATTCCACATTAAGTCCTGTGAAAAACATTTCAAAAAAACTTGGGGTGAGCATAAAAAGCTCAGTAAGGGATTCACAAAGAAAGAAAACTGTTACTTTTTCAAACATCATGTAAACCATGTATACTTTATCAAAGTAATACCTTCACCTTTATGAAGTAGTAAAAACTCTTCACTGAATAAAATATCATTACTTACCCTTTTGTAACCAAAAGATTACCATAAAACCCAAATAAAGAACACATAACATATAAAGGTAACTTGGGACACAAACATACTTAAGTGGAATAACCATACGGTCGACTTCCACACATATCACTTAATAGAATAGCCATACGGCCGACTTCCATACATATCACATAATGGAATAGCCATACGGCCGACTTCCATACCCAATGCATTGGAGGTTATAATGTAACCACCCGCCCTGGTATTCACGACACCACCCGTCATATGGTTTATCACGTAACCACCCATCAAATGTCCAAGTACCATTATAAAATCATAAGACATAAAACAAATATAATGGAAAGGAAACATTTCCACACTTTGATCACAATATAACACTTAAATATATTGACATAATAAATCCATCATAAAAACCATTTTCAATACCAAAATACATAAAAGAGTATATGGTATTTATTTCATTTTAAAAACATTACGGCTTATTGAGGAAGCCAAAGACCAAATAATACTCACGGCGGCGGAAAAGGTCGTTGTCACCGCATACATTAAAAGAAACATTCCTTTTTGTTGTTTAGTAAAACGCTTCGTAGAAAAAGATTCCTTTTGTATAAAATCAAAAGTCAAAGGGGTTTATACACCGTATAAAAGAAAGTTGTGTATAAAACAAAATATGCCTCAATGAAAGGAGATTGAGATGAAGTCCCTTACCTCGGGTCTGACTTGACTCGATCGTTCTTTAACGTCCTGAATAATAAACTAGAGTTAATTTCTACTTTCTTAAGAACATTTTTCAAGTTAATTATTCCTTTTATATCACTTATTACCAGGTTATGAACACTATGTAATTATTTAAGTTAATAATGGTTGTTTTGTCGATCCTTGGTACTTGAGTCAAAAATAAACTCTTTATAATTACAAGTTGTTCATGTGGTAAAATATCCATTATATCAAGAATTATATTCATGATGTAGATATCATATATATCATATATATCCAGTATATACATGAATTTATAATATTACATAATCATTTAGAGGTAAGAAATGAAATGCACCGTTCATGGAGACGGTAAGTCGTACGTACGCATGAACGCTACTTTCATTTCTATGTCATATTAATGGAATTAAAACTAAATGAGAGGTATGTATATTTTAATTCCAGAATTATATTCATCACTTATATGTAACATAAATCATATATATCCATTATATATATGTACTTATAATTTTAAATTACATCTGGGGATAAGAAACGAAATGCACCGTTCATGGAGTCGGTAAGCCGTACGTACGCATGAACGCTACTTTCATTCCTATCTCTTAATTTAATGTAAAGAAAATAATAATGATATAAAGTTATATTATAATTCCAGTATAAAATCATATATAATAACTTTAAATCTATCCTCTATACGTCCCACATATGGCATTAACGAATCAAATCACTTTGAGGGGGCGGTAGTCCGCACTTCCTAAAATGAAATTATCGTGTTTACCCACAATGGAAACCATAAAGGTATTCCATAAATGAAAAATACAGAAGCTTAAGTAAAACATAAAAATATTATATATCATATATAAATATAGTGACATCCTAATGGACACATTTTAAGTTGTTATATGAGTGTTGAACAATCATCGTTTCATGAGGCAGAAATTCACCATCCACAGAAACAGTATGTTCTTTAACCATTAGATGTAGGTGTGTGTAAGTGTAGCTCAAATAATTTTTATAAGAATATCATAGTATATTTATGATACTTTATTTGTTACAAAAGAAATGAATAAAAAGAGTTTAGGGGGTTGGAGAAGCAAAATAAAACAAAAGAACACAAGAGAAGACACTACCTTTAAATCGGGTAACTCTTTTTGATTTGAGATCAAAGGCTTCCTTGAAAAGACTTCTGCCCAAAGTGAGGATTCTAGGACTAAGAGAGGAATTTGGAGAGACAAAATTGGCAGGGTTTGGCCGAGCCAAAGGCTTTGTAAGTGTGGGTAAGGAGGTAGATGTGGGGGCCTTTTATAAGAGGAGAGGAGGGGCACTCTTGGAAAGTAAGGAAACATTACTTTATTTTAGAATGAGTTTCGGATTTTAATGGTCCCAAATGAATTTTTTTCAATGATAAGGTGATAAGGGTTCTAAATACACCCATAAAATATGTTGTGGACATGTTTAGGTCTTATATTTTACATTATCGTTCCATTTTATTTAAATCGTTAAATAATGAGGTCATCGCTGCATCATCATGATGTCATAAATAATTTAATTTATTTAATGTCTATAAATTATAAAAAAAATACCATGATGTAGAAAATCTTTTCAGATTTCCAATGACTATTTATAGTCAAAAATCTGACTTGTATAACCCCATTTAAAAATTGTTTTAGTAAAACAACTCATGTTTGAGTCATTTTAATTTTAACTTTAAATAAAAAGTTATTTATGTCATTTTCCTACCAAATTGGCTACATGGGGTCCCCAAGTTGACCCATGGATTTTATTGGTCGGCCATGACACATAAAATAAGGGTAGGACATGTGTCTAGGTATTTTCAATTTATTATAATATCATTTTTTCCTTAAATTGCACTAATTACCTCTAATCGCTATTAAAAACTTAAAAGTTACTATTCACCAAAAAATTATTTTAATCCCATTGAACCACATTTTACTTCTTAATGACAACCATGTATGTTGGATTTTTTAAATTCCAAACATAAAGGTGGTAAAATATCATTTAAACGAAAAATCAGTTTTTTAAGTACCACTTAGTGGTTTCACTATTCATCAAAAATTGAAGTTTTTCAGAAAAATACCAAAAATTCACCCTAATCTATATTTGATATTCCGAATTCAAAAATTATGTCTATTTTACAAAATTCAAAACATATAAGTTGAATTAATTAATTTAATAATTAATTCCCGCTGTCAGAGCAAATAGCGTGTTTTCATGAAACAATAAGTATCAAAAGATTGACACTAGTTTAAGTCTGATTTCAAAGGGAAATTAATTCCAATGACCACTATTGGATTTAATAGTAAAAATATATTCTAATTTCACTTTAAAACCACTTCAAAAGATAATCTATTCATATTAATAAATTAGATTAAAAAGAGGTTTTGAATTAAAATACAACATTTTTCACTATTCATTAAAAGATGATCTTTATCGGAAAAATACCTAAAATTTACACAAAGTAAATTTTGATGTCCCGATTCTATAGAAGAATTTTATTTGGTCCAATAGAATGTATAAGAGTGACCAAAACTATATTTAATGATGGTTCGCCATTAAAAGTTGATAAGTGGACCTTTAGTGAAAATTACAGTATATATGCCTAAAATTGAATTATTTTCGTATTTTAAGACTTTATCCTTTATTGGATAAGTATAAAAACATTTAACAAACATATATAATAATATTTTAGTTATTTATATTCATTCCCGCCAATACAACGGCTACGTGTTAACTAACATTTAAAATAATATTATTTTATTACTAGTGTGCAACGTAAGATTTCAAAGAAAATATTTATTGCGTATCGGGTACGCTATCGAACATAGAAACCCCTTTAAAGTAAAATTAATATTTAATTTACAAATATTAATAAATATGAAAATGTATTATTCTTTATTTACCATGGATGTTACATCCTTCCCCCCTTTTGGGAATTGTGTCCTCACAATTTTATTCACTTATCAAAATAAGTGGGGGTATTTATCCCTCATAGCCTTTTCAGATTCCCACGTTGCCTCTTCAACCATATGGGTTTTCCAAAAAACCTTTACCTTGTGAATTAACTTATTTCGAAACACTTGCTCTCTTCGGTCAAGAATCTGGACTTGTCGTTCTTCATAAGAGAGATTCTCTTCCAACTTAACTACCTCTGGGCTCAAAACATGAGATGGATCTGGCATATACTTTCTCAACATCGAAACATGAAAAAAATTGTATACCTGAGATAAACTTGGAGGTAAAGTCACTCGGTAAGAAACTGATCCAACTTTATCCAGAATTTCATATGGTCCAATGAACCTTGGACTCGGCTTTCCTTTCTTACCAAATCGCATCACACTCTTCCATGGTGAGACTTTGAGAAAAACATGATCACCTACCTTGAAAGATAGATCCTTCCTCCGGTTATCCGCATAACTCTTCTGTCTTCTCTGATCTGTTTTCATGTGTTTCTAAATCAACTGAACTTTTTCTGCCATCTCTTCTACCAATTCTGGTCCCATCAACTTCCTTTCACCCCCTTCATCCAAGAAAGCTGGAGTTCGACACCGCTTCCCATATAATGCTTCAAACAGAGCCATTTGTATACTGGAATGAAAACTGTTATTATATGAAAACTCAAGAAAAGAAATATGTTGGTCCCAACTTCCCTAATAATCAATAGAGTAGGCACGTAGCATATCCTCCAAGGGCTGAATTTTTCGTTCTGACTTCCCATCTGATTGAGGATGAAAACCTGTACTAAAATTTAATTCAGTACCCAATGACTTTTGAAGGCCTTTCCAAAAGTTAGAAGTAAACCTGGGATCACGATTAGATACAATGGAGATAGGAACTCCATGTAACCTCAATATCTTTTTAAGATACAAACGAGAAAGTCGATCTAGAGAGAAAGTATCTTGAATAGGAAGGAAATGAGCAGATTTAGTCAATCGATCAACAATAACACAAATTGCATTATTACCTCTAGATGTCTTCAGTAATCCCACAACAAAGTCCATGGATACATTTTCCCATTTCCACTCTGGCACTGGTAAAGGTTGAAGCATCCCTTTTGGTAACTGCTTCTATACTTTAACCTGCTGACAAGTCAAACACTTCATAGTAAAATCAGCAATATCTCTTTTCATTCCATCCCACTAGTAATACTCCCACAGATCTCTGTACATCTTAGTACTGCCAGGAAGAACTGAAAACGGGGAACTATGAGCCTCACATAATAACTCTCTCTTCAACTTTGAATCACAAGGCACACACAATCTCTTCCCAAAACTCAAAACACAATCATTATCAATATTGAATTCACACAACTTACCCTTCTGAACCAGCTCTACCTTTTTCTGCAATTTATTGTCCTGCTTCTGTGCTTGCCTAATTCTGTCTAACAGAGAAGATTTCACTGGTACCTGAAACAAAACCTAAAGAATTCCTTCAAAACAACATCTCTTCCAAAGTTCATCAAATCCTTAACTAAAGGATCATGTTCCAAACGCAACATCGTTAATGAAGCATTACTTTTTCAACTCAAATCATCAGCAACTTTTTTTTCTTTTACCGGATGGTAGTGAATTGTACAATTATAATCCTTGATTAATTCCAGCCATCTCCTCTGTCTCATTTTCAACTCTTTCTGAGTGAATATATACTTTAATATTTTGTGATCAGTATATATTTCACACTTTACTCCATACAAATTATGCCTCCAAATTCTTAGAGCAAAAACAACAACAACTAATTCCAAATCATGTGTAGGGTAATTTACCTCATGAGTTTTCAATTGACGTGAAGCATATACAATTACCTAATCATTCTGCATAAGGACACAACCAAGTCCCTTTAATGAAGCATCATTGTATATAACAAACTCACCATTCCTGGAAGGAAGTGCCAAAATAGGAGCATTCACCAATCTTCTTTTCAACTCCTAAAAACAATTATCACATTCTTTTGTCCAGAAAAACTTAACACCCTTCCGAGCTAGCTTAGTCATTGGACTAGATAACCGTGAAAATTTTCAACAAACCTTCAGTAGTAAACTTCCAAACCAAGGAAACTACGGATCTTGGTTACATTTGTGGGTCTTGGACATTCTTCAAAAACTTTTATTTTAGCAGGATCAACGGTTATTCCATCTTTGGAAACAATGTGACCAAGGAAAGAAATTTGTTGTAACCAAAACTCACACTTGCTGAATTTTCCATACAGTTTATTTTTTTTAAGGTTTGCAAGATAACCCTTAAATGACTTTCATGCTCCTCTTTACTTTTAGAAAAAACCAAAATATCATCAATTAAAACAACCACAAACTTATCCAAGAACTCATGGAAAATTCCACTCATAAGGTCCATGAATACAGCAGGTGCATTGGTTAACCCAAAAGGCATAACTACAAATTCATAATGGCCATATCTATTACGGAATGTAGTCTTCGGAACGTCTGCTTCTTTTACTTTCAACTGATGGTACCCCAACCTCAAGTCAATGTTCGAAAAATACTGAGCTCCCTGGAGCTGATCAAACAAATCATTGATATGAGGCAAAGGATACTTGTTCTTAATAGTGATATTATTCAAGGCTCTATAATCAATGCAAAGTCTCATTGAACCATCTTTCTTTTTAACAAACAAGACAGGAGTACCCCATGGTGATGTGCTTGGTTGAATGAAACCTTTATCTAATAACTCCTGTAATTGCTTCTTTAAATCTAAAAGTTCAACTTGAGCCATTCGATAAGGGGGTTTTGAAATTGGCTTGGAATTAGGAACTAAGTCAATAGTAAATTCAACTTCTCGATCATGAATAATACCAGGCAACTCATCAAGAAAAACATCAAGATACTCATTTACCACTGGCACATCATTAATCTGAATAGTTCCCTTGTTTTCAACAATATGTTCAGATAACATTAATTTCCATCTTTTACTAGTTTCTCAACTTCCTGATATGTTATCAAAATCAAGGGTTAATTCTTGTACACAAACTGAAAATCTTTCTAAAAAGAAAACCTTTTAGCTCTGCAGTCAATCTTAGCATGATAAACAGAAAGCCAATCCATGCCCAAAATAACATCAAACTCTACTAGAGGCAAAAAAATAAGGTTTGCAGGTAGATTCTTTCTGCACACAAGGATAGGAAGGTTATTATAATTTATTTTGGTCTCAATGTTTCCTCCAGGTGTTTTTACCATAAGTTCAAGATTCATATCTTGTGATGGAATTCCCAATTTACTAGAAAACTTCTCATAAATGAAAGAATGTGTAGACCCTGAATCAAACAACACATTGGCATAATCTGAACAAACAAACAGTGTACTTGATACTACTTCATTCGACGGCCCAACATCTACTGAAGTAGTTGAAAAGGATTTCACCACCCCTTTATGCTTGTAGTCTGGCTGCTTTCCCCCAGTTGAGTTCTTCATTAGACACTCATTTTCATAATGACCCATTTCATTAAACTTAAAACATCTTACCGCTGGCCTTTCATTGCCTGCCTGATCATCTTCCTTACAGTTACGAGCAATATGAACAGACTTACCACACCGAAAGAACTTTACAGACATGGATAAACATTCTCCAGGATGCATTTTACCACACTTCTCACAGGATGGATATTTGGTTTTCTTACCTCCTTGCTTCTTTGATGAATTTTTCCCCTTTGCCTGCCAACTGGACCTCTTATTCTGTCGTTTTTCAATGAACACCTGATCATCAGCAAACTCCATTTCCACCTTTTCCGCACATCGTACAAGTTTTTCATAACTTTTGAAATCACGTGAAGCTAAAGAACTTTGATACATTGGCTTTAATCCTGAGTCAAAATGGTTGATTTTACTATCAAGATCTCGTATGAAGTTTGGAGCATACCTTGCAAGTTGAGTGAACTTTGCTTCATAAGTAGCCACTGAGTCATCCTCCTGCATCAATTCTAGAAATTATTTTTCCATCCTAAGACGAACCACCTTAGGAAAATATTTCTCAAGAAACATACCTTTGAATTCGTCCCAGGGAAGATCATCAATATCATCACTATCCCTGATATTTTTCACCATCGACCACCACTGATCAGCTTCTCCTTCAAAACGGTAAACAACAAGACTAACCTTTTGATGTTCTGAACACACCATGACATCGAAAATCTTCTCCAGTGATTTAATCCACCCTTCAGCTTGCACAGGGTCAGATGATCCTATGAATGATGAGGGATGTTGCCTCATGAAATGTTCCACCACTGACATGTTCCTATGTAGTTGATCTGGCTGATCTCGTGCATGGATACCACCACCATTTATATCCTGATTTAACTATTCCATCACTGCAGCAAACTGTTCAGTTCCGATTTCGACCATCTCAGGTTGATGATTTGGAAGGTTGTCTTCCTCCTCATGTCGTCCCAACATAGCTGCCTTGTTTCCTCTGCGGAAAACCATTCCAAACACAGAAATATCTTAGGTGAAGCAACATGGTAATCCATAAATTCTATATCATTTCAATCATACCATAAATTAATTTATAATTTAATAATTTTATAACTCTTAAAGTTTTCTAAACCGACCTCTGATACCAACTATAAGGCCCCGACTTTAAACCTTACTTAATATTGAATTAAATGAATAATTCATATTGAGGATATTTTTAGGCTTAGAGTTTTAGAGAATTAGGACATAACTATTACATCTCAAAAGAATACAAAGTAGACACTTCTACTATGTTTCCATAAAATAAAAACTCTTAAAAATAAACATGTCTAGTTCGATGTTTTAGATAGCATGACTTTCCCTTGCTCCCATCCCTGACCCTATTCCACATTAAGTCCTGTGAAAAACATTTCAATAAAATTTGGGGTGAGCATAAAAAGCTCAGTAAGGGATTCACAAAGAATGAAAACTGTTACTTTTTCAAACATCATGTAAACCATGTATATTTTATCAAAGTAATACATTCACCTTTATGAAGTAGTAAAAACTCTTCACTGAATAAAATATCATTCCTTACCCTTTTGTAACCAAAATATTACCATAAAACCCAAATAAAGAACACATAACATATAAAGGTAACTTGGGACATAAACATACTTAAGTGGAATAACCATACGGTCGACTTCCACACATATCACTTAATGGAATAGCCATACGACCGACTTCCATACATATCCCTTAATGGAATAGCCATACGACCGACTTCCATACCCAATGAATTGGAGGTTATAACATAACCACCCATCCTGGTATTCACGATACCACCCGTCATATGGTTTATCATGTAACCACCCGTCAAATGTCCAAGTACCATTATAAAATCATAAGACATAAAACATATATAATGAAAAAAAAACATTTCCACACTTTGATCACAATATAACACTTAAATATATTGCCATAATAAATCCATAATAAAAACCATTTTCAATACCAAAATATATAAAAGAGTATATGGTATTTATTTCATATTAAAAACATTACGACTTATTGAGGAAGCCAAAGACCAAATAATACTCGCAGCGGCGGAAAAGGTCGTTGTCACCGCATACGTTAAAAGAAACATTCCTTTTTTTCATTTAGAAAAACGATTCGTAGAAAAAGATTCCTTTTGTATAAAAGAAAATTTCAAAGGGGTTTATACACCATATAAAATAAAGTTGTCTATAAAACAAAATATGCCTCAATGAAAGGAGATTGAGACGAAGTCCCTTACCTCGGGTCTGACTTGAATCGATCGTTCTTTAACGTCATGAATAATAAACGTGAGTTAATTTATACTTTCTTAAGAACCTTTTTCAAGTTCATTATTCCTTTTATATCACTTATTACCAGGTTATAAACACTATGCAATTATTTAAGTTAATAATGGTCATTTTGTCGATCCTTGGCACTTGAGTAAAAAATAAACTCTTTATAATTACAAGTTGTTCATGTGGTAAAATATCCATTATATCAAGAATTATATTCATGATGTAGATATCATATATATCATATATATCCATTATATACATGAATTTATAATATTACATAATCATTTAGAGGTAATAAATGAAATGCACCGTTCATGGAGACGGTAAGCTGTAGGTACGCATGAACGCTACTTTCATTTCTATGTCATATTAATGAAATTAAAACTAAATGAGAGGTATGTATATTTTAATTCCAGAATTATATTCATCACTTATATGTAACATACATCATATATATCCATTATATATATGTACTTATAATTGTACATTACATTTGGGGATAAGAAACAAAATGCACCATTCATAGAGACGGTAAGCCGTACGTACACATGAACTCTACTTTCATTCCTATCAAATAATTTAATGGAAAGAAAATAATAATGATATAAAGTTATATTATAATTCTAGTATAACATCATATATAATAACTTTAAATCCATCCTTTATATGTCCCACATATGGCATTAACGAATCAAATCACTTTGAGGGGGCGGTAGTCCGCACTTCCTAAAATGAAATTATCGTGTTTACCCACAATGGAAACCATAAAGGTATTCCATAAATGAAAAATACAGAAGCTTAAGTAAAACATAAACATATTATATATCATATATAAATATAGTGACATCCTAATGTCCACCTTTGAAGGTGTTATATGAGTGTTGAACAATCATCGTTTCATGAGGCAGAAATTCGCCATCCACAGAAACAATATGTTCTTTAGCCATTAGATGTAGGTGTGTGTAAGTGTATCTCAAATAATTATTATAAAAATATCCTAGTATATTTAAGATACTGTATTTTTTACAAAAGAAATGAATAAAAAGAGTTTAGTGGGTTGAAGAAGCAAAATAAAACAAAAGAACACAAGAGAAGACACTACCTTTAAATCGGGTAACTCTTTTTGATTTGAGCTCAAAGGCTTCCTTGAAAAGACTTATGCCCAAAGTGAGTCTTCTAAGACTAAGAGAGGAATGTGGAGAGACAAAATAGGCAGGTTTTGGCCGAGCCAAAGGCTTTGGAAGTGTGGTTAAGGAGGTAGAGGTGGGGGCCTTTTATAAGAGGAGAGGAGGGGCACTCTTGGAAAGTAAGGAAATGTTACTTTATTTTAGAATGAGTTTCGGATTTTAATGGTACCAAATTGATGTGTTTTGAGGATAAGGTGATAAGGTTTCGAAATCCACCCATCCAATAGGTTTTGGACATGTGTATGTCTTAGATTTTACATTATATTTCCATTTTATTTAAATCGTTAAATAATGAGGTCATCACTGCATTATCATCATGTCACAAATAATTTAATTTATTTAATGTATAAAAATTATAAAACAAATACTATGATGTAGTAAAGCTTTTTATCTTTACAATTACTATTTATATTCAAAAATATGACTTTTATAACCCCATTTAAAAATTGTTTTAGTAAAACAACTCATGTTTGAGTCATTTTAATTTTAACTTTAAATAAAAAGTTATTTATGTCATTTTCCTACCAAAGTGGATCCATGGGGTCCCCAAGTTGACCCATGGATTTTTTTGGTCGGCCATGACACATCCAATATGGGTAGGACATGTGTCTAGGTATTTTAAATTTATTATAATATCATTTTTGCCTTAAATAGCACTAATTACCTCTAATCGTGATTAAAAACTTAATAGTTACTATTCACCAAAAAATTAATTTAATCCCATTGAACCACATTTTAATTCTTAATGACAACCATGTATGTCGGATTTTTGAAATTCAAAAAGGTGGTAAAATTTCATTTAAACGAAAAATCAGTTTTTTAAGTACCACTTAGTGGTTTCACTATTTATCAAAAATTGAAGTTTTTCAGAAAAATACCAAAAATTCACCCTAAGCTATATTTGATATTCCGAATTCAAAAATGATGTCTATTTTAAAAAATTCAAAACATATAAGTTGAATTAATTAATTTAATAATTAATTCCAACTGTCAGAGCAAATAGCGTGTTTTCATGAAACAATAATTATCAAAAGATTGACACTAGTTTAAGTCCGATTTCAAAGGGAAATTAATTCCAACAACCACTATTGGATTTAATGGTAAAAATATATTCTAATTTAACTTTAAAACCACTTCAAAAGATAATCTAATCATATTAATAAATTATATTAAAAAGAGGTTTTGAATTAAAATACAACATTTTTCACTATTTATGAAAAAATGATCTTTATCGGAAAAATACCTAAAATTTACACAAAGTAAATTTTGATGTCACGATTATAAAGAAGAATTTTATTTGGTACAATAGAATTTATAAGAGTGACCAAAACTATATTTAATGACGGTTCGCCATTAAAATTTGATAAGTGGACCTTTAGTGAAAATTACGGTATATATGCCTAAAATTGAATTCCTTTCTTATTTTAAGCCTTTATCCTTTATTGGATAAGTATAAAAACATTTAAAAAACATATATAATAATATTTTAGTTATTTATATTCATTCCTTCCAATACAACGACTACGTGTTAACTAACATTTAAAATAATATTATTTTATTACTAGTGTGCAACGTAAGATTTCAAAGAAACTCTTTTTTGTGTATCGGGTACGCTATCAAACATAGAAACCCCTTTAAAGTAAAATTAATATTTAATTCAAAAATATTAATAAATATGAAAATGTATTATTATTTATTTACCAGGGATGTTACAGCTATTTCTAGTGATGAGGAAGAATCTCGAAAATCTCATCCCAGGATGAGGAAGCAAGTGGAATCTAAAAACATAATTGGTTATTAACACTAAAAGGATCAAATAAGATAAAATTAAAAATCTATTACACATACATACTTGTATTCAAAAAGTAAAACCTGAAGTTGTGAATGAAGCTTTTGAACATCTGGAATGTGTTCAAGCTATGAATTAAGATATGAGTCAAATAGAAAAGAATGATACTTGGGAACTCTCACCTAAAACAAATGATAAAAATGTTATCGATACAAAGTGGGTTATTTAGAACTAGCTGAATGAATAAGGTGAAGTGATAAGAATCAAAGAAATATTAATGTGAAAATTTTAATCACAAATAGTGGGTACTGATTTTGATGAAACTTTTGAATCTATGTAATGATTAGAAACAATCAGAATCTTTTAATCTATTACTGCACAACTAAGTTAAAAAAATATTTTAGATGAATGAGTAGTCTAAATTTTTGAATAGGTATCTTGATGAAGAAGTGTATATTGAACAACCATGTGTATTTTTTGTTGGTAAGGATGATATTTATGTGTATAAGTTGATGAAATAATTTTATAGGCTAAATCAATCTCTTAGGGAATTGTATTCTAAATTTTATACCTGCTTAAGAAATATTAGTTTTAAGAAAATAAGAGTTGAGAGTAATCTATAAATAAAAGAAATTAAATAGTTTTCCCTCATTATAATTTTTTATTTTGATGAAATTATATTTTCTAAGAATGATGGAAGAACCTATGAAATATTTTCTGAAGAGATGAAAATGTTGTTTGATATGTCCATGCTTGGTGAAAAGAAATACTTTATTGGGTTACAAATCTCAAAAAATAGGGAAACAATTTTATTTATCATGAAAAGTATGCTATGAAAATTATTAATAAGTTTTATATAGAAAGTTTTAAACCTATTTCCAAACATATTATAGTGGGAACCAGGTTGAATAATGATGGATAAGGTACTGAAGTTGACTCTAAAGAGTTTAAAAAGATGATTGGAAGTTTATTGTATTTGAATGCCTCAACACTAGAAATTTTTCAGGCTGTTACTTTATGTGAAATATTTCAAAGTTATCCAATAGAATCAAATATATAGGATATAAAAATAATTATCATATATATAAAAGGAACAAAAATTTTTTGAATCAGGCATGACAACTCAGAAAGTATTAACTTCTTTGAGTATTCAAATACTAAATGGGAAAGAAATGTTGATGATAGAAGATCCACATCTGGTGGATTATTTTTTCTAGGAAAAATTTCATTTATTTGGAATAAAAATAAAAATAATTTTGCAACTCTTAGCATGTATGTAGATGATTATGTTGATTCCACTCAATTAACTACTCAACTTTTGTGGATGGAGACCTAGTTAGAAGACTTACTTATTGAACTAAAGTTTCCTTTTCTCTTAGGTTGTGATAATCAATTTTATATCAACCTAAAAATAAACCCAGTATAAAATTCTTATTCAAAACATATTTACATCAAATAAAACTTAATGAAAGATTATTTAGAGAAGAATGAATTAAATATGGAGTATGTTCCTATATCTAAACAAGTTTTTAAAATTTTCAACATACCTTTACCAAAGGAATCATTTTTCAAACTAAGGTTGAACATGGGAATCCAACCCATTTATCATCATATTTTAGGTATATGTTTTTGTCACCTCTCTCATATAGTCTTTGTAAAATGTTTTCTTGGGGGAGAATTGTCCCATAAATCAATCCATTAATATGTGATAAACCTTTTAAGGAATCATGTATGTAGGGGGAGTTGGGGGTAAACATTGAATTCAGTATTTAAGTGTATGAAATTTTCTAACTATTTTAAGAGTGGTTTTTTTGGAAATTTTGTATCTATGAAAGTGGAATAAGTGAAGAAATATATGATGAAAAGTTCATGATATTTCATGAGTCACTACTTTGGGAGAACATGGTTTTTCTATCAATGATTATAGTTTCTTATAATGAGTTGTCTCAAGTAGGATTAAAATTGTTGATAAGTAATAAAATTCTTTAGGTTACAATGTTTAGTGATTTATGAACCTTGTTTGAAAAAAAATCTATAGGGGGATATTTTTGGGACATAGTTGGTAAGAATTTGTTTTGGGGAGCTAAAAGAGGGTGGTTTTGTAAGTGTTTTATTATTTTATCAATGAGATAGAAATAAAATAACTTTGTAAAAGTTAGTGATCAGACTCTCCATCATAATCATAATATCAAAAACAAAATACCTAAGAAATTACATCAGTATGTGAAGAAGTTTTCTAGGAGAAAAGGTTCATCAGGCTCACCTTGGGGATGCGAAGGAAGTTAAAATTATAATGAGAAAGTTTATCAATATTGGAATTGATCCAATGTAAATCTGATGATTATTTTCTATTCGTCATGTTCTCATAAATCATATTTTGTATGAGAAACTTGTGATGCAAGATTTATGAAGGAAAGAAGGAGAATAAGTGATGCTAATCAGATTGAGGTTTGGTCAGAGAGAAAGAAGTACTAGAAGGATTGGATATTATAATACTTTCCAATTTTAGATATATGATACTACATCAATCCAAAATGTTCTAAATGTTATTATGAAGTAATGATACAAAAAAAATTTTCTGGAAGGAGGAAGTTTATATATTCAAAGCTTTCTGGTCTTAGATTATTAGTGTGTGATCACCGTGCATAGAAGTGTTTGATGGTTGTATATTTTTGTTCATAATACGAGAAGATAAGAATAATGGTTTTCATTTAGAATAATAAGCCACAAGATACATATCATTGGATAAATATGTTAATAAGGAAAGAAGTTTCTTCTAATATTGGTTCATCAAACATAGTGTACCACCAAACATTAGAGTAATCTTGAAGCCGATCATTAGACACAGTGATTGTTACAAAAGGTAATCAGAGGTAGAAAAGTCTATTGGACTAATGAGAAATTTTAATTTTTTATGACAGAGGAAAAATGATATTAGAGATAAATCAATAATGTAGTCATCCATTGTCTTTTGTATGAATTGTTTATTTCAAGAGGCCCGAGAAAGAAAAAATATCTCTGATTTGATTTCGTCAATTGGGTCAAGATACACTAAATAATATATGGTGCCGACTCATCAGACTGGTAGAGACACTAATCCAACAAAGTGAGATAGAGACCAATCCATCATGAATCCACTGACACTGATTAAAGTCATCAAACACTGGAATTTATCCAACATAATATCATTGATATGAAGAAAAGAAGAAATGAAGAATTGTTTGAAGTTGTTGCAAAAGTGTTTGTCAAAGAGGTTTGACACTAGTTCACAAGTGTTTCAAATTATGTTCTGGAATATTTAGAAGCTGCGACTATATTTATGAAAAAAAGAGAACTGAATTCTAATAAAGTAGTAATAATTTTTATGGAAGAATGGATAAAAAGGTTGTTTGTCTTTCAATTGGTACAATTAATCATAATAAGAAGTCATCTGTTTTTCTTATAATCAGTTGGTATAGGGAAACATAATTAAGAGTCCTTTTTTTTCATATTCCTTCATTATAATGAATTAATCAAAATAAAAATTGATATTGAACTAAAAAATGGTTATAAATTTTGAAACAAGATGTAGTTTTGAGAAGATCCAATAAGTTTAGGGAATAAACATGATGATTTGAGAAAATATAAATAATTCAAATATATTTTAAAAATTTAAGGGGAAATTAATTTTTTGAGAAATTTTTTTATGTAAGAAAACTTTTTAGAATCCTGTATAAACCATTTTTAGCACACCAATAAATGGAGATTAATTTTTTCCTTTATGATAGATTAGAAAACTATTCACATGTGGTATAATAGAGTGAAATTATGAAGTTATAGTGAGAATAAGTTTCTAGATTTATCACTATCGAAGAAGTGTTCCTAATAGAAGAAGAGGAAGAATATATTATCGGTTTCTCAAATTGGATTGGAAAATCAGATAGGGAAATTAGATTGGGATTTCTAGACTGAGATATAAGTACTTTAGAATTGTTTTAGTCGTATTTCATTAAACTTATATTTCTGGACTGAGAAATCAGACTGAGGAACTGAACAAGAGAATTAGACTGTGTATCATTAAAAATTAAAGATAAGTTCTTACCTACTGTTGGGTAGGAAAGTGAAGAACATTTTTGAAGATCATACTTGTGAAAGTTGACATGACACCATAGTAACATGTTTTAAAACAACTGGTTAAAATTTCTTAACTTGTTACACAATACTTTATTACATAATTTCTATCTACTTTAAGAACATAAACTATTATATTGAACATAATGATATTAAAGTGTAAGGGTATATACTACTTGTTGTATCCACACAAAAGGATTTTTTTCTTGAAGATTTTGTGGTATTGGATGGTTTTAATACTATACCAAGGATGATATTACTCTTTATGAGTAGTGAAACATTAAAATTTTAGTGTTATTATGGATGTATAATTTTTTTGTAGAAAATTTATAACTCTTTAATAGGAGGAGAATGTTGTTTCAAAAGGAAGGAAACATAAAAGAAAAAGATATCATTGATTCAAACCTAACCATCTCAGTGGTACATTGATCCTGGCTAGGCAATATCACTCTTAAACTAGAAAACCACCAAGAGTCTTTCATGAATAATAGAAACCAAAAGTGGTTCTATTCCTGGTCACTCACATGACCCTACCCACAACCAAAAATTAAATTTGTATATGTACACAAATAAAACATGGAATATACAAGAACCACATAGGTGGATTTATAAAGACCCCACTCATTGAGAATATCTATCTAATTCTGCTTCAGCTAGATGAAATCAGAAAAATATAGAAAAATCACAAAAAATAGACATTTTAATTGAAACTCATTACAATGGAAACTAAAAAAATAGATTATAGAGGATGTTTGGGATTAATCATAATTACTCTTTATAATGAATTTCATGAATAAAAGGAAACTAATGAGAGATATTTCTTAAGAGGGAAGAGAGAAATGAGAGGGAGAGAGTTACAGAGTGATCTCATTTTCAAGATGAAAAAACAAAGTTATGACCTCATTTATTAATTAACTAAACCAAATATTTTAAATAAGTTAGAATTTATAAAAACATATCCTAATATTATAATTATGTAGGGACCCATATGTCAAATGGTTCAATGGCTTGGACCAAGTCAACTATCATGGAATGGACCCTTAGGCCATGGTGTGGAACACATCCATAAAATCCATCAGAACTCTAAATCCTATACCTATGGTCACATTTCAACACAACCCTAACCTTCACGATTTAACAAACCTATGGAGACCCACCATTTGGAAATATTATTTTTAACACAATTCCTTAACAAAATATTATATTAATAAAATTGAAGGACCTTTTGATGTTTAATGTATTGGAAACTAGGGACATTATACAATAATTTCATAAGTAAAAAATAAAAATAAACTTTATTTAATCTTATTAAAATAATACATTATTATTCCATATTAGATTACCTCAATGCGTGCGATTTGTTATGGAAATTAATAAATAGAAAAGGTTGAGCATAAATCACAATAGTGAAAAAATAAATGAAATGAAATATAAGTGGCTAACATTGATAAAAAATTGGTATAACACGAGAGAATAATCATAAGCATGTGATACATAACATGTAAATTTTTAAACAAACTAAAAATAAGCCATTCATAAACATATCACTAAGTATCAATAATAAGGTTTTGTGAAGCATATTACAAAGGTTATTCATCAATGTATCATAAAATATTTCATCTCTTAAGATTAATTTTTTACCCATTGCATTGGAGTGCTATCAGGGATCATGACTTATATGTGTTAATACATTTGTGTGACATGGATCTTAATAAATCATTTTATTAATAACCCTTGGAGGATATAGAATGGGTCACATATATATTCAATGAGTATATAACTTATTAAATACATAAACATTTCATCCCTTTTTAACCCATTTAAAGGGAACCTGGGTTTCATATATGGAAATCCCAAATAAATAATGTATAATTACATATATATGAACACCATTGAATAAAAATAGGTTTTATCATTAATAATATAAAAATAGAGGCATGGGAAATCAATGGATGACATCAGCAACATAACAGGTATATAAAGTGGTTTATGGAATGAGATTAATTAGAGATAATGTACGTATCTCATTATAATATTTTTTAATAATAATGGAGTGATCATAAGTGTATTATAAAATTATAAGTTTGATATTGGAATACTAATAATAAATGATGTTCTGGGATAAAAAAGAGAGGAAGAGAAGCCCTTACCTTACAAGATAGCTTCTTGAACCTTGAGGGTAGTTAATCAGAACATTTTAAACTCTTTGGAAAGGGTATAGAGATGGAAAATTAAAGGAAATACAAGTTTAATGTCTTAGGAGTGAATGAAATGTGTTGGAGAGGTGATTATTTATATAAAAATGAGGATAATTTTTTACTAATTTTGAAATATAGGCATTGTAAATCTAGGATGTGAAAAATGTGAAACCATTAGCTTACCCATGGATTTAGGTAATAGTTTCATAAATTTAAGGCAGGGTATTTGAATTTTATCCATGAGATAACCAAAATGCAATTTTTATTACAAATTTCTGCATGAGAAAGAATTTTTTCAATAATATATTGTTTTAAATAGTCTTAATTATCATTTTATAGTCTATAAAGTTATTTTTTGGTTTGGAAAACCATTCTAATTCATGAAAATAAATTATATTAATAAAATAAATTATTCTTGCTCTTGGATTAAATTTTATTAATTATTACATCATTATTAAATATTTATGACGTCATAAAACATACAAAAAACAAAAAAAAATAGATTTTTTACTATTCAATATAAAGTAAAGTATTTTATAAATTTTTTAAAATTTCACCCCAACCTAATTCTGACACGATGATTTCAAATATAATGTTTATTTTTTTATTTTTTTTTATAATTTTGTGAAATTTTAATTTTAAATAAAAAAACTTATTTATTCTAAAATATTAGTTTTATGACATAATCTACTTTTTTGACACTTAAACAATTCCTCTTGAACCATATAAAATTACATTATCAATTATATATAAAAAAGTAGGGTTTTATAAAAAATTAATGAAATTCATATTAATTAAAAAATAATAATTTTATCATAAAAGTTATTTTAATTATTTACATTACAAAAATATAATTATGTTTTTATATGTAAATGTATATTTATCATAATTATCATATATTCATGTGTATTTTTCTAAATAAAAAATAATGGAAATGGAATTGAAAAGACAACTATTTCATTTCAAAAATTAAAATAAAACTTTTATAAAACTTAGGTCTAGATACATAACCCCTTTTTACACCGATATGTGCCCTAAGTGTATGGTACACCATTTTGATACGTTCATAGGGTGGCTCAACTAAAATTGATCTATTGGTGATATTCACTAACATGAACTTTTTCCAAAATCAATTATTCTTGAGACTTACTTTTTGAAGATTTGTTTAGGCTTGGTTAAGTTAGAACCCTAGTGATCATACCTCCATCCCATGTTATGATAAATATCATTACATGGCATGAACCTACTTGTTTAGGCCAATATTTATCCATTTTTCATCAATTATATTTTTTCATTACCCTTTATATAAACGAATTCTAATGACAACCTTATTAAAAATAGTCATAATTCCCTGTGGTCATATTGAACAACCATTATATTGACCAATGGTTTGGTAACAATTAGATTCCAATGGAAATTTTACCCTTTATACCCTATATGTACTCATCCATTATCATACCTTTATATTCATTACATTGATTACAAAGTAATACAATTACCCTGATAATGTATATCATATTCATAACTCTTATATTTCTTTTTAGTGTTTTTATAACTAGAGTGATATTTATTGGAGAGTTGAATCTTAGGGAGTTAACATAAGTGCGTCTATTATTCCTTTTTTATGTCCTTTTATTATTTATATCTATTATAATAAATATTAATTCATGACATGTAATGTTCCTATGAAATTAAATAGCCTTTCTATGTGCTCATAATAAAATAATCATTGTAAAATTAGAGTTCTTAACAACAAAAAGGAATTTTTGGGCTATTAAATTCCCCCATATTAAGAAATTTAGTTATAATTTTTTTTTGATTCCTAAAAAAACATGGGTATTTCCCCTTGATCAATTCTTAAGGTTACCGAGTGGCTTCTTCAAACTTGTTATTTCTTCACAATATTTTCAAAAGTTGGGTTTCCTTATTCCTCAAAACTATTTTACATGAATCATTATTTTTGATTATCACTTAATCATATGATATGAAAGTTCAAATTCCATACCATTTCTGTCTAGTGTATGTCTTGGGTTATAAATATACTTTATTAATTGGGACATGTGAAAGATTTAATGGAAATTGGAATGATTTAGAGGCAGTGATACCCTATAGGAAAGTTCTCCCATATGCTTGATAATCTCAAATTGTCAAATGTACCTTGAACAAAATTTTTCCTTCTATTTAGACATCATGACCCTTTTCTAGGGTGATATTTTTAGCAATACATTATCCTTGACATGAAAATATATGTCCTTCCTTTGATTTATAACAAAACTCTTTTCATCTACTTTGAATTACCATGGTATGTTTTTGAATCACTTATATCTTCTCCAAAATTTCATTCAAAATGTATTATGCCAATAGTTTTCATTCACCAACTTCATCCCAACATGTTATATTTATAAAAATATTCCCATAGATTTATTCATAAGGATATATTTGAATAAAAGAGAAAAAATATTATTATAGGATAATTAAATAATTATAATATTTTTATCACAAATCCATTGAAAATATAGTGATATATCCCATAACATGTCTTCTAATGTCTGAATATTACTCTTAGATTTCCCATTACTTTGAGGATGATAATATGTGCTATTTTTTACTCAAATATTCATATCCTTTTGAATAGTCCTATAGAATAGGGAAGTAAATCTTAGATTGAAGTCTGAAACAATTGAAATTCATGCCTCATGAAGTCTCACCAATTTTTGAATATATAGAATATAAAATTGATCAAGGGATAAATCCTCTAATGTGGTGATAAATTGATGATACTTTTTTAATCTGTCAACAATTACACATATAAAATTGCTTCCCATAGATGTATTAAGAAGGATAATAAGAAACTCCATAGTGACGTTGTCATAATTACAAAAGGTACATTTAGTGGGTTCAACAGTCCTTTGGGTAATTTTTGCTTCGTATTCACTTACGAACATACCAAACATATTACATTATAGTCAACAATCTCCCTTTTCATACTATCCCACCATTAATTATCTCACATATCTCTATAAATTGTAGTGATTATAGGATGTATATTGAATTCAGAGATGTGAGCCTCATACATCAATCTTTATTTATGTCTATAAAAAATGGGATACATACCCTTGTACCAAACCTTAGTACTCCATACTGATCAGAAATGAAATTATAAATCTTCCCATTTTTAATAGCTTTGACCTTCTTTTTTAATTTTGGATTCTCTCTGTATTCATTATTTATTTTCTATAGTAATGATAGCTGGGAAATGATTTGTTATAGGGTTGATGATATCCCTTCCCTTATGAACTCCACGTCCATCTTTATGAATTCCTTGATCAATGGATCTACTTTATTCCTCATCATTGAAAACACTTTGAGGTCTTTCATACTCAATGAATTATTAACACTATTTTCATTACAAGGTTGATAATGGATATAAAAATCATAGCCCTTATGAAGTTTCTACCATCCCCTTTTCCTCATGTTTAATTCATTTTGTGTGAATATATAATTTAGAATCTAGTGGTAAGTGTATATATAAAACTTATACCCATAATTATAGTGTCTCCATATATTTAATACAAAGGTCACTAATGCTAACTCCAATTCATGGGAAAGATAATTCTATTTATAATGCTTTAAATTTCACGATTCATAGAAAATCACTTTTTCATTTTTCTTTAGTCCACATCTGAGTCCCTTTAAGAATGTATCACTATAAATTAAAAATCCTTCCCCATTAGAGGGTTATATTAGCATAGGTACACTAACAAAATTCTTCATCATTTCTTAGAAACTTTCTTCACACTCCTTTATCCAAATATGTGTAACTCATTTTGGAGTTGATTTCTTTAGTGGATTATAAATCCATGAAACATTTTTCAAAAAACTTATATTGTATCCCACTAGACCAAGGAATATATGAATATTGTTTACTATTGTATGACATGGACACTCCTATACAACATTTTTCTTTGCTATATCTTCTAAGATTCTTTCATCGAACACAATGTTTCCCATGGATACTATTTGTTGTAACAAGAACTTCTATTTTCTAAATTTAAAACAAATGATCTCATTCCTCAGAGTTTTTAATATGATACTTATATTATCATCATGATCCTTACAAATTTTGAAATATATAATAATATAATCCATAAATACAAACATAAAATATTCAAGGTAGTCCATAAATACTATATTCATCAAATCCATAAATATATAAGGATCATTATCCATGAAAAGGTAATAAAAAAGAATCATAATGTATATATCTTGTTCAGAAGGAAGTGTTAATTATATCTTCTTTCTTTATCCTTAGATTAGGATACCCCAATCTAAGGTAAATCATGGAGAAGAATTGATCCCCACAAAGAAATTCTAATAAATAATCAATCATTGTAAGATAGTATTTATTCTTAAATATGATCTCATTAAGTTACATATAATCAATTCATAACCACATTGATTCATAAATCTTCTTTAAAAAGTTAATAGGATCTCCCAAAGGAGGAAAACATGTTCAAATAAAAACATTCTCCAAAATATATTGAATTTACTTCTATAATTCCCTTAACTACACATATACTATTCTATATGGGGTCTTAAATATTGGCTTGGATCTAGGATAGAGTTGAATTAAGACTTCTACCTATCTTTCTAGGAGAGGTCAATGTAACTATTTAGAAAATACATCAATGGACTATATAATAACGTGTATATCTCATATTTTTATAATTTATCTTTATTTTTATTCTTGACAAAAAATTTACATAAATATTTCAATAGGATATGGTTATCAAGAAGAATCATCTGGGTTTATCTATCCTTTGAAGATAATTATACGGTATCCATTGAAGTGAACTACAGTTTCCTGACATCAATAATTGATCTTGGTATTATACATTGACAACCAATCCATCCAAATTATTATGTAAAATTCCACCATTGTAATGATCACCATGTTTTTAGACAGATTTTAATCACCAATGATAATAGGGAAATCCAAGTATGTCGTTGATTCTTGAATAGTTCCTCCAAGAATTTTTACTGGAAAACTCTATTACTAACTATTTAAGGTTTAACTTGATGTTATTTATAAACATTAATGAAATAAATTAATGCATAGAACTAAAGTAAAACATTATAATTTATAACTATTAGTGTATGACGATTATACCTACCACAACATAATTTGTGTCATCTACTTAAGTTATCATGATTGAAAAAATAAGGGAATTTTCCCTTATACTTAACTGAGGTTGATGATGGTTTACCTCTATCTTCTTATACTTTGGACATTGATTAGTGAAATTTCAATTCTCTACACACTTTAATAATTATACTATAAGTTGTATTTTAACCATATTAATTTTTTCATTAGTATTCAGATGCTGGGGTTTTACATATCCATAACAATTTTAAGAAATACTGCCTTCTATTCCACACTTTTTGTACTTTACATTTCTTTTAAAACAATTCCCTAAAGGTCTATTACCATAATTATTTCAGAAGGGTATTTTTTATTATTTTATTCTATTTTTTAGTTGAAACTATTTCCTAAATTTGGTTCCATATGAAATTTCTTATAATTTATTCCATGATATTATTCTATAACACCAATCTCCATTTGTAATTTGAGATCACATGGTACTATTTCATCATAAATCCCAAAGTCTATAATTTCAAGATATATCCATAGATGTGGTCTTAGCCCACTAATTAACTGATCAACATTAGCATCAAAATAAATTACAGTGCTTGAAGCATATCATGTAATAATTGTAAAATTTATTTTATAATTCCCCACTAATTAATTTTACCTATGTTTAAACTCAAGAAACTCCCTCTCTATCTTGGTTTACAGGGTATGCAGAAAATAATTGTTGAAAAAAAAATACTTTTTTGAAGTCATCAAATTCTAAGGCATCAACATCATCCATTAATATCACGTTATTGATAATTCTCTATTGTTGAAAAACTTCTCCTTATTTAAAATATAAATCCAACAAAATATTATGATACCCAGATTAATGGAGTATATAAATATCCTTTCTATAGTGTTGATCCATTTTTATATGATTAGTAGATTAAATTTTCCACTTAAAATAGATATCCTTAGATTGAAGAAGGATTATTCTTGTAGTTGTTCCTTTCTCAGTGAATTCAGAAGCTCCACATTGTTTAGGTTGTTATTAATAACCTAAGTTAATTAATTCATTATCATTATGAAGTTTTTTCCTTCATATTCCATCATATCAGGAAGACTATTTTTGCATTATCCATCTCATCTATTATTTACATGAGTCTTTATATTTCCATCCATTAATCTAAAAGTAAAAAAACTAAGTGATTTTTTAGGTAATCTCATAATAATAATTCTAAAATAAATATTAATTATAAAATACTATAATATCATGCTTCTATTATGATATACTTTAATATTTAAAAATTTACAATACCAATATATCATTCTTAATGGTTTGTAAAAATAATGTGATTAAAAAAATAATATCCCCAAGAGTGTAAAATGAGGAGTGCAACAAGGGATAATTATCATAAACCAAGTATAGGTTGAGATAATACTCAATGATCCCTTTTAGAGTTATTACCCCTAGGTACATCCATGATAGAGCCATATCTACTCGTAGTTTCGAGTAATGGATTTCATGTCTTAGAAACAAATATCATTACATTGTACTATAATTTAATGTGGGTTTCCTGTATATATATACTAATACCTAGGGTTATTACAAATTATTTTCCCCTTATTTCCACAAATTATCTAACCATAACTTTGATATCAACTATGCTAACCTTCCTTTTTAATATAATATTTTTATCATAATTCTTTTAAAAAATAGTACAATAAAAACTTTGAAGGTTTTTTTGAGGATTAATGTATTGGAAACTATAAAAATAATACATGAATTATATATTGGAAACATAAATATAAAAATTATTTAATATACTTAAAATAAACATTATTATTATTCCATCCGAGGTCACCACACTACTAGTGATTACTAGGGGATATAAATCAATTGAAAAGGGAGAGCATATGGATTAGTAAGGGATAAACAAAGGAATTAGAACATGAGAGACTAACATGGATAAGACACGAGGTATAAAATGATAGAAAAATCATTTTTATGTTATAAATAACATGGAAATGTGGCTACAATATAAAAAGGTGACATTAATAAGAACATCAATAAATTTCATTACCAAGATTCCATAAAACATATTATAATGGCTATTCAATAGATTATCTAAAAACATGTCATCTCTAGAGATTAATTATTTGCAAAATTAATTGGAGCTCCATCAGGGAGGAGACTTCATTTTTCATAATTCATGTGTTCCATATATATCATAATAAATAATTTCAATAATAACACATAGAGGATAAATAATGGGTTTTATATAAAATTATTGAGTTAATAAGTGCTTAAGCACTTCATTATTTCATCATTTTAACCCACATAAAGGGAATTTGATGTCACCCAAGCATAACATACATAAATATTATATAATTACATATGAATATTAAATACATATCATAATTATACATGATTGAGAAGCATAAAGGATTAGTTTATTTGAATAATAGATACATAATAAAATTATTTCATAAAATATATTCATTATCTACCAAATTATCTTTATATTTTTAACCTTTTAGGCATGTCATACTTAAAACCTTCAATGAAAACCTTGGGAAGGAAAAACTAATTATGGTTCATCTAAGATACTTGTTAAGGGTAAAAATTTGACATATCAATCATATGAGAATAAGGTTATTATAAGGTTATGATAACATAATCATTACATGTTTTCCACCTAAAATATTAACACTTAAAAAATCATAGATCATAAACCCCAAAATAAATTCACATACAGAAGCGTGATTAATAAGGGCATGAAAAGAGTAATCATCATTAAAGTGTCAAAACATAGGCATGTGGTGTTATAACACTATGGGAAAAAAATATTATTGCGACGGGGTATTTGTGACGAGCCTTATTCCCGTCGCAAAAACTCTGATGAAAAGAGTATTTGCGACGAGAATTTATTCCCATCGCAAATGGTCAGTTATTTGCGACGGAAATATAGGTCCCGTCGCAATTGCAATGGCGTGGTTTGCGCGCCAAAACGCGGAAAGCCTATTTGCGATGGGTAGAAGGCTACCCGTCGCAAGTACCCGGTGGTGGTAAATAGTATTTGCGATGGGTAAATTTCCCCGTTGTCAAAAAATATTCACCAGGTGTTATTTGCGACGGACCCCATCGCCAATACCGGCCACTGTAAAGCCTATTTGCGACGGTCACCTTCAACCCGTCGCAACTACCCGGTGGTGGTAAATAATTTTTTGCGACATGACTATTTACCCATCGCAAAAAAGAATCCAACAGGTGGTATTTGCGACGAGACCTGTCGCAAATACCGGCAGCAGTAAATAGTAATTTGCGACGGGGATATCCGCCCATCGCTAATGGTGTGTCATTTACGATGGGCCTGTCACAAAAACCCCTTTACCTACCACCCGTAATTAATGCAGGCGAAGGTATTTGCGACGGGCCCTATCGCCAATACCGGCGGTGGTAAATAGAAATTTGCGATGGGGATATCCACCCATCGCTAATGGTGGCTATTTACGACGGGCCCGTCGCAAAAGTCCATTTACCCACCGACCATATTTAATGCGGGCGAAGGCATTTGTGACAGTATCCCATCGCAAATACTAGGTATTGCGACGAGATACCATGGCAAATAAGACCGTCGTAAATAATCTAACCTATATATACACCTCATCCGTTGTTTTCCATAACATTCAGATCTCTATTCTCTCTCTCTCTAATTTTCAGTTCTGAGTAGATTTTTTTTGTTTTAATTTTTTCTTTCGAGAAGAGGAAGGAAGGAGTTAGAAGGCACAAATTACTTCAAAGGCATTTATATTTTTTTTAATTGTTAATTTTATTTTTTTAATAGAATGTTTAGCTATATAGTATAATTAGTTTATATGGTTGTACCAAATAATCCTTGTCTGGATACGAACAAGTAGAGGCGGCTCTGGCACAGATGTACCTAGGAGTGAAAACTCTAACAAGGTGTTTCGAGCTTGACTTGGGGTAACCTGGTACACGACAACAGGCCTTGCTGCACTCTTGGTTCGACACTCCCAGGGGATGTTTTGGTAATAATTAGAAATAAATATATAATTATCAAATAATTAATAAATAATTAGATTTAATTAGATTTAATTAAAATAATTATCAAATAATTATGTAATAATTAGATTTAATTGATTAGAAATAATTAGGAAACAATTAAAATAATTAGGAAATAATTAGATTTAATTAGGAAACAATTAGATTTAATTAGGAAACAATTAGATTTAATTAGGAAACAATTAGATTTAATTAGGAAACAATTAAATTTAATTAGAAAACAGTTAGATTTAATTAGGAAACTATTATAATAATTAGAAAACAATTATAATAATTAGGAAACAATTATAATAATTTGGAAACAATTATAATAATTAGGAAACAATTATAATAATTAGGAAACAATTATAATAATTAGGAAACAATTATAATAATTAGGAAACAATTATAATAATTAGGAAACAATTATAATAATTAGGAAAAAATTATAATAATTAGGAAACAATTATAATTAATTAGGAAACAATTATAATTAATTAAGAAACAATTATAATTAATTAGGAAATAATTAGATTTAATTAGGAAATAATTATATTTAATTAGGAAACAATTAGATTTAATTAGGAAACAATTAGATTTAATTAGGAAACAATTATATTTAATTAGGAAACAATTAGATTTAATTAGGAAAAAATTAGATTTAATTAGGAAACAATTAGATTTAATTAGGAAACAAATAGATTTAATTAGGAAACAATTAGATTTAATTAGGAAACAATTAGATTTAATTAGGAAACAATTAGATTTAATTAGGAAACAATTAGATTTAATTAGGAAACAATTAGATTTAATTAGGAAACAATTATAATAATTAGGAAACAATTATAATAATTAGGAAACAATTATAACAATTAGGAAACAATTATAATAATTAGGAAACAATTATAATAATTAGGAAACAATTATAATAATTAGGAAACCATTATAATAATTAGGAAACAATTATAATAATTTAGAAACAATTATAATAATTAGGAAACAATTATAATAATTATGAAACAATTACATAATTAGGAAACAATTACATAATTAGGAAACAATTACATAATTAGGAAACAATTACATAATTAGGAAGCAATTACATAATTAGGAAACAATTACATCCTTAGGAAACAATTACATAATTAGGAAACAATTACATACTTAGGAAACAATTACATAATTAGGAAAAAATTACATAATTTGGAAAAAATTAAATAATTAGGAAACAATTACATAATTAAGAAACAATTACATAATTAGGAAACAATTACATACTTAGGAAACAGTTACATACTTAGGAAAAAATTACATACTTCGAAAACAATTACATACTTAGGAAACAATTACATACCTAGGAAACAATTACATACGTAGGAAACAATTACATACTTAGGAAACAATTACATACTTAGGAAACAATTACATAATTAGGAAACAATTAGGAAAATTAGCAAGTGTGATTGACCACTCATCTACCTCAATTTTATTTTCATTTGTGTGTTGAGGCTTGATAGGAAACTTCTGCGTCCACATGTAATATCTGCTCTTACTGTCAAAATAATCAACCTCCTTGCCAATATATAGGTGATGAGGTTTATAATTTTGATAGTAAGAGCACATATTACATGTGGAGGTAGAAGTTTCCTGTCAACCTCAACACACAAATGAAAAGAAAATTGAGGTAGATGAGCGGTCAATTACGTTTGTTTTTCTATTCATTGATTGATTAACCACCTGACCTATATGCATATCTTCGCATTTCTAATTAGTAACATAATTAGTAACATAATTAGTAATATAATTAGTAACATAAATAGTAACATAAATAGTAACATAATATAAAATATTATATTACTCTAATATTAATAGTTAAATAATACTAATAATATAATTATTTTATTATTATATGTTTAATATTTATAAAAAAATATTAATATTATTAAATTTATAAAAAAATTATAAAATATTACACTTATCAATATTTTCAACAAGTTTTTCTTTATTCTTAACAGTTCAAATCTGAAAGGGTCTCTAATTTTCAGGTCATGCCTAATAAAAAGTTTGCGTCAACCATGTCCAATGTAAACTCTATAATTGTTCTTGCTTGGTTGATCACCTTGAAAGTAGCATTGCAATAGGACAACCCAAGTCATGTCTTTCTCATTAATTGTGTTATCCTATTGCAACACTACTTGCAAGATGATCAACCATATAAGGACAATTATAGAGTTTAAATTGGGCAAGGTTGATGCAAAATTTTTATTGGGCATGACCTGAAAATTGACGACTCTTTAAGATTTAAACATGTTAATAATAGAGCAAAATCTATTGGAAATATTGATATTTGTAATAATTTGTAATAATTACTAATAATTAATCAAAAATCAAATAAATTCAAGTACATAGTTATAAATTGGCATAATTTCCAGCGGATTGAAGGCAACCTTTTGTTCAATGTCTCATATATTTGTTACTTTCTCCCACTGAAATCAGTATGAAAAAATGTGCTCTAACATATTTCAGAGAAAGTTTTTCATACTGATTTCAGTTGGGAGAAAGTTAAAAATAGATGAGCCATCGGAAAAATCAGAATAATTAGTAATATAATCTCCACAACGATGATTACAAAATTTTATTTCATTATTTAAGCATATTTCATTTTTCCAAGTATTTCTAAGTATTTATAAATTAATAATAATTAGTGGGGATGATTACAAACTAACTGTGTTGCCTATAATTATTGGTAATTACTAATAAATAACTGTAATTATGTATCTTATTTTTTAGGATATTGTTTTTCTTATATCAAATTATTTAACAACAGTAATGGTTTTAAATTTTGTAGAAACATATATATGAATATGGAAGAATTAAATCAACATCAATCATTATTAGATGATCGTGATTGGATAAATCAGCACAGAAATCCAAACAATTATAGTTTAAATCCTGTATATGTTGATGGTGTTGAAGCTTTCTTATCATTTGCATCATCAAACTTGGAATTTGTTTCAGAAGGGACAATTAAGTGTCCTTGTAAAAAATGTGCTCTGAGAATGTTTGAGACATTTGACATCATTGAGAAACATCTCTTGCATTATGGTTTTAAATTAGATTATATTTTTTGGTATCAACACGGTGAACGCAGTTCCAGAGAAGATACTAATAATTTGATTTCAGATCCATCACGGTTTCAAAATTTAGTGCATGATGTTACAGGGTCATCCGTTTAACAAACGGAAATCGAGGATGATGTTGATTTACCTCCCGAGTTGGCACCATATGAATTTGTTGAGTTGTTCAGGTCTGCTGAGGATGCATTATATCCTGGTTGAAAGATAAAAAAATTAGAAGAATTTTCAAAATTTATGGCTATTAAATTAGATAATGGAATGTCAAATAACTGTTTTGATTAGATATTTTCTTTGGTTAAAGCACTGTTACCTGAAAGAAATGTGCTACCTGCTAATTACTATGAGAGCAAGAGACTCATTCGTAATCTAGGCCTTAGTTATTAGAAGATCCATGCATGTTCAAACAATTGCATCTTATATTCTGGTGAGAATGAGTCATTGGATAGTTGTCCCACATGTGTACAATCGAGGTATAAAGAATCTCAATCAGGGAAGTATGGATTGATTCCTGTAAAACAGTTGATATATTTCCCGCTTACACCCAGGTTGCAGCGTTTATTTATGTCTCAGAACATAGATACAAGGATTTCATGGCACAAAACCAATATTTCAAATGGTAAAAGCTTGATTCATCCATCTAATGGTGATTCATGGAAACATTTTGATCAAGTGCATCCGTCTTTTGCTTTAGAATCCCGAAACATGTGATTGGGTCTTTCTACTGACGATTTTTGTCCATTTGCATCTTTTGGTAGTCCGTATTCCTGTTGGCCTGTCTTTATAACTCCATACAATTTGCCTCCATGGATGTTGATGAAAGAGCCTTATATATTTTTGAAATTATTAATCCCAGGACATCTGAAAAATAATATTGATGTTTATTTGAAACCATTGATTGATGAGTTAAATTTATTGTGGAGTCATGGTGTTGGTACATATGATGCTGCTGCGAAACAGAATTTTGTAATGAAATCTTCTTTGATGTGGACAATTAGTGACTTCTAGGCATATGGTATGTTATCTGGCCGGATTACACATGGTCCAAAATCATGTCCTTACTGTATGGGTGACAACAAAGAATTTATGCTCGTGAATGGAAAAAAATCTTTCTATTTTGACTATCATCGCAGATTTCTTCCAATCGATCATCCTTTTCGGAGGAATAAATCTCATTTTAGAAAAGGAAGAATTGAAAGAGATGAACCTCCTAAAATGATCTCAGGTATAGAGTTACAATCAGTTGTATTTTCATTACCTTCCATCACTTTTGGACCGACAATAAACCAACATAAAATTCATGGTTTTGGGAAAGAACACAATTGGACAAAACGGAGCATTTTTTGGAATCTGCCATATTGGTCTGATTTGTTGGTTCGACACATGTTGGATGTCATGCATATTGAGAAGAACTGTTTTGATAATTTATTTCATACAGTTTTGGATACACCGAGTAAAACCAAAGATAATGTAAATGCACGATTAGATCTTGCACAAATTTGCAAGCGACCAGAACTTGAATTGTTTGAAAATGTCAGATCACAGAGATTAATGAAACCAAAAGCAACTTATACACTGACCAAAGAGAGTCTCTTATTATTTTGTCAGTGGATTGTAGATTTGAGACTTCCAGATGGCTATGCTTCCAACTTGGGAAGATGTGTTAAAAATGGTCATATTACCGGATTAAAAATTCATGACTGTCATGTTATAATGGAAAGACTTGTGCCTATTGTATTAAGAGGTTTGTTGAATTCTAATATTTGGGATTCAATAATAGATATATCATATTTTTTCAGAGACATGTGTGCGGCGACAACATACTACGATACAGTAAGATTACAGCAGCTGGCTTAGAAGAACGTCGACAAAAACATTTTGCCTACTGGTTTCAAAAACCGGTAACATACATTCTTTTTTGGTTTTACATATAAAATCAATTTATTACTTGTAATAGTGATAAATGTTTTACAAATTTTCAGGTATCTGTACATGCTAATAATATTGATAGTCGATTGCGTATATTGATTAGCCCACCATCCAAAATGGTTAAATATTATAATGCATATGTGGTGAATGGTTATCGATTTCATACACGTGCATATGGGGAATTAAAGAAAACAATGAATAGTGTTGTTTTTTTGAAGGGATCACATCATAGAGATATTGAAGTTGACTTTTACGGCTGCTTGAAGAAATTATTGAACTATGTTATTTGGGACAGAATTATATAACAATGTTTAAATGTCGATGTATGGATACTGAGAGAGGCTTGCGTATTCATCCGACTCATGGAATTGTTGATATTAAACATAAAATTCTTCTTGCAGTAAATGAACAATTTTTATTGGCTCATCAGGCATATAAAATTTATTATGCAAAATACTGTGCTACTGCAAAAGAGTTGGATGATTGGTGGAGTATAATAAAAGTTAAATCTTGAGAAAATTAGTTTACTCAAACTGAATGTGGCTCCAATGAAGTGCAAGGAAATGAAATTTTTCAGGACACTCCTCAAAACACATCTTTTTCACAAAGAGACATGAATATTGAGGATGACACCCCACATTTAAGGGTAGATGGTGATGATGTTGTCAATGATGTTACAACTGAATTTGAAATGACAAGAGATGATGAAAGTGAAACTAATATGGAAATTGATGATGTTGATGAAGAAGATGGAGACATTGACATTGAAAACTATGAAGATGATGATGAAATGAACATTTCCATAGTAAAATGATGGTTATAATCATAAAAAATATATATCTATACATAATAGTTATTTTTAATTGTTTGATAATAAAAATCATTTCATTTTTCAGATGGACTCAGAAATGTATCGTCAGTTGCTGGAGGCTGATCTACCTATGGATGATGAGGTTTTTGAGTCATCTGACCCTCAGGCTGTTGGCACTATAGGGAGTAATTGGAGGGGGCGTGGTCTTGCCAGACTGATGATTCCAGATCCTATCCCGGAGCGATTCCCACCTCTGGGATTCGATGCGCACACAGGGTGGTATGGTAACCTGTGTATTTTAGTTATCTTTCATTATAATTTATTAATATTATATTTTTTTGATTATTTGTTCTTTTTCCACAGTTTTACGCATATAGCTATTGGACAGGGGAGTGCTATCTTCTGCAATTATTTCTCTCAGCCCTGGCTCACATGGGATCAGATACCCGCTGATGTGCATGCCACCATGTTCGATCATTGGATGGTACATAATTCAATATTATTTATTTTGAAATTTAATTCATTAATAACTTTATATTAGGGTTTATGGTATCCCATCGACAAGAGCATTCGTGCCACTATCCACGCGGCATGGGTGGTGTCTATGCGTGACCGTTTCAGTCAGTTTTGGCATAATTTGAGAAATACGATTGTGAAGAAAGCCGGAGTGACATAATTTGATGATTCCTATAGAGCCCACTGACCAGAGTACATTTCATCTCACGTTTGGGATGGATTATGTACACACTGGTTGGGTGGTCGGTTTCAGAGGATATCTGCATTGGGTCAACAGAATCGGGGGAGACAAGAGGTGACGTATCGAGCCAGTAATCGTACATTCAGTGCACATAGAGAGTGTCTGGTAAGTACTTTTTTTTAATATTTAATAAAACTTTAAATATAAATAGTTTATTTTATATTTATATAGGAAGCCGAGAAGCTTGGTATTTCGGCGTACGACGTTTATCGGAGGATGTACACTGACCCAACTACTGGAGATATTAGAGGTGACCGCCAGCGTCAGATTATGGTCAGTATTATTTTCTTTTCAGTTTTAAAATTAAATGCATATAATATTTTCATTATTTTAATTTCTAATTGAAACTTAAGGAGTCATATGAGGCCGTGACCTCTGAGACACAGGCTGAGAGTCAAGACGAGACGGGTGATCAGACTAGTGCCCACCATTTTGATGAGACGACATGGATGCAGGCAACCTAATATGGCTTCGAAAAGGGCCGAGTAGTTGGTATCGACTCTCATTTGACTCCTACAGCTTATTATGGTACTGCTGCGGTGTCGGCGTCCAGCTCGAGAGGAGCTCGTGGAGAGACATCATCTTCTGCCTCACAGTATCAGGAGCAACTGCGTGCTCAGAGTCAGCTTATAGAGGATTTGCGTCAAGGGCAGGAGCAGATGCGTCAGCAGCACGATGAGGAGATACATCGATGGTAGGAGAAGATGCGTCAGCAGCAGGCTGAGGAGAGACGTCAATATAAGGAGCAACATCAGGAGTATATGGAGTATATGCATCGTCTGAATCATAGTTTAGGGATGGAGATTCCTCCACCACCTCCTCTAGGTCCTCCAGGTCATCCAGATTATCTACCCCCAGTGATTTTTTTAGATGTAATAAACATTTGAGTTCGTAGTTTATTGTCATATTAACTATTTACAATTCCTCTTTCATATTGGTACGAATATTACGTGATTTAATTTGTTTTTATTTTTTTTAATATTTTATTACTTATTAGTATTATTTTTAATGTCTGGTTATTTTAGTAATATTACTTTTAATATTTTATATTTATTGTTAATATTTAGAAGTTTATAATTTTATAATTTTATTAATATTAATAATATTAATATTATTTTTTTCATAAATATGCATGTTTATTTTAATAATAATAATATTATATTAATTTTTTATATTAATAATATTAGTAGTATTATTATTATTTTTTGATATTAATATTTCATAATATATAATATTATATTATTTATATTCATATTATTATTATTTTTTGATATTAATATTTCATAATTATATTATATATATTTTTTATTATTAATATTATAATAATATAATTTATTTATATTATTAATATTAATATTATTATTATATAGATAGTTTAATAATAATAATATTATATTAATTTTTTATATTATTAATATTAGTATTATTATAATATATTATATTATTTATATTCATATTATTATTATTTTATATTAATATTTCATAATTATATTTTATAGATTTTTTTATTTATATTATAATAATATAATTTTTTTATATTATTAATATTATTATTATTTTTATATAATATTATACGATTTGTATTAATTATTTTAATTATTTTATTTTTTTTAATATTTGCGACGGGAACATTTGCGATGGGATTTCTCGTCGTAAATATTTTTTTAATGTACCATTTGCGATGGGACGAATACCCGTCGGGAAAAACTTTCTGCGACGGTCCGTCGCACATACCTTCGTCGCAAGTATTTTTTAAATTTCGCATTTGCGATGAGATTCTGACCCGTCACAAATCCCTTTTTTATATATAAACAAAAACTCATTTGCGATGGGGGAAAAATACCGTCTCAAATACTCTTTTTGTGATGGGACCATTGCAAAAACACCTATTTGCGATGCCGTTTTCGGCAACAGGCGATTTGCGACGGAGGCCCGTCGCAAAAGACCTTTTGCAACGGGATCACGTCTCAAATCGCCCGTCGCAAATATTCAGTTTTCCTATAGTGTAAGAACATAAAATCATAAAATAGTGAACATAAATATTAGGAATAATGTTTTTGCATAATCTTATGAGAATAAATAGAAGCAATCATAATCACACATCAAAATGTGAATATATCCATTATTAATAATTTCCATGCATAATCTTGTGATAATATAAAAAGGTAATTACAATGACACATAAAATTGTGAATATAACTATATCAAATCATGTTACACTTATCATCATTATATCATGAGACATCTATTTCACAAAACCAAATTAATTTTAGGAATATAATGTACCAAACCATTAAATAATCATACTAAATAAATATATAAGATATAAGGTCATGAAAACATTTTTCATTTCATCATAGCTTAACCCATATAAATGAAAATGATATCCATTAAGATTTCATTATCATTATTAATAACCATACATAGAGAAAATAATGATGGAATCATTGGATAATGTCCCCAGTGAATCATAAGTAATTTAAAAGGATTTTTTCATGTTTTAATATACCTATAAAAGATCACTGGAATATTTCTTGTGGAAAATACCCTTTTCATATTAAAATAACATTTTTAAAATCTAAAATTTTCATGAATATTATGAATTTAAAATAACCATATAAAGTTGTAAAGGAAGCTTCAAATCAAATATTAGTCATGATGGAGGTAAAATACATTTATGTGTTATATATTAAAATAATGATTATGTTCACACCTTTGGTAAAAATTACCCTGTTTAGAAAACTACATGAAGATTCACTTTATAATTTTTCAAAGGAATTAAAATATGGGTAAAAATGAAATTATTCAATAATTTGAGAATACTTAAATTTTTGTGAATTTTTTAATGAAAATATGAACATTGGAGAAAATGATTCCTGACCAAGTGGAAATAAGATCACTTTTTCTAAAAAAACTTTTCTTGATCATTTTATGTACCAAATAGAAAAATACTACTATTACTGGATACTTATATGTATAATCATATGAGATGAATATATATGGGTTTTAAATTATAATAATAATATAATTTCCATTAATGTAATTTTAACATAATCAATCCTCAAATGAAATGAGATTGTAATATAAATATCTTACGCCGAGTCCCATACTTATTTATACACATATAAAAATACTATATAAAATATATAATTTTTTTATACATCTATTCTAAAAGAACATAAATTTATAAAATGACATGTACCATTTTTTTTATAATATCCAATTATCCTTTTATTAAAAATTCTTCTATAAAATGGATATTTGGGTAAAAGAAGATCCATTTTCCATGCATGTTTCTATTTGATGGTTTTGGTAATTTCACATTGGTCATGGATTCATATTCTCTATAATATTAATAATGAAATACGTATCATATTTATTCATTAAAAAAAATAACCATTCATATAATATAGTGATGAAAGATTAATTGATTCACTTTATGAAGAAATTTGTCTATATGTACACATGAGTGATGTTTCCACTTTCTAATTGATGGAACAAAATAAATGTAAATTATAATTCACCTTTACTGAATAATTATTATATTTTAAATATCAAATAAATTCATTAAATGAATTCGTATTACTATAAATGTAAAGTGAAAATGAAAAACAAAACACATCGCTTCATAGAGGTGGTAATTCACACATACTCCTGTGCGACGTTATCATTTTTAAAAGGATAGAGAAGTAAAAACATAGATAATATATTATAATTTAATATGCATAATTATGTCATAAATATCATATATAAATATTAAATCCATCATAATAACAAACCATGGATGATGGTGATGAAAAATGAAATATGCCAATTCATGAGGCGGTAGTCCGCACATACACATAAACGATGATTTCATTTCTCATTTGATGGAGAATGAGATGAATAATGGTTGATAAATCAACATGATAACATAAAAATATATTTATGATACTATATTCATCCGGTTATTATGTATATAATAGGGTTAGATAAGTTTGATGAAGAAATAAAATTGAATGTACTCGTCTTAGAGTTACGCCTCTTCATTGAGAAACTTCATTTAGATTACACCATAATCATTGAAAGGAAGGTATTATGATCAATAAAAGAACTATAGTATATAATAAGTGATTTTAGGAAAATATTTAGGTAGTCCTTGGCTGAACTATAAGGATCATGAAGTGTAAGGAATAGAGGAGTGGTGGTGTTCTTTTATAATGGAGGGAGAGGACACACATATAATGTTTCAAAAAATTGGAATATATTATTATATTAATCAATTAAAATGGCTCAAAGATGACTCATCATTGAATATTACATGATATGGGATTCAAATATGACCATCCAATAGGATTTATAATCAGATTTAGGTAATTTTAACCCATATCTATTTAGTTTATCCCCTTATTAACCACTTTTAATCTTTATGTAATAACAATTTTTCCCTCTACTACTATTTATAATGATAAAAATTAAGTTCAATTTATTAAATAATTTTAAAAATTCTAATTCAAAATAAGAAATTCATTTTACAATATTCATTCCCTCTAAGTGTTATAAAATAATTTTTAAATAAGCCTACCAAACATAGTGAAAAATCGTTTTCCACAAAATGAATGTTTAATTATAATTTTTTATACAAAATTAGTAATAATTCATATTTTAATGAAAATAATTGGATTATTTTTATTAAAATTCACTAAATAAATTTAAAATTAATTGAAAAAATATAAGGTTTTGTAAATTCTTTAATTAAAATGAATTTTTTTATAAACTCGGTATTTATTTATCATTCACTGAAAATTAATCTTTTATGAAAAATAACAAACATTATGCTTAAGATAATGTTGATATGATTATTTACAAAATGATATAATTTTTATGATATAAATTTTATAAAAGTGGTAGAAATTAATTATAATATTTTATCACAAAATCAATACAAACCATTTTTAAAGAAAAATTATTTTTGTGGCATAAAAAAACTTCAATAAAAATTGAGTTATTAATTAATAATCAATAAAAAATAAATTTATATTGTTTTGAACCATTATAAATATTTTTTATAATGTGATTAATCTTATTTATACTCTCCAATTCTATAGTTATTTTATAAAAATTTTGTATAAAATAAAATTTTTCAATGCTATATCAATGTACATTTAAACTCAGTGTTGTGCATAAAGAAAGATATCAAAGAAATAAAATTTATTTAAAGAGAAATATATGATAAAATATTATTGTGTTACATTATACACCCTTAAAATAATTTACCCATTTAAATTCTATCATGTTGATATAAAAATCTGAGGATACTTTGGCCTCACCACATCCTTTGGTTCCCACATAGCTTCCTCAAATTTATGGTTTCACCAAAAAACTTTGGCTAGGTGAGTGGTATTGTTCATTTTCACATTATATACACTATAAAAAATCTTAAATATTATTTCTTCATAAGAGAGATCATTCTGTAGTGGTTTGATCACTGAACTCAATAGATGTGACGGATTATACATGTAATTCCTTAGAAGAGATACATGGAACATATTTTTAAATTTAGAGAGATTCAGTGGAACTTTCAAGAGATAAGAAAATTTCATAATATTATATATAATTTAATAGGGACTTACATATATAGGTATTATCTTACCCTTATTTCCAAATATCATAATCTTCTTCCAAGGAGATATTCAAATATCTTTTCACCAACTTCGAAATCTAGATCCCACGAATGATTTTCCGTGTTGGTTTTTTTGAATATAATATGCCCTAATGTTCTGATAAATTGATCAAACCTATCCACCATGTATTTAGTTATCATAGGTCTAAATATATTTTTTTCTCCAACTTTGTCACATCACATTAAAGTTAAGGACTTCCTACCATAAAGAGATTCATGGGGAGGCATCTAAATGTTTGGGTGAAATATATTGCTATAAGAAAATTCCAAAAAAGTAAGTTGATGATCCCAAACATCTTTTAATTCCACAGAACATAATATCAACATATCTTATAGGGTTTGAATAGTCCTCTTAGACTAACCATCCACCTACGGATGATATACAGTGATAAATTTCAACTTTTTATTCAATTCAAGGTAAATAATTCTCTATAATTTTTAGGTAAACCTCATATAAAGATCAAATAAGATATAATGTGGTACTAAATGAGATCTAACCAATTATTTGATACATATATTGGAAATATGACCAATAAAGGAAAAATTTTTATAGAAAAGAAATGTGTTGACTTTATAAGGTGATTGAATACAACACAAATAACATTATACGCTTTAGATGTTTTTTACTCTAATAAAGAAATACATAGTGATGTTTTTACATTTACATTATGGTATGTGTAATAGTTATTAAAACCCATTAGAATTATTTCTCTTAGCCTTAAGATTTTGATATACTTGGAATTGTGATACAAACTCTTCAATATCCCTTTTCATTTTATCCCACTATAAAAACTTTTTTAGATATCTATACATCACATTACTTCCAGGATTAATAAACAATGATGAACTATAAGGTTTATAAAATACCCGCTTATTCATGTCTATTATTGATTGCAAACATACTCAGTTTTTGAACCTTATCATTCGATAAAACATATTTTTGAGCATCAAAACATTCCTTAACTTTTCCTATAGATTCAAATCCTCCTCATGTGCTTATTTAGTCATCACATGGATGGATAGTCAAACAATCATCTAGGAAATATATTATTTTCCAATTTTATAATGATTTCAAGGTCTATTTTCAAAAAATACATAAAAAATGGATCTTTTTCAATACTAATCCTGTACAAACTATAATATTCCTTCTGAATCAGAGCATTATCCAACCTTTTCGGCTTTATAGGTTAGTTGTGTATTGAATATTCACAATTATTAATCAATTACAATGACATAATTCTGTTCATATTCAAATTTACAATGTGAATATATTATTCAATTACTTATATTCAGTATATAAATCATATTTTAAAATAAAGTTAATTCCTCCATATATTCAATGAAAAAATTACTGTTTCTAGTTCTGAATCACTATTCAGGTAATTGTTCCCATGAATTTTCCATTAGTGTGAGGAATAATATATCTATTTTTCATTCTATAGGTTTAGGGCATAGGAGAAGCATGGTTGGGATGACACACAATGTTAAATTTTACTGTGATCAATCATTATCAAGAGATCAATATGATGATGAATGCCAATATACATGGAATAGAATCAAATATTTAGATAAAGAAGATAGAGGTCCAAAATCCAGAGAGAGGATATATATATTTTATTTATAATTATGTATATTAAATTAAATAAATACCTCCAAGGGTTTATTTCTTCTTTGATGTGTCTGACCAAAGACCTGCAGATAGAATTTTGTGTCTTTGTAGAGATCAAGAGTAGATATCCTTCAGTGGTAATCCATATGTGTTACACAAATCTCTAGATTTTGTTAAAGGATTCCCTGGGTTCTAGCATGGAAGGTCCTCGTTCTTGCATCATCCACCCTCGATCACCTTGAGAGCCGCTTCCAAAGTGTTCATTAATCCAGTGGAGGATGGATACTCTCATTCTTGAGAGCATTCTTGGATAAAAAAGAGAACTCGAGGCTTGATATATTTTTCTCCAAAATTTTGTGTACAACCAAAATTAGTTATCTAGCTTTTGGGTTTTTTCTTGGCTAATACGAGAATAATATGTAACTAGGAATTTAATTCACTAGGTAATAATAAATAATTAGCACAAGTACTGATACTTATTTTATTATTCCATGTGAAACCACCATATCAAATAATAACCGCAGTACCATTATTTCCAGGACATGTGGTTAGCTTGAAAGTTATAATTAAATATTATTTTATTAAAATAATATGTAATATTATTTTCTCACTAGACTCTTTAATTCGATGCACCCATCCTCCGGAATTTTTATTGGACCTTGAATAATGAATATTTATTTATTAAACAAATAAATAAATATAACTTCATTATTCACTGATAAATAAATAAAATGTGATCATACATACATGAATGATTATTAAACCATAAATGAGAATAATATTTATTCAACTTGTTAAATAATAAATTATTTAATTAAGATTTTGGATACACTTAGTGTGTGATCCTTTAGGTCCGTTTCTCAGTAGCATTATGCAGTCCAACCAAAAGTCCAAGGTTAGCATCTAGAAATGTGCTAAGGCACCCATATAGAAATAATTTAAATCCCTAATGACATGTCACAACATAAAAATTATTATCATGTAATATAATCCCTTTATCACAATATCTCTGATCAAGAAAGTTTCATGCCAGTGTCATCAACCTATATGCTCGATAACTCGTTCTTTAACTATACAAATATAGAACATTCCAAGTGAACACAATGTACATGGATTTATTTAGGCTATATCATTTCTATCCAATAACCTGATATATTTACTTCCATTAATGAATATAAGGGACAAATCCTTTCAATAATTATTCATTAATGAAATATTACTCATGATGCACCCAACATATCCTACCTCACCGTGAGAATATGGCATCACGGTTCGCATCAATACATCAAAGTGTCTTACTCATAATATCCATTAATAATAATCATAATGTCTAAGTACTATTACACACATCCCTAGATAGGAACATCCAGTGACACTTATAATGTGGATTTCTTACTATAGGGTCTCGTTCTCATAATATCCTACTGGGTATTACCAGGGGTGTACACTATGATAAGGTGCCTCAAAGTCCTATGAGTCTCCACCATTGATATATTTTATCATTTTTTCCCTTCAAATGATATCATCTAGCCATAAAAAAATTATTCAAGAATAGTGTCATGGAACATTCAGGTTCTCATTATAGTGGGGAACTGCTATGACCTCTTAGTGTGACAACTACTCTTGGGACATTATCACATACTATTTTACCCAGAAGAACAATCATGATGTGATAAGGAATTTATTAATATTAAAAATAATGAATATAATTTTATCATAAATTAAAAAGAAGTTATTTCTAGAGCACAAACTCTAACAGAATCCCACTAGCACTAGAGAAAACTACTAACAACCTTCAATCCACTAGCTCTCACATGATATTATTTCTTATAATGAGATCAGACTTTAGCCAAGGGGTCCTCAACATTCTCTTCCATAAACACTCTTCTCATTTAAAATTAACCCCAATGATGAAAATCCATCAAGAAGTGATACTTCCAAAGTATGTGCTTTGTCCGCTAATGTGACCTTGGCTGCTTTGTAAGATCCACTACTATATTATTATCATAATACAATGTGATCAGGTCTCTACTTCTAGGCACTACATCAAGCTCCTAGAAAAAGTTCTAAATCTAGAAGGCTTCAATAGATGAATCATAAAATGAAATATATTCAGACTGTACTGTAGAATCAGTGACAACTGACTGCTTTGAACTCTTCCAACTCATAACTCCTCCATTGAGACTGAAAACATATCCTGATTGCAACTTTAGATCATTCTGGTATGTCTGAAAACCAGCATCAGCCTACCCTATGATGAAAATATACTTGTCTCCTCTATACACCAGTAACATATCCTAAGTTCTTCTTAGATACTTAAGGATAGCCTTAACAGTTGTCCAATACTATTCTCCTAGATATGCTTTATATCTTCTTACCATTCTCAGTGCATATGAAACATCATGTATAGTACATAACAAGTCATACATGATTAATACTATATCTAAAGAGTATGATATCTTACTCATTAAATCTTTATCCTGTTGTGTTTGGAGAAAAATTTTCTTAGAAAGATGTAAACCACATGACAGTGGAACCAATCCCCACTTATAATGACTTCATTCCCATTAAACCTTTTGAAAACACATGGATAACATTCATTCTTAATGAAACCAAATTATCTTATGGCTTCATGAAATCGAATATTCCATGACCCGGATAGTTTCTTCAATCCATAAATAGACCTTTAGAACTTGTAAACCCTTTTGTCATCACCTGGTGTCACAAACCCTTCAGTTTGTGTCATATGGACATCTTCTCGAAGGTTCCTGCTAAGGAATGCAGTTTTGACATCCATTTACCAAATCTCATAGTCATGGTAAGATACTATGGAAAATATGATTCTGATGGATTTAAACATGGAAATTGGTGAAAAGGTTTCATCGTAGTCAATTCCTTGATGTTTTTTAAACCCTTTATCCAATACCCTTTCTTTATAGGTACTTAATTTACCTTTTATGTCCAGTTTCTTCTAAAATACAAATTTACATCCTATAGGATTTACATCAACTGGCGCATCGACCAAAACTGAAACATGGTTATGAAACATGGAATATATTTTATAATTCATATATTCTATCCATATTACATCTTATGATCTCTATACTACCTCATTGTAGGAGATAAGTTCATCATTGTCCAAAAATAATGAGTCACTATCTTCAGTGACAAGAAAACCATATCTCTCTGGTTCCCTTACCTCTTTTACACTCCTACACAGTACTTGAGTTTCAAGATCTACTTCTTTCATGGGGACCTATTTAACTAGTTCCTGTACCAACTCATAGGTATCTTGAGCATCAACATCATCGAAGTCAATCTTTCTCCCACTATCCTTTTTAAAGATGTGCTCTCTCTCAAGAAATATGGATTGTCTGGGAACAATCATTTTTTTTGAGGGTTGTATAGGTAGTATCCATTTTATTCCTTGGAATACACTATAAAGATACACCTCATACCCATAGGTTCTAGTTTGTTTATTGAGAAAGCCTTAAAAAATTCCTTTCATCCCCATACAGATGTATGTGACAATACATGTTTCTTTCCACTCAATAACTCAAAGGAGATTCTATTTTCTACCTTAGTTGGTACTCAGTTTAATGTGTATGACATAGTTTGTAATGCATATACCCAAAAGGATAACAAAATATTTACACGACTCATCATTGACCTTACCATATCCAATAAGGTACGGTTCCTCCTTTCACTAACACTATTCCACTATGGTGTAGAAGGTGGAGGGAGTTGATATATAATCCCAAACTCCCATAAAATGTTGATGAACTCTTGGTTAAGATATTCTCCACCTCAATACGATCGAAGCTTATTTATCTTATTGCCAAGATGATTATATACTTTATTCTTTAATTCCATGAATTTCTCAAAGGAATCAGACTTATACCTCATCAAGTAAATATATCCATATCTACTCAAGTCATCAGTAAAAGTTATGAAGTAAGAATATCCACCTCTATCATATTCTAGAAAGGGTCTACACAAATTAGTGTGTACCAATCATAGAGGCTTTGTGGCCCTTTAAACTATATATCAAATGGTGGTTTGTTCATTTTACCTTTCAAACAAGCATGAAATCTATCTAGTGGTTATATATTGGAAGAGTCTAAATAACCATCTTGACAGATCTTTTTCAGGCTCTTCTCATTTACATGAACAAGGCGGTGATGTCACAACTGGGTGTTAAATGAGTCATGTGATCTTGATTCTTTATCAATTTCCAACACATGGTTTTTTAATTTAATACATACTTGCCGTTATTTAAATGCACCATACCATAACATATGTTGTCCTTATAAAAGAAACAAATTTTATTTTTGAATTTGAAAACAAACCCATATATATCTAAACTTGATAAATTTTTTTTCTTGGTTACATTTGGTATATAATAACAGTCGTGTAAAACCAAAATCATCCTGGTCGACAAAGAAAAGTGGTAGTCACCAATGGAAAGAGAAGACATCCTTTAACCATTGGGAGCTCGCAGATCTACCTCTCATCTGAAAATTTTCTAAAATCTACTTGGTTCCTGCATTTTAATACAGATGTGAGCACCAAAAGCTTTATCTAATACCTAATGTGTAGAAATGGAAATATTACACTTGATAACAAATGCACCTTTGGATTCCCCTTGCGTAGGGGTGCAGTTCCTCTTCTAGTGACCTGAATTGCCACATGCAATGTATACTTCATCCTTTTCTTTGCCCTGCCTTTAGATATTCTTCTTATTGGTTAGATAATTCTCATGAGCTTTATACTATTTATAAATATTAGTCCCCTTTGTCTTGTAATTCCTCTTCCTATTCACTATAAGGACAACTGGTTTGTCATGCCCCATGTCCTTATCCACTTGATGAATCAGGGTCATAAGTTCTAATAATACCTTCTCATTATTTCTCATATTATAATTAACAATAAAACCAGATAAGGAATTTGTAAGTGATGATAGTATGAGAAATGAACACAACTCATCCAAGAATTTAATGCCTAAGATGTATAGATTCTCAATGTAGCTAATAAGCTTGACTACATGTGGTTAAGCTAGCAAAGACTCTCTAAGCTTAGTAGTGAAGAAAGTGTTGGAGATCTCATACCTCTTTTATATCTCATTCTCTTGATAGAGATCCCAAAGTTGAGACATCATGCTACAAGCATCCATTTCATCATGTTGCTTCAAGATCTCATTGTTTATATATGATGGTATGAGGCACTGATCATCTGTAGCATCATTCAGATGTTTCTCATAAATAGAGATCTTGTCATCACTCGCCTCATTCCCATGCAAAACTGGTAAAGATTTCTACAACACATATAATTTCCTTTCATGGAGGAGGTTGACGCGTAAATGGATCTGCCATTTCTAGGAATTCATACTACTGAGAAGGTTTTCCTTCTCGAGTATGGATCACAATGATATGTTTGATTTCATTTTTCATTTTTTTTATATAATTAAGATGAGAAAAATATTAGTACTTTATCTTGATAATATTTAATTATATAAATGATATGTTTGATTTCATTTTTCATTTTTGTTTATATAATTAATATGAGAGAAATATTAGTACTTTATCTTGATAATATTTAATTATATAAACCACAATGAAATAAATATTTATACAAATAAATAAATGAATATTTATTATTCTCCCAATATTTTAGTGATATTTAATATCCCTCACCATTGGCTTCAGAATATCCTATTGCTTGGATATTCTAGTGGAAAGGATCCATATTCCATTATCATAACCACAAAATTGGCTGGTTAAGAAACTTGAATGGTTTTAGGTAGGAATTCAAAATTCTAACTACATTAAATTTTAGCTCCTTGATCCATTGAATGGACTCCCAAAACCTGAAATCATTATTTTATATTTCCTCAAACCTTACCGCTCACTTATACCAAGTCCTACTTTAATAGTCAACCTTTCATGTAAGCCCAGATAAGTCAACCCAAAACCTAAAATTAAAATTCCCTGATAATTTAAAGCACCCAAACTTTGATGGTCAATCACTTTAAACTATTAGTTTGATTCTAATCTAAGTAATGGAAGGCTATACTGACTTAATATTTTATTGAGAGATTTTATCCTTTATGAGTAAATTGCATCGTATTATTTTTTCACATTCTTGTTAATATTAAGTGTGATATACTTAAGTGATTAACCATTTTATGATAATTTTTAAGTACAATGCATTTTATTTTAGTTCCATCTTTCATTCTTGTTAATTCATTTAATTATGTGATCACGATAATACATCCATAATGAATAACCATGAAACTGATATAAATAAAATAAATGGTATGATAATGATATTTTATAATGGTTATTTAATCTAGAAGTTGACAAACTAACCCTGACCTAGGGGATAATCACCTTGAATCTTTGAATGTTTGCGTTTACAGCTTTCCACCTGTCCACCTTTGTATCTCCTTGGATTGGTTTCGCCCTGAATACTAACTTGAATCACCCCCACTAGCTTGGGAGCTTCATCCATTACATATAATTTTAACTTACATGAAGGCGAGGGGTAAATATAGAGACCCTATCCCTTTACACATATCATTACATGATTTTAATCATAATAAAACACCATATTACAAAGAAAGGATCGTGAAGTCTAGTGTCTTGGAAGACTAGGTACAAAAAACTGAAAACATGGGACTAAATAAAAAATTTCTTTATTTAATCTTAATAAAGAGCTTCTAACATCCATTATTATCATAAATCTTCATTGGGTAAACTAGGGATAACATGAACAAAGGGATTATCTAAAATCCAAGTAAGGGAAGAAGCATAGAAATAAATCTTCAACACATGGGTTAGAAGGCATGGAATAATGATATAAAAAGAAATGAAACATGTGAAATAATAACATATAAACATGGGGTCATATATAAATGGAGTCATAATAATGTTTTAGAAATATAAAACATGAGTTAAACATGAGTCAAGGCTCATTTCACAAAGAGGAGCACAAGTCAAGGTTAACCACTAAGACAGTTGCACATGGTAGCACGAGTCAAGGCTAGCCACCAAGACCATTGCACCTATGTCTCATAAAAATAAAATTTACCCAATTAATTGAATAAATATCTGGGAATACCCATCTTAACATGTTCATGAATATGTTTTCCACATAAATAATAATACATAATCAATCATACATAAATGTAAGGGTACACACAGAAAGAAATGGGTATCATAATTATGTCATAAATCATAATGAATGGGAATATCATAAAAGTTTCCATGAAAAAAGTTAATTAGATAAATCATGGACATTCGTAATGTATAATATGAATTCATCATAATAAGTGATTCCAAATTTAAGTGATAACATGTAAAAGAGTTTTTAAGAAACTTTCAAATCAAACATTTTATTGGGTTTAATGAAAATATCAAAGATCATTTAAAACAGAAAAGGCACAATATTTTCTATAAAATCAGAAGTAAATCAAGAAGTTTTTCATAATAAAGATAGTTTTTTATAAATATAATGTTTTCTTAAAAATAGATTGTATAATGTACTTGAAATCAGGTAAGAATTCAAGAAGTTCCCTTGAAACAAGTTTGCTTATCAGGAAGTATTGAGGAAGAAATCACATAAAAGAATGTATACCGCCAAAATAAAATGATTAATGGATATTGATACATAATTTTGGACATATAAAAACAATTATAAGATGTAAATAAACATAATATAGGGTTTAATTTGGGTAAAAAGAGTGTAAGAATAACCCAAAGTAATAATGGAGGTTTGGGTAGAATCCCTTACATTAAGTTCGATGGTGTTCTCCACTTGATATTAATTACATGAATAATACAATTAGGTTAATTAATTAATAATTAAAAACCACTTTTACATGTAATTTATTTAGTACAACCTTTTTTATTGATTATGAGGTTCAATTTCATTGTTCGGGTTTGTTTGTTTCATGATCAGTTTACTTATATACATGAACAGATAATCATGTAAAATGAGGATGGTTCTCTAGAATTGGAGTTATATTTTATTATTGAAAATACAGTATGTTACATGTTTTTAAATTTCATTTAGTTACTTACAGTGAAGATGAATCATTATATAAAACTTTAGTAATAACCTTTTTGGTTAATTGGTGGGTTTTTATCACAACGAACATATTTTGTTTTATAAATCAAAACCATGTGTACAAAAAGATTACTAAACAATATATGATAAATAAAACATATATTATAGTTTGGTTGAACCATAATAATGGTTTCATGACTTTAATTGGAGATGGTAATGGAAATTTAAAACCCATCGTCCTTGAATGTGGTAAATTAACACATCTCAAATGGTTTTTTACTACTAGTATAAAAGAAGGGTAAAAGAGAGAGGATAATAACTTATTCCATTATCATAACAACATTAAATTAAATATAAGTTAGTATAGTTTTCATAACATTTGGATGAGGAAAGGTAAGGATATAAAAGAAAACAAAGTAATTTGAAAGGAAAGTAAAAGAATTGAAAAGAGGAATTTACCACTTAAATTAATCTTCCTTGAGAGCCTCTTAATGGGAGAGGATTTGGTATTTGAAGAGACAAAGGGATTTTGGACATAGGGGAGGAGGTTGGGGAGATATTTTATCAGAATTTTGGCAAGGAAAAAAACTTGAGAGGAGTGAAGATAATAGGGGAGTGTGGGTGGTTTTTATAGTGAAGGGGAGGAGGGTTTTTTGAATATATTAATCATTAGTTTTTTATTTCTCCATAAGACAATAAATAGTGATGATTACATGACCAAAAATAGTAATAATTTCATGTGAGTTCGAAAAAATGTCCATTTACCTTATCCATGACTAAATCATGATGCATAAATTAATTTATTTGGCATTTATCGTAAATTGTAATATTTTAATATTAACAAAAAATTCATGTATTTTAAACAAATCCAAAAAATTTACCCCAACCATTTTTTTGTCATTTGGAGTCAAAAAATGAACTCCATTTTATTAAAATAATTTTATAAATATGGGAAATTTCATTTTTAAATAAAATTATAATTTACTTGAAAAATACATATTTTAAAATTATAATTGATTTTATAATACTTTGAAAACTTAACTAAGGTCTCATAAAATTATCATATAATCTTCAGACATCAAAAAAATAATTTATGAATACATTTTATAAAAATGAATTTTATTTTTTAATTATTAAATTATTGATAATTTTCATATTAACATTCATAAGAGTGACATTACTATTCATAAGGGTCAGTTATTATTCACCAAAAATTAAGTTTGTCTTATCAGACTCCAAACATCTTACTGATCACAACCATGTATGTCTGATTTTCAAAATTCAAATAATAGAAGTGAAAATATTATGTTTAAATGTCACATAGTACTTAGTAGTTCATTGAGTTGTGATTTCACATGATCATATGACATAATTTTAAGAAGGGAATTTCCATTGATAAAACATTGGGTTGTTACATTCTTCCCCATTATGAAATTTATCCCTAGAAATTTCATTTTACATTATAAGAAATAAATAAGTGTGGGTACTTTTCTAAAATTTCCTCCTACAGCTTCCATGTTGCCTCTTCTTACTTATGGTTTCGCCATAGTAATTTGACCAGGTGAGTAGTCTTATTACGCAAATCATTATCTCTCCGATCCAAGATCTTCACTGTATGCTCCTCATACGAAGGATCATTCTTCAACTATACCACCTACGAAGATAGTACTTGTGAAGGATTTGTTATGTACTTTCTTAAAAGGGATACATAGAAGATATCATGAACTTTAGACATGGTAGGTGGAAGTGCCAGTCGATAGGACACAACCCTGACACGATCAATAATATTAAAGGGATGATGTACCTAGGACTTATGTTTTCTTTCCTCCCAAACCTCATGACCTTATTCCAAGGAGATATTCTGAGGAATACCATGTCTCCATCATTGAACTCAAGGTCCCAATGAAGATTGTCCGCATAACTATTCTATCATCTTTGGGCTGACCTGATGTTCCAATGAATGGTTTTCACATTCTCTACCATTTCTTTAACCATTTTAGGTCTTAGCAGCTTATTCTCACCAACTTCAACCCCACATGCTGGTGTTCTGCAACTTTTCCCATAAAGGGCGTCAAATGGGTCCATTTAGATGCTAGAGTGGAAATTTTTATTTTAGGAGAATTCTACCAGTGTGAGATGTTAGTCCCACCCTCCATTAAATTCCATAAAAAAACCTCTCAACATGTCTTCCAGTTTATAAATAGTTCGCTCATATTGGCAATCAGTTTGAGGATGATAGGCCACACTGAAGTTTAGTTCAGTGCTTAGAGCACATTGGAGACTTTTCCAGAACTTCGAGGTGAATCTTGGATCTCTATCAGATACAATAGATAGTGGTACTCCATGAAGCCTTACCACCTATTTTTTATATATCCATGAAAGATGATCTAATGAGAAGTCATCTCAAATTTTAATAAAGTGAGATGTCTTTGTAAGACGATCCACAATGACCCATATAGCATTTTTTCCTCTAAATGTACATGGATGTCTAGTGACAATGTCTGTGGTGATGTTCTCCCACTTCTATGTTGGTATGGGTAGTGGTCACATAATCCCCTTATACTTCTGTCTTTCAGCCTTTACTTATTGACATACTAGGCACTTTTATGTATACTCAGCAATATCATTCTTCATATTTTCCCACCAAGAGTTCCCTCAGAGATCTTGATAAATCTTTGTTCTCCCTAGGTGAATAGAGAAGGTTGTGCTATCTGAACCATTCAAAATATCATTCTTTATATATGGATCATATGATACTCATAATTGTGACCCAAATCTTACAACTCATTCCTCATCAATATTGAAATCATAGGATTTCCCATATCTAATGACTTCCACCCTTTTCTGAATTTGCATATCTTTTCTTTGAGTATCCTTTATTTTATCCATGACGGATCGTTGAGAAATCATTTGAGAATGGATTGATGATATTCATTCCTTAATGATTACCATGTCTATATTCTACAAATATAAGAATATTGGATCCTTTTAAATTCTCATCATTGATTAAGATGCATGATCCATTCTACGTAGAGCATCTTCCACCTTATTTTCCCTACCAGGATGGTAGTGGATTGAGAAATCATAATCCTTGATGAGATCTACCCATATTCACTAGTGAATATTAAGATCATTTTGTGTGAATATATATTTGAGACTCTTATGATCATTATATATCTCACACTTCTCCCCATAGAGATAATTCCGCCATATTTTTAATTCAATGATCACATCCACCAACTCCAGATCATGTGTAGGATAGTTTTGCTCATGGATTTTCATCTGCCTTGAGGAGTAGGCTATCAATTGATCATTTTACATAAGTACAGAACCTAATCCCTTATTTGAAGCATAACTATACAACACAAAGAGTTATCCACTCATTGGGAGTGTGAGTATTGATACAATAATGAGCCTCTTTCTCAACTCCTTAAAGCAGTCTTCACATTATTGAGTCCAGATGAACTTTATTCCCTTCTATGTTAGCTTGGAATTTGGGTTTGAAAATCATGATAAGTTCTTCACAAATAGTCGATAATACCTGAATAGACCCATAATTCTTCAGATATCCGTTAAAAATGTTGTCCTTGTCCACTCTTCAATTACCTTTTTCTTAGAAGGGTCCATAGATATCCCTTTGCTAGTGATAACATGCACCAAGAATGATACTTACTCTATCCATAAATCACATTTACTATACTTTGAATATATTTTCTACCTTAAAAAATTCTTTAGAATAGTATTCAAATACTCATGTTCCTCCTTGCTCTTGGACTATATCCGAATATCATCTATAAAGACTACCACAAATATTTCGAGGTAATCTCTAAGGACTCTATTAATTAAATCCATCAAAATTGTTGGAGGATTAGTGAGTTCTAAGGGAATCACTATGAACTCATAGTGTCCATACCTTGTTCTAAATGCGGTCTTTGGAATATCTTCCTTCCTCAAATTTAATTGGTGGTATCCCGACCAAAGGTCCACTTTAGAGAAATAACTAGCCCCACATAGCTGATTGAACAAGTCATCTATCCACGGTAGAGGATACATGTTATTTATCATGATTTTATTGAGTTAATGATAATAAATGCAGAGATGCATTGATCCATCCTTATTCTTGATGAATAGGACTAGTGTGCCCCAATGGTGAAGCACTCAGGCATATAAAACACTTCTCCAGATTCACTTGTAACTGCTTCTTTAGCTCTTTCAGCTCTACAATGGCCATTCTATAAGGTGTATTTTATATAGAAACGGATCCAGGAATAACTTAAACTGAGAAATCAACCTCTCGATCAAGAGGAAGACCATGAAACTATTTAGGGAATACATCATTGTAATCCCTCATGATGGTCATGTCTTTGAGAAGTATCTTATCCTTTGTCTCAATCATTTGAGCAAGACATTCTTTCTCATAAGGTAGTAGTATCCACAATTGAGGTAATGACTCTACATGAGATTCATATTCATCCTTACACTTTTAAATAATTTGAGGATGCTTTAGTATTTGAAGAGTGATCTCCCATTCCCGACAGTTGATGTTGGTTTTGTATAAATATATACAATCCATTCCCAAGATAACATTGAACTCCACTAAAGGATGTATGACAAGATTTTTTTGGAGGTTAAGTTCACAAAAATTTACCAAGGGGGAGTTATAAACCTTGGATGAAATAATATCCCCATTCATTATTCTCATAGATAACTTAACCTCCAAATTTTGAGCTGGTGTCTGAATAGTTCTACTAAACTTGCAAGATATTAAAGAATGTGTAGAACCAGAATCAAATAGTAAATTTAATATTCTTGAATGAATAACTAGAGTACCTATCACCACATCATTTTTTTTCTCCACTTCAGTATTAGTGATAACATAAGCCCTTACTTGTTTCCTTGGAGGTTGTTTTTTATTTCCTCCAACAACCCTTGGCTTAGAGAAAATGTTCGCATAATGCCCATGCTCCTTGTAATTGTAACACTAAACAACTAGTTGAGTGTTTATCTGAACCTTACTTTATTCTTACACATTATTGAGATTATTTATATCCCTTTGTTAGTTATTTTCTATATGTCCCACCTTTACACATTTTAATCAATTCCTTGTTCCCTTTAGACATTTCTCAGGATGCTTGTTCCCATAATTATGACACATGGGATGTTCGATTTTCTTTCCATCATGAGATATGTTTTCCGAAACACCTATATTAGACTCTATCTTACAGTTTTTTTTCACTGGGCCCACGAGGCCACTGGGAGTCTCCGATCTCCATTTCAACCTTGAGGGAACAAACAACAATTTCCCCATTACTGTCAAAGTCTCAAATTGCCAATGATTTTTGTAGAGTTGGCTTTAGTCCAATAAAAAAGTGATCCAAATTTATTTCAGTGTTCATGAATAAGTCAGAGGAATATCATGAAATCCTTGTGATGTTTACTTCATACACCCTGATGGACTCATATTCATTCTGCTTGAGTATGAGGAACTCTATTTCCATCTTGAGTTGGAGGGTTCAGGGAAAATATTTATTGATTTTTTTTCTGGAATTCCTACCAATACATGGAATCAATTTCATATTGAGACATCATATTCTTGATCAATGTCAAATACTGATCAACTTACCCATGAAAATGATAGACTTTTAGCATCAATTTCTCTTCTTCTGGGTACTAGAGGACAAAGAATATCTTTTCAATGGAGTTAATCCACTCTTCCGCAAGGAGGGGATCAAAAGATACACTAAACATGGGAGGCCTTTTCTACATAAAGGATTCAATGACAACTTGATCTTTCCTTGGTGGAGGTGGTAATTTGACGTGACTCAAGTTATTATACATAACTTGAGCCAATTGAGAAAGTATTGTCATGGAGTTTTGAGCACCCGTTCCCAATATATTTGGAATATCATTAGGGTAAACTTCACATTCCATATCACATTGATTTTTGGAACGTGTTCTTCTATTTTCAACCATTAAATAAGAAACATAATGCATAATTATAGGTCTTGAATATTTATCTATTAAGGATAAAAGAAAAATTTGAACATAAAAGGATAAACTTGTATAGGAGAAATATATCTTAACTTGTGATTACTTAGGTTTAAATCTAGGTTATCCTTGATATATTTCTTAACTTATATTCTTATGAGCTCTTTTTTTATTCCCTTAATAATTTTTTGTACCAAGATCATGAATTTTCCAAAGAAAATCCGCCAGGAGTATCAAACCAAGAGTGCAACAAGACCCGTTGTCATGTACCAGTTCCCATTGGAGTCTATCTCAAAGTGGTGTTTTCAGGTTTTACCCCTAGATAAATCTATTCCAGATCCACCTCTACCTATTTTTATCCATATAGGGATGTATATACTTGATAAAACACTTAATCTATACTTACCAAAGTTTAGGGATGTTTTCTTATACTTAGTCTCATCCTTAAGGTTCTTACTAAAGTGATCTATTCCAAATCGACAAAAATAACTAGACCATCCTCTGATACCAACTATATAGACCCTAGAATTTTACACATATCATTCCATGATTTTAATCCTAATAAAACATCATATTACAATCCAAGGATAGAGAAGTCTAGTGCCTTGGAATACTAGGTACATAAAACTGAAAACATGGGACTAAATAAAACATTTCTTAATTTAATCTTCATAAAGAGATCCTAAGTACCATTGTGCTCACACATCTTCATAGGTTAACCTAGGGATAACATGAACAAAGGGATGACCTAAAATCCTAGTAAGGGAGAAATCATAGTAATAAAACTCTAGCACATGGGTTATAAGGCATGACATAATGATATAAAAAGGAATTGAACATGTGAAATCATTAAATTTAAACATGAGGTCATATAAACATGGAGTCATAATAATGTGGAAGCACCATAAAACATGACTTAATCATGAGTCAAGGCTCATTTCACATATATGAGAACAAGTCAAGGTTAACCACCAAGACCGTTGCACATGGTAGCACAAGTCAAGGCTAGCCGCCAAGACCGTTGCACATACTGTCTCATGAGACTCAAATTTACCCAATTAAATTGAGCGCTATCTAGGAATACCCATAATAAAATTGTGATTAATATTCTTTCCAAATAAATAATTATACATAATCAATCATACATAAAAATAAGGGTACCCACAAAAAGAAATGGGTATCATAATCATGTCATAAAGCATAACGAATGGGCGTACCATAAAAGTGTCCATGAAAAAAAGGAATTAGATCAATCATGGACATTTATAATTTATAATATTAATATATAATAATAAGTTATTCCAAATTTAAGTGATAACATGTAAAAGAGTTTTTAAGAAACTTTAAAATCAAACATTTTAGTGCGGTTTAATGAAAATATCAAAGATCATATAAAATAGAAAAGGGCATGATATTTTATATAAAATCATAAGTGAACCAATAATGGTTTATGATAAAAATATTTGTTTTATAAATATAATGTTTTCATAAAAATAAATCGTATAGTGTACTTGAAATTGGGTAAGAATTCGGGAAGTTCCCTTTAAATGGGGATGCTTATCGGGAAGTATTGAGGAGGGAGTCACTTCAAAGCATGTATATCCCTAAAAGATAATGATTAATGGATATTTATAAATTAGTTTGGACATATAAATAGAAATTATAATATGTAAATAAACATAATATAGGATTTCATTTGGGTAAAAAGAGAGTAAGAATAACCCGAAGGAATAATGGAGGTTTGGGTAGAATCCCTTACCATAAGTATGATAGTGTTCTCCACCTGATATTAATGACATGAAAAATAAAATTAGGTTCATTAATAAATAATTACATAACCTATTTTACGTGTAATTTATTTATTATAACAATTTTTAGTTCATTCATATCTTTTTTTATTGGTTATGAGGTTCAATTTCATTGTTCGGGTCAGTTTGTTTCATGATCTGTTTACTTATATACATGAATGGAAAATAATATAAAATGAGGATGGTTGTATATAATTGGAGTTATATTTTATTATTTAACACACATAAGGTTACATGGTTTTAAATTTAATTTGGTTACTTTGAGTGAATATGAATCATTTTATAAAACATCAGTGATAACCTTTTGGGTTAATTGGAGGTTTTTTATCAGAATGAACATATTTTGTTTTATAAATAAAAAACATGTGTAAAAAATATTCTAGAATCATATATTAGAAAAAAAAATATATTATGTTCTGGTGCAACCATAATATTGGTTTCATGACCATAATTGAAGATGTTAATGGAAATTGAAAACCCATCGTCCTTGAATGTGGTAAATTAACACATCTCAGATAGTGTTTTTACTAATAGTATAAAATAAGGGTAAAGGAGAAAAGATAATAAATTATTCTATTATAATAACAAAATTAAATTACATATAATTTAATATATTTTTCATAACATTTGGATAAGGATAGGTAAGGATAGAAAATAAAATAATGGAACTTGAAAGGAATGTAAAATAATTGAAAAGAGGAATTTACTTATTAAATTAATCTTCCTTGAGAGCCTCTTAAGGGGTGAGGATATGGTCTATGAAGAGACCAAGGGATGATGGATGTTGGGTATTATCTTTGGGAGATATTTGAGTATAATTTAAGCAAACCACAAGGCTTTATATGAGTAAAGAGAAGAGGTGAGTGTGGGTTGTTTTTATAGTGGAGGGGAGGAGAGTTTTCTTCATATTTTAATCATTCATTTATTATATGTTCATAAGACAAGAAATATTGATTCTTAAATGAAAAAATAGTAATAGGTGCATGTGAGTTCTAAACAATGGCCATTTACATCATCCGTGACACAATCATGATGTGAAAATTAATTTATTTGGCATTTATGGTAAATTATAATATTTTACTATTCACAAAAATCATGTATTTTAGAAAAATCCTAAAAATTCACCGCAATTTTTTTTAATGTTTAGAATAAAAAAATAAAATCCATTTTATTAATTTTTTTTTTCTAAATATGGTAAATTAATTTTTAAATAAAATCAACATTTACTTGAAAAATACATATTTTAAAATTATAACTAATTTTATAATACTTTGAAAAATTAACTAAGGTATCATTAAATTATCCTATAATTGTAAGACATCAAAATAATAATTTAAGAATAAATTTTATGAAAATTAATTTTATTTTTTAATTACTAAATTATTCATAAATTTTTAATTAAATATTTCTGACTTATAAAAATACCAACACTATCAGATTGTCACTTATAAGATGGATAAATTTTATTTATACATTCATTGGTAAGGTTAATATTTATTTTTATGATTTAATATTCATAAGTTTAATATTAATATTCATAAGGGTGACATTACTATTCATAAGGGTCAGTTACTATTCACCAAAAATTATGTTTATCTTATCGAACTCCAAACATCTTACTGATCGCAACTGTGTAGGTCCGATTTTAGAAATTCAAATCACATAAGTGAAAATATTATCTTTAAAGGTTACATAAGACTTAGTAGTTCATTGAGTGGTGATTTCATATGATTATATGACATAATTATAATAAGGGAATTTCCATTGATAAAACATTAGGTCGTTACAGTAAAATGGCGTTTACATAAAAGAAACCATGGGAACAAAGGACCTACATATTAATGAGGAGAGGGAATACATGATAATAATTTTAATTTAACAAATAAATTAAAAGGAAACTGCTCAAATATAAAGATATGGTCTATCTCTTGATCATCTAAAAACATTCATTGAATTACGCATTTAATAAAACAATCATTCAATTATTTAATCATTATTATTTAGATAAATCACACTCGAATCTATTAATTATTATCTTTAATTAATCAATACTTTTATCTTAATAATTTTTTTTAAATTTTCTTGAGATTATCATCCATTATGATTTTAAACAAATTAATAAATTCATTTAATATTAATTGTGTACATAACTTGTACCTTGGAGGAAACCTGGTGAATACCCATCCAAAACTACCCAACGCGTATTCTACTTTTACACACTTTATTCTCTGTGACATATAGCATGCACACAAAATCATAATTCTAATTCAACACATACATGATGTCCAGATCTTTCAACATTATGCAGATGTTAATGAAACATATATATATATATATATATATATATATATATATCAAACACCTATCACATGTTGTGTCCTAGATTTACGCTCATACAAAGGTACCTGTCTCAAGGGTTACATAATATAATAATAAATTTTAAATCAGCATAATATGGGAAAAGTACAGGACTTGTAGATCTCACTACACGACATGTACCATCCTCACCATCAATCTGAAGCACACGCCTGGGGAAATTACCTGTGAGGTGTACTTCATAAATCTTTGGAGTACATGTCATGTCCAGTGGGACACACACCACGAAGACTCTTCATTACACGGTCACCAGCCGAGAAAGCCATGTATGGGATGAATGACTTGACCTTGACCCAAAGGGACTACACACTGTGCCCAGTGGTCCACACAACATGTATTCTAGTTGACAGTGAGCTAGTCTGTCATGGTTAAGACACAAAGTAATAATTAACTACACCATGTGTCATTAATGCACATAGATTGAGTAATTTCAAAATTACTATCGGTGCATTAAAAACAACTACACAATGTGTAATCCGCATTATATAGTTTGTGTGGCAGATTACACTAGGTGTAATTCCAAATACACAACGTGTACTTTCATATTACCTGGTTAGAATTATCAGCACCTCCTAATGAGATCCTTGATGTAAATTGAATCTAATAATTATTATTTTTTGTTTGATTAGTGAGAAACAAAAGAGGATGAACAGATCTCAAAATTCATATTACAAGAATGATTAAACATGAATTGATAAAAAAATTATTAAAGTGTAAATCATCAAAAAATTATTTAAATAATTATAAACAAAAATATAACCCCTATGATACCACTTGTATGTTCTGGGAGCAACAGAAGCATGTTCAGGCTAATACCCAACTTTAAATTTTACCACGATCAACGATTATTCCAGGATCAATACAATGATAAATGCCAATATCCATGGAATAAGATCAATGATTTAGATAAATAATAAAGAGTCCCAAAATCAAGAGAGAAGATCAAAATATATTTTTTATAATTAATTTAATTATTTTAAAGAAATTCCTCCACGGTTTTCTTTCTTAGATGATGCGTCTGACCATAGTTCTATGATGAGCCTTTCATTAATTTGTAGAGATCAAGAGTAGATCTCCTCTAATAGTAATCAACACATGTTCTATGAATCTTTGGATGTTGTCGGAGGAGTCTTCGGGTGCTAGCACAGATGGTCCTTGTGCTCGTGTCGTCCTCCCTCAATCGCCTTGAGAGCCACTTCAAAACCATTATATGATCCGGTGGAGGATGGCCACACTCGTTCTTGAGATCATTCTTAGAGAAAAAAGGTCTCTCAAGGATTTAGATATTTTCTCCAAAATGTTGTGCACAAAAAAATTATCTACCTAGCCTATGGGTTTCCCCTAGGCCAATAAGAGAATAATATGCAACTGATAATTTAATTCACTGGGTAATGATTAATAATTAGTAGAAGTTTTATTAATTATTTTATTATTCCAAGTGAAATCTCCATATCAAATAATAACATCAATACCATTATTTCCATGACATGTTATTAGCTTATAAGTTACAATTTAATATTATGTTAATAAAAAAATATTTAATATTATTTTCCCATTGGACCCTTCAACTCGGTCTTCCCATCCTCTAAAATATTTATCAGACATTGAATAAGGACTATTTATTTATTAAATAAATAAATAAATATAATTGTTTTATTAACCGATAAATAAATAAAATTCAATTAGGCATAACTGAATAATTATTAAACCACAACTAAGAATAATATTTACTCAACTTGTTAAATAATTAATTATTTAAATGTGATTCTGGATACACTAAGTGTGTGACCCTATAGGTTGCTTTCTCAGTGGCATTAGGTGAGCGCGCCTAAAGTCCAAGGTTAGCATGTAGCAACACGCCAAGGCACCCATAAAGAAAGATGTTAATTCCGCAATGACATGTCACCTCATACGAATTCTTACCATTTAATATAATCTTTTTATCACAATATCTTCAATCAAGAAGGTTTCATTCTAGTGTCATCAACCTATATGCTTGATAACTTGTTCTTTGACTTTTCAGAAATAGAACTTAACAAGTGAACATCATTTCCATGGATTTATTTAGGCTATATCATTTCCATAAAAGTCCAGAGATATTTACTTCCATTAATGAATAGAAGGGATAAATCCTTTCTCACATTATTCATTAATGTAATATTAATCGTGACGCACCCAATGTATCCTACCTCGCCATGAGCATATTTCATCATGGGTTTCACCAATACATCAATGTGCATGACTCATAATATCCATTAATAATAATCTTAAAGTCTAAGTACCATTACACCCATCCACAAATAATAAAATATAATGACACTTATAATGTAGATTTCCTACCGTCGGGTCTGTTTCTCATAATATCCTATTAAATACTACCAGGGGCATACACCATGAGAAGGTGCCTCAAAGTCCTATAAGTATACACCCTTGATAGCCTATATCATGTGTGTCCATTAAAATAATATCATCTAACCATAGAACATTTATTCAAGAATAGTTTCACAGCACTTTTGGGTTCTCATCATAGAGGAGAACTTCTATGACCTCTTTGTGCGACAACTACTCTTGGGAAATTATCACATGCTATGTCATGTAGAAGAGAAATCATGATTTGATAGGTAATTTATTAATATTCAAAACCATGAATATAAGTTTATCATAAAGTAAAAATTAGTTTGTTCTAGGGCACCAACTCCAACACATTCTTCCTGAGTATATATCCCATTTCATTCCTTTATCCATAACTATAGTTCACAAACCCCTATCCACTATAGGGTTGTGTGAGAACAGGTTTAGTAACTAACTTTATTTTGTTTTCCATGAAATTTTCCTCACATTATTGTGTCCATAGGAACTTGGTTCTATTATGGGTTAACTTTATTAGAGGATTAAATATCCATAAGAAATTATTCAAAATGTATTTATAAAATCCATCTAACCTAAGAAAACAACAGATATAAATTACCATGGTTGGAATGGGCTATTAGTCAACAACATTTGTATTTGAAGGAGCTACTAATATGCACTTTCTTGAAATTATATGTTTCAATAATTGAATCTTCTATATCCAAAATTCACACTTGGTATTTTTTTCATACAACTTATCCTTTCTTCGGGTATTCAATAAAATATTCAAATGATCATAATTTTTTTCCTTCATATTTGAACATATAAGAATATCATATATAAATACTAGAAACAAATGCTCAATGTAACATCTTGACTAACTGACTATCCAACCAGTAGCCTGGCTAGTTGCTGCATGTCATCAAGTGCGCCTCCCCATATGCTAGAGGCTGCCAACTAGAAGTGAGGGTCTAACGATGGTATGGTGGGGAGACTATACCCTCATGATCAGAGTACCACAACATTATAAGAGATAAATTAAGAATCAAACATAATTAGAATAAGGATAAATAACAAACAAAGTAGTATAAATAAAATATAGGGCAATGAAATATAATATAATAACTAAAAAAATAGAATGACTATTGCTAATATAAAATAACTTATGAATGTTCAGATGATTATAAAATAAAATTAGGTAAGTACTGCACAGTACATTAAAGAATAAAAGTGTCTATTAATCCCTAAAGGTTAATTCTATGATAATCCTAAGCTCTGGCCTATTCGTGTGCTCCTAACTCCAAGGTACAAAAAAAAAAGAACAAGAAAAAAACCGAAGGACCAACGAACATGAGATCTGCTTGGGTACCCAGTGTAATGAAAGCCTGAGCAGGGTGTTATATATACTTAGTAGGCCACCAAATATTGTTTATAGATCAATCCAGTCTATGAAACAAATAAATATAAGTGTTTTGATGTAATTAAATTAAAGTTAATAAATAAATAAGACAAGATAGTTTGAGTTCCACCTGGAAACCTGAATTCCACTACTTTGCATAATATTGATGAATCTAAACCAGCGAACCTTCAATGTAGTGATAAGGTGTTTTAATGTGCCATAACAAAGAAAAATAAAGTGTGTACAGAACCCAATATTGTGATTTGGATTGGTAGATACATCCCCAAGATATTAGTCAAGAATTGACATAATTTAATATCAAGGCATCACACATAAACCAAGCAAGGAAACCATAAAATACACTATTGAATCCTAAGCTCCTATAAGGTGATCCATAAAGAAATCCCAAGGGACACTATAGGAGATCCCAAAATACCCCTTATCATAAATCCCATCCAAGGTGACCCATAAAAGGCATCCCTCATATCACTCTCGACATGGTGTAAGAAAGAACCACAAAGCTCATCTCAGGTATCTCACATAGGGGACTGAGTAGCACTCAAGGCATGGTATAACCATATTTCCAACAAGCCCATCCACAGTGCCTCCCCTAGGGAACTAATGTCACTCATGGGTATAAATAAATTTATTTGAGATCCCATTCATGTCAAGAAAAGGGTCACTCCAAGCGCATCCAACTATTCCAATACCAATAACTATAAGCCCATCCATGGAATCTTTAAGTCAGGACTTGTGGTTTCTCCCATCTCGTAAGAAGTAAAATCCAAGAAATAAAGATCACATGTCATCGAACCTAGAAAACCATGTATAAAATTTTAAATAATATAGCCAAAACATTTATTTGAATACAAAAAACTATGGCGTAAGGTTATAAGAACAAATAATAGGCATAAGAGAATAAGAAATATGCATAAATCATAATGAATATTATATAAGAAATAAAGAATAAATCATATAAAATATAGTATAAGGCATAATTATAAGGAAAAAGAACTACTCATGACCATTAAATTATTATTTTAATTCTTACTTGAAATGAATTTATCATAAGGGAAACATACACCTCATGGTAGTTTAACAATTAAAGTATAAAGGGGAATAAGCATAAAGAAATAATCAATAAGGAATGTGGCATAAGTCATGAAGCATAAATCTCAAAGGCATACTCATGGAAATTACATTCTTATATTCATTTAACATTCCATTATATTTATCACAAGGTAAACACACACACCTAATGTGGTTCATAAAATTAAGGTAGATGGATTTTTAAATCATGAGGTAGGGCTCACCCATGGGGCGGTTCAAGACCTAAAATTATAAAAATGGGTGGGTTTTTTGCTAGCTAGGACAATTCCAAGAATAAAAAACTAATTAATTTAATTAATTATTTTTTCTAGAGTTGTCATCGAAGAATTTGAACACATGGAATAATGATTCACCATATATAAAATGAAGAAACTTTGAGAAAGAATCTAGACAACCTACAATATACTATGAAAGATCCACACATCCAATATTGAAGCTTTATTTGGTCTGGTTCGAGAGAAATCAATGAAATGAACATTCTCCATAGAAATAAGATGAATTAACTCCCACAAAGATAGAATTTATAATGAAAAGGGGAAAAAAATAATAATAAATATGACTCCTAGAATCACCAAGGGATATCCAACAAAATTGACGACACTCAAATCAGAGGCCATATGAGGGATATACTGCACACAAGTGATAAGAGAAGGAAAAGAGAAAGAAATAAATAAAACATTAGGTGAAAAATAATAATTTCCAACACCATTAATTTGGTGAATGGTTTGGATGCATAGTTGGCCAAACCTCATACCAACAATGTTCATTTCAATACTTAATGAGGGAGGGTCGCATGGTTCATGCACATAGTTTGAGAACCATGATAAAACCATGCGTTTCCCCTATATCAAGGACCTGTAGTAAACTGCATGGTCATGTGGACTAGTGCACACAATTTGAAAAAACCATGTCACACCATCATCCGTATTGATTAGGCCACACAGTTTCGTCTAGTAGACTGCACAGTTTTAGAAAATAGTGCGCACTGACAAGTTCTTCCTGATTTTGAGTTTTTGGAGCCCAGTGCTCCCAAAACATGACAATACACTCGAGAAACTCCTAAAAACATTATTCAAGACTAAAAACACATTTTAGTGTTATAAACCACAAATTTACACTAAAAAGCACATTTTAAGGAACAACCCATCCACCAAGAAATAAAATTCAAATTCCCTTGAAATATTCTCTGGGAAAAAACCATAGGATGCTGAAATCTCTCCACCTTAGTATTTTTCATCCTAAAGAATCCTTGGGGAAATAATGAAAGAAGCACCCGACCTACTCAGGTCACGAGGTTTCATCAAAATGGATATGTTATATCTCTAAAATCCCAACGCACCTCCATGCATCACTTGAGTACATGATACATGAGCAATTAAACAAGATCTGACACTCTTTTTCTAAAATAAACACTGATACTATGTTTAGTCTAGCCTGCCTAACATGAGACATGATCGCATCATAATCTATTCAAACACTTAGCCTATGGTACTTCCCACTATAGGTTTAATCATTTCATGTCCAACTCTATATCAAGGTATCTCTACCATTAGAATTGTCTTTGAAATCATGCACGTATTGTTCCAACGACACTCATGACATGATTCGTGACCTGATCGATGTGTCAATTCCAATTTAGACTCATTTAACCTTGTTGAGCAAACCTTTCCATAAAAAACCTAGGCATAAACCTACAACATACCCTACATTACTTGATGGAATTTCTAAAATGGTTCCTTATTGACCATATTGAATAGAATTAGAGGATAACTAGTCGATCCACTAACAACTAAATATTCTCAAAATAACCAACTTAGATGGATGATGTAGCAGAACCCAAAACATAATACATTCCTTCATGGGACATTTCATTTTCTTTGATCATGAAAATTGAATCCCATAAATGGATTCGAGTGAAACCCCAATTCAAAAACGTTTACTTCAACTACCATTCCCAGCACAAACTTGGGAGAAAAACCAATAAAACACACAAGGATATTCCACGAGTTCTAAAAATTCATTTTGAGACAAAATAAAGTTTAGGGTAACCTCAAAATCATCAAATGGAATTTAAGGAGATCATCTATTAATGTTTACATGCTGGTTTTTATAAGTGAGATGTCAATACATAGCCAAAAAATCCACTCATCAAGTGCACTGACAGACCCCAAGAGGTATCCACATGGTGATCATGTCATGGAAATAACTTGTGTCCATGAGTCTAACTAAGGAATTCTTATATGTCAATGCGGGTATCACCCAAGATTAACCATGCCTCAATAACAACCATGTATTCAGTGAATAACTCTAATATATTTCACTCACCAAACCCAACAATATTAAAATTTAGTGCAGAGTACAACTGACACTCTCATAGATTACTTAGATGATGTCAATATAGGAGATGATTGTATAAATACAAGAGTACACAAATAAGATTACAAGAATTACTGAGAGGACTTTAGGGATTCTCTCTACATTAAAATGAGTGCTCAGTACTACTCTATACCCACCATATCAAACTATTGGGAGAAGAGAAGTTGAAATATTATCGATCAACATCCCTTCAAGGAGATTGATTGTACCGGTAAAAACATCACCATAAACCAATAATAATGCATTAACCACATGATTAAATCCATGATCACTTGTATACAACCATCGTGGCCCATCCCCAACCAATGGTATCTTCAATGGTTGTGCATACATCCAACTGTTACATCGTCATACCCTCTTGAAATAACAAAGTTAAATTGAGAGATTATCTTCCAAAGGTGAATTTTAAGAAATTATGACCATTTATAAATGATATTTTTATTGTTTCACTCCCTCTACTTAGTGGGAAATCTATGAAAATTTTTACAAGATGATTCCCAACATTGGAGTGTACTAGTAATCACTTACTAAGAAAGTGATCTCATCATATGAAACATGATATGTCGATCACTGACCAAGGGTCATAGTGATAGATAACATTCTTTAAAAGAGTTAGACGAAAAGGAGGGATATAATAGCCACATACATGTATGTTTGACTAGATTTTACCTAGATGTATGAGTGACACTTCTCTAGAGTTACATCCAACCATACACTAACATTAGGTGTAAAATCAAATACCAACATGAACAATGTTTCCACACACCAAACCCCCTTTATTACTTCATTATGAGTATTGGTATGAGTATAACTTCCATTAATACCCAGGTTTCTCCATCAGAAGATGACCAGTGAATATCACATACCAAATCAAGTATTTAAAGATCACCCCTAAACTTAAATAGTTTACTGAATGATTTAGAAACTTGAAAGGTACCTCATGCATCAACGTATACTATACCAAGATTACATGAGAAGAGTGGAAGATACTAGATACTATCCATTTACTTGTCACCACTATGCATTAAAGTATATAATTTCCCATAAAAGAGTGATCCCAAATTCACACTATCCCATTTAACTCCAAAACAAGGGTCACACAATCTATTAGGTGGATGACCATTCCACAAGAATATCAATATGGATAAAAATGTTTTTTATATGATTGTAATTCCCATCAAAACAGTCAAAACACCACGAGAACACCCATCAAGACATGGGGTCATTTTTTAAAAACTAAGAGTCCTATGAGAGATAAACGACACCTCACATCAGGAACTACTCAATAGAAAATAGAATGGGATTTAATGATCTAAGGACTGCACCTTCAATGGACCAATCCCTTACCAAAGAATAAAACATTGACCCAAAATGAGGCAATGTTTACAAAATTTCAATAGGATTAAGGGCCTACTATTTTTATTCAGTTATAGGAGAAGAGGCCTATGAAAAATACTCATGTCTTTGTTTCAAGAAGACACCCAGGATAGATTGAAACTACCCTTACATGAAGGCTAAATATAAGAACTCCTAGACCGATTTCATTTTAAGTCATTTTCTTAATTCATATTTTTTTACTTAATAATTTAAGGGCCTAAATTAACATCAAGTACCGATTAAGAAAAACATTTTTACAAGGTACTTTATTTAAAAAAGGGCACTAGGCATAAGAAAAGTTTTATGAATCTTCCTTTTGGAACATTACTTATCTTACTAACATCCCATCATAATTAGGCTATTAATTAATTAAGCCCAATTTAAAAATTCATTTATTTATTTGTAATCTTTCAAAATTGGGTTTAGTGAAAAGAAATTCCAATTCCAATCTATAGAGGAAAACACCATTTTCAATGAAATTGTAATTTTAACAAACTAATGCCTCCTATACATACAAAAAAAGTAAAATAATGGTATTTTAGTAATTAAAGAGGGACTGGTCATGTAATATGCCACCATATGTCTATATATGAATCTATATAGGAAACTATAAACACCTTAAATTGAAGGTTCAAACACAACGAAAGCATGTGATGGGTCATTCCCAACTTTTCTTTTTGAAAAAATCGATGATCAATCTACAATCTACATGAAAATAAATGCTGTGATCAATAGAATTGAATAAAAGAAGATAGAAATTAGATAAAACACCAAAACTAGATATAGGATCATCACATATTATTTACAATTATTTTAATTAATTTAGTAATTACATTGTGAGAATTATTTCTTCATTGGCGGATCTGAAAATAGATCTATGTTGCACTATCATTGTGTTGTATGAATCAATAAAATATTCCCTCTAGAGGTGATCCACACATGTTCCAAAAATTTATGAATGTTGCTGTAGGAATATCTAGGTGCTAGTATGGCAGATCTTATCTCTCGAGTCATCTGCCTTTGATCGCAATGAGAATCGCTTCCAAAGCATTTTCCTTGATCTCTCTTGACTTGAGAGTGGGAGGTGGAGGATGGCCAATCTCATATTATGGGAGCCTTCTTGGAGAAGGGAGCTCTATAGGGCTTGGGAGGATTATTTAGATACTTCATGCACAAAAAATAAATGAATTGGATCTCAAAGAAAATAATATAATTGGGTTTATATATCACTAGGTTAAGAAATAAATAGTTGCACAAGTTCCCTTTATTATTTATTTAATTCAAGTAAAAACCCATGTAAAATAATAATAATAATAATAATATTTCTCGACATGCACTTAACTTTTTGATTAAATTAAATATTATTTAATAAAATAATATTCAATATTTTTAATTCTTCACTAGATCATTAAACTCAGTTTGCCGTTCCTCTACAATAGTTATCAGGCCTTAAATAATGGATATTTATTTATTAAATAAATAACACTGCATTATTCTCCACTAAATAAATACATATTATATTCAATAAATAAAAAATAAATATTTAATAAATATTCTACTCACATTATATTATATTGAATAACTGGTGAAAAAATATACGTGGTAAAGAAAAATAAGAATAATTATTAAAAAATTGTGAGAATAATATTTATTCAATTTTTTAAAAAATAAATAATAATAATATTATTTAATTGAGATTATGGATACACTTAGAGTGAGACCCTATAGGCCTCTTTCTCTGTGGCATTAGGTGAAACAACTTAAAAACCTAGGTTAACATATGGAAACACACAAAGGTACATATAGAGAAACAAGTTAATGTCTCAAGGAGATAATACCTTATATAGACACTTATTATGTAATTAATCCCGTTATCATGATATCTATAATCAAGATGGCTGCATGTTGGTTCCATCAACCTATGTGCTCTATGTCTCTTTCATTGCATTACCAGAAATTAAAATTAACTATAGAACACCATGGACATGGATTTATTTAGTATATATCATTTTCATAAAAGGGATAGATATATCAACATCTGTTTAAGAACATATGGAAAAAATCCTCTCTCTCATTATTAATTAATGAAATATTACTCGCGATACACCCAACATATCCTAATTCACTATGAATATATGTTGTCATGGTTTTCATCAATATATCAATGTAAATAACTCATAATAATCATTCATAATAATATCAATGCTTAAGGATCAATACAAACATCTGTAGATACGAACATCTAATAACACATATAAATATGAATTCACTACTAATGGGTCTCATTCTCTTAATATCATACACTAGATATTACCAAGGGAATATACCATGAGAAGGTGCCTCAATGCCCTATGAGTCTCCACCCATGATAGGCTATATCATTTGTGTCCCCCAAATGATATCATCCAACTGTAGCACATATTTTAAGAATAGTGTCATAGCACCTTTGGGTTCTCATCATAGTGGGGACCTGCTATGACCTTTTAGTGAGACAAATACTCTTAGGACATTATCACATACTATGTTACATAGAATAAAAATCCTAATGTGATAAAAATTTTATTAATATTCAAAACTATGAATACCAGTTATCATAAAGAACATAGAATTTGGTTCTTAGGCACCAAATCCAATAGAATCCCACTTTCACTAGATCCAACTACTAACAACCTTCCATCTACTATCTCTCGCATGATAATCATAATGCTATTGATATATGAATATAGTCAAGGGGTATTCCATGTTATCTTTCATGGGTAATCTTCTTACTTCAACATCACCCCTTTGATAAAAATCCCCTAAGAGGTGATACTTTCGGAGTATATGCGTTGTTTGTTGGTGTGACCATGACTCTTTTGTAAGATCCACTACTGTACTATTATAATAATAAAATGTGATAGGTTATTTACTACTAGATACCACATCAAAATTATAGACAAATTCTTGTATTCAAATGGATTACTCGACTACATCAGAACCCACTATATACCACGATTCCGCTACAGAATTTGTTCAAATTGGATACTTTGAACTCTTCCACCTCACAACTCCTCCGTTGAGGTAGAAAACATATCCTGATGATGACTTCAGATCATTATGATCTATCTAAAAACTAGTATAAGTATAACCCCTGATTACCAACTACTCATCTCCTCCATAAAAAAGGAACATATCCATAGTTCTTCTAATATACTTAAAAATAGCCTTAATAATAGACCAATGTTGTTCACTTGAATCATATTGATATATTCCTACCATGATCAATGCACAAGAAACATCATGTCTAGTATATAATATGAAATACATGATTGATTATATAGCTCAAGAATATGGGATCACACTCATTATCTCTTTCTCCTATTATGTTTGGGGACCCATTTTCTTAAAAGTATGTTAACCACATGACACTTGAATCAATCATCACTTGGATTATTCCATACTAAATCACTCTAGTATTTGGTCAAAATATGAAATTTAACTTAGCACAAGAATCCTCTTGGATCTGTCATAAATGATATTGATCCCTAGAATATATTATATATCACCTATGTCCTTATTAAAAAACACTTATTTAACTAGTCCTTAAAAAATGTAAGACTATTATGTCATTTCTAATAAGTAATATGTCACCAACATAGACTAATAGAATAATAATTTCGTTTCTAGTAAAACTCTAGTAAACACATGGCTTGCATTCATTTTTAATGAAGCCATTTTTTTTATATCTTCATTGAATTGAATGTTCCATGACCTGGATGTTTGATTCAATCCATAAATAAATTTATACAACTTGAAAATCATTTTGGAATAATTGGGAGTCATAAAACCTACTTTTTATGTCATATATACATCTTCCTAAAGTTTCCCATTAAAGAATGCAGTTTTGACATCCATCTTCCAAATCACATAGTCATGGAAAGATGCTGTAACAAGTAGAATTTTGATGGATTTAAACATGGAAACTAGTGATAAGTTTCATGATATTAAATTCCTTGTCTCAGTTTAAACCCTTTATCCACTATTCTGGCTTCAAAGGTATTTATTTTATCTTATATGTCATGTTTTCTCTTCAATACCAATTTTCTCCCAATGGAATTTACATCAATCTATTCATCAATTAGAACCCAAACATGGTTTTTATACATGTAATTCATTTCAAAATTCATGGCTTATTTCCATCTTGCATCTTCTAAGATCTCTACTACCACTTTGTAGGGGAGAGGTTCATCATTGTTAGCCAATAATGAGTCACCATCTTCAGTGATTAGAAAACCATATATCTCTAGTTCTATTACCTCTCTTGTGCTCCTATATAGTACTTGTGTTTCAAGAACTAGTTCTTCTATGGGGAACTATGGAATCTGTTCCACTACCAATTCTTGTGTTTCTTGTGCATTAACTTCATAAAAGTCAATATTTCTCCCACAATCTTTTTTTAGGATGTTCTCCCTCTCAAGAAAGATATATTTTCTATAAAAAATAACTTTTCTTTACTAGGGGTTTTATAGGTAGTACCCCTTTGTTTCCTTGGGAAAACCTATACAGATACACTTTGTTCCCCAGGGTGCTAGTTTTTTACATGAGAAGGCCTTAACAAACAACTCGCATCCCCATACATGTGTATGTGACAACACAAGTTTCTTTACACCCCATAACTCCGAGAGAATTACATTCTCCACTTTAGTTTTTTACTCGGATTAATTTGTATACCATAATTTTTAATGCATATCCTCAAGAGGAAAATGAAAGATCTACATGACTCACCTTTGAATTTACCATGTATAACATGGTTTGGTTCCTCATTTCACTAAAACCATTTCCCTATGGTGTGTAAGGTAAAGTGATTTGAGATAAGATCCCAAAATCTCATAGAAATTTGATAAACTATTGGTTAATATATTCACCACCCCAATCCAATCAAATATTCTTTATCTTTTTTCCAAGATGATTCTCTACTTCATTCTTGAATTCTCTAAATTTCTCAAAGAAATAATAATTATACCTCATCAAGTATATATATACATATCTACTCAAGTCATCAGTAATAGTTATCAAGTAAGAATATCCACCTATAGATTCTACCAGAAATGGTCCACACACATTAGTGCATACCAATCCTAGAGGCTCTATGTCCCTTTCTACCTATCAACCGAATGATGGTTTGTTCATTTTTCCTTGTAAAAATTCATGTCATATTTCAAGTGGATTTATCTCAGATGAGTCTAAATAATCTTCTTGATATATTTTTGTCAAATTATTCTCGTTTACGTGACCAAGATAGCGATTCCATAGTTAGGTGTTATATGGGTCATGTGAACATGATTCCTTATCAATTTCCAATACATGGTTTTCATAATTTTATACATAAAGATAGTTATTTAAATGTTCCATACCATAACATATGTTTTCCTTATAAAAGAAACAAATTTTATTTCAAAACATTAAAATACACTATTCTATATCTAGTCATGATTCATAAATTATGTTCTTGGTAACCGTTAGTACATATTAACGATATTTTAAAACCAAAATCATTCCTATTGGAAATGAAAGGTGGTAGTCACCAATGGCTAGGGCATGAAGCCTTGCCCCATCAGAAGATCTCAGATCCACCTATCCTCTATAAATATTTCTAAATAAACCTGATTTCTATATTTAGAAATATATTTGAGCACTAGAAGATGTATCTAATACCAAATGTTTAGAAATTGAAATATTACACTCGATAGCGAACACACCTTTAGATTCTCTTTGATTCTGGGTAAGATTCCTCTTCCAGTTGCTAGTCTTTCCACATGAAAAAAATATTGCCACATTTTCTATGCCCTGTATCTAGATCTTCTTCTTATTGGAAGGATGGTTCTCAAGGTATTTAAAGTTTTTATGATTCATGGGACACTTTTACTTGTTCTTATTTTTAATTTTTACCATAAGGATCAGAGGGTTTATCATGGGCCATGCCCTTATCCACTTTGTGAATGAAAGTAAGAAGTTCAGAAAGAATCTTCTCATTATTTATCATTTTATAATTAACAATAACATTATTGAAGGTCTTGGGATGTGATAAATGTATGAAATCTATTTTCAAATCATCTGGTAATTTAATCCCTAATATGTTTAAGTGTCCAATGTAGCCAATAAGTTTGACTACATGAGGCCCAGCTGGTAAAGAATATCAAATATTAGTTGTAAACAAAGTATTAGAGATATCGTGCCTATCTTGTCTCATATTATCTTGATAGAGACCCTATGTCACAACCCCCTCCCACCAAAGATTCCCCTCCTGAGCTGGTAATGGAGAAAGGGAGATAATGACCCCCGAGTCCCGCCTCTAGTGGGCCCCAGGGTGGCGACTAGCACCAAGGGTATGAGTTTTTCACAAATATGGGAGGCATTACCCTTTTTATTTTTTTAAAGATCAGGAAACAGAACAAGTCAACCCCCAAAATTAAAAAGAGAAAGTGTATAGAAATAAACCCAAACCAATCCCACATGCATGTTTAAACAATTTTATAACAAGGTGCAAGTAAAAGAAAGATCAAAGTACAATACCAAAAGAAAACAAGAGTACAACAACTGAAACAACTCCAACTGTCTGACTAGTAGGGTGCCACACGGCCCTGGTAGTCCTACTGGAAACCTGAAAGTAAACGTAGGGTGAGCATACAAGTATACTCAGTAGGGAAACCTAAAGATATCGTGCACAAGTGGGGATACATCCTAAAGTCATGTGAGAACAATAGAAGAAACCTAACAAGGAATTCTATCCACCCAACCTCACTAGCCACACTCACCAAAAACACAATCAAAATAGGTAGTAGTATATAAGAAAAAAGAGTATTGGGTACCCCGCACCATTTCCCTTTAGTTAGCTACTCTTCCTAACAGCGAACGTCCTGACGCTGCCACACACTCCCTGTCCGCACACACCTTGGCCTCACAAACCACAGATCCTGCCCGCACACACCTGGGCCTCAAAACCACATATCCCTCCCACACACACCTGGGCCTCACAACCACGTATCTCGCCCGCACACACCTGGGCCTCACAACCACATATCCCTCCCGCACACACCTGGGCCTCACCCCGAAGATTCTTGGGAAATAGTAGAACCTGCCCGAAGATTCTTGGGCTAAAACCACCCCAATCGAAACCTACCCGAAGAGTCTTAGGTTTAAGGTCTCCTCAAGCCATAACAGCCTAGGGGAGAAGGAGCAGGAATGAGCTAGTAACCAAGGGAAAAACACCCTCTCCCATGAAATGGGAGTGTTCGGCACTAAGTGATCAACATGGTTGGGGTACGTTAAAACAAAAAAGATACAGATATATATATATATATATATAGATATATATATATATATATATATATGTGTGTATGTATACCAAACACACATACCAACCTATGGTTTCTAAAACAGAGAAATTGAGTGCGTGCCTCGACACTGCTACTACGAATCATGCATACAACAAACAACCCCAACCCCATTTAGGGTTTCACATTTTAGCAGAAATAGTTTATTTAGTTCCTTAACTACTGGGCAACTATCCACAACCAAACACATCAATCATTCGTAAAACATATCCCTGCCATCCACAAATCAAGTTAGGAAAACACATGCAACACAACCAAGTCCATCTTATCAACCAAACAACCCATTTATTATTAATCCCGTTCCAATTACCATGACCCATCATTCATTAACTTTTCCACTTTTTATTTATTATTCACAGCCCATAGCTCGTTCATATTCCAACACATCCCTGCATCCCCACTGCCAACTGCCATAACCACAACCGCATCGTACATCATTATCCCTTTAATACCATTTATTGCAGCCCCGCTGCCCATCACCAATGTAGCATTTACACCAACCCAAAACTAAGTCAACCGCAGCCCTGCTGCTCACCTGATCCACAACAACCCACAAAACACCCCCATCACATGTCACGTAAGCAAGCCAACACCCACATGTTCATTATTCTATTTTGTTCAACCGAGGTGATCACACAAGGGTTCCAGATTTTAAAACAGCCGACTTTACGTGATTAACCAATTTCCACATTCCACAAAGTTTCCATTCACAAAAATGGTCTAGAAGATAGGGAAACATTTAATTGCGCAAGCAAAGGCCCCCAATGACCGTGATTTTCAGTATCCATAAGCCTATTCAATTCACAACATAATATCACAGGATAATCAAAGATAAACACAACAACTTCCCCATCCCATTCTTTAACCAGTTATTATCTTTATTTAATGGTTCAACTGTTTCTCATGAAAATAGGAGGATACCCATCCTGCATAATGCAGAAATTAGAGAGACGAAGGTAAAATACCTACCTCAATAGGTTTTGATAACAATGCTCCTCCCCAGATCAACTTTAGAAGACGTCCGTTGGTGTCCGTTACTTCTGTCGGGTCCCAAAAAAACCTCCTCCGGTGGAAGTCGGAAAGGAAAGGCCAAAGGAAATATAACAGATCCAAGCTCGGAAGTTCTGCCTCGTTGTTACGATCCCGTGGCCACTAACAGATCGTAAATCGGAGCTCAGACGGAGAAGTTATGGAAGAAAGAGGCTTTGGGTCTCTTGGGATAACTCTGCTCAGAGGAAAGGGGAGGAGAGGGGTGTGTTGAAAAAGAAGAGGGGACCCCTCCTTTTATAGGAGAGAAAAGAAAAAGTACATGGCATGTACTTTATGGTACACAACGTGTACTTGGCCATTTCACGCGGCCACCACGTGGCTTCCGACATGGCCTTCAACACAGCATACAGCTGTTGACTGGTCAACACACGGCTTGAAGGTAACACATACGTGAGGAAGGACTACACAGCGTGTAGTTTGGACACACGACGTGTACTCATTTATTTCACACGACTCCAACATGGCACACATCCATTGACTGGTCAACACACGGTAACGCGTACGTGGGGAAGGACTACACGGCGTGTAGTAATGGACACATGACGTGTACCCATTTATTGCACACGGCAAGGACACGGCCTTCAACACGAGGTATACCCGACAAGGGGGTACATGGTGTGTACTCAAACTACACGGCGTGTAGTTTCAAAATTCTGGAAAGTGTGGGAAATGTCTATTTTACCCTCCAGAACACTTCAAGACCCTCTTTTTGACAAAGGAATGGGCCGGAGAGGTCCGAGCCATTACATCAGATACCTCTTAAAACATTATCGTCCCCGAGAGTTCAAAAACCAACCTAGAGGAACCAAACAAGATACCTCTTAGGGTTCTCGTTATAATAGGAACCCAACCAACAACCCTAATCATATGTATTGGTAATTCCCTCTCCTATGTCAAGATATTATCCGCTTTTGGCGGCACTGACTCGCCTGCACAGGTTTAATCACATCCACATTAATGCATCTCGATTAAGGATTGGGCCTTCCCACTTCCATATATTAGGATTTTCCAACTTACAATACCCCCAACACCACACAACCAACACACTGCCTGAACACGTGGTTTGGGGAATATTCCTTTTCCTATGTCGAGATATTATTCACTTTAGGCGGCACTGACTCGCCTGCACGGGTTCAATCACATTCTCATTAATGCGTCTCAATTAAGGATCAATTTTTTCCCTTACCCACACGCCCGGACATGTTACACGCTCCCAGAGAACAAGGAAACAAAAGGACTCATAACTGACAAGACAAGCATTCCATATATAAAAGGTACCGGGTACAACATCAACACAAAACTCAAAATAAAAAGGGAAAACACGAGTCAAAACAACTCTGGGTACTGAGCATGCATCGGGGTCTCCCACTCCCAAGTGCTTTCCTCGAGGACGCCATGCCTCCACAACACATGAACCAACGAAATGGTTCGTCCATAGAGCACCTTCTCTTTACGATCCTCGATTCTGACTAGTCGTTCCTCGAAGGTCACGTCGTCTCCCATGTCTAACTCTCCCCAGTAGATAACGTGAGAGCCATCGTTTAAGTACCGATGAAGCTGGGAGACGTGGAAGACGTCATGAAACTTCTCCAACTGAGGTGGCAGGGCCAACTGATATGCCACCTCGCTGACTCACCTCAGCACCTCAAAAGGTCCGATGAACCTAGGTGAGAGCTTGCTCCATTTCCCAAACCTAATCTACCTCCATCGAGGGGAAACCTTCAAGAACACATGATCTCCCACCTCAAACTCCAAGGGCCTCCTCCAACGATCAGCATAAGACTTCTGTCGGTCTTGAGCCACTTTCATCCTCTCGCGTACAAGCTGGACTTTCTCTGTGGTGCTCTGTACTACCTCTGGCCCAAGAGTGCTTGTCTCACCAACCTCTGCCCAGCAAATGGGTGAATGACATGGTATTCCATACAAAGCCTCAAACGGTGCCATGCCAATAGTAGAGTGGAATCTGTTATTATAGGAAAACTCTACTCAAGGAAAGTATCATACCCATGACCCTCCGAAATCTAGAACGTATGATTGCAACATGTCCTCCAATGGCTGGATAGTCCGCTCTGTCTGCCCGTCGGTCTGGGGGTGGAAAGCAGTGCTAAGGTGTAGTTGGGTGCCAAAAGCATACTATAGTGCCCTCCAGACTCTTGAGGTAAACCGAGTATCCCGGTCTGAGATGATAGTCCTTGTAACTCCATGCAAACACACCACCTCGTCTACGTACCCCTGTGCTAAGGTACTCACTGGCCCCGAATGCTTAATTGCTAAGAAGTGAGCTGATTTCATCAGACGATCCACCACCACCTAGATAGCATCATAACCACCCTGAGCTCTGGGTAGTCCTATGATGAAGTGCATTGAGATGTCATCCCACTTCCACTCGGGGAAATCCAAAGGATGCAAAAAACCACCGAGAACACAGTGTTCAACCTTCAATTGCTGACTCACTAGGAATTTAGCCACAAACTCCGCCACTGACCATTTCTCCTCGGGCCACCAAAACTGTTCCCTCAGGCCTCAGTACATTTTTGAAACTCCTGGATGTACCGACAAGGCTGAGCTATGGAACTCATGGAAAACTCCCTCACACATCACCCCCGGAACAAGCAACCTTCCATGGAAAAAATTCCAATGTCGGCTATCCTCTGACCATCCTTCTGGAGCATTCCCATGATCGACATGATGCCGCATCACTTCCACCTTGAAGTCCCCCCACTGACACTCTTCCACCTTCTGCAACAAGGAGGACTGCACCGTCATCTAAAACAAACAGACTCTCACACCTTCTACACTTGAATCCAAGTGCAAGGCAGCCAACTCTCCCATCGCCTTCCAAGCATCAGCAGATTCCTGAACCACTTCATGACGCGACTTCCTGCTCAGGGCATCAGCCACAATGTTTCCCTTACCTTTAGTGTAAGAGATCTCGAAGTCATAGTCTTGGAGAAACTCGACCCATCTTCGCTGCTGCAGGTTCAGGTCACGCTGAGAGAAGATATAATGTAGGCTCTTGTGATCTGAGAAGACTACAAAGCACACCCCAAAGAGGTAATGTCACCACAACTTCAGTGCAAACACTACTGATTCAAGCTCCAGGTCATGGGTGGCATAGTTACGCTCGTGAGGGCATACCTGCCTAGACCCGTAACAGATCACTCCCTTCTTCTGCATTAGCACGCACCCCAGACCAAGGCCAGAAGTATCAAAAAACACCTCATACAACAACCCTTCCTCTAGCAACCTGAGTACGGGAGCACTGACCAACTTCTCCTTCAGGTATTCAAAAGTTTTCTGGCACTGCTCGCTCCATAGGAAGACCTATTTATTCATATTCAAAGATGTCAATGGAGTAGAAACTCAAGAGAATTCCGAAACGAACCTCCGATAGTAACCTGCCAACCCTATGAAACTACAAACTTCTGCTACGCTCTTGGGTGCTTCCCAAGAAACAACTGCCTCCACCTTTTATGGGTCCACTGACACTCCATGCTGAGACACCACATGCCCAAGGAAGTGTACTTATTATATCAAGAACTTACACTTTGACAATTTCCCATAAAGCTGGTGGTGTCGAAGGACTTCCAAGACTGCCCTGAGATACTCAACTTGCTCCTCCTCTGATCTTGAGTAGATCAGGATGTCATCGATAAACACAACGATGAACCGGTCTATAAAGTCTCAGAAGACAAGGTTCATAAGTCCCATGAACACAGCCGGTGAATTCGTAACTCCAAATGGCATAACTACAAACTTAAAGTGCCCATACCTGCACCTGAAAGCTATCTTTGAGATGTCACTGTCCTTCTCCCTCAGCTGATGATATCCCGATCACAGATCCATCTTAGAGAACCAACCTGCTCCCCTCAGCTGGTCGAAGAGATCATCTATCCTTGGGAGGGGGTAACTGTTCTTGACCATTACCTAGTTCAACCTTTGATAGTCTATGCATATCCTGAGACCAACATCTTCCTTCTTCACGAACAAAACTGGAGCACCCCATGGCGATACGCTGGGTCGAACAAAACCCTTATCCATCAGATCGTCAATCTGAATTCGCAACTCCCGCAACACTGAAGGCGCCATTCGATAAGGGGCCATCGAAATTGGATGAGCACCAGGCTGTAAGTCTATCCCGAACTCAACATCACATTGGGGGGTAGAGTCACAAACTCCTCGGAAAAAACATCGAGGAACTCCCCAACAACCTCTGGGAAATCCATCATCTCTGTATCAGCTGGAACCACTGATAACCCGCCTAACAAGGAAAGGAGAGGCTTCACATGCCGGCTTCTCACCTGATAGCTCCTCTCACCAACAAAAGATATGCGCTGCCCATCCACATTAGAGAACATGACTCTTCTCCAGAAGTAGTCGATAAAGGCACTAATAGAAAACAACTAGTCGATGCCTAGGATGACATCGTATGGCTGGATCTGTAACAGAAGGAGGTCCCCACTAGATTTATGTGGTCCCAATGTCAGCCCACATCCTCAGAAAACACAAGATACGCTAGTCTCTCCCCCAACTGGTGTACTTACCACCAGTGGTACGAAAAGTCTCTCTATGTCTAGTCGCATAGCGTGGGATAGACCAGGTGCAACAAAGGAGTGCGAAGCTCCTGAATCGAACAAAGCAGAAACGAGAGTGCTGAACAAACAAATCGTACCTCGTACCACCTCTGGTCCTGCTGGAGCTACCAACTCTACTGCGTGAAACTGTCCACGCCTAGCTCCTCTTCCTCTTTGATGACGTCTAGGTGCCATAGCAGTATGGTAAACAAATATCCCCTAAGCCCAAGTAGTAAAAAAATTTCCCAAGGTTTAATTTTAACATTTTATTCAATTTCTTTCCCAGAACTCCCAAATAAAGTAAAACACAATCATGATGATGCATGTACCTTCCCTAGAGTCTCTAACCTGCAATCAATGTAGTATCACTTGGCCGTTCGGTAGGCTTAGAGTCCTTGCATCGGATCACGGGGGGCCCTAAAATCTTGTGTCCTAGCCGGTCTTCCCTGGCCTATGTCACGAACCAAGATTAAACAACATTGTTGCCCTACCATCCCATGCAATCCTCACTGTACCTAACTCTAGACTCTATCCTATCTCTCAACTATCACCTCTGATACCATTCTGTCATGACCCCCTCCCACCAAAGATGCCCCTCTTGAGCTGGAAATAGAAAAATGGAGATAATGACCCATGAGTCCCGCCTCCAGTAGGCCCCGGGGTGGCGACTAGCACCAAGGGTATGAGTTTTTCACAAATATAGGAGGCATTACCCTTTTTATTTTTTTAAGGATCGGGAAATAGGACAAGTGAACCACCAAAATGGAAAAGAGAAAGTGTATAGAAATAAACCCAAACCAATCCCACATGCATGTTTAAACAATTTTATAACAAGGTGCAAGTACAAGAAAGCTCAAAGTACAATACCAAAAGAAAACAAGAGTACAAAAACTGCAACAACTCCAACTGTCCGACTAGTAGGGTCCCGCACGGCCCTGGTAGTCCTCCTAGAAACCTGAAAGTAAACGTAGGGTGAGCATACAAGTATACTCAGTAGGGAAACCTAAAGCTCTCGTGCACAAGTGGGGAGACATCCTAAAGTCCTGTGAGAACATTAGAAGAAACCTGGCAAGGAATTCTATCCACCCAACCTCACCCGCCACACTCACCAAAAACACAATCACAATAGGTAGTAGTATATAAGAAACAAGAGTATTGGGTACCCTACACCATTTCCCTTTAGTTAGCTGCTCTTCCTAACGGCGAACGTCCTGACACTACCACACTCTCCCCGCCCACACACACCTGGGCCTCACAAACCACACATCCCGCCCGTACACACATGGGCCTCACAACCACGTATCTCACTCACACACACCTGAGCCTCATCCCGAAGATTCTTGGGAAATAGTAGAAACTGCCCGAAGAGTCTTGGGCTAAAACAACCCCAATCGAAACCAACCAGAAGAGTCTTTGGTGTAAGGTCGCCTCAAGCCATCACAGCCTAGGGGAGAAGGAGCAGGAAAGAGCTAGTAAGTAAGGGAAAAACACCCTCTCCCATGAAATGGGAGTGTTCAGAACTAAGTGCTCAACATGGGTGGGGTGCGATAAAACACAAAAGATACAGATATATATATATGTATACCAAACACACAACCCAGCCTATGGTTTCTAAAATAGAGAAACTGATCACGTGCCTCGACACTACTACTACGAAGCATGCATACAACAAACAACCCCAACCCCATTTAGGTTTTCACATTTCAGCAAAAATAGTTTATTTAGTTCCTTAACTACTGGGAAACTATCCACAACCAACAACATCAATAATTCATAAAACATATCCCTACCATCCACAAATCAATTTAGGAAAACACAAGCAACACAACGAAGTCCTTTTCAACAAACCAACCCATTGATTATTAATCCCGTTCTAATTAACATGACCCATCATTCATTAACTTTTCCACTTTTTATTTATTATTCACAGCCCATAGATTGTTCATATTCCAAACTATCCCTACATCCCTACTTCCAACCGCCATAACCACAACCGCACCGTACATCATTATCCCTTTAATACCATTTATTGCAGCCCCGTTGCACATCACCAACGTAGCATTTACACCAACCAACAACCAAGTCAACCGTAGCCCTACTACTCACCTGATCCACAACAACCCACAAAACACCCCCATCACATGTCACGTAAGCAAGCCAACACCCACATGTTCATTATTCCATTTTGTTTAACCGGGGTGATCACACAAGGGTTCTAGATTTTAAAACAGCAGACTTTACATGATTAACCAATTTACATATTCCACAAAGTTTCCATTCACAAAAACAGTCTAGAAGATAGGGAAATATTTAATTGTGCAAGTAAATGCCCCCAACGACCGTGATTTTCAGTAGGCATAAGCCTATTCAATTTACAACATAATATCACAGGATAATCAATGATAAACACAACAACTTCTCCATCCCGTTCTTTAACCGGTTATTATCTTTATTTAATGGTTCAACTATTTCTCCAGAAAATAGGAGGATACCCACCTTGCAGGATGCATAAATTAGAGAGACGAAGGTAAAATCCCTACCTCAATAGGTTTTGATAACAACGCTCCTCACCAGATCAACTTTAGAAGACGTCCGTCGACATCCATTACTTCTGTCAGGTTCTAGAAAAATCTCCTCGGGTGGAATTCGGAAATGAAAGACTGAAGGAAAGACAACAAATCCAAGATCGGAAGTTTCACCTCATCGTTACGATCTCGTGGCCACTGACGGATCGTAAATCAGAGCTCGGAAGGAGAAGTTATGGAAGAAAGAGCCTTCGAGTCTCTTGGGAGAACTCTACTCAGAGGAAAGGCGAGGAGAGGGGTGTGTTGAAAAGGAGGAGGGGACACCTCCTTTTATAGGTGAGAAAAGAAAAAGTACACGGCGTGTACTTTATGGTACACAGCATGTACTTGGCCATTTCACGAGGCCACCACGCAGCTTCCAACACGACCTTCAACACGACACACAGCCGTTGACTGGTCAACACACGACTTGAAGGTAACGCATACATGGGGAAGGACTACACGGCGTGTAGTTTGGACACACGGCATGTACTCATTTATTTCACACGACTCTAACACGGCACATGACCATTGACTGGTCAACACATGGTAACGTGTACGCAGGGAAGGACTACACATCGTGTAATACTGGACACACGGCATGTACCCATTTATTGCACACAGCAAGGACACAGCCTTCAACACAGGGTATACCGAACAAAGGGGTGCACAGCGTGTACTCAAACTCCACGGCGTGTAGTTTCAAAATTCTGGAAAGTGAGGGAAAAGTCCATTTTACCCTCTAGAACACTTCAAGACCCTCTTTTTGACAAAGGAATGGGCCGGAGAGGTCCGGGCCATTACACCCTAAAGGTGAGACATCATACTATATGCATCAATTTCCTCATATTCCTTCAAAATCTTACTGGACATATATGATAGCGTGAAAAATTTAACATCTATCGAATCATTCAAATGTTTCTCATAGAGCGATAACTCTTCATCACTTGTCTCATCACCAAGCACATCAAGAATTGGTTCTTCCATATTATATAATGTCATCTCATGGAAAATGATAACACGAAATTCCCTTTCCACTCTTGGAAATTTGTTCTCATGAGAAGGCTATTCTTCTCAAGTAGGGATCATAGTTATATGTTTGAATTATTTTTAATATTGTTTCGAAAAAATAATATGAGAATAATTTTAATACTTTATTTGATAAAATTTAGACAAATAAATACATACTATATTTATTATTTTCCCACTATTTTATCGAAACCTAGTAGCTCTCACCATTGGCTTCATAATATCATGTTTCCTGGATATTCTAGTAGAATAGATCCATTTTCCCCTTCTCATTAGCACAACATTGGTTGGACAAGAAACTAGAATGCTTTTAAGTAGGCATTATAAATTCCAAATACATTAACTCGTAGTTCCTTGATCAGTTGAGTAGACTCCCCAATACTGAAATCCTTATGTTGGATTTCCTCAACCCTTTTATCTCAGTTACACCATGTGCTACTTTGGAAGTTAACCCTTTATGTGAACTAAGTTTATTCAGCCTAAAACTTCAAGTTAAAATTCACCTATAAATTAAAGCACCACAACATTGGATGGTCAAGAACTTTGAACTATGATTCGATTTTAACTAAATTTGTGGATGGCTATACCAACTTCATATATATAATTGAAGGATTTTATCTTTTATGCATAAATTAACAATTATTATCTTTGTCACATGATTATTAATATTAAGTGGATTTACTTAAGTGATTAACCATATATTAGATAATTGTTACGCATAATCCAATTTATTTTAGTTCTATCTTGAATTCTCATTAATTTCATTAATTCAACTGATCGTGAAAAAACACCCATAATAAAGAAACCATTCAATTTGATAGAAATAAAATAATAAAGCAGTATGATCATGAGTTTTTATTAATTGTTTCTTATCTAGAAATTTATAAACTAACCATTGACCTATGGGAAACACACCTTGAACCAATTAAGGTTTGTGTTACAACTTTCCACCAATCTACCTATGTATGTATATTGGATTGGTTTCACCTTGACTCCAAAATTGAACCTCCTTTACTAGATTGGGAGCCCCATCCATTACATATGCTTTTACTCACATGTTGGTGAGGGGAAAATAATTTACATAAAAGAAACCATGGGCACACTATCCATTACATTATAGGAGGAGAGAAGGAACAAAGGCCAACAATATAATTTAATAATAAATTAAATTAAACGAATCCCATACGAAGGCCTGGTCTATTCTCATGATCATCCATATTCATGCAATGAATTATTCATTTAATAAAACTAGAATTGAATTATTAATAATTACTAGTCAAGATAAATCATGCTAAAATCAATTAATTATCTTCTTTAACTAATCTATTCTATTATTTTAATTCTCATATGAATTTCATTGATATTCTCATCCATCATAATTTTTGAAAAATTAAATAAATTTATTTAAAATTAATTTTGTACATAAATACACCTTGGAGGTAATACGGTGAATACATATCCAATTATACCCTACATATATTATACTCATGTACTTTTTACACTTGTGATATACAGAATACATGATTTTTTACATACTTTCATGATGTGTACTATCAACTTAATCGTTACATGAATTACTTGATTTTGCAGTCACATGTTATGCTCCAATGCACATAGGATAATAACTGTAATACAACTAATACATAATTTTCAAATATGAACATTAATAGATATTAATTAAACACACACACACACACATATTAAAAACCCATCACATGGCATGTCCTATCAAATTAATAACCACACACAAGCACCTGTTGATAAGGTTTACATTGTATAATAAATTAATTTTAAATCTTCATTTTTTGGTATAATTATAGGGAGTGTTCAGGAGATCTACACAGCATGTACCTATCTCAATATCTATCCAAGGTACACACCTAGGGAATTTTTGTGTAAAATATGCCTTGAAAAATTGAAGTACATGATGTGTATAAGAGACTACATGATGTGTTGTCTCTGAGTTACATAATCACCAATCAAATTGGTCGTGTATGGAAATACAAGACCGATATGTGACTCAAGGGGACTGTATATTGTGTATGTGGGCTACACGACATGTAATCCAGCTGAACATGAACTAAGCTAGCCTGGTCAACACATGGTGTAAGAAATAAATATACCTTGTATCATCAATGAACACATTTTTAATTAATTCCTGATGTATTGAACAGAAGTACACGATATATAACTCCAGTTATATGATGTGTACTCCTGTGTTATCTGGCCAGAATCGTCTGAACCTCCAAATGAGTTCCAAGATGTTATTTTATTCACAAAATTAATCATTTTGATTATAACTATGAGAAATGAATGAGTAAGAAGTATATATAAAAATTCATATTAATATAATAATTATACATGAATTGAAAATTAAATAAAAAAAATTCATAAATCAATCAATGATATTTAGATAATTATAAATAATTATGTGATCCCTTTGATATCACTTGTAGGTTCTGGGTGCAGCAAAATCGTAAAATGGGTCATGCCCAACATTGTTTATTTTTTTTCATGATCAATGATCCATTTGGGATCTACATGAAAATAAACACCATGATTAACAGAAATGAATCAAAGAAGGAAAAAACAAATAGAATTCCAAAACTAGATATATGATCATCACATATTATTTATAATTAATTTAAAAAAATTAATGAATTACCTTTTTCTTAATTATTTCTTCATTTATGGACCGGAAAAAAATCTATGTTTTACTATCATTGCACTGTAGGAATAAAGAGAAGAGTCTATATAGAGGTGATCCACATGTGTTCCAAAAATACCTGAATGTCTCAATAGGAATATCTGGGTGCTAGCATGATAGATCCTATTGCTTGTTTCATTCACCTTTGATCACCATGAGAATCACTTCCAAAGTTTTCTCTATGATCTCTCTTGACTTGAGAGTGGGAGGTGGAGGAAGATCTTTCTTCAATATTTGGAACGTTATTGGGAATGTTCTTGGATTAGGGAGCTCTCTATGGCTTGAGAGGATTCTAAAATCTGTTATGCACAACCATACCAATGAATTATCTCTTAGTGAAAATAATATAATTGAGTTTATATCTCGATAGTGTTAGAAATAAATAATTTAATATGTGCCCTTTATTATTTATTTAATCCCTACCAAACCCCATGTCAAATAATAATAATAATAATATTATTTCCCAAAATGTGATTAACTTTCAAATGAAATTAAATATTATTTAATCAAATAATATTCAATATTTATTATTTTTTACCATACCATTAAAATCATTCCTCTATTCCACCACAATATTTATTGGTCCTTGAATAATGACTATTTATTTATTAAATAAATATCACTGCATTATTAACCAATAAATAAATAAATATTATATTCAATAAATAGAAAATTAATATTTATTAAAACTTCTTCTCACATTATATTCTATCGAATAACTGGTGGTCGAATATATGCGATTAATAAAAACATTAATAATTATTAAACCCGCTGTGGGAATAATATCTAGTAAACTTGTTAAATAATAAATAATAATATTATTATTTAACTAAGATTTTGGATACACTTAGTGTGCGACCCTCTAGGCCTCTGTCTCAATGGAATTAGGTGATACAACCTAAAGTCCAAGGTTATCTTCTAGAAACACACCAAGGTAACCATAGATAATGAAGTTAATATCGTAATGACATAATACCTAATATGAACACTTACACTGTAATACAATCCATTTATCATGATATCTCTATCAAGAAAGTTTCATGATGATGCCATCGACCTATGTGCTCGCTGTATCTTTCCTTGACTTACTAGAAATTGAAGTTTCATATAGAACATCGTGGTCATTAATTTATTTAGGGTATATCATTTCTATAAAATGGCCTGAGATATCAAATTCCATTAAAGAACAGAATGGAAAAATCATTTCTCATGTTATTCATTAATGCAATATTACTCATGAAACACCCAACATATCCTACTATATTATGAACATATATCATCATGGTTTTCGTCAATACATCGAAGTAAACTAATCATAATACTCATTAATAATAATCTTAAAGTCTAAAGATTAATACACAGATACGGAGATAGGAACATCTAATGACACAAATAAATGTGGTTTCCTACTGGTGGGTCTCATTCTCATAATAAACTATACTAGATATTACCAGGGGCATACACCATGAGAGGTTGCCTCAGAGTCTGATGAGTCTCCATCCATGATAGCCTATATCATTGGTGTACCTCAACTGATATCATCTTAAAATAGAACATATATTTAAGAATATCTTAATAGCACTTCTGAGTTCTCATCCTAGTGGGGAACTACTATGACATTTTAGTGTGTCAACTAATCTTGGGACATTATCACATACAATGTTACATAGAAGAAAAATCATGATGAGATAAGAATTTTTTTAACATACAAAACTATGAATATAGTTTATCATAAATCACATAGAGGTTGGTTCTATGGAACCAAATCTAACATAAATAACCACCAATACACAACATAAGTATACCCCATCAGGTGAATACTAAGGCATATCAAAAGAAAGGGAGACATACTAGGGTCCCATTAAGCAATTTTGTGATAAACTACAAGTCACCCCAATTTTATTTACCACATTATTTTTTTAATGTACCTATAATGGGTTTATATCATAATAACAAGCACCATGACCGACCTACATGGGTCGAGACAAGTCTATCACAATACCATAATAGGTCAAGACTGATGTACTTGGGGTTAAGTCATGCAAAATGTTCATAAAAAACCAAATCATTTTAATTCAAAATTTAATAACATTTTTCACACAATAGTTTCAACGAACCATAAATTTATATATAATGTTTTTATTATGTGGGTCACCAACTCCCAAGTTATAAAGTGTCCATACACATTATGAATTGAAAATTGGCTCCCATGTAATTATGACCAATAATGATTCAGCCCATGAGACCAATGTCTAATGGATCAAACATCTCAAGATTGTTTAGTAAGGTGTCACCATCAATCTATGTGGGAACACACCATTTAAGTTGATACTGGTACATTAATAACTAATGGTATATTAAAATTATAAATAAGTATACTAAACATAAAAATAAATACAGGTAAGTATGATGGTAAATACAAGGAAACATGCTAATTACACATGGAAGTAAGATGATTTAACATGAAATTCTACTATATAAGTAGGGAAAACACACAAGAATGGTATATTTTTAAAACATGGTAACTACAACACATACAAATGTTGTATAGGAAAAAGTAATAAGTAAATAACACACCATGTTATATAAATTATAAAGATAGGAAAATACCAAATTAGGCATAAAACTAAGCATGTTATTAAAATTCCAAACATGTCACATATCAAGGAATGTTAATAAAACACAAAAGGAACATCATTAAATTTTAAACAAACTATAAATTCAATCTATATGGAATGAAATATACATAGAATGTGAATCCCTATGTGCCTATAATGATTCTCGTAATACTACTTTATTTTAGTACCAGGAAAAGGGAAAAATGTCATGAATCTTATAAATCAGTAATAAGCGAAAAAGACACCATTCACTCAGGGTTATATCATAAGAATCTATAATAAAAAATTTCATAAATAACTATCCCATCCCTGGACACATTTAATTTTCCCTGTACATGGGTTAATCACTCCTATACATGACTATTTACCAAGTTTCAACACACTTCTAGTCTCTTGTATACCATCCCAAAATAGTAAGTCAATGGAAAAGATGCTCTGATATGACTTTGTTGCATCTTTACCTGACTGACTATCCAACCAATAGCATATCCGGTTGCTAAATAGCCTCAAGCGCACCTCCCTATACACTAGAGGCTATCGAATATCAGTGGGGGTCTAATGGTGGTATGGTGGGGAGAATATACCCTCCAGATCAGAGTAGAACAACTGTATAGGAGAAAAATAATGAATCGACAATTAGAAGAATTAGGATAAATAAAAGTTAAAGCATTATAAATAAATTATAGGGAAAAAGATAATATAATATCTAAATAAAAGAGAATGGAATCACCAATATACAACTATGCATGCATGTCAGGATGATTCTAAAATAAAATAGGGTTTTTATTGCACAATACGTAAATGAAGAAAAGTGTAAAAGGAACCCTAAGGGTAAAATCCATAAGAATCCAATGTTTTGGTCCATTCTTGTTCTCCAAACACCCTGGTATAAGAAAAAAATCACAAGAACAAACCAAAGGACCTTTGAACATAAGATTTTATCATGTACCCAGTGAAATGGAATCCCAAGAAAGGTGTGATATATACTCAATAGGCCACCACCAATGGTGTCCAGATAAATCTAGTCTGTGAAACATAAAATGAGAAGTACACCAATATCAATAAATGTAAGGTAATAAATAAATAAGACATGACCATTTTAGTTCCACCTATATACCCAACCACCACAACCCAGTTTGGCACAATCCATATGTTTCTAAAAAAATAAACTATATAGAAGTGATAAGGTGTGTACATAATCCATCATAAATAAACACCATGTTGGTTTGGTAGATACATCCCCATGAAGGTAAATCTTCCTGGTTACCACATGGTTTGGTAAACTGTTCAGGTAAACTATAAAAACCACTCAAATAGGTCTATTTATTTCCTTTTGGACTCTTTTTTATTTGGGTTTTCTTCTATTATGTTACATATTTTCTCCCAACTTAGTCATATTCCATGGGGAATTCTGCATCTATAAATCTTGTCCATGTGGATTTTGAATTGGGTTCTTGGTGATTCTTTACCCAAATAGAAAGGTTAGGGATCCCTTTTCCTTCCTATTTTGTTTTCTTCATTCTTATCCATTCTCTATTAACCTAGTGCCATGGATTTCCAATTTATATATATATAGTTGTTCTAAAATATATTTGTTTCTTTTTAGGGGTTGTAAACCCTCCATTGAGACCTAAAATGTTTGTTTTCTTTAAAGGAACTATTATTCCACCACATGAGGTAGGTGTTTCCATTTAATTTTATTATATTTAAGAGTTCCTTGGATATTTGGATTTATAAATTCATTTTTAAACTAGATATTTATGATGTATATTATCTAGGTTTGGTTTATGAAAGTATTTATATATATCTTAATGGTTTTCATTAGGCATGATGAATATTTTTTTGGTTAAATTGTTCTTTGATGAAAATGGGTGTTTTATGCATTCTACTTGTCTGATAAAATGATAAAGATGTTTTTATATAATAAAAGAACATGTTCATTAGGTTATAATAAAAATGGGGAGGTGAGCCTCTGAGCGGCGTCTACTTCCCATTCCGGGGCGACTAGGGTTTTCCCCATCATCGCGCTCCTTCCCTCTTCGGCTGCTGCTGAATCCCGAGCCCTCTTCATCGGGTTCACCTCAACACTTTCTCAACGCGACGACGACGACGACTCTTTGAAGTTTGACGACGGAGCTGGTTTGGTCCGGGGAGGGGAGGTCTTCGCATCCTGGTTTTTTTTATTTTTCTTAATGGTTGAAGATTCCATCTCTATGATGGATACGCTAGGGTTTCTCCCTCTAGTGGTGGTTTTTGCTTCGGACCCCTCTGTGCTCCCTGCGGTGGTACTGTGGCTTCCTCTCCTGCTGTGGATTATTACTATGGGCTGCCGTGGTTGCTAATTCAGAGCTGCGGGTGTAAGACCGTGTTTTCGCCGGCATACTCTCCGGAGCGCTCCAGGTTTGTTCTCAGTAGTTTCGTTGGTCCTATGGGGAGATATCAGCTTCTGCTGGTTGCCACTATCCCACTGTGGTTGAGTCGTTTGAGGATCATAAGTGACATTTCCCAGCGATTGGGTTGAAGACTTTGGATTTTCTGGTTCATTTTTCGATGGTTCTAAGATGTTTGTGAAATCTCTATTATTTTCCATGATTTCTGGTTGATTTGGCGACGACGGACGCTGGTGAAGCTCGCCGACGCTCCATTGATGTGGTGCTCGAGGCGGTGCAGGCTCACAGCTCGAGGGTTTGGTGATGGTGGTGAATAGCGTGATGGGGACGTCGGTCCAGCAGACGAGGTGCTTCGGAATGCGTGATGGCAGATGGCGATGTGATTGAATGTTGAGGGTTCTCGGGGCTCGAGGTTTCCATGGGTCCTGTAATTTTTATTTTGAATTGAGCTGTTTTGGTTACCGCTTACCCATAAAGAGGGTTTATTAAAAATCCAAAAAAAGAGAATTTTCAGCAGGTTATAATAAAAATTGGGTTTTTCAAATTTGGTTTTCCATTTTGTTTTTAAAAGGGTTTACATACTTTAAAGGGTGGGGTTGTTTTATTATGTGAAATAGAGTTTCCATTGGGTTGTTTGATGATGATTTTTGTTATTTTTATTTACTTTTTAACTGTGTTTCAATTCTATAGTATTTTAAAAAGGGATTTATAAGTTTATATTCTATATGTGATAAGAAAAATGCACTTTTGGAACTTTATAAAGTGATGATTGGTTAATGTTGATTATTAGCTTTCAAAATTCCTTGTGTATGATAATGATGTTATGCATATCTATTTGATGGATGTTGTTATATAATTCATGATGTGATTATGGGTTGGGACTCTTTATAAGATTATTATATATGGTGGAAAGGATGTGATTGTTGTGTTAGCCTTTGTTCTTTGTCATTCTCATGAGTTGAAAATTATTTTTTCATGGCCTACCTCCTTTAGTTATTCCATGAGGAAACCTAGATTACTAAGTGGTATGTAGTGGGTAATTTATAGTCTAGCTAAGATTTAAATATTTTCTAGTCACCTATAGTTGTATTTAATACCTATTTAGTGGGGGTTTCACCAATGATAGTTGGTAAGAGTAATTCCATTGATAGATGTGTGACAATTAAGCAATGGGAAGTGGGTCCAACTTTTCATGTCTTATACTATCTCGATAGTCCCTATGACTATTCATCCTAATATTTATGATATTTTATGAATTTAATTATGTATCTTAATATTAGTTACATATATATAGGATATAATTTATTGATTTTATGATCCTATCATGATTTGTTCTTTATATTTACTACTTTAGTTCTATCCATTTATTAGCATTATTTATGAACTTCTATAGTCTTTATTTGAAATAGATTTCCCTTGTTTCATTGATTTACATTGAGTTCAGTGTGTAAAATATTTTAAATTAAAAAGGTGTAAGTTTTTATCAATGTGAAATTCATAGTTGGTATGCTTTTGAAATGTTTTAAACCTTATTGGAGTGTATTTTTCCAAATTTTGGTTTTTTAAAGTGAAATGGTCTGATTTTGAATTGTCATGGTTTGGTAAAATATCTTATGGGGAATTTTAAAAATGGTGTGATTTGAGAATATGAATTATGTATATTGTTTACACATATATCATGTAATATAAAATTAAAACCTATTTTTCAACATTACTTACAAACTAATAGTTTTTGTCTCTTTTATAAAAGGAATGAAACATACTTATTATTCTATCCTACTAGATTCATCTCACAAAATATATACTCATGTTGGTGGGTATATAGTGTTTATGTATTATATAGGTTTATTTAGATTGTGGGATCTGAGATAGATTTAGTGCATCCTTCCTTAATAAAAAGATGATTGTTGTGTTTTTGGTGGTGAATCGAGAGTCGCATGGAAAAGGTGGTTGGTCATTGTTTCATTGAACCAGTTTGCTCGAGTTTTGTTTAGAAATATTTTTACTTATATTATTCCTATTTCAGTTTTATATTATATTTTTTCATTTCTTTTTATAAATATGATTTCATGAATGGAAATGTTTTATAAAATATTTCTTTTATTTTTTCTATTGTGTCATATTTGGATTCTTATATTGGATTTCTTATGGGTGAAACCATCACCAAAGGTTATTAATGCTAACAATGATGACTTCAATTGTCCTGGTGGGGATCTATGATGCCCCTTAGGTTAGTGTTTGGTCTAATCGGGTGATAGTACTGATGGTGTCCTAGGTAAGTTCATTAAAAAAATGGTATCAGAGCCTAGTTTTATATTAAGGGGCCTAGGGTTTTGGGATCCACCTTCTTGTTTTTAGGAGTTCAAAGTAGATAATAGATAAGTCCACCAATAATTAGGTGTTACATCATGGGAAGTTGTTTTATTGATCTTACTTGTGTTAGATATCATGTTTTCATGGGGGGGGGGAGGTTGGGTGTTTTATTCTAAGTCTGGGTTTTTTTGTTGGATATTTTTGGGAATATTTTGATGTGGGTTTCTTTCAATCTGATTTGTATAGATATTTTAGGATAATTCTTAGAGAATTCATCATTTATAAGTGAAATTTGATGGAATTAATGGGGAAAAAAAGGTTATGTTGAAAGATCTGTCAAGACATTAATAGGTTCTATGGATTTTTTTTATAACTTATAGTGGTATTCAAATGGTTGGAACAAGGTCTCTAAAATCACGTATCCAAATTGTGTACAATAGAGTTCATTTTGAAATATTGTTTTTTTCAATCATTTTATGATTGTTTTTATTTTTCATTTATTGATAGTTCATGTTATTTGTGTTTGAGTGGAAGTTATTTAATTTAGAAGTTTTCCTAATCATGTTTTAAAATCAATATTTTTTGATTTAGTTGTTATTCTTGAGGAAAAACCATGTTTTTGGGTGAGTTGAGGTGTTATTTTAAATACTTTTTGAATATTTTAATCAATTATTTGAGAAAAATAAGTGATTTTAGGGTTTTTATAGTTTTTATATGATTTATGTGTGTGGTGTGAAATGTTTCTAAAGTTTATGGTGAACAATTGAATGGATGTTTGTTATCTTGATTTCCATGGATTGTATTTATTCCCTTGTGCAGTGGTTTGTAGTTTTTTTGGGTTGTGGTTAATCTCAATTAATTATGATTTAAAGTGGTTTGATTTAGTGTTTTTATGATAGTTTTAGATTGAAATTTATAAAAAGGAACAAAATTTTCAAGATGGGAAAAAATCAAGTAGTCGTCCTAGTTATCAAGATGTTTTCTTTATGGTATCCGAATCTACCTAGACTCATGATGGAGTGGTAGGTCCCTACTATTCCCGTATTTTAGACCATTAAAGAGTTTTTTTGAAACAATATCTTTTAGTATTATATTGAGATTGAAGATCCCATGAGGTGATTGCGTGACTAACCAAGGTTGAAGAGATTTTTGACTTGCTACAAACTCTAGAAGCCTCTAGGGTAATGTTCACTGTTCTTTTATTTGAAAGATTAGATTTGAAGTGGTAGAAGTTAAATATTCACGACCAACCATTCCTATCTATATCATGGATATTTTTCAATTCCACCTTAATTTAGTGGATTTATCCCAAAGAAGTGAGGGTTTAATAGGTGATGATGTTCTTGGGTATCCTCTAAGGTGATTATTTAGTGGAAGACTTTATTGGGTGCTTCAATGGCTTTGTTCCTTTCTTTATAGATTTGTTTGATGTTTATTTGAACAAGGAATGGTTATTTTCCATGGAAACTCTTTTAGATATACATTCAACAATGTTTCATTGGGTTCCCACAACCTATATAGAAGCAGTTCATAAGGCCATAATTATTGAGTAAATTTTAGTAGGTAAACCTGTGATGGGTGATATTTCAATTCTCATTAGATTAAGTACGAATGATTCAAGTAATGAGGAGGGGAAGATGCAATGTGATATAGATAGGAAGCTATCTTATCAACCTATTATCCCCGTTCTAGTAAATTGGAATCCCTTAGTGAATTTCCTTTATCAAAAGTATTGACATGTTTAGAAATGATGTTTATAAAATATGAAGACATATCATTTGGGTGGTTATCATGGTCACATTTTTAGGATTTGTAAGATGTATGGGAATCAAAAGAAAATGTTTTGAACCTATCTCAAATCTAGTAATTAGTTTATGTTGTTTATTTAATTGGAGTGTTTCATTTTGAGTGTTGTTATGGGAATATCCTTTTTTAATTTTAATATTTTGGTTTGGGAAATGTCCCATATCTTGTGTACCTAGTTCCTTAATGTAAAATGGATTAAAGGGAATTTTACCTAGTTTTTATGTGTTTTGAGATGTACATTATTCATTGACTCATGATGTTGGTGTATTTTGTGCATGGTGTAAAACATGTGTTGAGGTCTATTTTATTTCTGACATGGGGAGGCCTATGGTGAGAGCTACATCAACCAGGATAAGCTATTGGGTTCTAGTTATACCATTAATGTTACCTTGTTAATATTTTATTTAGAACCTCCAAAAGTGGGTGATATGTGAGTTTAATCTTGAGTTACCCTCTGTGTAGTTTAGAAACCCAAGTTTAGTACTATGCCATCCCATGTTGATTTATGTGGATGTTGTGGTGTCCCTTTTGTTTCAAGGAGTGAATTTTCTTGGTGATCAGGTCTAGTGAACTATGGGTTATTGTCAAGAATGTGGTCTGTTGTGCTGTTTTAAGTTTTTTTTTGTGGTGAGTGTAATATTTTTTTCATCGATTAAAATCTTCCTTTGGGGTCTTCCAATCAAATGTTTCACTATTATAGTGAAAGTATAAATGGTGTGGAGACTTGTACCAGGTCTCTGTGAGTTTTCCGATTCTTATGGAGTGATCCTTTGGAAATATTTTGGTTGTGATGTATTGTGATTTGGGTATAGTGACCTCATATGTGATGGATGTGATATTTATGTTTTTTAATATAATTTAGTATAGAATTATGGAGTCCATTAGTTCCACTATTTTATATCTTGGTGATATTGATTTCAAATACGATCATTTGCATAGCTATCCTAGGTTAAAATTTTGTTGTATCTCTACTTTGTTTAGTGGAGAGTCTTCTTCATAGGACTCCTAGTACATTATCAATTTGTGCCTTATAAATCTCTCAATAGTGTTCATCCTAATTAATGGGTTATTCATGTCTCATGTTCTATGCTTTGATGTTTTAGAAGGTGGTTAGTAATAAAGCCTTTATTAGTATGAAGGTATTCTTGGAAATTCCACACGTCCTAAGATTACTAGAACTCTTTAGGGGAAAAAGTGGCATGGTGGGGAGTTTATAACATCTCAAGGTATCATTTATGTGTTTTTATTTAATGAATATCTTTTCCCTTAAAGTTTGATGTTTTTGATGAAAATGTGTAAATTTGTGTAATTTTTCCAAGTTGGAAGGTTACAGAACACAGTTAAAAACCATACACCCAGTGTTTGAATCTAGTGAAACTCTTAATAGAGGGGATCTGCATAGGTACCACATGGTTTGGTAAACATTGTGATTAAACCATTGAACCCACTTGAAGAGGGTTATATTTATCCATATGTATATTTGTATTGGGGTTTCCTCTTGTTGATTCTCCATTAATTTTCCTCCAAATTATGTGCCTTCCATGGGTTTATCTTCCTCTTAAAAGCTTATAAAAGTGGATTTTGAATTGGTTTCCTAGTTTTTATTCACCCGTATTGAAAGGCTAGGTCTCTTTTTTATTTTCTGTTAGGTTTTATTCATGTTTATCTATTCTCTCTAAACCTAGTGGAAATGGTTTCCTCATTTCCTATCATAAGGTTTTTTCAAAAAATGTTGTGTTTCTTTGTAGGTGTTGTGATCCCTCCTTTCAGACATAAATTAGTGGTTTTCTCTAATAGTGATATGATTCCGCCATATATCGTAGGTATTTCCATTTCACTTCCTTTTATGTATGAGTAACATGAATTATTGTATTTTTAAATTCATTTTTAAACTGGATAATTATTATTTAGGTTATCTAGGTTTAATTTAAAAAATTATCTCTGTAATATACCATGGTTTTTATTTAGAATAATTATTGGAATTTTGTGGTTAAATAGTTCTTTGATTAAGATATGGTTCTTATGAATTTTACATGTTTGAAAAAATTCGAATGATGGTTTTGTATAATTAAAGATATTTTTCCTTAGGTTTTAATCCAAATGGGGTTTTCAAAGTGGGTTTCCATTTTTTTGTTGAAAATGGTTTCCAAGTTTTAAAGGGCAGTGTTGTGGTATTAAGTGAAATGGATTTTCCATTAGATTGACTGATTGTAATTATTGAATATTGTGAATTAATTTGTAACTTTGTTTAAATTCCAATTTTTTTAAAAAATGTATTTCTGAAATTATATGATCTGTATGACAAGATAATGCCTTGATTGGAACTTTATGATGTGATGATTGTTTTATGTTGATTGTACACTTATGAGACCCCTTGTTCTTGTTGATTATGTTATGTTTATCCATGTGATTGATGTTTTGATTTGATTTATGATGTAATTATGGGTTTGGGATCTCTCTAAATTATGTATGTTATGTGGGAAATATGTGATTGTGGGTTTAGAATTTGTGAATTTTTATTGTGATGTGGCAATATTTTTTTTGTTCATGGCCTTCCTCTTTTGGTTATTCCATGGGTAACCCTGGGGTATGAATTGGTAAGAAGTTGTACATTTCTAGGATATTTGAGATTTATGCACTGGATAATCACCAATAGTAATATGTAATACTTTCCTAGTGGGGTGTCACCAATGGGACTAGAAAAGTGTGATTCTTTTGATGGATTTGCGAGTGTTAAATTGGAAGCAGTATGTCTACATTTTCATTTCTTGTACTATAATGTTAGTACCTATTTTTTTCTTATTCTATATGTGATATGATATGGATTTAATCATATATTTTCTTTTTATTTTCTTATTTCTTGGATGGATTTTCTTGATGTATTGATCCTTTCATGATTCGGTATTGATGGTTAGGTTACTCCCATTTTTTAGAATTATTTTTGACCATATATAGTTATGTATTGTTATATATTTCCCTTATTTCTATTCTTTACTTTGGGTTGGGAGTGAATAATATTTTAAAGTAAAAAATGTGTATTTTTTTTTATCAAAGTTAAATCCTTAGTTGTCATGATTTTAAAATGTTTTATAAAATGTGTGGGTATTTTTAAAAACTTTTCTGTTTTAAATAGAAATGGTTGAATTTTGAATTTGAATGGATTTGATAAAATCTCTTATAAAATGTTTTAAAAATTATGTTCTTTGAGAAAGTGAATGTTATTTGTTTTATTTACACTTATATCATGTAAATAAAAATAAAATCCTATTTTTATAAATTACTTTAAAACTATCAATGTTAGTTTATTTTATAAAAATAATGAAATAGACTCACGGTGGAATCCTACTGGCACCAAATCAAACCCTATATACTCATTTTTGTGGGTATGTAGTATTCATGTCATATGTATGTTTCTTTAGGACGTGTCCTTTAGGTTTGATTCAATTCCATATTCCTTAGAAATTAGATGATTGTTGGGTTTGTTGTAGTGAATTAAGAGCCACAAAGGGATGCTTTTTGAACCTTATATCATGGAACCGGTTAGATTGGGTTGTGTTTCAGCCCCTTTAACATTCTATTCTTTTTCTTTATGTTTTTTTTAGTTTTTCATATATTTTTATAAAGTTTGTTTTGTGAATTCAAATGATTTCAAAAATATTTTTTTATCACTATACCGTGTTTGGAAGTTTATATTTGGGTTCATAAGGATCAAACCATCCCCAAAAGTTATGATCGTTAACCTTGATGTCTGAAATAAGCTTGGGGAGATCAGGGAAACCCCTGGGGTCAATAGAGAGTTGGCTTGGGTACCAGTCTAGATGGTGTCCTGGGTCTATTCATTACGTGATCACTAAGATGTTTTTGAGAAAGATTCATTGTTCATATTTGAAAAAGATAAATAAAATATAAATAATTTATAAATATTAAGAAAAATTTTTATTTTAAATTAACCATGTAATCTTTTAAAGTAATATTCAAATCAAAGAGTAGTAATGAAATTTTTGAAATCCAATCATAAGGTATACATTATAATAAATATTTCTTTGACACATTTTGTAAGAATTACCTCATTTTTAAAAAGACAAAAAGATCAATTTTATTTTTTTTATAAAAATTAAAATATGGGTACACATTTATTTAATGAATCATTTAAAAATAGTTAAAACATAATTGAAAATATTTTAAAGACAATATATAAATTGAATAGAAATACTCATCACTAAAGATGAAATAAGGTTGGTTTTTCTCAAAAACATTTTGGATTATTTTAAGTACCAAAGAGTAGAAAATGGTCCACGAAATTTAAAATTAATTGAATAAATATTATAGAATAAATTTATTGGTTTTAAAGGGTAAGGATCATATAATTTACATAAATATAAATTTAATATAAACAATATTGAAATTAAATGAGATTGTAACATAAATCTCTAACCTAAATTTCTTATTTATTCATACACATTCAAACCAACTATAAAATAAATATATAATAATAATAATTTAATAATATAACATTATTTTTATATAAAATAATATGTAAATTATAATTTATAGTTAAATTTTTGTTAAAAATTCTTCCTTAAAATGGATATTGGGGTGAAAAATGATCCATCTTCCATGCATGTTTTAGTTTGAAGGTTCTTGTACTTACATGATGGTCATAGTTTTATTGTATTCATAATATTAATCATGAATTAATTATAATATGTCTTCATTATATAAACTTTTATAACCCTTCAGATACAACTCTAATGAAAGATGAATTACATCTCTTTGTGGGGACGATAGTCTGTATGCATGCATGAGTGATGTTTCCACTTTTTAATGAAAAAAAGAACATTAAATTATAATTAAAATTTAAAGAATAATTATTATGTCAGAAATATCATACATATTCATTAAATATATACTTATTATCAACTATGTAAATAGAAAATTAAAAATTAATCACATCACTTCATAGAGATCGTAGTTCACATGTACATGTGAGCGACGATATAATTTTCCATTGGATTGAATGATAATATAGTAGATAAGGTATTATATTTATAGTAGAAAAATTATTTCAAAAATAAATCTACTAAAATAAAATATATCATAATAACCATCCATGAATGATGGTGATGAATAATGAAATGCATTGATTCGTGATGCAGTAGTCTGCATGTAATCATGAAGGATGCTTTCATTTACCATTTGATGAAGAAGGAGATGAATAAATGATAATTAATCTGTATGATAAAATATAAATATATATTTTTATACTAGATTAATCATGTTAGTATAGATCAAATATGTATAGATAAGGTTTAAAAATAAATAAAATTGAAAGAACATGGTTAAGAGTTATACCACTTCAATGAGAAACTTCCTTTGGCTTACACCCTAACCCTTAAAAATATGGTATTATGATAAAAAAAACCACTATTATAAGGGGATTGATTTTAAGAAAATATTCGGGTTGGTAATGGACTAAATGTAAGACCCTTTATGTGTGATGAATACGGGAGAGGTGGTGTGCTTTTATAAGGGAGGAATAAGATGCAATTGGAATTTTTTAAAAGATTAAAATATATTAATATCTTAATAAAGGAAAGTGGCTTCAAGATGACTCATATGAGAATATTATATTATATAGGGTAGAAAAATGACCATATAATAGAATTTATATAAGTATTAGGTCTTTTTAACCCTTATCTATTTAGTATAACCCCTTGTTACCCCTTTTAACCTTCACTGTAGTAATGATTTTTTTCTCAGTTACTATTCATAATGGAAAAATATTATGTTGAATTTATTAAATAATATTAATTAAGATGATTAAAAATATGGAATATATTTTATAATATTAAATACCTATAAGTATAAGAAACTACTTTTATAATAAACCTATAAAAGGAAATGAAATATATTTTTCCAAAAAATACATTTCTAAGAATAAAAAATGTTTTTATACCAAAATTAAACATAATCAAAATTAAAATGATATAAATAGATTGTTTTTAATAAAATAAAAATAATGAAAATTTAAAATTAAATCCCTATAAAATGATGCTTTTTTAATACTTGAATGTAAAATACAGTTTTCTATAAAGACATTAGATTTTTATTATTCACTAAAAAATTAATCATTTCACAAAAATCCCAATATTTAATCTTAAGATAATTTGTATATAGTAATTTCTTAAATTATATTCTCTTTATAGAATAAAATTTTTAAAATTTTCATAAATAATATAATTTTTTTTCTCAAAAAATCAATAAAAACCATTTTTGAAAAAAGTGTTTTTGAAACATAAAATGCCATCATTAAAAATTTATTGCATGATTATTAAGATTTAATTAATACATTTATATTGAGAATGAAAATTTTTAACATTTTTCATAATGAAGTTACTCCTATTTTTACCTTCTAATTCAATAGATAGGTTGTAATAGTCATATTTAAAATTATAATATTTCAATAGTATATCATGGACTGTATAAACTTTCTACTTCCTATAGAGTAAGTTGTTAAATAAATAAAATTTATTTAAAGATATATATTTCATAAAATCTTAGGGTGTTTAAAATGTCAGTTTAATATATAGAAATCCAAAATTAATGAAGTATTATTACATATATATGAATAAAATTTAGTAAAAATAGGGTTGGGTATTCATAATATAAAAAATGACGTATGAAAAAGAAAAGGATGATTTTAATAGTATAATAGGTATACAAAGTAGTTTATGAAACATTCTTAATGAGTGATAATGGAAGTATCTCATTTATAGGATTTCTTTGATAGTTCAAGAATGATAATAAGTGAGTGAGACTATAACCACATTGAAATTATATGACTAACCACAAAATAAGTACTTTGATATAAAGGAGAGGATGTGAATCCTTTACCTTGATATATTTCTTCTAAATGATTTAGGATAGCTCCTTAGAACCATATAAACTATTTTTAAAGCATATAGAGAGGTTAAATTATGAGAACATAATGTTTAATGTCTAATGTTTGAATCAAATGGGGTGGGGGGGTTTGGTAATTATAGAAAAATGAGGATAATTGTTAATTAATTTAAAAACAAAGGCCTTGGAATTCTAGTTTGAGTAAAATGGAAAAATTTTGGGTTATACATGGGTTTATCTTATGGTTTTGGAAATTTCAGGCATTATTTTTTAATTTTATCTATGATAGAACCAAAATAGTGTTTTTAATTTTACTTTGGGTAGGAAAAAAAATATTTCCACAAAATACTATTTTGAAATTATAATTTTTTTAGACATTGGAATGTTTTTTATAGGTTTGTAAAATCATTTTAATTCATTAAAATACATTATATAAATAAAATATTTTTTTTGGTTATGAAATTATTTTTATTAATTATTATATAATCATTACATATTAATGATTTCATAAAACATACCAGAAAACTATTTTTTTACTATTCATTAAAAAAATATCGTATTTTAGAAAATTATCAAAATTTTATCTAAAAATAGTATCGATTTGTTGATTTCCAATAACATATTTATTTTAACAAAGTAAATTTCTAAATATGTGAAATTTAACTTCTAACTAAAACCATTATTTATTAAAAATTAACATTTTTTATAACATAATAAACTTTATAACCCTTATAAATATTTCCTAGGAAATTATAAAACTATATTATCATTTATATCTTTTAAAAATATTTTTTGTAAGACTATTTTATGAAATTAACTTTAACATAAAATTTATTAATTTTTTACAAAAGTGCATTTTAATTATATATTTTCAGAAAATAAAATTATGTTTTCATTATATCCAAAAACATTTTTATCATATTAGTCTTATAATAATTTATATTTAGTTAAATAAAAATAATAATAAAAATTGATCTAAAGAAACTAGTATTTCATTTCAAAAATTTGAATTATACTTTTATAACATTGAGGTCAAGATGCATAACCCCTTATTACAATGGAATACACCCTAAGGTTAAGGTGCAGGATGGTGCTACTTTCATGTGGTAGCTCAGTTAAAATTGGTTTAGTGGTTATACAAACTAACTTGAATTTATCCAGTAGTTGATGACACACACACCTTAATTGTTAAATCTCTTCTTGGTCTTGTTCAATGGTGAAATTTAGTTATGATACCTCCATACTGAGTTCTAATAAATTTAATTCAAAAGGCATGAAACTACTATTTGAGGCCATTATTTCTCCCTTCAAAATCAATTATCGTTTTTCATTACTATTTATATAATAAAATTATAATGGTATCATTGTTACCAATGGTCATAATTCTCATTGTTCATATTTACCAATGTCCATATTGACCTAAAATAATATAGAAAAATGGTTAAGTAATTGTTAGATCCTAAGAGTATCTTTACACTTTATACCCTATATATACTCCACCATACATATAACCCAACATTCATTATTTTTTGTAAAAGGTTCTAAACTTTCTTTGAAAATGTATACCATAACCATTACTCTTCTATATATTTTTTCTATTTTTATATCCAAATAAATATTCAGTGGATAATTCAATACTTTAAAGTATACATTAGTGTGTAAATTATTCCATTCTATTTGTATCCATTTATTATTTATAGAGATTATAGTCATTATTAATTCAGGATATGTAATATTCTTATGAATTGTAACAGCCTTTCTATGTTACCATAATAAAATAATACTTATAAAATAAGAGTTATTGAAAAAATAATAATAATTAGGTCATTATCAAACCTATGAATCCAAGTCTTCATGGAGTATATATAGATCATTATGGTGCAATATCCCCTGCATAGAAATTTTTTATTTGACTGGTCATCCATAGAGCATTGTTATTTCACCACATGGAAATTATTTTAAATTTTTAAATCATGTAACAAAAATTAATTTAACTAATTGAATGTAGTATATGTAATTGAAGTCCTAAGGTTGAATCTATATATAAAATGTGAAAGAATATATTTTATTTCCATAACTATCACCAACCATTCTATAATGAAATTAAAATACTCTAATAAAGAAGAGTTAAGGATGATAAATTTGTCTATGATAATAAATTTAATTTCTAGGATCATGAATTATGAAAAAAAAATTATTTAATGAAGATTCATGTAGTTTTCAGAATCAGGTCTAAGAAACTCTCTTGGTCTAGGTAGTCACTTTCCAATCACTAAGATCCATTTTTCTCATAACTAGGTACTTTAGATTACTCTGTGATTGGGAAACCTAAAGCCGTGTATAAAAATTGGGAATATTCAACCTAATGGTATGAATTAAGGAATTAGATAGAACTACCCCCATGCACAAACAATGTTCATGTATGAGGAAAGTGAGAATAGAAATAGAATTAAGAGAATAAATGGAAAAACCCTAACACAAAATCATTATAAAAAATACTACTAGAATTTGATTACCCATACCTTTAATTATTATGAATAAATAATCACCCCATTTTTTCAATCATGAGTGGGTTGGAAAAACTTAAAATAACCATAAAAGTAACAACCAATCATGGAAGCAAAGACACCTTGAAACAATAGTCTAATCCATCCAAACTATCCCCTCCAAATATAAGTTTGAAGTATAGAACATACCTCTATTAATAAGAATATATTACACTTTAATATACTCAAACCTCTCTAACCATAATCTCAATTCACACCAGTACAAAATATCTATGAAAAGCCATGTGTGACATCACCTCTCTCCCCGAAAATAAAACTCTAATAATTAAGAAAGGATAAAAATATGAAAATTCAATATTTTATACAAATGTTGCAATGATAAAAAATTAATTAACACCACATACACACCATATATATTAATTTATCACAACTATACTGAACATACACCCTTACCGCATCATTAAAAAACCTTAAGCTAGCCCAATGTTTTCCAAATGGTAGATAGTTTTTACTATGATCATAGTTTATAATGATTTAAATAGTTATATCTCTAATTACACTAATGAAGCTCCATATAGTCCTCAAGTTTAGAAAAATATGTATTTTAAACTTAGGAAATACTTTTATTACATGAACCTATAATCCATGAAATAATATTTTTCATTTTACATGGCTAGTTATACACAATGATTTATTATAGTTGGAATATCTGAAGAAATATATACTTCGAACGTGGAATGTGTGGGGATTTTTTATATATTACATTCTGAAATAGTAATCATAGAAGCTCATCTATGCACTCTCATGGCGTTTCAATGATCATTTCATTAGTAATTTTTGGCCTCAACCGAAAACCCTATCCCTCGATGAAGAGTTTACCAATGAGGAATCATTTCATTTGTTCCAAAATCCTTCATTACCGTATATTTCATAAGTTTTAATATTTCCCACATTAATCTTTTGGTCATGAGGGTGTAGATTTATTAACCCAAACATGAACATTATCCACCAATTAACAGCATATAGCTACCTTTATCTATAAACACCAGCCCAATTCCACCCTACACTAAGAAATCCTCTATGTGTGTACTAGAAAAACCATTCCCATGTAATTATTCACCTCATCATGCTTCCTAACCAAGATATCTATGTTTAACTTGGATCCCCACTTCTTAGGGTGGGTGGAATCACCATTTTTTTCTTTTTTATCTTAACATTTTTTTGTACTTATTCATATTTTTTCCTTTTCAACTTATTATTCCAACATAAAACACCATCTTTTATTTCCATTTTTCTTAGAAAAAAATATAGGTGTTTTCTTTCCATAAACATATATAAATAAATAAATTCATAATGAATTCTCCTTCTAAATTGAAAATATTATAAAAAAACTTATGACTAAAATATAACTAAACCCCCCCCCCCCCACAATTAAAATCTTTCTTGTATATAAGAATGAATTATCATATAATTAGAAAGGAATCCCTATCCTACCAAAGTTTAAAAGTTAGGGTAAATAAATTTAAATAATTATCAACGGAGAAAAAACATTCCATATTCACATAAATAATACCTTTTATACACCTCATTTTTCAATAAAACTAATCAATGGTGTAATTTACTTTTCCCCTTGGGAATGATGATGGATCCTTCTAACATACATTCACATTTCCCAGTTTAATATTCACATTTACAATGATTTTTGTTCTATGAACCCATACATTATTTTCCTTAATACTAATGAAATATATGACTAGTGTTTGGATCATGGTATTTATGACTAGAGTTATGATTATATATATAGCACTTACATCCTAACCATATATTATATTGAATCACTAATATCCACTATAGAAATAAAAATACCATAATTAATTATAAAGACATCACAAAAAGGATTAAATGACTCCCAAGTTATGAGTTGTTAGGTAATTGATATGAAAACCATATAAGAATAATAATGAGGTTTACACTTAATCATAATTGATTATAATCAAAAAAATATCACAATAAAATCATCTTATAAAAAAAATTACATCACCTTGTTTCCCCAAGTCAAATCATAAGACCATTGACATTGATGATAAGTATAATTAAATGTTCCCTCTTCTAATAAGTTTTTATTTTAAAATTTTCAATTCTTTTTCAATAATGGCCTTTCTTTAACTATTCTTTAGATTTTTTTATTTTTAGAATTTATAAAATGATCCATAATGAAATATAATTAATGTACCTACCCCAAATACCCAATGGAAACACCTAATATCTCAATTTACAAAATATCCCCTATGTAAAGACCTCGACCCCAATATCTCAGATCTAGTGCCTTACATTATTAAACTGGTACAAAGTAAAAGTGATTACATTCCAATGGAACAAATATTTTTAAAGATTTTGAAAACTAGATACAAAAATAAGTATTAAATTTCAACATGAAATAGAATACCACATAGAAAATAGATTGGAAACACCCATATTCTCCAATATTATCCCAACATTTCAATCATAATATACATCTTGGCATCCTAGGGAAAAATAAAACATAAGAAAGGGGTGATCATATATTTTAATTTAGGGAATGCGTACAATGGAACATATCGAAAATAAATAAAAACAATAAAGAAAGATCAATTACAAAAAAATTCCATTAAAACATAATCTTGATCATAATATGGTAGGAATAACAGCTGATCAAATAATGTCATATAAATAATCCAATGAGAATGAAACTTAATCATGTATATTCTATTAGTTTAATAATCACAAGGATCATCAATAAATCATATCATAATGAGGGAATGAATAATTTGGGACATCATAAACATACCATCAAGGCCTTATCCAAGAAACCTTACATAATAGGGTACGACATCAGCTAATTCCCAAACCAGTTGGTCTTATGATACCTACAGATGCATCAATGGGATAAAGTAGGTCCTACCTATCTGTTACTAAGAAAAATGAATTCCTATTATAAAAGGGGTGAAACATAATCAAAATATACATTCATATTAAATTTATCATATGAAACGTTAATAACTTTCCCCAAATAATAATCGTAATAAAAAACCATCCAGTGTAATATGATGAATGGTATCAAAATAGCACATCCACAGTCAAACTGACAGAAAATAAATAAATAAAATATTTTATATTGTATCATAAGAGGTCAACCTAAATTTAATATAATATCCAAAAATGTTTTTTTATAGATGATAATAATCTAGTAAAATCATTGGTGAATTCTTGATAGAAGTTGTACTTTAATTTCAAATTATTTATTTTAAAAAAGATTCGTAATTATAAAAGAAAATATTTTCATTGAAAATAAGATTGTAAAATTATAAAGGACTCTTAAAGATATTATGGAATAATTTTAGTAAAAAAATACTCTCTTTTATTATAATGTTTTTTAAAAATATTCCTTCTAAATTTTGTATAAGAAACATTTAGAAGAGTATTTTGAAAAGAAATTATGAGCATTATCCAAATGAAAGGATTATGTGTATCAAATGTAAATCCACATAAAAAAAGTGTAAATACATGATCATATAATAAAATTGCATTCAAACCATAATCATAACATTACATAATCAATGAAGTTGAATTTTAACCCAATGAATAGAAATTGGTTTAAGAATTCTCTTACCACTCTACAATCTTTCGAACCATCTTCCCCATAAAATAATGATCATCAAATGAAAAATTGAATCCCATTAAGATAAATTGATTAATTATATTATATTTTAAAATGAATTATGTAAACCACACAAAATAAATAGAGGTAGAATAAGGAATATATATATCATAGAAGTAAAAGTGAGATGAGAAACCCTTGCCTTATGCTCGAATGCGTTAAGCACATGTAATTAATGTGATGGATAATAAAATTATATCTATTAATTATTTAATTAAGATCCTATTAAACATATTTTTGACACTCCATTCCGTCAATGAGTCTGAAAGATGACAAAGGTAAACCACTAATAAATAAAATGGGAAAATACATGAAGAAAATAAAGATTTGTAAAGGCATGAATTTTTGTTTGCAATAGTAAGTCCAAAAGAGCGTCGACATGCTACCTACTTGCATGCCCAAAAAAGTTAGGAAGCCTACTTGCACACCAAACCTTTCACCCAAGGCCCTATTTTTTCCTATAAATAGACCCCTAGGGTCCTCATTGGTATGAACGAATTTCCTTGAAGCCCAATTTCCACTCTGGTTGCCCAAGTACTTCGTCCCAGTCTTCCAAAACATTAAACGTACTTCTTAAACACCTTAAGTGGAGGATTTAATGGAGGATCATTGGGATTAAGTCCTTTTAGTGTTTTAAATCCATAACACTTGCGTGCCTGAAGCGCCCAACCTCCCCAAGTCCGAAATACTTGCGCACTACCTATTCATTTTATAGGAACTTGAGTGCTCCACTCCTAGGACCGCCTGTGAATACTCTTGAAGGCTCGAGAAAGGTCTCGAACAAGTATTAAAATAAAGTTTGTTCGTCACTTAAGTGATAATCAAGTCTCTCAAGCCTACTTGCATGCCCATACTTGTGTACCCTTACCTACTTGGGTTCCCCTATTTGATTCACTTACTCTCTTCAATATACAAGCCATCAAGACTTAATCAAAGCCATTTTTGGAAATGCTTCATCTTACTTGGATCCCTTATCTAAAAGGTATTCTATTGAGACCCCCAAAAAAACCTCCTAACTTATCAAAACATTGGGAAAGTCACTTCAACATGTCTCTTGTTTGATTTTGTATTTCCGCAGTAAGAGGTATCCCACATTTGTTTTATAAGGGAGTTAAGATACATGGAATGTATGTGGGTTTGTATATCCATAGTCACATGGACCTTTATCCCATAAATAGTGTTGTGAAGTTCTCAGTTTGGAGGAGGGTTTGGGTTTTGGCCTCTCCCTTCTCAAATAGATGATCTGGAACCTTAGGTCTCTGGTAGGGAAGGTATAGTTCAGACTTTCTTTTTCCATGCAAGCATATGAGAAGTATCCCTTGTTGGAGTTGGTGGTCTAGAACCAACTACTTTGTACTTTATTCATTAAATAAAATACTAATCACATATTGATTGTTCTTCTATGTGACATGTCATGTGATAATGTCCTAAGGATAGCTGTTGCATTAAAGGGTCGTAGCAGATCCCTGCTATGATGAGAACCCAGAAGTTCCATAACACTTTTCTTGAATGTATGTTCTATGGCCGAATGATATTATTTGAGGGACACAAATAATACAGGTAATTAGTAGTGAGTACTCATAAAACTTTGAGGCCCCTTCTCATAGTGTGCACCCTTGGTAATATCCTGGAGGATATTATGAGAATGAGACCCGCCAGTAGGAAATCTACATTTTATAGTGTTATTGGATGTTCCTATCTGCCGACGTGTGTATTAGTACTTAGACTTTAATATTATTATTAATGGGTATTACAACCCGCACACATAGATGTATTGACGAAAACTGTGATGACACACTGTTCGCAGTGAGGTAGGATACGTTGGGTGCGTCACGAGTAATGCTGCATTAAGAGATAATGTGAGAAAGGATTTGTCCCTTCCATTCCATAACAAAAGTAGATATCTCAGGCCCTTTGATGGAATTAATATAGCCTAAATAAATCCATGGCCATGGTAAGGTATGGGAAAGTTCAATTCCGATAAGTCAAAGAAAGAATAATCAAGCACATGGGTTGATGGCACTCAGATGCAACCCGCTTGATTGGAGATATCGAGACAAAGGGATTATATTACACGGTAAGCGTTTATAGGAGGTGAAATGTCATTGTGGCATTAACTTCTTTCTCTATGGGTGCCTTGGTGTGTTGCTAGATGCTAACCTTGGACATTAGGCAGGCTCAGCCTAATGCCACTGAGAAAGAGGCATAGAGGGTTACACACTAAGTGTGTCTATATATCTCAGTTAAATATTAATTTAAAAAGTTAAATAAATATTATTGCCGACTTTGGTTTAATAATTATTTAAGGATGTCTGATCACATTTATTTTGACACTAGTTATTCGAGAGAATATATTGTGGACGAAATAATATATTTATTAGAGAGTAATGCAGTTACATTTATTTAAGAAATAAATAGTCATTACTCAAGGTCTAATAAATGTGGTGGAGAAAAATGGAAAATAAAAGTACACGTCATGTATATTAAATATACACGCCATGTAGTTTTATGGAAAACAAGTACACGCCGTGTATTAATTATTACAAGCCGTTTAGTTTTTCTAGTTGGGATTTTGAGGAATTAATATTGTTTTATTAAATTATATTTATTATAATCAGCATGGGCGCATGTCACGGAATTAATAATTTGACATGGGGGTTTGCAGTAAGAGTTAATGAAATAAATAAAATGCGTAACGCGTTTATTTATTGTCATAACTCCATTATCCTCAAACCCGATTATAAATATCCTCGCAACCCCAAAATTTTGCAGAGCCATTGTTGTGCACAATGGATTTGGAAATACTCTCAAGCTAAGAGAGAATTCCCTTTCCACCAAGAATTCCCTCAAGTTACGGGAGCAAGATCCTCCACCAGATCAAGGCGGTCGAAGGCGGACATCACAAGCGAAGGTTCTTCCACGCTAGCACCCAGAGATCCCTTCGGCGACGTCCGGAGATATGTGACACACGTGTGGAACACCGTTAGAGGAATCCTACACTTGGATTCTACGACGCAATGACGGTTCACTGAATCGTGACCGAACACATCAACAAAAAAAGAATTTCAACGAGGTAATTCTTATGCATTAATTAAATTAATTATAATAAACATATGATGATACTCCTCAAGGGTTCCGAGACTCTTCTTTTATTTTTGTTCTTCATTCTATTCTGAAGATTCGGTATTTTATATCATGACGGATCTTGGATTGAACGTTGTTTAACTTTAAAATTAATGTTGGGTAAACCCATCAACGCGCTTCTGCTACCGTCAGAACCTACAAATGGTATCAGAGGGGGTCATATTGTTGATTATAATTATTTATTTTTTCATTGTTAATTTACTCATTTAATAATTTAGTTATTTAAATTAAATTTTAATCATTCTGGAAATCTGAATATCGAGATCTATTCCTCCTCCCTCGTTTCTCGTTCACCTCACAGAAATGAATTTTTCTTTTAATTTTGATTAAAATAAAATAGAGGAACTCATCCGAAGGAGCCAAATGTTTCTAGCCGTATAACACCAGAATACACGGCGTGTATTCGAAAGTACACACCGTGTAGTCTAGGTTCAATGCATTGACTGATCCGCCAAATCAGGCCATGTATTGGATTCATTATAAGAATTTAAGACACCGTGTGTTGACTAGAAATAGGCGGCACACGGTTTGCGGAATACATGCTGTGTGGTCCAATGAACACGGCGTGTAGTCCCTTCAGGTTAGGGTTGGGTCGTGTACTCCGTACACAGCCTGCCCAGCTGGAAACCGTGAAACACAGAGACTACACGGCATGTGTCCCACTGTACATGCCATGTACTCTGAAAATTTCCGAAGTACATTAACACGCCTTGTCCCCGAGTGTGTACTTTGGATGGATGGTGAAGAAAAATTACACACTGTGTAGTCAGAACTACATGCCATGTAATCACCCAAATTACGCAGATTTATTAAAAATTATTATTATATTATACAAACCCTTGAGACGTGTACCATGGTGTAGGCGTAACGCAGAGGCACAACACATGATAAGTGTTTTATATATATGTGTTTTATTTAACATCTGCGTAATAAATGGAAATTAACTGGGTTGCCTCCAAGGTACAAGTTACGTACACGGATATTTTTAAATGAATTTATTTGTTTAAAATTATTATGGATGAGAATCTAAAGGAAATTAAGAAAAGAGATTTAAGATAAAAGGATTGATTAATTAAAGATAATTAATTGATTCGAGTGTGATTTATCTTAAACAAGAACGATTAAAGAATTGAATGCTAGTTTTATTTATACGTAAATATCGTTGCATGTATGGATGATCATGAGCTAGACCGAGACCTTTTTAGGTGAATGGTTTCTTTTAATTTATTTATTTAAATTAAATTTGTTGGCCTGCGAGCCATCTCCTCATTAATATGTAGGGCCTGCGTGCCCAAGGATTATTTTATATAAAAACCCCCTTTACCCCTCACCTGCATGTGAGATAAATTCATATGTAATGGATGGATCTCCCAAGCTAGTGGAGGCGGCTCAAGTCAGGAGCCAAGGTGAAACCAATCTAAGGAGATACAAAGGTAGACAGGTGGAAAGCTATAAACACGAACCCAAAAGGTTCAAGGTGTTTCTCCCATAGGTCTTGGGTTAGTTTATCAATCGCTAGATAAACTAACCAATAGAAAATCTCATGATCATACCATTTATTTTATTTATGTCAGTTGCATGGTTTATTTATTGTGGGTGTATTTTCATGATCACACAATTAATGAATTAAATGAGCATGCAAGATGAAACTAAAATAAAACCAGCTTATACGTAAATATTATCTTAGACATGGTTAATCACTTAAGTATATCCCACTTAATATTAACAAACATGTAATCAAAGATAATAAAATGGAAATTTACATATAAGGATAAAATCCCTCAAAATAAATATTAAGTTGGCATAGCCTTCCATAATCTTGGTTAGAATCGAACCATAGTTCAAAGTGCTTGACCAACCCTAGTTGGGGTGCTTTTAATTATCAGGGAATTCTAATTCAAGGTTTTTTGGTTGACTTAAATTGGTTTTCATCAAGGGTTGACTACCACATCAGGACTTGGTGTAAACAAGAGGAAAAGGTTGAGGAAATCCAAAAAGGATTTTAGGATTGGGGAGTCCACTCAGTGGATCAAGGAGCTGCGAGTTAATGCAGTTGGCATTTAGAATGCCTACCTAAAACCCGTCAAGTTGCTTGACCAACCCTAGTTGGGGTAATGCGAAGGGCAATATGGATCATTGACACTTGAATATTCACGCAACATAATATTCCGAAGCCAATGGTGAGGGCTATTGGATTTTGATAAAATAGTGGGAGACTAATAAGTATTAATTTATTTATTTGTCTCAATTTTTGTAATAAAGTAATAAAGATTTTCTCATATTAATTTTTAGAAACAACAAGAAAATGACTTCAAACATATCATTGCACACCATACTCGAAATAGAAAACCTTCTCACCGGCACCAATTTCCAAGAGTGGCAGAGGCATTTACGTGTCATCCTTCGCCACGAAAGGAAATTATATGTGCTGGAAGAGCCTATTCCAATTGTGCCTGGGAAAGAGGCTAGTGATGAGGAATTATCTCTCTATATGAAACACATGGATGATGCCACATATGTCTAGTGTTTCATGCTATCAGCCATGTCTAATGATCTCTTGAAGCAACATGAAAACATGAATGTGTATAGCATAATGTCTCACCTTAAAGATCTCTACCAAGAGAAGGTGAGACATGAGAGGTATGAGATCTCCAATGCTTTGTTTACCACGACCTTGGAGAGTCTGCGCCAGCTGGGCCTCATGTAGTCAAGCTTATTGGATACATTGAATGCCTTGACATCTTAGGGATTAAATTCATGGATGAGTTGCGTGTAGATCTCATCTTATCATCAATTCCCAAGACCTTATCTAGCTTCATGGTCAACTATAACATGAGCGGCGATGAGAATAGTCTATCAGAGCTTCTGACCTTGATTCACTAGGTAGATAAAGACATGGGGTGTGACAAACCCACGGTCCTTATGGTGAACAAGAAAAGGAAGGACAAGGCAAAGGGGCCAAAGACTTATAAATGGTATGAAGCCCCCAAGAACCGTCCCTCCAAGAAGGGGAAGATATAGAGGCAGGGCAAGGAACGGGAGGCAGTGTGTTTTGCATGTGGAAAGCAGGGACACTGGAAGAGGAACTACACCTAGAAGTTTGGGGACGCTAAAGGTGTGTTTGTTATCGAGTGCAATCTTTCTATTTATACACATTGGGTATTAGATAAAGCTTGTGGGGCTCACATATGTATTCAAATGCAGGAACCAATTAGATTTAGAAAGATCACCAGAGGAGAGGTGGATCTTTGAGCTGCCAATGGCGCAAGGCTGGCTGCGTTGGCTATTGGCGACTACCACCACTCATTGCCGACTAGGATGATTTTGGTTTTACATAACTGTTACTATATTCCTAGTGTTACCAAGAACATAATTTCTATATCTTGTTTGGATATGGATGGATTTGTTTTAAAATTTGGAAATAAGGGTTGTCTCTTTTATAAGAACAACGTATGTTGTGGTATGAAACATTTAAATAATGGTTTGTATGTATTGAATTACGAAAACCAAGTGTTGGCAATCGATAACGAAACAAACTCACATGACTCATACATCACCCAGTTATAATATCACCGCCTTGGTCATGTGAACGAGAAGCATTTGAGAAATCTCTTCCAAGATGGCTATTTAGACTCTACTGAGCTAAAACCACTTGATAGATGTCATGCTTGTTTACAAGGAAAAATGACCAAGCTAAATTTTGGTGGACAAGGTTAAAAAGCCACAAAGCTTCTAGGATTGGTACACATGGATGTGTGTGGACCATTTCCAGTATAATCTAGAGGTGGATATTCTTACTTCATTACTTTTACTGATGATTAGAGTAGATATGGATATGTTTACTTAATGAGGTATAAGTCAGAGTCCTTAGAGAAATTTAAGTAATTCAAGAATGAAGTAGAGAATCAGCTTGGTAAGAAGATAAAGAAGCTTCGATCAGATCGAGGTGGAGAATATCTAAACCAAGAGTTAATTGATCTTCTACGGGAGTATGAGATTCTATCTTAGCTCACTCCTCCTTATTCACCACAGTGGAATGGTGTTAGTGAAAGGAGGAACCGCACCTTGTTGGACATGGTGAGGTTGATGATGAGTCATGTAGATCTTCCATTATCCTTTTGGGGATATGCATTACAAACTGCAGCATACACATTAAACCGATTACCAACTAAGGCGGAAAATGGAATTCCATCTGAGTTATGGAATGGAAGGAAACCCACATTGTCGCACACACATGTATGGGGATACGGGGCGTTTGTTAAGGCCTTCTCAAGAAACAAACTAGCACCCTGGGGCATGAAGTGTATCTTTATAGGATATCCCAAGGAAACTAAAGGATATTACCTATATAACTCTCAAGACAAGAAAGTGACTATCACCAGAAAAGCCATCTTTCTTGAGAGGGAACACATCCTCAAGACGGATAGTGGGAGCAAGATTGACTTCGACGAAGTTGAAGCTCAAGATACACAGGAGTTGGTACAGGAACAAGTTCCACAGGTCCCTGTGGAAGAGGTTCCAAAAACACAAGTACTGCGTAGGAGCTCAAGAGAGGTAAGGGAACTAGAGAGATTTGGTTTCCTAGTCACCGAGGATGGTGAATCATTATTGTTGGAAAATGATGAACCTCTCTCCTACTAGGAAGCAGTAGAAATCTCAGAAGCTGCAAGATGGCTAGAAGCTATGAATTCTGAGAAGGATTCCATGTATTAGAACCAAGTTTGGGTTTTGTTCGATGAGCCAGTTGATGTAAATCCTGTTGGATGCAACTGGGTATTCAAAATAAATATGAAAATGGAATGTCAAGTTAGCACCTATAAAGAAAGGCTAGTGGCTAAAGGATTCAGACAACGTCAAGGAATTGACTATGATGAAACCTTCTCGCAAGTTTCCATGTTTAAATCCAAAATAATCATACTTGCCATAGCAGCTTACCATGACTACGAGATTTGGCAGATGGATGTCAAAACAACATTCCTTAATGGGAAACTTTAGGAAGATGTCTATATGAAACAACCAGAAGGGTTTCTGACAGTAGGTGAAGCCAAACAGGTTTTCAAGTTGTAGAAATCCATTTATGGATTGAAGTAAGCATCCAGGTCATGGAACATTCGATTTGATGAAGCCATAAAGGAATTTGGTTTCATTAAGAACGAATGTGAGCCATGTGTTTATAAGTGGTTTAATGGGAATGCGGTCGTCATCCTAGTGTTATATGTTGATGACATATTGCTTATTGGAAACAACATACCATCCTTACAGTCAGTTAAGGACTGGTTGAACAAGTGTTTCTCCATGAAGGACTTAGAAGAAGCAGCCTAAATTCTAGGGATAATGATCATTCATGACATATCCAAGAGGCTGATTGGACTAATTCAGGGTACATACATTGACTAGATACTAAAGAGATTTATTATGGAAAAATCCAAGAGGGGATTGGTTCCAGTGTTACATGGCTTACATATTTCTAAGAAAATGTGTTCCCAGACACAACAGGAGAAAGATAGGATGAGAAAGATCCCATACGCTTCAGCTATAAGATCCATCATGTATGCCATGTTATGTACCAGGCTTGATGTTGCCTATGAACTGATCATGGTAGGCAGATATCAGGCAGATCCAGGAGAACAACGTTGGACTGCTATTAAGACTATCCTTAAGTATCTGAGAAGAACTAAAGATATGTTCCTGGTGTATGGAGGAGACGAGGAGCTTGTCATCAGAGGGTATGCTGATGCTGGTTTTCAAATAGATCAGAATGATCTGAAGTTACAATCTGGATATGTTTTCTATCTCAATGGAAGAGCTGTGAGCTGGAAGAGTTCAAAGCAGCCAGTTGTTGCTGATTCTACAGCAGAGTCCAAGTATATAGCGGCTTCTGATGCAGCCAAGGAAGCCGTCTGGATTCGGAACTTTGTCTAGGATCTTGATGTGGTGCCTATGAGTAAAGATCACATTACATTGTATTGTGATACTACTACAGCAGTGGCTCTTTCAAAATAACCATGGTCACATCAACAGACAAAGCACATACTCCAGAAGTATCACCTCTTGAGGGATTTCTATCAAAAGGGTGAATTTACAGTGAGCAGAGTGTCCACAGAAGAGAACATGGTGGACCCCATGACTAAAGGCCTATCTCAACAAAAGCAAGAATATCATGTGAGAGCTAGCAGGTTAAAGGTTGTTAGCAGTTGTCTCTAGTCCAAGTCGGAGTCTGTTGGAGTTGGTGGTCTAGAACGAACTATTTTGTACTTTATTCATTAAATAAAAGCCTTATCACATCTTAATTGTTCTTCTACATGACATGTCATGTGATAATGTCCTAAGGACAACTGTTGCATTAAAGGGTCGTAGCAGATCCCTACTATGATGAGAACCCGGAAGTGCCATAACACTGTTCTTGAATGTATTTTCTATGGTCAGATGATATTATTTGAGGGACACAAATAATACAGGTCATTAGGGGTGAGGACTCATAAAACTTTGAGGCACATTCTCATGGTGTGCACCCTTGCTAATATCCAGGAGGATATTATGATAACGAGACCCGCCAGTAGGAAATCCACATTTCATAGTGTCATTGGATGTTCCTATCTGCGGACGTGTGTATTGGTCCTTAGACTTTAAGATTATTACTAATGGGTATTAAAACTCATGCACTTAGATTTATTGACGAAAACTGTGATGACACACTATTCGCAGCGAGGTAGGATACGTAGGGTGCGTCACGAGTAATACCGCATTAATAGATAACACAAGAAAGGATTTGTCTCTTCCGTTGAATAACGGAAGTAGATATATCAGTCCCTTTGATGGAATTGATATAGCCTAAATAAATCCATGTCCATGGTAAGGTATGGGCAAGTTCAATTTTGGGAAGTCAAAGAAAGAATAATCAAGCACATGGGTTGATGGCACTAGCATGCAACCCGCTTGATTGGAGATATTGAGACAAAGGGATTATATTACACGTAAGCGTTTGTAGGAGGTGAAACATAATTGCGGCGTTAACATCTTTCTCTATGGGTGTCTTGGCGTGTTGCTAGATGCTTACCTTGGACTTTAGGCAGGCTCAGCCTAATTCCACTGAGAAAGAGGCCTAGAGGGTGACACACTAAGTGTGTATATGTATCTCAGTTAAATATTAATTTAACAAGTTAAATAAATATTATTCCCGAATGTGGTTTAATAATTATTTAAGGATGTCTGATCACATTTATTTTGACACTAGTTATTCGAGAGAATATATTGTGGACGAAATAATATATTTATTAGCGAGTAATGCTATTACATTTATTTAATAAATAAATAGTCATTACTCAAGGTCTAATAAATGTGGTAGAGAAAAATGGAAAATAAAAGTACACACCGTGTATATTAAATATACACGTCGTGTAGTTTTATGGAAAACAAGTACATGTCGTGTATTAATTATTACACGCCATGTAGTTTTTCCAGTTGGGATTTTGAGGATTTAATATTGTTTTATTAAATGATATTTATTATAATCAGTGTGGGAGCATGTCAAGGAATTAATAATTTGACATGGGGGTTTTCAATAAAAGTTAATGAAATAAATAAAACACGTAACGCGTTTATTTATTGTCATAACTCTATTAACCTCAAACCCAATTATAAATATCCTCGCAACCCCAACATTTTGCGGGGCCATTATTGTGCACAACGGATTTGGAAATACTCTCAAGCCAAGAGAGAATTCCCTTTCCACCAAGGACGCCCTCATGTTACGAGAGCAAGATCCTCCATCAGATAAAGGTGGTCGAAGGCGGACATCGCAAGTGAAGGTTCTTCCGCGCTAGCACCCATAGATCCCTTCTGTGACGTCCGGAGATACGTGAGACATGTGTGGATCACCGCTAGAGGAATCCTACACTTGGATTCTACGACGCAATGATGGTTCACCGAATCGTGACCGAACACATCAACGAAGAAAGAATTCCAACGAGTTAATTCTTATGCATTAATTAAATTAATTATAATCAATATATGATGATCCTCTTCAGGGGTTACAGGACTCTTCTTTTATTTTCGTTTTTCATTCTATTCTAAAGATTCAGCATTTTATATCATGACAGATCTCAGATTTAATGATGTTTAATGTTAAAATTAAAGTTTGGAAAACCCATCAACGCGCTTCCGTTGCGCACGGAACCTACATCCCTCCCCTACCAGGATCAATTTTAGGGCATCCATATTAGTGTAATCCCCTAACCTTAATCCCTATTTCCTTCCATTGGACCCTTGTCCAATGTGAAGTGGACAGAGGGAAGGTTTGTCACCTGGCCCTCTTCCCGGGTCGCCTCGACCTCGTCCACCCTCACCGCCATTGGCGCACCCTCTTCTACCATCAGTGGAGGGAGAATTTGAAAGTGTGAGTTCTTTTATTGAATATTTTACATACTATAGTTTCTCACACCAAACATTAGTCATGTGGGATTAGATATTTTTCATGGTCACAACACTTGCACAATTGAAGGAACTACATGAACTCTGATTCCTGTTCAAACTAGAATACGTAGGAAGCCCTTTTAGGGCCCGATCTCACTGGATATCCTCTTTAGAAATCTAACCCTAATTCCCTTAATCTGTGCATCCTACTTGGGAATAATTTGGAAATTAAACCATCAAATCACTAAGGAATTCTTTTTTTAGGAAGTAATCCCAAACTCATTTCTCTCAAAAGACTATACTCTTTTATGAGACTTATCGAACTACGTGGGATTTGATTCCCATTTATATAGGATATGTAGGAAGCCTTCTTGAGGTTCAAACCCAATACCTTAAATCAACCCTATTATCCTTGATCCATATTCCCAAAAGGGGTTGATCCTACTTGGAAACCCATATCCTTTCCAAGTTCCTTAGACTGCTTCAGTATAAGTCTTGCACTATGTTTTGACTAAGAACCATTTGCTTAGATGTCCATACCACATGAAATTAAACTGTACCGCTAGGTTCTTATCACACAACCTTAAAAGGTATGATTTGTCTCATTCAGCAACACCGAACTATGAGGGTTCTGATTCTTTTCACAAAGATATGTAGGTAGCTCATTTTAGGTGTATGATCCCAAAATCAAACCAAACCTTCATCTCCCTAGATGAAAATAAATTCTAGAGTGCCCCACTGAGTATATTTAAAATCAGTATCATCAAAACGATGATTAGAAGAATCTCTAAGTAGTATATGATAGGATACCATTGATGGAGAACCTCAAATACTTATGGATATCTCTATTAATGATGATCCTCAAATACATATAGATGATTTTAACTTTTAACATGATAAATAAGTGATTGAAAATTAAAAGGGACACATATGATATACTTGGTGAATTAATAAGGATTCATGAAAATATCTTAAATTATAATGAGATTCCTAGAGTAGATAGTAATTCCCCCCAAAAGGGCGTGATGAATCCGACCTCCCATCCTTTCAACCAATGCACATTCTTAAGTATCATAGTGTTTAAAATTAACTAACACCTACCTTTGGAAAGAAGGTCCCCTTTGGATAAAGAACTGTTTGAAGTTTCCTGTTCCATAAATAAATCCAATGGAAACTTCCTGGAAGTAGTAATTTTTAAAACTATAATAGACATTTCAAGGATCTACGAAACAAAAATGGTGAACCCGACGTGAATTCATAACCAAGTTAATAATGTTACCCACCTGTTAGATTCCTATAAAATTGATAAAGGAAGGATAGAAAAAGGAATCAATCACGCATGTAACCATCTAAAAGATGTTTCATTAATGGAGTTTTTTATTGTTTCAAGTTTTTCTCAGAATTCCCTTCACTCCGAAATGAATTTTCTCAAGAAAATATCTGTGAACTTCTCGAATGATACTCAAGCTGCATCCCCATCCACGGGAAGGAAATAATCACCAACCCAATATCTTCAATGCTGGGTCTCTAATGTGATGGTGAAGTAATTTCACTGACATGGTACAATCCCGACTTTGGAGGCTGCTCGGCAGGCCCACCGAGTCAGTAACAATCCTTGATCATCTGGCCAATGATGAACAATGATCAAGAAGTAGATGGTGACAACCACCGTCTTCAACCATTTTGGTTCCTTTTCCCCAGAATATAACAATAAACCCCTCACATACTACAAGGAGTTGAATCAAGAGTCCACTCAAGAGCTCAATTGAATAATTTAGGAGTCTTTCATGAGGAATCCAACCAGAAATCACTGCCACCAGAATTGCACGGTAGTGATCCCCCAACATGATGGGGGTGTAGCCTCTAGACATTCAGCCCAAGTCTCTTAGACCTGGCCACGCAAGAAAAACAGTCAGGGACAATTTCCAATCAATAGGGATCATGTTCTCACCTTTTCCTCCTCCAGATAAGTCCATCAACCTAACTTTATGAAAAAAACGTCTGGGAACATACACCCATCCATTCTAATTTTTCTACTCAGTAGACTCATCTGGAAGCAACCCACCAATCCCACCAGATAAACCTAGTGGAGTACTATGAATAGGCACATACACCTAGTTACAAGTTATCAACCATTCAACAGGATCGTCTGACTGAATTTAAAGAAGCTTGCCAATCTAATGTGGTGGCAACTGGTAAATAGGAACATACAACTGTTTACAATCACCAATTTTTCCAGCAGTCTCATCTTCCAGTATTGAAGTATTTCCATCAACTATACTTGATGGGAAACTACTAGCAGGCACATACACCTACCAATTTTCATCAATTCTTCCAATAGTCTCGTTTGGTATCACCAGGAGAAGTCAATCGGAAAGCTCCGACAAAAAATTTGGGGCAAACCCAACTCTCAGCCCCCATATATGACTATTATCAACACCCATTGATAGAAAAAGGAGGACATGAGTAGGAACATACACCAATTCCATATATGGAATAGAAATATATTCCCGGTCTGGCTGATAAAGTCACCAAACACATCTTATCAATGGTGAAAGGGAAAACACAAATCCCTACCCATATTCTGGAAGAATGCAAGGAAATTATAAAAACTACTTCAACAGTACCAGGGGAACCGACTCATAAACCGGTCCACACACATGGTATAACACATTGGCATTCCATATCAGAGTAGATACATACATCTATTCCAGTCTAGGATGGTCATGGGGCATACTCCCCCATATCATATGGACAATAAGATCGGGAACATACATCCTTTCCAATTGGAGGTAATCGGTCCATTCCGGTAACCACGCCAAGGCAGGCACATACACTTTCCCATAATAACCACTTTTCACAGAAAGTGGCCCCAACTAAGTATAAGATAACATCCAAGAAGAAGTCTCTCCAAGAACTATTGGAAAATTAAGAGTCAATCTATGATTTGGATGATTTTAATGCGGGAGTTCTTGAAGCCCTCAGAAATTTATCTATTGCATCTAAAGATCCTATCCTCTAATTAAAAAATTATGGGAGTGGTAGTAGTAATTATGAATTTCCTCATGAGACACCTCATCATGAAGGATTTCTTTATAAAAATTCGGTCAATCCAGAGTTCCTATCTCTAGATGAGAGAAATGATAATCCTCCGTGTGGCCAGAAGACCAAGGAGAAAGAAGATTTATCCCTTGCTGTAATCCACCATGGTGATCCTGCCCATGATGGAATTCATTGAAAAAGTCCTCTTCATAGTAGTATTTCTCATTGTCATGACAATTATATAATTGATAATGTAGTGATGAGAATTCCATCTTATCTCAAGGCACTTGAAAATAGAAGGTCTATCATGTATGATGCCTTGTCATTGAAAGGCGAGACACTTTCTTAACCAGAAGACATCTTAAGGGAATAGTAATTCTACTAACCTCCCTTGGTTCATTTGTCTTCTAATATAGATCATCCACTTTGGTTAAACCAAGTAGAGAAACCTCTAGTGAAAGATGATGAAGATGTGTTAAACATGAGGAAACAATTGGCTAAGGGAGAAGTATCAGTCATGTTCTAGACTTTGGAAAGTTCTCAGTATAACATTCGAGAATTGATTGCATAAGATTGATTTCGTGATATCCACCTCAACTTATGGAAGACTCTTCATCATTTGAAGACCAAAGTATTACCATATGATGTATATCAGAATCATGTAAAGGTAATATAAGGGTTGCAATGCCAAATTGACTTCGCATATCTCTCAGTTTCCCAACATCCATAGGTTGAAAAACAGCAGATAACCCTTTAGCATACATCCCTTAATGCTCTAAAGAGGCTATTACATTTAATTTATGATTCCCCATATAGTATTCATATCATAGGATGGGGTGCACATGGAGTATTGCATTTCACTGCACTCCAAAAGCAGCAAAGTCCGCCAAAAGTGGTCTCATGAAATGTTATTGGCCACAGTCGACTAAAATCAATATATTTTGTATGTAATGGAATGTATGGTCAAGAACACACCTCAAACAGATCTCATCAGAGTCAGACCCAAATAAAAAAATTTGTTGAGTTAATTTTACATCAACCTTCTGAGAATCTGGAGCAGGCGTCCCGCTTAGAGGATGTCAGCCATCAAAGAATGAAAATGTTTGAAATAGCACAATGACCTTCTAAAATTGGTGATTTTATTGATTATAGGATAATTCACCCATCTAATATCTGAACCAAAATTCAAAAAATCAAAAGAACAGTTGCACGAATTTCAGATATAGAATTTCAAGGATCACCCCAGCTTGCAAGGATGGGGGTTTGTTTAATTTAACCTTCAAATTCATTAAAAAAGTTCAAATATTTGAAAAAGAAGAAAAGGAATAGCCCCAACCTGTAGGGATGGGGGATTTTTCACTTCTAAAATCCCCTACTCAATGGAAGTTATTTTCTATCGATTAGGTAGGAAGCCACATGGAGAGCATACAAATGAACTTTATGAGCACTCTCTTTGGGTTACTGTCCACCAAAAAGTTCCCAGAAATTCATCATATAAGAGAACATAGTCTCATGGAAGATACAAAGGGAGATGATCTTACAAAAATGATGACATAATTCCATTGATGCATTATGCATCAGTGAATGTCATTAACACCATTGCAGAATATCCTCCAAAAAATGAGTCCAATTCAGGGGAATCAGAAGATGAAGTTCTTGTCCATAATATGGTTCTCAGTAAGGAAAATAAAGAAGGTGTGTGTACCCGAAATCAGAGGCTTACCCAGAATCTAGGTATGCCTTAAAATAACCAACTCTTACCCCTCTGAAAGGCATCTATCATGAGGAAATGAAAAATTCAGATTGTATCTCACTTTTACACAAGATAAGTTCAATATATTTCTCTTGAAGAGATATTTTCACAGAAATAAGAGGAAATGAAAGAGTTGAAAACACCCAATACAAAGTTACTTCGAAGCAGCATTTCTGCTAGATGTACTCCCTAGGAAGGTCCTCAACTTGCACATCCTATAGGAGCTCCACAGAAAAGAGGATTTGTAGTAACTACAGATATAGATAATCAATTCCCTCCACTAGGTACACAATCAATGCAGGATCAGATAAATCCTGATAGGCCTGTTCTCATGGGTTATCCAAGGAAAATATCAGCACCACCATCAGTGATTTTTCCGGTCATTGCACCATCTCAAGCTTTAGTTTTTGTACCTTCATAGGTTCCATCTCATTCGGATATTCCCCAAATTCTTATGAATACAATTGAGGCATTAATGAATTGATTGGAAGCTATAAAGGAATGATGTGTACCAGTTCATCCAAAAAAGATATCTTACCATGAATAGGTGGATGCAATCCCCCCCACCAAATTTTGTGAATACCACATTCTGAATATTTAATGGTTTGGGAGATCCAGAAAAACACTTAAAACATTTTATTTCTCATTGTGATCCCATGATGGTAACTATTCTACAAAAAGAAGTAATAAATCTTAGGTGTTTTGTGCATTCATTACAAGGACCTGCTTTTGTCGGGTATTCTAGTTTACAATCTCGATCAATTATTGGATGAGAAGATCTATGTCAAAAATTACTTATTCAATTTATCTCAATGCTACCAAAGATGATAGTTTTTTATCTTACCAATTGTAAAAAAAGGTAGAATGAAAGAGTTTCAGATTTCATTGCACAATGGAAATGATTAACATATTCCTTAAGTCTTGAACTCCCTTAAGAATAATTACTACCAATTTTTGTGGCAAATTTATGTGATGAGTTACGGACACCATTGATCCCTATAAAATACACAGGAGGTTTTTGATACATTACATAAATCACTCAATAGATAAAAGACTCTATTATAGAAACTAAGGCTAAAACTTCTGTAATTCGATCAGTTTCGAGGAAGAGGAAAGGAAAGATAGAAGCTGCTATAGTTACACTCAAGCAGGCACCTGTACCTGATTATACTTCAAGAACTCTGTCATATCGAAGGGATCCACCTCTTGAGAATCAGAAGTAATGACCGCCTAGTCAATACGATCAAAGAGATCAAAGGTCGAAACAATTTTAGTAATTAGAGAACAAAGTTTATTCTTTTCAAAATGAACAAGTTCCTGGTAACTTCATATCAGCTCTATAAAAAAATTTGGTCCAGTTTCCAAGGTCGATGAAACCAAATAAAGAAGGAGATGAAGATCTTCTGAATTATTGTACCTTTCACCAGATGTTAGGGAATCCCATCTAGGAATGTTTTTTTTCAAGAAAATCTTGCAAAATATGGTAGATTCTAGATAAGTGAAACTCAAAATTTTGTCAGCTCAAGTATCATGTGTTACAACCACCGAACCAGAGGAATAAGGAGAATGGAAAGAAGTCAAAAGTAAAAATGTGCAAAAATATGATGATTGGATGATCAGGAAAATGATCAACCGAACTCACGCCATTCTATGAACATAGTTTAAACAACCAATTATTTGTTTCACCATTTACTCCATAGTAAAAACACCCTCATCAAAAGGTCATTCCTCAAAGAAGCGAAATGATCATAAGGACAAAGAGGAGTCAGAAGAAGATGAGCTCATATTAAGGCCAAAGTTGTCCTTGACCCTAGAAGATTTCATACCATCTATTTTAAAAGCACGAGAACCACCCCAACAAAAGGAACAATTATAATTAACCTGTCAGGAAGAATCTATATCATATGAAGAATTGATCTTTGGTTCTGTCAACATTATCCATTTAATATATCTTTATTCCAATGGTGATTCGGATTATAATGATCCATAATTCCTTGTACCTAATTGGGGAAGCAGAGGAAGAGGCCAAGGTCAAGGATATAGGAGAAGATGTGGGAATTCTAGCAACTACCATTTTATCTCTACCTCTGCTCGAACCATATATGCGTCAGAAACTCATGGAAGAGCCCATAATGGGCTCAACATGAACAAGAAGTTTCTTCCATAAATGATAGGTTTAGTTCTAACATGATTATCTTAGAAGACCGATTTGAAGTCACACAATCTTCTTCTCAGAAAGTGAATAGATCTAGTCATTCTAATTTACCAAAGAGAGGAGTATTTCCAGCTTCTGCTCCAACATAGAATACTTCTACATCAAAAGCATAAACTTCCTAATCACTTGAAAAACTACATTTTCATGCGGGAAAATGTAGACCTATGGACCAAAATTATGATGTTTTGAAACAATTTTCCCATGTACTTGCGAAGTTATTAATTCTGGATGCTTTGAATATGTTAAAATACTTTCAAGAAGCACTTATTGAGGCTTTTTCAAGTCCTCAAGAGTTTGAAACCAAAGTTGCTGCTGTTGAGGTTTACCGTATAGAGAATTATCTTATAGAATGTCATGTAGTCATATATTTTAAAGATGAAGATAAAGATGGTATTATGCATGGATATATTAGACCATTATATTTATCTGGAAAGGTCAATGACATAGATATCTAGAGGTCCTTTATTGATAATGGCTCTAGAGTCAATGCCATTCCCATTCCAACACTTCGTCAATTGGGCTTGACTGAATCTGACTTATCTCCTTCCACTTTAGTGTTTCAAGATTTTGATAAGAATGAGAAAGAACCTCTAGGTGAGATTACACTCAGAAATTAGTTTTTAGATCTTGTATAAAATTTAGACATCATGGTTTTTCGTTAGGAAATGATCTTTAATATTCTTCCTGGAAGGCCTTGGATACATCAGCATGCAGCCATACCTTTTTCCTACCACCAATGTCTTAATTGCTATTTTAATGGTCAGACCGAGACATTGTATGGTGAAAAGGATCCATTCAAAACGTGTGAATATCAATACATTGAGGAAGAGTTTCATTACAAAAAAAGGAACTAGATCCATGACAAATGAGATAACCAAAGTTAAGGCTCTAAATGGATTGGAAAAGATGCTAACAAATCCATTCATACATTTGTGTACATATTATGTGCTACCCATAAATCAAATTGAAAGGGTAAAACAAAATCCAAGGAATCATCTAGTAACTTCCATAATTTCAATTGTGGCAACTGAGCCTGATAGCATGTGAGAGATTAGTGATTCACCAAGTAGTGGTAGAAGCTTAAATGGAGATGTTTTCATTTCATATACTGAACTAAAAAAAGGCTCTACTTCGTCAAGCAGAGTAGAAGAAATTTTAGAAGTTCTAGAGGAAGAAAAAGATATTGAATCTCAATCCATAATTTCCTCTTTATTACCATAGGAAGACCCTTCATCATCATTAGGGTCAGATATGGTGGAATCTTCTTTAGGATGTTCAAATACTAACTCCCCCTCTAACTTTGGGAGTTTGACCTCTTTATCTACTATGAATGTGCAAACAGAATTGGTAACACATAATGAAGAAGAAGAGGAAGATCTTAGGGATGCTCCTCCAACATTTGAGGAAGGTGTCTCTACCACCATTGATGAGCTCAGAGAAATAAATCTGGGTACAGAAGAAGATCCCCGCCCTACTCTAATTAGTGCGGCCATGTCCTCTTAAGAGAAATAGGTGTATACTGAATTTCTAAAGAGACATCGAGATATATTTTCTTGGAATTATACAGAAATTATTGGACTTAATCCTGATGTATCCACCCATCATTTGGGTTTTCCAAAAGAACATTGTGGATTCAAGAAAGCTGCAAGAAGAACACACCCAACTCATGCATCTAAAATTGAAGTAGAAGTTGATAAGATTATAAAGGATAAATTTTTCCAAGAAGTTCAATATCCCAAATTTATGGCCAATATTGTCCCAGTGATAAATAAGAATGGTAAAATTAGAGTTTTCATTGATTTTAGAGATCTTAACCATCATTTTCTTAAAGATGATTTTCCAGTTCCAATTACAGAGCTTCTAATTCAGGCAACATATGGCTATGATGCTATTTCCTTCATGGATGGATACTCTGGGTATAATCAAATCTGTATGGCCCTAGAGGATGAAGAATCTATAGCCTTCAGAGCCCCTCAAGGTGTATTTTTCTATAGGGTAATTCACTTTGGCTTAAATAATAGAGGTGCATCATATCAACGTGCCATGCATCACATCTTCAAACCCTTGTTAGGAAAATTTGTTGAATGTTATTAGGATGATTTGGTGGTCAAATCCAGAAAACTTTCCAATCACTTTGGTGATCTAGAGATTACATTCAATAAACTTGGGAAATATAGTTTGAAGATGAACCCCTTGAAATGTGCTTTTGGGGTAACCTTAGGAAAGTTCCTTAGCTTCATTGTACGCCATCATGGTATTGAAGTTAATACTGAGAAAACAAAATAAATCCTTGGTATGTAACATCCTCAAAATTTGAAATAATTAAGATGACTATAAGGATAATTGACCTACATTTGGCACTGTATTGCTAATTTGGAAGGAAAGTGTTTACCCTTCACTAGATTAATGAAGAAGGGAGTCACCTACCAATGGACTGAAGACTGCCAAGAATCATTTGTTACCCTCAAGAAATATCTCATGAGATGCCACTGGTATTACTTCCACCAGTTGAAGGAAGGATGCTTATTCTTCATGTGACAACTTTAGAGTGATCACTGTGTGCCTTCCTTTCATAAAAGAATGATGATGGGAATTAAAAAAACCATTACTATCTCAGTCGAACTATACTTGATATAGAAACTCGATATTCAAGTATTGAAAAGTGATTCCTAGCATTAATCTTTGTAGTTCAGAAATTGAGGCACTACCTGCAACATCATGAGGTCCAATTAATATCTTACAATAACCCGGTCAAATTTATCCTCAATCGTCCTATGCTTACAGGGCTCCTAGCATGGTGGTCAGTTATTCTGCAGTAGTTTGATATCCAGTTTGTATCTCAGAAGACAATAAAAGGCCAATCTATTGCTGAATTCCTGGCTGAGCATCCATCTTCATAAGATACATCATTAAATATTGAACTTCCTGATGAATAATTCTTCTCTATTTAGGATAACTCCCAAACATGGAAAATGTACTTTTATGGTCCTTCCATGATTCCAATAGGTATGAGAATGGAAAATCCTAAACTCAACAAATTTGGGTTAGGAATTGTTCTTATTTCTCTAGAAAAGGTAGTGTTTCCTTATTCCTTCCTATTTTCAAAAGGTGGTACCAACAATGAGGTAGGATATCAATCTCTCATCATAGGTTTAGAATTGGTTCTTCAGTTGCAAGTGAATAATTTTAAAGTAAAAGGTGATTCAGAATTGGTAATCAAGCAAATCAATGGAGAATATTCTATCAAAAAAGAAGAGTTAATCCCATTGTGTGATTACATCAGATGGTTAATGGATGAATTTCTCCCAGAGCCGACATTTTCTAATTTTCTGTGATCACAAAATGTCCAAATAGATGCACTGAATAATGCATCTACAGCCTTAGCAGATCCAAATCGGAATGAGACAGTCATTAGCATAGCCCATCGTTGTGTGGCATTAGCTTTAGTTCATACCATAATAGAGAAAATGAATGAAATTAGACCTATTTTTGTTCCATATGGTTATACCATGGTATGGAGAACATACATAATAGAATATCTTTAAAATGGAGTATTTCCACCAAATACGGTTGAAAAAGAATAGATCTGATGATGAGCAACCAATTTTACTCTTTATGATAGTCCATACCACCAAAAGATCCTCTAAAAGCGAGGCTTCGATGGAATTCACTTCAGATGTATTGATAGAGAAGAGACTACAACTATCATGAAAGAAGTACATTCAGGAGCTTGTGGTTCCCACCAGTCTAGGCACATACTCTCTCATTAGATCCAAAGGCTCAAATACTTTTGGCCTTCAGTGATGCAGGATTTCACAGATTTCACTAAGAAATTCCATCCCTTACAAGTGCACGCCAACTTAATTCATCAACCCCCAGAGTTTCTACATACAGCTAAATACTTATGGCCATTTTCCACATGGGGAATGGATGTAGTGGGGCCCTATCCTTTATCTACAGCTAAGCAGTTCAAGTATATCTTTACTACTACAGACTTCATTTCTAAATGGCCCGAGGCAATACCTCTCAAAGAAATCAGATCCAAAATCATTGTTAGTTTTTTCAAAACTAATATCATCACCATATTTGGTGTCCCTCATACTATTTTGATGAATAATGGCACCAATTTTTGTTCTACTGAGGTAAAAAAGTTCTATCGAGAACATAATATCAAATCTAACTATTCATCTCGCTATCATGCGGTGACCAATGGACATATAGAGGCCTTCAACAAGACCCTATCAAATATACTCTATAAGATGGTGGATAAAGATAATAAATCATGTCCTGATAAATTTTTGAAAGATTTATTTGCTTATATGACCACTACCCTTACTACCAGCCAAGCAACACTTTATTCATTGGTATATGGAATAGAAGTAGTTTTTCCAATTGAAATGCAATTTTCTTCACTCAGAGTTTTTATATGTGGTTAGTTGTCTACAAATGAGAGGTCTCAGAAATAGTTCAATGAGAAGAAACAATTATACAAGAAAATATTGCATACTTTTCATCATTTAGAAGTCTATTAGAACAGAATAGCACGATCTTTTAACAAGAAAGTTTTCCTTCATTCATTTCTTCAAAGAGAATTGGTATTGGTCCTTAGGAATCCAATGATATTAGGGAAGAAACCTCCAAAGATTGAGCAAAAGTGGGAAGGAACTTATTCCATACATAAGGTCTATTCAAATGGAGCTTATGCCTTAATCTCAATGTATGGTGAGCTTATTAAAACTCCAACCAATGCAAGGTTCTTAAAGAAATACTTTGTGTAATTGTACATATCGTTCTCACTGTAAGACTTAAAACAACATAGTACAATGTACTTGATTCCAGACAAAAAACTGCACAACCCCCATGTCCTCCCTATAAGAATAAAACCTACACAACCCCCATGTCCTCGCTGCAAGACCAAAAACAACCCAGCCCCCATGTCCTTGCTGTAAGAATAAAAACTACACAGCACCCAAGTCCTTACTGCAAGACTAAAAACTGCACAACCCTCACGTCCTATCTACAAGACTGAAAAATGCATAGTACAATATCCTAGTTTCAAGACATTAAAATTCATAACAACCATAAGCATCCATGTTGTATGATTCTAAAATGCGCAGCATCTTCGTTCTTCCTGCATGACATTAAACTGCATGAAATCATTTGTCCTCATTGCATGACATTAAACTGTATGACTAATGTTTTCTCTATTTGATGTTAGAAGCTTCCAGAAGTAAACATCATTGAAATAACAGTTACTACTTAGTGGCACATGAGTCCCTCTCTTACTTATTACTGAGTCAGATCTGCATAGGGACCTTGAATCAAGAACTATATATGGATTGATTCTCATTCTCAATGGGATATGTATGGACACATAAATCTACAATTTTGGGCCCATCCACAATCATAAAATCCTCTTATTTTCTTTTATCCCCCTGTATATGAATCAGATCTATACATAGTGTTTCCTTAAGTTGTATGATTTGGTTATTATACCATTTTATGTCTTAAGATTTACTGTTCTCTCAGAATGTGTCAAATCCCCCATTCTTCATGTCAAACTCGATTGGCGGGAGGGATGATTGTTTCAATAACTTTGTATGGATTGATTCTCATTTTCAATGAGATACATAGAGATGCCTAGATCTCCAATCTTAGGCCCATCCACAATACTAAAAAAAAACCCTTTATTCCTTGTATAAGAATCAAACCTCATATGGAATGTATTAAAAACTGTGTATGAATTTGTTCTTGTCCTAGCAAGACCCATAGTGACACTTGGGTTTTATACCTTAATCTAGTAACAATATATATTTCCTTTCACATCGGTTCATCTTATTCCATACTGCATGACGTTAAACTGCATGGAAATCTAACACCCATATTCTTTACTTGTGTCGCCTTTGTGTTATAGAATAAACCTTTACTGCTTCTTATTTCTCACACTGAGCATAGCTTACGTGGACTTAGGAATTGGGTAAAAGGATTATTTATATAAATAAGGTTTATCAATTTCTTATGGGGTTATTAATGTCCTCATTGCATGACTTAAAACTTCACAACATAATATTATTTCACAGGAAACAATTAAAGTCTCCATTTTACATATGAGTTAGATCTATGTAAAAGGACGTCAAACTCATGGCCAATATTGGTTAAAATATTTCTCATATGCATTACGAATAAACCCCTTCCATATTTCACACTCTTAATCTTGAATGTTTTTAGATCTTCATAATCATTCTTATGGTTTCTGGTGAAATAATTTCTGATACCTAAGAACAATTTTGGCTGACTATGCAGTAAGTGCCCTTACATAGCCTTGAATAATTTGCCTACATAACATGCCTATCAATCAAATGATTCCATTATTTTGCTATGAAGCATATTCCCTAGTTTACCCTTCATAACACATTCCCCATAATGAGTTTTTCAAATAATTGTAACTTTGTTCTTGGTTATAGTATCTTTGTCCCCTTAATGATTTGATGACAGTATACAAGAATATATATTTTAAAATAGCCATTCAAGTATACTTGTCCCATTATCTTTCTCCCAATCTGAAAGTCTTCAAGACCATATTTTACACATTTTCCTTACCACGTGTTCAACACAATATGAAATAACCTTGGATCCACTTGGCCACATATCACAGAGTATTTCCATTTTTGGTCCTAGTCATATGACATAAATATAAAGACACCATACCTCTTACATTTGGTTCAAACCTTCAGAAAAGTCATATTACTATGATTCTTTGGACATATTTTTTGGAAATACCCTTTCTATATTCAGGTACCTTTCTTCATAAACCAAACTTTGTGCTTTGAAAAATCTAAATCTCTATTAACTTTATTTTACTTTTAGCAGTAGAATGCCAGATTTTTGAGATCTCTTTTGCCTGACTATACAACGGGTGCCCTTTGGTGGCCTTAAATAAGTTACCCATATAACAGGTCTGTTAGTAAAAAGATTATACTATTTTCCTATACATCATATGCCTCAGTTGGCCCTATATAACTAAACCCCCATAACGGGTTCGTCAAATAATGGGAACTTCATTATTGGAAAAAAAGACTTCCTCTAATGCCTTTAGCTCATTTTCCATATTATTCTCTAGATTTAGAAATTCCTAAATCACAATTTACCATTTTCCCTTCCAAACCAGAATTTGATAGTTTGTTTCCAAACAAATTATCATGAAATTGGGAGAGTCTCATACCTTTGGTCAGAGTTAAAGACCTTAAATTAAATCCACACAATGTCCTCATAACATGACTTAAAAATGAACAATACCAATGTCCTCACTTCACAATACCATGTCCTCACTTCATGACTTAAAACTGCATAGTTCCAATTTCCTCACTGCATTAATTAAAACTATACAGTGCTAATTCCCTCCTTGAATGACTTAAAACTACGCAATATGATATTAGAAATTCCCATTTCTGATAAATTTTAACCATTACTCATACACCAAATTTGCGTAGATATAGTTTTCCTATTCATGACATATGTTGGTATACAATAGCCATTTCATTCTTAAAATTCCTTTCCTTGAAAAAACCACCTACTTCAGTCTTGGGTCACCAAATATTATTTTCCCCTATATATCTGCAGCAAAATGTTAAATTTATAAAGAGCTCCTTTTCCTAACTATGTGAAACATGCCCTTAGGCGGCCTTGCATAAGTTTTCTAGATAATAGGACTATCAACCAGAAGATTCCACTATTTGGCTATATATCATATTCCCCGGTTGGTCCTATATAATACAACCCCCATAGAGGGTTTTTCAAAATAATGGTAACTTCATTATTGGAGAGGACTCTTCTTATGTTGATACAGGTTTTAGATTTGGTGACCATAAAAATCATGACTCAAGATTCCCCTTGTAAATATTTAAATAATATTAAAGCAATTAATATCCACAAAGTCATGTTTGGGACCTAATTTCAAAATTTATGGTCAAATATATTTGACGTTAAATATGACCCCTTTATAGTGAAACATCCATGACTCTAAACTACCAACAACAAGAGATATGGTACTCACTAGATTGAGAACCCGCAAAGGGAACTCTAAACAAAAGTCGAGTCCCAGATCACTAAACGTACATTTTTTGTAAGATTTAGGTAATATTGAGCAATAAAAAGTCAAGAGATATAAAGTTTGTGGGGTTTTCTATATAACCATAGGAAAAATCAAACTATGATTACTAGGCCCAATAGATTAAGTAAAACAAAAGAAGTTAGAAAAAGTGGAAACAAAAATGATTAAAGACAAAATATTTTTCATTTATGAAATTTTTTCACAGAGGAGAATCCAAAAATTGGAGTCCCTCTCTTATTAAAAATAATAAATTATAAAAGGCTCTCTACATAATTCCTCATTTGTTTGACAGCCTCTTGAGCCCCGTTAGCTACATGTTGGAGCATGTTTATTTTACCAGCCTGTCTATTTTCAGCATGATGAAGTGCTTCTCTAGAATCTAGAATAGCTTTTTCACCATACTTGTAATTCTCTTAATGAGCTATGAAGCTAGTGAAGTTCCCCTATAATGATATCTAACTCCTGTTGAAGGTGAAACTGCTGAACAATATTTTCTTTAATTTTCTCCTTCAGTCCCTTCAACTTTGCAGTATGATTAGCCACAGCCTGGGACAACGCTGCTTGGAACTCTACAATATTGATCGAAAACTTTAATTTTATCAAGTCTTGTCAATGTTCTTGCTCCTGCTCCCTGCTCTGAATAATTTATTTTAACGTAGTATGATTTTCATGGTATTCGAAACCGCATAATCCTATCGTGACAAACAGAGATGAAAGTCATGGAATTCTCGAAGGCAGTTCCTCAAGGGTAATCTCAGATATTATCTTCTAGATGTTTTTCTATGCCTTGTGGCATGCAAGAAGAAGAGCCTTCTGTATTTATAGGTTTGATTCAGAATCACTATCAAAAGGAGGGATATATTCTAGGACTAATGCACATAAAGAAGTGCCATATTCTGTTCTTTAATGAAAAATGGATGCTCCACGTTCTAATGTTATTTGGGCTGATACAAAGGCTTCACCTATAGATTTATCCCTTTATGTTGATATCCCTATATGGTAAATCAAGAAGTATGGTTACAGTTAGATTAAAAAGATAACAAAAGTAAAGGAAATCACAATATCAGTATCTCTTACCTAACAGTAGGTCAGCAGCTTGAGAAGAATCCTCCCTTATATTCTCAGTTTTAGTAATTTTGTTTAATGTCTCTGGATGAGGATTTCTATATTTAATATGCTCAAGATCTTCAGAGTGAATCACAGGAAGTTCTGTTATCTCAAGATCCACCCAAGCCAATGTCTCTCTAATGGTGGGGTTGACGTTAATATCAACACTTTCTTTCAAGTATCATTGTGGAAGTAGTTTCTTTAGATAGATCTTCATATTTCAACCAACCATGGTTAGAAGGTTAATCGTAAGAAGATTAATAGGGAGAATAATGAGAACTCACGTCCAGTTGATTCTATACAAGGAACTCAAAAATCTTCTAAAGCATTTGATATATTAACATGTTATAATATTTCTTTAAAATACATGCCAAGGTTCATCATTTCATCCAATTATATCTCAGATCCCAGGTTAGTCTCACCCATGGGAGCACTTGGCATGTTTGCTTCACAACCTTCCTCTGACAACCTTTGACCCTGAATAGATTCCTCAACAAAAGTTGTGGGGTCAACTACATTTTTATCCAGATGTTCTGGTGCATGTGATGAACTTAAAATTATCACAGAATGGAAGTTAGTTGTTGTTAAATTTGATGTCTTATGAAGTATTTTTGATGTACCAGAAGCCTCCTCTCCTCTGATAGCAGGAACATGAGAAGTGCTAGGAATAGATGTTGGTTCTTTTGGATTCAATTCCTCTTCTGAAACCACTATATTTGTAGGAATTTGTGTCTGTTCTGCAGTACCTTCTATGGTTCCTAGAACCTTATCAGTAGTTTCTTTCAAAGAAGAAACATAATAATCCCCTATAATCCTAAGAAGTTTAAACACGTTTTCATGAATAAGGACTAAAATTCATGATTATCTGGGAGACTCACCACTACAAAGAAAGTTCTTAACCATGGATCTCTTTCTTTAGTGCTTTTGCTTCTTCACCTTTTTAGGAGGGATTGCATCATCATCCTCAAAGAAAATTATTGGAGATCCTAATACCCTCTCTATTTGATCCTCCGTGGTTTGTTGGCTCAGAAATATTTCTTCTAATTCACGAGGTGATCCGGTAGCTCCAAGAGTAGTGCCTCCAGGGCTATATTGTGGTGAAGGAACTTTAGTTGTCTGTCCTTCACCAAACTGTAAGTTAAGATGATATTTATCTAAAGTAACAATTTATGTTGACTAAATTTCATGTTGTAAAAAGGAATAGAATGTCAGATAAAGGAAACCTACACCCTCAGGATCTACAAAGTCACACCAATCTTTGTCTAATGAAGGATTAATCCCTTAAGTGGTACCATGATCTATCATTTTTATCACCATATTTATGGTAGAAATTGATTCATATATGGAATATATGATAATTTACAGCTCTCGAATGTAGGTCCTCACCTCATTTTCATTATCCTTAAGAAAATGTTAGAATAAGCTCGCAAATCCCCTACTCCTGGAATATGCAGTACTTCACACAGATCTGTCCACATGGTTTTAGTATCACAGTACATACTCTACCATGTTTGAATAGCCTCTGGTCGTATATATTTAGAATGTATGTCAGGGGTTTGTGAAGATGATCCTAAAACCCTGGATTTGAGTTTCTTCCCAACACCCATAGTCACATATGAGGGATTATAAAATAGAACTGGCCATTCTTCAAAATGATGGCGACTTGATCACCTCGGTACGACTTTGGTAGGGATTGATGTAGGGGGCATCTTAATTCTGGGAGGAGGGTTATATCTGGAATGAGGTCTCTTCAGTGAATTTGGAGCATCATCACCTCTACCCTCAGATTCTTTCTAGGATGTCCTTGATGATGAATAATTATCATACAAACGATGGGGTTCCCTCCTACTACTTCTCTTCACCCCCATTCGAGGGATGACATTATTCAATACCCCTTCAAGGTAAATGAAACCCATTTTTCGGCATACCAGATAGTGAATCTATATACTACATCAACGATGGTTGAATTAAATACTTCCTTAGTCTTCTCTATAGATGTCAACAACCATAGTTGTCGAGAAACCATTGGGTGTTTCTCTAATATGACTTGCACAGTAGGAGATATAGTATTCTGTTTTAGACATTTGAATTGAAACATAAATCTATAAAGAGAATAGGCCTCAAATATGATTTCTCCATCAATTATGGTGGCTAACATGCCATCTCTGCAAGCTAGAATATATGCCCTAATTTCCAAACTAGCCATCCCATCATCAATAAATCACCCCGTAGGTGGATTTCCTTAAGGAAAGAAATAGAATTATTTATGGATGCTCAATCTATCCTTGATGTCGTAAGAATTCAAGGGAAAGGGTGAAATACCAGAAAAAGCCTAAACAGATGGTTGAAAAGAACTTCCAAAAACCTGTACTCCACTTTGTACAACATAAGTTTTGATGTGAGTAGTGATCCATCCCCACAACACTTGTATTGGCCTCTCTATTCTAAAGGGAGACTTCCCCTTGTAAATGTGATGAAAACTCTTATGAATATTGGCCAAAACAAGAGTATCCAACCCTAAAATCCTTTTCTCCACCAGCTTAACTGCAATAACAAAGGTTCATAGCCTCACGCCTCCTTTGGAGTCTCAGAATGGTACTAAATACACGCTGATCCACATGGTAAAGAAACCTTCCAGACCTATCTTTGGAGGAATTTTTTGGTTGAATTCATATCCTTATTTATCAAATTATCCTTTCTCCAATGTTGGCCAAAAAGTATCAGGGGCACCTCTCTTCTCTACCATTGGAAAACTAGTCAGATGGGTGTAAGTGGGACCCTTTTCCTTCTTATTTACCAAAAATATTTATATCCATTCATCTGGATGAATATCCCTCTTGGTGAGAGATTTCATGGTGGTTGTGTTATTGAGTTTGTTAAATATTTTCATCAACTCACGAACCAAACATGATGTATTCTCTGAGTCATTCCATGTCTCCTTGGGAGGAATAAACTCATCATACATGTCTCCAAGGATTGGATCTCTAGAAATCTTGTAAACATCCCAAAAGCTGATGCCTACTTATCCATGTGTTAGATGGAAGTAATTAGTCTCTGGATTCCATCGGCTTAAAAATTACGGCATGAAATAATCATTACATTACACATAAGTTTGTCCAACCCAAAAATCCTCATAAATAATGATTCCATTCAAGTAATCTGTAAATTCTACACAAGTCTTACGGACCCAATATGCCCACATCCACACTTGTTTTACACCTCCTCCAGGGAGGAAGTCCCAACTTTTCTACCAACCCTTGGACTGATCTGTCTAAGAATCTCTAAAGATGGATGAATAATAGTGTTGCGGCATCTCATGTGTGTGTGTCTTCAAATATGAATCACACGAGCTATGATGCATAATATAAGCTTTCCCTACTATATCGGTATTGGAAAATGAGCCCCCAGTAGAAACGTTGGCCAACGAAAAGTTGGTATAATCTTGAAACCAATAATGTGGGACATAGTTCTTTGGATTTGGAACATTAACATCATGAAAATGGCCATATCTATACAATGGCAGATAGGTGGTTCATGGAAAGTTGAAATGATACTTCTTTAAATATTTTTCTAATTCTGGAAGGGTGGTTTCACAAACATCAAAGTAATCATGTCCAACGACATTCATCATGTCATCAATCCCATTGTTGGAAAGCTCATCAGCAATTCCAATTATTTTGGGAGTGTAAGTTAATTTTTTTGGTGTTTTGAAAAAAATTGGTAAAGTCATTAAAGTGTACAAGTGTAAAATTGGCGCACAAGTATAAGTCGGTGCACAAGTATAGAACCCCATTTATAGAATGAAATTGAAAAACACACAGAAGAAGTGCGACGAAATAGAATCATGTGAGTCAAAGAAGACTTGCACACTGAGAGTTTAAATTTCAAAAGTCTCGAATCTTTTCACGAAAGTGAAGTAATTATATATAAGTGACACATGTGACCCTACATGCATGATTCCTGTACTCTGCAAACTTTCATGATGAGTTTCTCAACGTGCGTAACACTTTCGCACCCCAGTACTCTTTTCTTTCTCCTTCATTACTTTACCTCAGTATAGGATCCTCTTTTCATTTCAGATCCAATTCTGAGGGAGGGATTTTGTTGACACTCCATTTTGTCAAAGTGTCTAAAAAATGAAAAAGGTAATCCCATTAGAAAGAAAAGGAAAAAATACATGAAGAAAATCAAGATTTGAAAAGGCATGAAATTTGGATCACCTTAGTTAGACCAATAGAACGTCGGCGTGAAGCCTACTTGCATGCACCATAATGTCACACATCCTACTTGCACGCCAAAATTCCATTCACCCAAGGTCCTATTTTTTCCTAAAAATAGACCCTTGGGGTTCTCATTTGTATAGAAAAATTTCCTTGAATCTCAGTTACCGATCTAGTTGCCCTATTACTTTTCCCCAGTCTTTTGAAACATTCAAGGTAGTTCTTCAACACCTTAAGAGAAGGATTTAAGGGAGGATAATTGGAATTTAGTCCTTTTAGTGTTTGAAAACCATAACACTTTTGTGCCTACAACACCCAACCGCCCCAAGTCAGAAATACTTGTGCACCGCCTTTTCCTTTTATAGGAACTTGAGCACCCCACTTCTAGGACAACCTATGAATACTATTGAACGAATGAGCAAGGTCGCTCCCAAGTATTAATATAGAGGTTGTTCATCACTTAAGTGAACATCAGGTCACCCAAGAATACTTTCACTCCCATACTTGCGCTCTTACCTACTTGGGAGCCCCACTTTGATTAACTTACTCTCTTTAGTCTACAAGCCATCAAGACTTCCTCAAAGCCATTCATGGGAAGGCTTCTTCTTCCTTGGCTCCATTTTATGAAAAGGATTCTATTGAGACCTCCACCAAAACCTCTTGACTTATCTAACCTTTGGGAAAGGCACATCAGCATGTCTCCTATTTGGTTTTTTACTTCTACATTCAGAGGTTTCCCACATTTTTTTTATAAGAGAGTTAGGAAACATGGAATGTCTGTGGGATTGTATATCCATAGTCACATGGAATTTTCTTCTTGAAACAGTGTTGGGAAGTTCCCAGTTTGGATGAGGGTTTGGGTTTTGGCCTCTCCCTTCTCAAATAGATGACTCAGAACCTCATGTCTCTGGTAGGGAAGGTATAGTTTACACTTTCTTTTCTATGCAAGCATAAGAGAAGTCTACCTCCCCAACCTGGATGAATTTAAGGGAATCTATCATGGTAAAAGACCCTAACCTTCATCCCATCTTCTTTACATTGGACCTTTGTCCAATATGGAGAGAATAGAGGGAAGGCTTGTCACCTCGCCCCCTTCCCGAGTTGCCTCAACCTCGTACACCCTCTCCGCCATAGGTGCACCCTCTTCCACTAGCGGAGGAGGAAAAATTTAAAAGTGTGAGTGCCTTTGTTGAATCTTTGACATCCTCTTGTTTCTCACATCGAGCATGACTCACATGGGATTAGAGATTTTTCATAGTCACAACACTTGCATATTTAAAGGAACTGTAAGAACTCTGATTCCTGTTCAAACTAGGATATGTAAGAAGCCCTTTCAGGGACCGAGCTCACTGGATATCCTCTTCAGGAATCTAACCCAAAGTTTCTTAATCTAGGAATCCTCCTTCAGAATAAGCCCCAAATTAAACTATCAAATCACCAAGGAATACTTTTCATAATGTAATCCCAAACTCATTTCTCTTAAAGGACTATACTCTCTTATGAGACTTATCAAACTACGTGGGCTTTGATTCCCATTTATATGGGATATGTTGGAAGCCTCCTTGAGGTTGAAACCCAATAACTTAAATAAACTCTATTATCCTTGGGCCATGTTATCAATAGGGTCTGATCCTAATTGGAAGCCCATATCCTTTCCATGATCCTTGGGAAACTTCAATATAAGTCCTACTCTATGTTTTTACTAAGCACCTTCTGCTTAGATATCCATACCAGATGACATTAAAATATACAACTTTGTCCTTATCACATGACCTTGAAAGGTATGATGTGTCCCATTCTACGGCACCAAACTATGAGGGTTCTGATTCCTTTTATAAGGATATGTAGGTAGCCCATTTTATGGGAATGATCCCAAAAATCAAACCAAACCTTCATCTCCCTAGATGATAATAAATTCTAGAGTGCCCCACTAAGTGGCTCAAAAACCAGTATCATCATAACTATGATTAAAAGAATCTATATGTAGTATATGAGAGGATAACATTGATGGGGAACCTTGTAAAGACCCATAAAATTCAAAGGAATTTTTTTTTCTTAATTTTCTTTGGGATTTTACAAGAACGCATTTTCTGATGGTACCTGATTCCGAGGCCCAGTGTGCCCGGAAACTTTTTCCGAAGTTTAGCTTGGGTACATTCAGTGAACGAATGAGCGGGTTTTCTTAACTTTTGGACCGGTGCTCGAAATAGAATTTTGAGGGCACCGATGAAACCACAACACCGGTAATTGCTTAGGAACACTTTTTCCGAAGTTGTATTTGGTCGGGTGAGGTTATTAAATTTTTTGGTTAAGTAAAGAATAAAAATAAAAAGGGTGCAACCATTTTATTTTTATTCCAAGTAGTGTTAACCTAATCTAAGTGGTTGGAGTGGGAACCACATCCTAACTACTCCACAATGTAGGATATTAGTGGGGTGGGGCCCACACGAGCCCCACCCTTTCAACTTCCTCAACCCCTATTAATTATGAAACTCACCCGCACCCCCCCCCCCAATTAAATGAAAGTCAAATCTTAATTAATTAATTGATTATGTTATTCATTATAATAATTTCTTGGATTCAATTTGAATTTCAAACGAATTGATGGCTTGTGTGTTAATTAAATAAGACAAAGTCTTATTTCGTGACAGGTTAGTTCATTGTGCGAGAGGATTTGGAGAGGAAAGCTCTATGTTCTGAAGAACATTATTCCTCCTTGAAGAACGCAAAGAATGCACCATCGCTGATGAAGAATGCCGACCTCAGAAGAAGGATGACTAAGAATGCCGAATCCTTGGAGATTGATGACGTGACTCCATGTACAATGACGCCGACAATCCTCCTTCCGCGACGCCATCTTCCGTGACGTCCCTTCCCTGCGACGAACCTTTGTTCAACAACACTTGATGTAGGGGGTTAATTGTTTTTGTTTGTGAATACTTTCGTCACCATTCCTCATTCTCTAATTGGGCCGCCTGTTGTCGCAATAATGGAAGGATGTCGGACCGCATGAATACAGCTGACTCTCCTCCCCCCTTGATGCTTGATTTGTGTTGCGGCATGAGCAAGGTAGCGTGGTGCTGTTGCACCGCGCGGAAATAAAGAAGAATGGGCGGAGAAGTGCGGCGCCGTCGTGCCGTGCCATTAAAGTCGAACAAAGCCGCGGCGCTGTCACGCCACGCTGGAGAACCGCGAAGAGGCCGCGGCAGGAGCGGGGCCACGGCGGAGGGGCACGGCGCCGTCGTGCCGTGCCGATCGGAAAAGGCCACAGCCTATGGCCACGGTGGTGCGGGGAGCGGTGGAAAGAACCGCCGGCCACCAGAGCATGGAGGCGGGACCTGCAGTGGGGGTCGCCGGCTAGTTACCATGAAGGCCAGGGGTCGTAACCCCAAGCTGGCCAAAGGATCCCCCCCCCCCACATGGGGGCCGTGGTTTTTCAATCAGGGGGGCTGCGCGCCCCCCCTGTTGCACCCAGATCAGCACCGGCCAAGCTGGCCACGCGGGACGCCCGAGCACACCTGGCCATAACCAATGTTCCAGTAGTGTTCATGGGCCTCATGAACAGGATCTTTCATCCTTACCTCGATCGATTTGTCGCGGTCTTCATCGACGACATATTGATATACTCGACGACTGTAACGATCCAAAGTTTTATTAATAAAAATCCCTCTTGATCCAGTTAAATGTCTCTTTATGAAAAATGTTTTTATAAGATGTCAAATTCTTTGGTTTTATGTTAAGATTTGTGACCGTTACTTTTATAGCCGTTGAATAGTGATCACATGAGTAGTATAAATATATGGCTTTAACGAAACCAATTTTACTCAGACAAAGGAAGCGATGGCCTCATCCAGTAGAATTGCCCCATACGAATCCCATTTGTCGGAGATCGGAAAAGAGGTGGCGTCTTTGGGTTTCTCCCTTGACCAAGCCCAAGCTGAGCTTCATTATGTCAAGCTCGAACATGATCGTCTACGGGAAAAGTGGAAGTTGATAGAGATTACCACTCGAGCGATGTTATCCGAGCCGCCCCAAGAGTCTGTCACCATTGCACACCTTACCCTTAGGTCTTATGTGGCTATTTTAAGGGGTTATGTAACAAATAAGTAGTACCATGTTCATGTACATTATTTTTTTTATAGTAATGAATATAATTCATAGTCATTTTTGATACATTGTAAATAGTTTTTAAAGTACAAATGATGTTTTTGGTTATTATTTAATTAAGAATTATATTTTATTAAATTAAGGGATTTTTGAATTAAATAATATTTTAATAAAATATTATTATTAATATTAAATTAATTTTTATTAAATATAAATGATCTTATAATTTTATGAATGCAATTAAAATTTTTATTAAGGTTTGAAAGCCATTTCTGTGAAAGCCTGTGAATTTTTGATAAATGTCAGTTTTTATTTTAAAAGTCAAAATTCACATATTTAGAAAATTATTTAGATAAAATATGTATTTTTTTTGGAATCAGGACATCGTAATTATCCAATGGTGAATTTTTCATAATTTTCTGAGACAGTCAAATTTTTGGGTAAAAATTAAATACCGATTAAATATATAATGTGTTTTATGACATCATAATGACCCAATGATGATGCAATAAAATACCATAATCCTTATGTTCGGCCAATATATGTTTTATAATTAAAATAATGTGATTTTGGTTTTGTTTTACTTACTTTTCAAAGCATTAATGGAGCCCTCAAGACTTATTCAACACTTTGCCTTTTTAAATTAATTTCCATGGGAGTGTGACTCACCTCTACATAAGCAACCCTAATTTTTTAATAAGTTCGGACCTTGGCCTTGTAAAATATTGTTTTCCTCTTTCCTTTTACAGAAACCATGGGCAAATACCATGGGATGGTTTGTGGTTTGGATTATTTTAATATAAGGGGTCCCAAACCTAAATAATAAAGAATTCTCTCACCTTTCCTATATAAACCCACCCAAGATCCCACTTCCTCCTCACTCAAAGCCCTTGGAGTTCGTCAAAAATCTTCCCTACTCTCTCTATAATCCTCTCAAGGTGCCCTAAGCTCCCAAGAAGCCTCTCACAAGCCTCTCTCTAGCCTTTGGAAGCACACTTCCAAGTAAGAGTTTTTTCTTCCTTTCTCATTTTTGTCAATTTTATTTAAGTTGTATTACCCTTTTAATTTCAATTATGAATGTTGGGGTATGGTTTAGCACCTCCACCATACTTCCCTCTTATTGTTTCAATGATGGTAGACCCCTTTATCTCTCATTAAATTCCTCCCATGCACACCCGTTACTATGCCGAAATTCTGAAAGGAACTTCTCTCTCTTCTTTTACATTCAAGCAATACTTTTACATCATGAATCTAAATTCCTTTTCAATTTTTGGGACATGTATCTATATGAACTCCTTACTGTCCATTACATGTAAATATGATGAGGAACCCCTTTCTCTCTCATCGACCATTTTTATGAATTCTTATGTCATGCCGTTACGCTGCCGAAATCACACCGATTTTCTAAGCCAATGTCATTGTGTAGTGAATACCATGCCTATTTCTCCATCAAGGGTATTCACCTTTATGCACATTTACATACTTATTGTAAAGTTTCATGTATGAATTTCACATTCCTTTATCGTGGAATAAATGATTATGTTTTATGAATCCATGTTTTATGATCCATGTGGCACACTTATGCATGAAATGAAATGTTTAAGAAGGGTGCACCCTTATAGCACTCCAGTGCATTGTGTAAAGTATAGTATCATGATAAGTCATGTGCAATGAGTGTTTACTCATTCTAATTCAAGTGCAATGAGGGTTTACTCGTGCTTCAAGTGCAATGATGGTTTACTCATACTCCATGTGCAATGAGCCTTGGCTCATGCTAATTCAATGTTAAGTGTTGTTGCCACATTTCCATGTTATGATTACCATGCTTTATCATTCCTTTATGTTCATGTTTCTCTTATGCTATATTGATATTCCTATTGCCTAACATGTATTTTACTCCTCATGTTATTCCATGTGTACTCCCTTACTGGGCTTTATAGCTCACCCTTTTCTTATGCATGTCTTCAGGTTATCCCATGCAATGCTAAGTACGAAGGAATGTAGTGGTCATGCAAAGGAAGTTTTCAATGAAGATGTTTTATTTCAAGTTTTAAGTTTTTATTTAATGATCCTAAGCCCCAAAGACACTAAACCTCTTGACCTTATTTGTTATATCAAGTGAAGTTTTATGTAATAAAGCATGTTTAAGTTGTAATAAAAAGCAGGGTTGTCATAACGACTAAGGAGGAGAACACCTACCACTTGCGGGTTGTACTGGACACACTCAGAGAGCATCGGATTTATGGTAAGCTCTCGAAGTGTTATTTCTAGACATGTGAGGTCTAATTCTAGGGTCACGTCATCTCTGAGGCAGGATTTGCAGTGGATCCTGCGAAGATCGAGGCAGTGCTAGCTTGGGAGCCACCCAGGAGCGTGACAGAGGTGAAGAGTTTCTTGGGACTAGCTGGGTACTACCAGAGATTTGTGATACAATTATCTAGAGTTGCAGCACCACACTCAGCTTTGATGAAGATGGGTAAAACCTTCGTGTGGTTAGACAGATGTCAGCAGAACTTCTAGGAGCTGAGACAGAGATTGACCAGCGCACCTATCTTGAGGCTACCGGAGGAGGGAGTAGGGTACGTAGTCTACTGCGATGCATCAGGGACATGACTCAGATGAGTTTTGATGCAGGAACTGGTAGTGATCGCCTATGGATCACGTCAGTTGAGGCAGCATGAGCAGAACTACGCTACCCATGACCTGGAGTTAGCAGCAGTGGTCTTCACTATGAAGATGTGGCGACACTATCTGATGGGCGAGCGCTTTACAGTCTATTATGACCACCAAAGTCTCAAGTACATCTTCTCGCAGAAGGACCTAAACCTGAGACAGCAATGATGGATCGAGTTCCTCTAGGACTATGACATTTAGATAGTCTATACTTCTGGAAAGGGGAACATAGTAGTCGATGCTCTCATCAGGAGGACGGGCATTCAACTACTTGGGGAGGTGACAGAGCAGCTAGCCGCTTTGCATATATCCTTCATGGATAGTGATGGAGCAGCCTTTCTACAGTCACTCACAGTCACTCCTCCACTTCTTCATCAGGTCAGAGAGGCACAACGTGGGGACGTTGACTATGAGACACGGCATGCACAGATATCCTCAGGACAGGCACCTGATGGATTATCTGTGGGAGGAGAGCACGTTATCCTTTTCAGAGGACGTACCATGGTACCAGTTTCTTTACAGGAGGAGGTGATGAGGGAGTTCCACACTTCCCCTTTAGTGGTACATCCAGGAGTGGCAAGGATGTACCAGGACCTCAGATGATAGCACTGGTGGTTGGGTATGAAGAAGGTTGTGGCTGAGTTCATTTCTTGATGCCTCACCTTCCAGCAAGTGAAGGCAGAGCACCAGGTACCAGTAGTCTTGGTACAACCTTTGGAGGTCCCGGAGTGGAAGTGGGATGGGATATCTATGGATTTCGTAACTGGACTACCACACATTTCCAGAGTTCACAATTCCATTTAAGTGATTATCGACCGACGCACCAAGTCATACCACTTCTTACCCATTAGGGAGCAAGGATTAGTGGAGAGCTTGGGACACCTCTATGTTCGGGAGATTGTACGGCTTCATGGTGTTCCATCATCTATCATCTCCGATCGAGATGCTCTCTTTACTTCTCGGCTTTAGAAGGGGTTGAAGGAGGCATTTGGGATGCAGCTATGTCTGAGCATCGCCTTTCACCCTCAAACAGATGGTCAGACGGAGAGGACCATTCAGACTCTTGAGGACATGATTGGTGCATGTGCCCTCGACTTTGGTCGCAGCTCGGAGGATCACCTACCCTTGGTGGAGTTCGCGTACAACAACAACTACCACTCCACCATTGGGATGGCACCATACAAGGCGTTGTACGGACGACCTTGTAGATCACCGCTGTGCTAGACAGACCCTGGGGAGTCAGCACTTGTGGGACTAGAGATGGTCCAGGCCATGACAGAGAAGGTCCAGGTCTTCCAGGAGCGGATGAGGACAACTCAGATCTGGCATAAGTCTTATGCTGATAGGAGGTGGAGGCCACTGGAGTTCGAGCATGGTGACCACGTCTTATTGCAGGTCTCACCTCGACGTGGATTACGAAGATTTGGCCAAAGCGGAAAGTTATCTCCGTGCTTCATCGGACCATTCCAGGTCCTCGACAGGATAGGCAAGGTGGCTTATCACCTGGCTCTACCACCTCAGTTGCTCCGAGTGCACGACGTCTTTCACGTATCTAAGCTGAGGAGATACGTGCATGACCTGACGCATATCATTGACCATGGGGAGATGGACATTGATGATGGGGTGACTTTTGCAGAGGTCCCAGTGGAGATCGAGGATCGACAGAAGCAGGTCCTATGTGGATGGTCGATTCCTCTAGTGCGCATCAGATGGCAGCATGGGAACCTCCAGAAGAGCACTTGGGAGTGGGGGGCTCAGATGCATTCTTAGTACCCACATTTGTTCCCCTAGTTTATGATTTATCTTTACAGGGACGTAAATCCCTGAGTTGGGAGTAATGTAAAGACCCATAAAATTGAAAGGGAAATTTTTTTCTTAATTTTCTTTGGGATTCTACAAGAACACAGTTTCTGACAGCACCTGATTTGAAGGTCTGGTGTGCCCGGAAACTTTTTCCAAAGTTTAGCTTGGGTACATTCAGTGAACGAATGACCGGGTTTTCCTAACTTTTGGACCGGTGCTCGGAATCGAGTTCCGAGGGCACCGATGAAACCGTAGTGCTGATAATTGCTTAGGAACACTTTTTCCGGAGTTGTGTTTTCTCGGCTGAGGTTATTAAAATTTTTGGTTAAGTAAAGAATAAAAATAAAAAGGGTGCAACCATTTTATTTTTATTCTAAGTAGTGTTAACCTAAGCTAAGTGGTTGGAGTGGGACCCACATCCTAACTACTCCACAAGGTAGTATACTAGTGGGGTGGGGCCCACATGAGCCCCACCCTTTTAACTTCCTCAACCCCTATTAATTATGTAACTCACCCGCACCCCCCCAATTAAATGAAAGTCAACTCTTAATTAATTAATTGATTTGGTTATTCATTATAATTAATTCTTTGATTCAATTTCAATTTCAAATGAATTGATGGCTTGTGTGTTAATTAAATAAGACAAAGTCTTATTTCGTGAGAGGTCAGTTCGTTGTGCGAGAGGATTTGGAGAGAAAAGCTCTAAGTCCTGAAGAACGTTCTTCCTCCTTGAAGAACACGAAGAACGCACTGTCGCCAATGAAGAACGCCGACCTCCGATGAGGGAAGACGAAGAACGCCAGATCCTTGGAGATTGACAACGCGACGCCGTGTACCGCGATGCCGACGATCCTCCTTTCGTGACGCTATCTTCCCCGACGTCCCTTCCCCGTGACGAACCTTAATTCAACAACACTTGATATAGGGGGTTAATTGTTTTTGTTCGTGAATACTTTCGTCACCGTTCCTCGTTCTCTAATTGGGCCACCTGTTATCTTAATAACTGGAGGAGGTCAGACCACGTGAACACGACCGACTCTCCTCCCCCCTTGATGCTTGATTTTTGTTGCATCATGAGCAAGGCAGCGCGGCGCCGTTGCACTGCATGGAAATAATGAAGAATGGGTAGAGAAGCGCGGTGCCGTCGCGCGACGCCATTGAAGTCGAACAAAGCCGTGGCGCCATCGTGTCGCGCCGGAGAACCTCGAAGAGGCTGCAGCCGGAGCGGGGCCACGGCGGAGGGGTGCGGCGCCGTCGTGCCGTGCCGATCGGACAAGGTCGCAGCCTATGGCAGCGGTGGTGCGGGGAGCAGCGACCGGAACAGCCGGACGCCGGAGCATGGAGGCGGGACGCGCAGGGGGGGTCCCACAGTGACTCACCGGCCGGCCAAGCCGGCCAGTTACCATAAAGGCCAGGGGTCGTAACCCACGGCAGGACAAAGGAGCGCCCCCACCCCACGTGGGGTCCATAGTTCTTCAATCAGGGGCAGCACGCCCCCCCTGTTCTGCCCAGCTCGGCACCGGCCGAGCTGGCTACGCAGCCTGCCCGAGCGTGCCAGGCCGGGCCATGCAGGTCGGGCCGGGCCGCGCCCAAATGGGCTGGACCCGGACCCGAGTCGGGTCGACCCGGTTTGGGCCGACCCAGGGGGTCTCGGGCGGGGTCGGTCTGGGCCCAAAACCCCATTTTCGGACCTCTTTGGGTCTTTTGCCCATATCATGGGCTATGGAACTTCGATCGACGCACCGTAAACTGCGATGTGATCCTTGGATTGAGGTGGTAGTTTTGGTATATTACACTTAAGGTTTTGGAAAACTTTTGGTTTGGCCAGGTTGGTTCGAACACGAAACCAACTGGGCCCTCGGAGCAGGAACGCTTATAACTTAAGCTCTGGACGTCCGATTGAAGTGCCGTCGACTTTGTTGGATTCCTCTTAGTGAGAAGGACCTTTTGGCTTACTCCTCTTGAGGTCTGGGCATAGTTGGATTGTGGTCGGGTTGGTTTTGACTTAAAAACCAACCGAGCCCCCCAAACAAAAAAGCCAATAACTCTCAGATCGGGCATTCGGTTGACGCGCCGTCTGTCACGTTTAGTTCCTTTTGACGATACAGAACTTTGGGATACATCAAATCTGGACTTCGTATTAGTTGATGTATCAGCTCCTCGGATCATGGAGCATACCCTCTCGAAACAAGCTTGCTGTGTACGGAAAACCTAGAGCTGGCTGCGACTACGACGATGATGACGACTGTACAAAAATCCTCTGTGGGTTCAACAGTGACGACTACAACACTCAGCGATCTTGTGTGGATCAGTGCCTACCAATCCTGTGTGGGTTAGCACTCAGTGGTATTGTGTGGGCCAGTGCATACCGATCCTGTGTGGGTCAGATCTTGTGTGGGTCATTGCGGGGGTTAATACCTATCAATCCTGTGTGGGTCATTACGGGGGTTAGTACCTATCGATCCAGTGTGGGTCTGACAGCTTAGATGAATCAGTGGCTACATCTGATCATCTCTATTGTCTTACGATGAAGTATATCTGTGTGAGATGAGTCTTTACTTCAATCAATATCTTCGATATGATTGACTTTCTTTCCAATGTGGATTGAGTTGTGTTATCCTGTGTGGATTGGGTTGTACTCCTATGTGGACGTGATTGAACTTGGCATGGATGCTAGAGCCGAGCGGGAATTGATGACTTAGGTATATGTATGGGCATATATCTAAGTAGTTCTAGATGTTACTTCGTGATTGTATCTTTTCTTTGTGGAGTTTGGGAGACCTTCGGGGTCTCGAGGTCCCTACTGAGTAGCGTATACTCACCCCTTCACGGTCTATGCCCGCAATACGTTGTGTAGGTTGCAGACGACAGACAACGCTGATCGTGGTTGAGGCATGCGGAGAAAGTCAGTACCTGGAGGTGGACCACTGGGCGGAACATACTTAGAGCGGACGGTTAGACCCGAGGAGCTGAGGAGGCTATCTGTACCCACACTACAGGTGGGACTTCCAGTGGACGGCTCGACGTTGCAGCTTTACTTTTCAGTTGTTGTACTTCCTTTTCACGTTTTACTTTACTTTCTGTTTGGGTTTGTATTCTGGCCCACTTACTTTTCCGCACTTACTATTGTACCCAGTTTTACTTAGTGTTTACTTTTTCTTGCTTACTCTGTGTGTTTTTTTACTTTATAACGGCAATGCCTTCCTTTTTTTTATCGGGAATTACGCCTTGGTGCTAGTCGCCAGCCCCTGGCCTATGGAAGGTGGGCTTGGGGTAGTCAGGGCATGGGCCCCGAGGACGGGTTGTGAAAAACCTTGAATGCACATGGATATCTCCATTAATGAAGAACCTTGAATACATACGGATGATTTCAACTTTTCACATTCTAAATAAGTGATTGAAAATTCTAAGGGATACTTATGATATACTTGGTGAATTAATAAGGATTCATGAAAATATATTAAATTATAAAGAGAGTTCTAGAGTAGACAATAATTCCCCTAAAAATGGTGTGATGAGTCCGACCACCCATCCTCTTGACCAATACACATTCTTAAGTGTCATAAAGTTCAAACTTAACGAATGCCTACCTTTGTAATGCAGGTCCCCTTTGTATAAAGAACTATTGGAAGTTTCCGATTCCATAAATAAATCCAATGGAAACCATCTGGAAGTAGTGATTCCTAAAACTAGAATATACATTTCAATGACCTACGAAACAACAATGGTGAAGTTTCCATTCCCTACCAGGATCAATTTTAGGGCATCTATCCTAGTGTAATCCCCTAAACATCATCCCTTATTACTTCCATTAGACCCTTGTACAATGTGAAGAGAACAGAGGGACGTTTTTTCACCTCGACCTCATCCACCATCCCCGCCATAGGTGCGCCCTCTTCGACCAGCGGAGGAGGAAATTTTTTGAAGTGTGAGTGCCTTTGTTGAATATTTGAAATCCTCTTGTTTCTCACACTGAGAATGAATCATGCAAGCATAGAGATTTTTCATGGTCCCAAAACTTGCGCAATTGAAGAAATTATGAGAAATATGATTCTTGTTCAAACTAAGATACGTAGGAAGCCCTTTCAAGGATAGAGATCACTGGATATCCTCTTCAGTTTTTCGTTTTATAGGTCCTTGAAACGTATATTCTAGTTTTAAGAATAACTTCTTCTATGAGGTTTCTATTGGATTTATTTATGTAACTGAAAACTTTCAATACTTATTTATCCAAAGGGGACCTTCTTTCCAAAGGTAGGTGTTCGTTAAGTTTGAAATTTATGATAATTAAGAACGTGCATTGGTCGAGAGGATGGGAGGCTAGACTCATAACACCCTTTTGGGGGGAATTATTTTCTACTCTGGGACTCTATTTATAATTTAAGATATTTTTGTGAATCATTATTAATTCACCAAGTATATCATAAGTATCTATTGGAATTTTAAATCACTTATTTAGCATGTGAAAATTTAAAATCAACCGTATGTATTTGAGGTTCTTCATTAATGGATATATCCATATGTATTTGAGGTTCTCCATAAATGGTTTCCTCTCATATACTACTTATAGATTATTTTAATCATCATTATGTTGATACTGGTTTTTAATCCACTCAGTGGGGGAACTATGGAATTTATTATAATCTATGGAGACGAAGGTTTGGTTTGATGTTGGGATCGTGCCCATAAAAAGAGATACATGTGTATCCTTGTGAAAAAATCAGAAACCTCGTATTTCAGTACTACTGAATGGTCACATCATACCTTTTAAGGTCATGTGATAAGGACCTAGCCGTATAATTTAATTTCATGTGTTATGGACATCTAAGAATAAGGTGCTTAGTCAAAACATAGTGTGAGACTTATACTGAAGTAACCTAAGGAACATGGAAATGATATGGGTTTCCAAGTAGGATTAGACCTAGTTGGGAATATGGCCTAAGGAGAACATGTTTTATTTAAGGTATTGAGTTCGAACCTCAAGGAGGATTCCTACGTATCCCATATAAATGGAAATCAAATCTCATGAATTTTTATAAGTCTTATAAGAGAGTATAGTCCTTTTAGAGAAATGAGTTTGGGCTTACTTCCTAAAAAGGATGCCTTGGTGATTTGATGGTTTAATTTGGGGATTATTCATAAGGAGGATGCCCAAATTAATGGAATTAGGGTTAGATTTCTGAAGAGTATATCTAGGGATCTCGGGCCCTAAAATGGCTTCCAACATATCCTGGTTTGAACAGGAATCAAAGTTCTTGTAGTTCCTTAAATTGTCCAAATGTTTTGACCATGAAAACTCTATAATCCAATGTGAGTCAAGCTTAGTGTGAGAAAAAAATATTAGATTTCAAAGATTCAACAAAGGACGTCACACTTTAAAATTTTCCTCCTTTATTGGTGGAAGATGGGGGACCTATGGAGGTGATGGTGGATGAGGTTGAGGTGACCTAGGAAGAGGGCGATGCGAGAAGCCTTCCCTCTGTTCTCTTCACATTAGAAAATGGTCAAATGGAAGGAATAAGGGATGAAGGTTAGGGTATTACCCCGGGATGGAAGCCCTAAAATTGATCCTAGTAGGGTAGGGAGACTTATCCTATGCTTGCATGGAAAAACAAGTGTGAACTATACCTTCCCTACAAGAGACATGAGGTTACGAGTTATATCATTGAGAAGGGAGAGGCCAGAATCCAAACCCTCCACCAAACTACAAACTTCGCAACACTGTTTCTAGAAGAAAGGTCCATGTACCTATGGATATACAAACCCAAAAACATTCCATGTATCCTAACTCCCTTATAAAACAAATTTGGGAAACCTATGACTATGGAAATACAAACCCAAATAGAAGAAATGCTGATGTTACTTTCGTAAAGGTTTGATAATTCAGGAGTATTTATTGGAGGTCTCAAAAAAATCCATTTTAGACAAGGGATCTAAGTAGAAGCCTTTCCCTGAATGGCTTTGAGGAAGGCTTGATGGCTTGTAGACTGAAGAGAGTAAGTGAATCAAAGAGGGGCGCCCCAGTAGGTAAGGGCGTGCACGTAGGCTTGAGAGACATGATGTTCACTTAAGAGATGAACAACATGTATGGTAATACTTGGGTGAGACCTTGCTCGATCCTTTAATAGTATTCATAGGTGGTCTTAGAAGTGGGGTGATCAAGTTCCTATAAAAGGAATAGGCGGTGCATAGGTATTTTTGACTTGTGGAGGTTGGGCACTTTAAGCGTGCAAGTGTTATGGTTTTTAAACACTAAAAGACTTAAGTACAATGATCCTCCCTTAAATCCTCCACTCAAGGTGTTGAAGAACTACCATGAATGTTTCAGAAGAATGGGGTGAAGTACTAGGGTGACCAGAGCATCAATTGGGCTTCAAGGAAGTTCGTCTATATAAATTAGGACCCTAATGGTCTATTTATAGGAAAAAATAGGACCTCAGGTGAAATGAATTTTGGAACTCAAGTAGGCCACACATCATTTTTGGGTGTACTATTGGGTTGCGCATCGATGCTCTTTTGGTCAGACTAAGGCGATCCAAAATTCATGCCTTTGCAAATCTTGATTTTCATCATGTATTTTCCATTTTCTTTCTATGGGGATTCCCTTTTTCATTTTTTAGACTCATTGATGGATTGGAGTGTCAACACATATATTTTATTTATTATAGTTTTATTAATTTTATTTATGGCCATTTTTATGAGTTATAATGTTTATTTTTTTTGTTCTGGGAGAGTTCATTTCATGGTTTTATGGTCAGTTCCCTTGATTATTAATATTTCAATTCTTGTAAAATGGGAATAAATTATCCAAAAGTGAAAATATTTAGTATTAATTATCTTTTATAAGTTCATGTGGTCTCATATATCATTTTTATATGTTATGTGGATGATTCATTAGATAAAATATTGATGAAAATGTCTTATTTTAGTTTGACAGTTTTTACGACCATCATGAACTTGTGTCATTTTATTAATACTATGTTTATATATATTGGTTATAGAATATGATATAACTTATAATATTTATATTAAAATATTATTTAACCATAATAATGGTTTTATGACCAAACTTTAAAGGTAGTAATGAAAAATTAAAACTCATCATCTATGAAGGTGGTGAATCGACACAACACAGATGATGTTTTCATTGTTAAAGTAAAAGGAGAGGGGAAGGGATTTGATGATGGATAATCCATTAGAAAAATAAAATTATAGTAAATTTATGATACCAGAGTTACCATTCAACATTGTATAGGGGAGGTTAGTAGAGTATAATAAAAGAAATGAAATTAAAATAGAAAGAATGAGGATTTTACCCTTTGAATATCGTCTCCTTGGGAACCTCTTTAACACACTTGGATTTCATATTTTTGTAATAAAATAAGGTCTTGGTAGTGGGGATGAGGCTTGGGAAGGGACGTGGTCAGAATGTAGGCCATCTTAAATTCTTAGAAGGTGTAAGGATAATGGGTGGTATTTATAGGGGAGGAGAGGGCTGTTTTTTGATTATTTTATTCGTTTATTTATTATTTTTGGCTCAGGACTATCAATAATGTTGATTCTTGTGAAAAAGTATAGATACTAGCGTGAGTTCTAAATAATAGGTTATTTCTTCAGAAATGACTAAAAATTAATATATTCAACTTATAATGTTAAATATCATAAATTACCGTATTTCACTATTCATAATTTGTTTTTTTGAAAAATCCAAAAAATTAACTCTAACTTGTTTTTGATGTGTATATTTAAGAAGTGTAATCCATTTTATGAAAATAGTTATCTAAATACCAAAAATTTACTTTTTAAATAAAATCACCCTTTATTCTAAAAATATATATTTTAATATTATAATCGATTTTACAACACTTTGAAAAATTAATTATGGTCTCATAAAATTATATTATAGTTATAATGATATGAAATATTAATTTATTAATCTATTTTATGAAAATTAAATATCTTTTAAATCTTTATATTAATTATAAAATTGTAAATAAACATTTATGTTTAAAAAAAATACCGACACTTAATTTATCATTTTTAACACATTTATTTACTTATTCCATGTTACAAATATATCATATTTTCTTTTATGAGATACCCAAGTTTTATTTATAATTTCATTGGTGAGTTTATTATTCTAATGGCCCGATTAATATCACTAGTAGTCATATTTCTAGTCCAACATTCATGTTAAGATTTAATAGTATATCATGGTTTTTTTAATTTCAGTGTTGCCTGCAATGTAAGCTATCTAATAAATTAAATTTATTTAGGAAGATACATACAGATAAATAATAGGGTGTTATATTATAACCACTATAAAAAATTTGATCCTCAAAATTTTCATGTGTATTAACTTCTAGACAGATGAGGGTGTCTCTTCTTCATTGCATCCTCATGTTACCACATTGCTTTTTCCATTTTATAGCTTCTCTAAAGAACTTTTACTAGTCGAATCATCAAATTTGTCAATACTTTCTCTCTAGTTTGAAGAATTTATATAGGTTCTTCATAGTAAGAAAAATAAATTTTCAATTGTATTTTTTCATAGGTGAGTATATTCATTAGTTCTGGAATGTACTTCCTCAACAAAGAGATGTGGAACATATCGTGTACATTTGAAAGGCTAGGTAGAATAACCATAGGATAAGAAAAAAAATCTAATTATCCCCAAAATTTGAAATGTGTTGATGTACCTGGGGATGAGTTTCCTTTTCTTTCCAAATCTTATAACACCCTTTCATGGAGATACTTTTAGAAAGACAAGATCTCCCCATGAAACTCCAAATATTACCTCTAGTTATCAACATAGACCATTTTCCTACTTTAAGAAACTTTGATATGGTTTTGAATACTATTTAACATTGATATTTTACCCAACACTTGTTCTAGGACTACAAGCATAATTTCATAAAACTCATCTTAACACTTTTGTCTATGAAATATCATTCCATATAATTCTTTATGAAACTCCATTTTAATACATGAATGGAAATTATCATTGTAGGAAAATTATACCAATGGAAAATAATGATACAACATGAATTGAAATTAAAGTGATCTTGATCTCAAAAAGTCTTATAATGTTTTAATAGTATCTTCAGACTATCCATTAGTTTTAGGAAGATAGGAAGTACACAAATGAAGCTCAGTATCCAAAGCCTTCTGAATAATGTTCCATAATTTTGATGTAAAAATGAATCTAGATCAGGCACAGTCGATAGAGGTTCACCGTGAAGTCTTAAAAATTCATTAATATAGTTTATTACAAGTCTCTCTTGTGTAAAATATTCTCTTATAGTGAGGAAATGTGAAAATTTTGTAAGTTGATCCAATATTACCCATATTGAATCATTATTTCATGGAGTGTTTAGTAGTGTAATGAAAAAATACATAGTAATGTCATCCAATTTTCATGTTGGGATATGTGAAGGTTTCATGAATCATCTAGGATGTAGTCTTTAGACATTCACCCATTAAGAAACTAAAAAGTTTTGAAACATAATCAACAATTTATTGCTTCATATTATCTCACAAAAAATGTTCCTTCAAATCTATTTACATCTTAGTGATACTAGGGTGTATAAAGGAATTAAAGATATGATAATAATTCAATAGTTACCCTTATATATTGGGTATAGAGTGAATGAAAATACTCTTCCAAAACATCAAAACACCATCTTCATATATGAATCCAACAAATTTCCCATCATTCATAGATTTAATTTTCTTTTTAAAATAATTATCTTCAGAAAGAGAAATTTTTATTTTTTCCAATAATGATGGTTTGGAAACCATTTGAAAAAGTAGCGATGATTCAACTTACATAATATATATATATATATATATATATATATATATATTTACTAGATCCTTTTACACATGATCCCTATCAATCATAACATTATTTATAAATCCATGATCCTCCTCTCTCAATGTATCTACTACATTATTTTCCTTTCCTAGGTGGTAGTGTATTTAAAAATCATAATCCTTCAGTAGATCAAGACATTTCCTTTTCATTATATTGAGTTTTTTTGGGAGAAATAACATTTTAAACATTTGTGATCTGTATATTTATCACATTTTCACCAAAGATATAGTTTCTTTATACATTCCAATAAAATATTATAGATTCTAACTCAAGATCATGGGTAGGATAGTTTTGTTCGGGATTTTTTAACTCCCTTGATGGATAAGTAATAACTCTATCATTATACACAAGGACACAACCAAGTCCTTTCTTTGGTGTGTCAATATAAATAAAAAAAATCCTCTATTTACTATTTCTAGAGTCAAGATTAGGGAATTCACTAATCTCATATTCAATTCTTCAAATAATTCTTCACATTCCTTTGTCTATCAAACTTAACCCCTTTACGAGTAAGCTCGGTTAACAAGTTTTCTAATTAGTTAAAATTCTAAATGTAATGATAATAGTAACCTCTTAATGAATGAAACTATATGCATCAAATATGTTTATTGGTGTGGGCCATTTCTGGACAAACTTTTTATTTATAGGATCAACTGAGATTCCGTCCTTGTATACAACAAGGGTACGAAAATAAAATGTTTGAAGCCATAATTAAAACTTCCTAAAAATACCATATAACTCGTTTCTTCTAAGAGACTATAGAATAATCTATAATTGTTTATCATGATAATTATATATTTTTTATTACACTAATATTTTATCAATAAATACCACAAAAAATTTATCAAGATATTCTATGAATAATATATTCATTAGATCCATAAAAATAGAGTTTGAATTTGTCAGTTAAAATGGAATTACTATACAATCATAATTTATAGACCATGATTGAAATGATGTATTTTGAATATCTTTATTCTTTATACAAAATTTATGATATCTAGGATTAAAACCAATATTTCAAAAATAATGAGCTCTGTGAAGTTGTTTGAATAAGTCATCAACACGAGGAAGATGGTACCTGTTCTTTATCATAATAGCATTGATCTTCCTATAGTCAATTCACATCCTTATATTTCCGTATTTCTTCATAATGAAAAGAACATGATCTCTATAATGTGAAATAGTAGGGTTTATAAATCCCTCACCAATCAATTCCACTTATTGTTTCTTTAACTATATTAACTCCACCGTGGACATTCTATAGGGAGTCATTGATATAGTTATTGCATCGGGGGTTAAATCAATTAAAAAATCAACTTCCTTCTCTAGAGGATGTCTCAGTAATTACTTTAGAAATACATCAATGTATTCCTATAAAATATATATATTCTCAATTTGAATATCACCCTTTTAATCATTAGTTTTTATCTACCCTTCTTCTTCTTCAAGAATCTAATTTAGAAGATCCACTAAAGGTGGATCCAGATATAACTCATATAATTAAGTCATCTCTATAAAGATAATAAATTCCATATCCTCATCACGAATCACAATTTTTTTTCTCTTTGGAATAATTTTTTTATTTATATATTTAAATTTATTACATACCAAGGATTATATCAAAATCAACCATAGGTATGATAATAAAATCAGTAATTGGAGAGCATTTATTTTTCATAATAAGAACTGATTGACACATCTTTTTTGTAACAAGGCTTCCACTAAGAGTTTTTGTTGAAACATACTTTGTCAAGGGGAATTTTAAATATATTATTTTTGTAGAAAATGGGATGATATAAAGGAATACGCTGATCAATAATCAAATAGAGATTTAGCTAAATTGGAGGAGATCATTAAAGTACCTGTCACCACATCATTAGTAACTTCAACCTCAGTTGTTGTGACTATATAAGAATTTTATTTTTCCCTTGAAATTTTATAGGGAAAGATATATGAAATCTAGGGAAATATGTGCATTTTGTCCCATCTCCTTTCAAATGAAGCATTGTATATTCATAACTTCTTTAATTACCTTTCAATCAAGGGTACGTTAGCCTTTTCTTCACACTTGTAACAAACTACCATTCCCAATAGGAATGTTACATGATGTTTTTTCCAAATTTATTTCAATTAGAAAATCCTATTCTTCTTTTATTCCCTTTTTCCTTATTTTCTTTTTTTACAGTACTTAATAACCATATTCTAATATTGCTTCCCTTTGAAGCCATATGGCTTAGAAAATTGTTTCTCCATCTTGATGGAACATGATACTATATCCACATATGATGAGAAATTTTGGGAGACTAGTGACCGTCACATAATTTTAATTATAAAAACAAATAAATATTAAATCTTTATCTTTGGATTATGTATGTAGTACATGAAATAATTTTCTAACATTATAAAGTTGGCTTCAAACTTAGCAATGTTCTCATCCATTTTCTGTCTCAGACTCAAGAAGTTTCTCTCCATATTTTCTCACTATTTTTGATGAAAACATTTTTTGAAGAAAATTTTCATAAAATCCTTCCATTCCATATTTTTAATTTCTTCCTCCTCTTTTGTGTTTTGAATTAATGACCACCAGTGATCCTCATAACTCAAGAGATGATTAGATTCTAGGATAAACTTTTCCATTTCATTACTTACCAAAGTGAAAAATATCTTCTCTAAAGAACTTATCCATTTCTAAGATACAAATGGTTTTTGTCCCATTGAATGTTGGAGGTTGTTTTCACATGAAGCAGTCTAAAATTTTCAAACTACATTTTTGATCATGCTACTCCATGCGAGTAAGTCTATTCACCATAACCTAAGAGAGTTTTCCTAGTATAGTTAAAAGTTGTTCATATCCAGTTGAAGCTCTATATCCAACAACATTATCTTGAAAAGGAGGTAAATACCTACATGTAATATGTGCATTAATACTATTTCCATTCCTTATGCTAGGCACCATTTTTAAATGATGTGATATAATAGATTAGATTATGAAATTTTAATACTAGTGATGCACTTAGAATTTTTTTTGTATAACTAATCTCAAAATAATTTTCTTTATTACCTTTAGAATAGTCTCAATGTTAGTTATAGGGTTATATTTCCATAATATAAATTTTCCTAAACCTAGTTTCCAATGTTTCTACTAAAACTTCTCTAATATAAACTATAAATACCCCAAACCCAGTATCCTAGCACTAGTTCTTTACATTATTACATTAGAACTAAGTACAAGTGATCTCAAACTAAGGGACCAAATAGTGTAGTAGGTTTTTAAAACTAGATACAAACATAAGTATTAAATTAAAATTTTAAATGGAACACAACATAGTAACTCCATTTGAAACACCCCTTTTCTCTTTGATTACCCCTGCATGTCAATCATAATATATATTTTAACATCTTGGGGAAAAATAAAACATAATAATGTGATGAGCTTAGATGCTCCGTAAGGGAAAGCATACTTCCAGAGCTATGAAACACAACCATGAGAATGAAATATAACCATAGATATTCTAAAAGTCAAATAATACAATGGACCATTAATAAATAATCTCATAACGGGGGAATGCATAATGTGGGACATCATAAACATACCATTAATGATACAACCAAGTCACTAAACATTATTATGTAAGACACCATCCAATACCCAAACTAGTTTGTATTAGGAGACCTACCGATGCATAGAGGGGTTATAGTAGGCCCACCATCGGTTACTATGTTTAAGGAATTTTTCTAATGAAAGGGGTTAAACATAATCAACACACACATTCACGTTGAAACTATCATTTGAAATGTTAATAACATTTCCCAAATAATAAACATAATCATAAACCATGAGATGTAATATGATGAATGATATCAATATAGCACATCCACAGTTAAAATGATCATAAAAAATTCAATAAAATATGATTGATGGTATCATAAGTTATCAACCTCAATAAATATTATCATCAAAGAAAGGGAGTTTATCTAGATTAAAATACTATAATAAAATCATTGAGAAATTTTTAAGGGAAATACCACTTTACTTTGATATTATTTATTTAAAAAAGGTGCACAATTATAAAATAAAACAATATATTTGAAAATAACCTTATAAAAATTTAAATGATTCTGCAAGAAATTAATTTTTCATGAAAGGGTGAAAATCTACTCACACCATATAAGTTTTTTTAAAAAAGTCACTCCTATTAAATTTTGAATTTTTTTAAGAGTATTTTTAAAAGAAAGTGTATGTGTTAAAAAATTGAATTAATTATGTGTATCAGGTGTAAATACATATAAAACAAGTTTAAATACAACATGATAATTATATCATTTCAAACATAATTATATCATTTTTTAGTCAATGGAGTAGAAGTTTAACCCAAATAATGAAAATTGGGTTAAGAATTATCTTACCAATTTGTAATCAGTTGAAACGTATTCCCCATAAAATTAATTATCCTTAAATGAAACATGAATATAATGAAGATAATGAGATTCATGATATTATATATTAGTTGGCAGTTACACAACACATAATAAATAAGGGTTGATTAATGAATATATCTGACAAAAGTAAAATTTAGATGGGAAACCCTTACTTGATGCCCAAAAGCATTCTGCACTTGTACTTAATGTCTTAGATAATAAAATTGGATTCATAAATTACTTAATTAATAATCTCCTAAACATATATTTTATTTATTATAATTCTTTGATGTTCATTTATTTCCAATTTTGTGAGTTCTAATTTTTAATTTTGTGGTTCTAGGAGCATTTGTTTCCTGGTCTTATGGTCAGTTCCCTTGAGTATAAATGTGGAATTTCTTGTAAAATGGGAATAAATTCTCTAAAAGTGAAATTATTTATTGATAATTAAAATAAAAAAGTTTAAATTTTATCATATATCATTTTTTATATGGTATTAGGATGATTCATTTGATAAAATGTTCATGAAAATCTCTTAATTTATTTTGGTAGTTTTTATGACCATCACAAACTTATGGCATTCTATTTAATATTATGTTTATATATAATTGTTAAATAACATTAAATAAATTATAATGTCTATATTAAAATTTTATATAAGCATAATAATGGTTTTATGAACATCCTCAAAGGTGGTAATGGAAAACAAAAACTCATCATCTAAGAAGGCAGTGAATAGACACACCACTAATGATATTTTCATTTTTAAAATAAAATGAGAGGAGAAAAGATTAGATGATATATAAGATATTATAACAATAATATAATAGTATATGTTTGATCCTAGAGTTACAATTAAAAATTGTATATGGGCGTTTATGTTAGGATAAGAAAAGAGAAGAAATTAAAAGAGAAAAAAAGAGGTTTTTTCCTCTTGAATATAGTCTCCTTGGGAACCTCTTTAAGATACTTGGATTTGGTCTTTTGGTAGGTTTAATAAACTTGTATGTGGGTAAGATTATTGGGAAGGTAATATGGAAGAATTTAGTTTAAATTCAAGGCTTAGAACGTGTGAGGAGATGGGGTGGTATTTATAGGAGAGGAGAGGGGTGCTTTTTGATTATTTTATTCATTTATTTATTATTTTGGATAAAAACTATCAAGAGTGTTGATTCATGTGAATAAGTATATTAACTAGTGGATTTGAGTTAATAAATGTCTCTTACATAAAAAAATGGCTCGAATATAAATGTATCTTACTTATAATGTTAAATACTGTAAATTACCGTATTTGAGTATTAAAAAAAACTCAACTATTTTAGAAAAATATGAAAAATTAACCTTAACCATTATTTGATGTGTATATTTAAAAAATGGACTTCATTTAATGAAAATAAATTTCTAAATATGATAAATTTAATTTTTAAATAAAATTATCATTTATTCAAAAAATACCAATTTTAATATTATAACTGATTTTATGACACTTGAAAAATTAATTACGATCTCATAAAATTATCTTATAAATATAATGAAACAAAATATTAAGTTCTAAATATATTTTATGGAAATAAAGTTTCATTTAAATCATTATATTAATTAAAAAATTGTAAATAAAAATTTACGGTTAACAAAACTACTAACACATAATTTATCATTTTAAAAAAATTATTTACTTATTCCATGATATAAATATATCATATTTTCATTTATAAGATACATAAATATTATTTATACTTTTATAGGAGAGGTTATTATTATAATGGCTAGATTAATATTCCTAATAGTCAATATTCTATTCCAATGGTTATGTTAAAATTTAATTGTAATATACCATTACCTTGATTGAGTATGTTTTCCATTTTTCTAAGTTCCTTTCTAGTTTTAAAAATCCTCAGATGTGATTTTATAGGTTTACTGTAGACATATGAATTGGTACACACCGTTTACCTGAAGTACACGTCGTATACTAGGTGTTGGTTGCATGTCATAGATTGGGAGATCGCGCCATGATTTTGGAGATCACACCATGGGCTGGTACACACTGTGTACCTATGGTACACGTCATGTTGGGGTTGAATAGAATATTATTAACCTGAGGTAATGGGTTTTTCTGTATACTTATCCATCGTGGAGTATACATCGTGACTAAGGGGTACATGTCATGACTCGGCCCACACTCAGGTAAAATTCACATGTTTGGGAGTTTTTTCCTTACCTTTTCTCTATAGACTTAATGGCTCTTGACCTAAGGCAGTTCTAGTGCATTTTTTAGAGACTCAAAAACTTCTGGATCAATTTGATCATCTGTAGTTCATCGTTGCTTCTATGGTATATCTTTCTGCGCAAGTATTCTCTCTAATTCTTTCTTGCGATTGATCGTGATAGCACCCTAGCCTTGCGTTATCTGATCCAATGATCTAATTTTTATGTTTCTTATTATCCTCATCTATATTCATTTTAAGATCTTGTCTTTAAGGTAATTATTTAGCTAATTATGGTGAATCATACGTTCGTTCTTGATGTATGTGGACATTCTTATATCTTCCAACCAATTTTATTTTATTCTGAATCAATCCTTTTGGATGAGGGTTTGATTTTAGGGCCTTCCTTGATGGTTTTTTGGGTTTTTTTGCTTTTAGACTCGGTTGTGGGCATGTGCGACCCAAACTTTAAGGTAGGTGGTTCTGTCTATAGCCTATGATAATGAACCTTCTTGTTTTTCTTTGAAAATTGCTTTATAAGCGGATTTATAAAATTGGAAAGATTGTTGTGTGTGTTAAAAAATGGTTTTGAAATAAAAATGGTTTTCCATATATTTTGAAAAATGAATTATAAATGGTTTTGAATGGTTTTCAAGACACTTAAATGGGTTTGTAAAAAAGAGAACATGGGTTACCTTGGGTACTTAGGTGGAAAGTTTAGCTTGAGGCCATCACCCATTTCTTGGTGATTATCAAGGAGGTTTGTCTTGGGGTTTTCCTCTGTTTCCTATGCCCATTGTTCTAGGGGACCGATATTGACATTTTTGGGGATTACTCTTAGGGTTTTCCTCTTCTTCCTAGGACTGTTGTTCAAGGATCAGTTTTGTGGACATGATTATTTTGGTATGAGTAGTCTGCTGCCTAGATCATTTGTATTTCTTGGTGTGTGATACATGTGATTTTGGTTTGTATTACTGGTATTTATAAGTTATCCTTGATATGAATGTTTATGCATATGGAAAATGATGTGGAAAATATGCTTTGAAACTGATATACATGAATTTTTTAGAACTTTGCAAAAGGGAATGTTTACAATGTTTTCTATAAAACTTCTTTACTTCTTATCATGTCATGTTTTAACATTTAAATAATATAACATTAATTTTTATAAAAAGACTCACTACGGAACACCTAGGTGAGATCCTACTAATCTTGACAGCTCACACCCTGTGCACTGCATCAGTGGAACGTAGACCTTTGTTTATATTCTTGTGTAGTGAAAGGAAATGCGCCACAGTGGGGAAGCGAGGTTCATGATTGTTGGGATGAGTAGCTAGTGGTGAGATAGTTAGAGTACATCTATGTCATCATTGGAGTAGCTGTTTGGTTTCGAGTCCCTTATAGTTGGGCTTGTCTTTTGGATTTTTTAACTAATTTTTCAGTTTTTCTCTTTATACTATTATCCTTACAGTTATGGAATATATATTTTCTAGTCTTCCTCTCCTTTTTTCTTTTCTCTATATATATGTTGTGTGGTTGTTCAGTTTGGGTGAAAATTTTCCCTCAGTTTTGTTGTTCGATGCCCAGGTGCTTGTGGCCAGCTCATGGGGATCGGGAATGCCTTTCGGGTATGTGATGGATTGGGTAGGGTGTCAGGATTCATGGAAACTCAGGCCAGTTCATTACTGTTTGGTATCAGAGGGAGGTCTGTCCTTAAGAATATTTTCTGGGGATGTTGGTTAGACAGGATATAGGATTGTTGGGAAATGAGAGGTACGTTGTGATGACTGTCTGTCCAACTCTTGTCGCAACAAGACTTAAGTTACATTGGGATGTCATGATATGTGTCTATATTGTTGGTTTTTTCTTATAAAAAACCTAGTTTCTGCTTATGGGTTTTCTAGTTTGATCTGAGATTCATTCAGTGTCTAATCATTCTTATGTTTCGGTGTATAAGAATATGCCTCTAAGACACCTTCCACAGCTTCCTCAGGAAGGTACAGGTGATTCTCCTCAAGGGAATCCACCTATGGATCAGAATCACATCGAGATAATCATACAAGAATTCCATGATATAGATTTTGATGTTCCACAAGTTTAGAATGTAGAGGTTGAAGAACAACCAGAAGCTGGAAGAGAAAGAGATTGATCACATGAGTTCTTGCATGAGAATCCACTATTCATTAAAGGGATGAATAAACATCAAGAGGTGGAGGATTGGATGGACATGATCAATCAATTCTTCAACTACTTAGAGAAACCGAAGAATATTAGGGTAAGGTCCACAATGTTAAAACTCAAGGGTTCTAAGAAGCATTTGTGGGACTCCATGGTCTAGGAAGATAGACATGTGGGCTTGGATTGGAAGGGTTTCAAAACCATATTCTTTCAGTAGATTTTTACAGAATCTCTGATTTTGGAAAAATCTCTGGAGTTCCAATCATTGCATCAGGGAGAGCATTCGGTGTTATCCTACACCAAACGATTTTCTATGCTTGTCTGTTTTTCTCTAGAAATGGTAATGAATGACCAGATGATGGCGTAGAAGTACCTGTAGGGTTTTAGACTAGATATTAGGTGGAGTGTGTTCATATTGAAGCATTCTACCTATGTGTAGACAGTGGACAGAGCAATGGTGGCAGATATAAACATGGCAAGCAAGGTCAGCTTTTCCACCTCTTCTCTCCCAACAGGTGGCAGATTTAGTGGTGTATATGTGAAGAAGAGGAAATGGAAGGACCATCACAAGAGTGGTGGAGGTGGGTCCCAATTGTGAGGCTTCTCCACACCATCTGTTGTAGTTGGAAATGTGCCTATGACTTTCTACCAGTGCGATAAGGGTGCTCACACAAGACGTTCTTGTACTATCCCCAAAAAGACATGAAATAGTTGTGGATGTGTTAGTCATCTAAATCATTTCTATCAGGCTAAGAATACGACTCATTATGGTCAGGGTTCATCAGCTCCAAAGGATACTAATTTTAAGATACAAGCTTCAAGGACTATAGCGTTATAGCCACAGGCCTCAAGAGTGAAGCATTTACATGCAGTAGATGAGTTTCCAATGGAAGTTCATGTGGGTCCGACAATAGTGATAGGTGTACTCCTTATTGCAGATTTATTATCTACTTATTTGGTTTATATTGGTGCCTCCCACTCATTTATATCTTCACATTTTGTTGATATGATTAAACTTCCAATGGAACTTATTCCCTCTACAATGGTGTTAGAGACCCTTCTTGGAAAGAGGAAAGAGCAGGGGTTACAATGTCCTTGTTCATTCCCGATAGCTGACATAGAGTTGGTTTGGTATTTTCCCATTCCCAATATAGATATGTTTGACATCATCATCGGTATAGATTATCTTATCACTTATTAATCTGAGTTTGATTTTTATCATCAGCATGTTTCATTTCTTGCTATCTACGGGAGATCTCATGTGTTTCAGATAGTTTGGGACCCAAGATCAGGTCATGCTGGACCATCCTGTCTAGTGAATAGAAACTTGTTGGTTGTTGTTTCATTTGAGATCGATGAAATTTATTTTATTGAGGATCTTCATGTTGTTGTCTGATAATTCCCTAATTTTTTCCATATGACTTCTCCAGTCTTCCTCTAGAGAGATAGGTTGAGTTCACGATTGATCTGGTGTCAGGTATGCATCCGATATCGATGCCTTCTTATTGTATGGAAACAACAGAGTTGAAAGGTCTCATGATTCAGTTGGACGACCAACTATGTAATGATTTTATTCACCCTAGTGTTTCTCCTTAGGCAACCCCTCTTTTCTTTTCCATGAAATCCGATGGATGACTTTAGTTGTGTGTGGACAATTGGAAGTTGAACTGGGTAACAACTAAGAGCATATACCCTTTTTTTCGTATGGATGATTTGTTTCATCAGTTTAAGGGAGAAAATTGGTTTTCAAATATTGATCTTCGGTTGGGTTATCATCAGCTCAAAGTCCAGGAGTCTGATATACTAAAGATATCATTTAGAAGAATTTATGTCCATTATGAATATATTATGATGCCTTTCAAACAGACTAATGCTCCTACACTTTTTATGGCCTTAATGAATTTGATATTCCACCAATATCTTGAAACTTTTGTGGGAGTGTTCATGGATGATATTTTGGTTTATTCAAAGTCTGATTGTGAGCATGAGTACCATATTAGTTTGGTCTTGGAGATTCTGATAAACCACTATCTATACAAAAATCATTCAAAATGCAGTTTCTAGATTCGATAAGTGAAGTTCTTGGGTCACATAATTTTGGAGAATGGATTTTCAGTTGATGTAGAGAAGGTAAAATTTGTTTTGTTCTAGAAGTAACCAAAAAATGTCTTTGAGATATGACGCTTCCTTGGTCTTTCTTAATACTATTGATTGTTCATTAAGTATTTCTCTATTCTAGAGTCACATTTGAATACTATTACCAAGAAAGCAGTGAAATTCTCATGGGATGCTAATTTTCAGTATTGTTTTGATGAACTGAAACAACTTCTAATGCCGGCACCTGTTTTAATCTTTCCTGGGCCCGGTAAGGGTTACATGGTGTTCTATGATGTATCAGGTGCTAGTTTGGGATGTGTTCTTTTGATGGATGATCATGTGGTATCTTATGGATCTTGTAAAATCCAACCACATGAGAATTACTACCCCACTCATGATTAAGATCTTTTTGTGGTGATACATTAACTGAAATGTTGGTGGCACTATATCTTTTGGGTGAAATTACTAGTTTTCTCTAATCATAAGAGTCTGAGCTATATCCTTTCCCAAAAAAACATGAATATCAAATAAAGATGATGGTAAAAATACCTTCAGAAGTTTGACTTAGACATCACTTACTAATCGAGGAAAGGTAATGTAGTTATAGATGCATTAATTAGGAAGGTAACATCGCAATCTATTCTTGAATCGAAGGAGGAGTGGAATCTTATAGATCTTTTCACTCAGTTTCACTTGGATGCTCAAGAGGATGTTTCAAGGATGGTTCTGACTAGTGTTCAGTTATCATCATCTCTCCTGGAGTCTATCTTTCATGGTTAGTAGTATGATGATGAGTTTCATAAGATTCAAGAAAACCTTTATGGTGGGAAAATAGTTCCTAGTTAGTCTCTTTCTTCATATGGAATACTTTACTTTAGAAAGTGAGTTGTCTTCCCATAATCTGTGAGAAGTTTAGTTTTGTTTGATTTTCATAGATCTTCAACGGGCTATTCACCCAGTCTCTAAAAAGATGTATTTTGACATGAGAATACTGTTATAGTGTCCGAGTATAATGTGTCACATTGCAGATTATGTGTCTCACTGTTACACCTTCCAATGGATAAAGGCATAGAACTTGAAGCCATTTGGTTTGCTTCAGCCTCTCCCATTGTCGGTTTGAAAGTGGGATGAAGTGTCCAGGGATTTTGTTTTATTTTCCATGGACTTCTTGAGGAAAAATGGTATTTGGGTGGTTGTTGATCAGTTGACAAAGTCTACTCATTTCATTATGATCAAAGACACCAGTAAAGTTGAAGATATAGGTAAGATTTATATCTAGGAGATCTTAATGTTATATGAGATTCCTTCTACTGTTGTTTCATATAGGGATCCTGGGTTTACAAAAAGGTTCTGGAGAAGTATTCTAGAGGCAATGGGGACTCAGGTCGAGTTGAGCACAACTTAACAACCACAAACAGATGGCCTGACAGAGCATGTAATTTAGATCCTAGAGGACATGATTTGTTGTTGTGTCTTGGATCTCATTGTATCATGGGATATCTATCTGATACTAGTTGTGTTTGTTTACAACATCAGTTACCATCCATCAATTAGAATTACTCCGTTTGAGGCATTGCATGGTCACCCGTGAAGAACACCTATTTGTTGGGAAGAGGTGGGTGAAGTAGCTTTGGTTGGACCAAGTATGGTTCAGGGTACATCGAAAAATATTCAAGTGGTGCAATGATGTCTGGATATAGACTATAGTTGATAGAAATTGTATATAGATCAGTAACATTTTCCTTTGGGGTTTTTCGTAGGTTACCGGGTTTTCTTGAAAGTTTCTCCTCGGTTGGGTCACCATTGACATGGAAAACATGGAAAGTTGGCTGTGAGATATGGTGGACCATTTAAGATCACCGAACATCTTGGGAAGGTTGCTTATTAGTTAGCATTATCAGCTTAGTTGGCAATCATTCATGATGTTTTCCACATATCTTAGTTCAGAAGTATCACCTCAATCCCGCTCACATTTTGAGTTGGGAAGAAATTGAGTTAGAGCCAGATGCTTCTATTCTGGAGAAACCAGTTGGGATCATTGACTCTTAGATGAAAGACTTATGTGGTAAGTCAATTCCTTTGGTCAGAGTTATATGAGAAAAGGATCAGATTCTAATGAGACATGGGAATGCGAGTCTCTGATGAGGGAGTAATGGCCTCAACACTATCTAGTGGTTACATCTTTTACATGACTTCCTAGGGACATAAAGAATTTATGGTGGGGAGATTGTAACATCCCATTACCTTGATTAGGTATGTTTAAAATTTTTCTAATTTTCTTTATGGTTTTAAAAGTCCTTAAATGTGATTTTCTGGGTTTACCGTAGACTGCTGAATTGGTACACGCTGTGTACCTGAATTACACATCGTGTACTTGGTGCTGGTTGCATGTCGTGGATTGGGAGATCACACTATGAATTGGGAGATCATGCTGTGTGCTGGTATATGCCCTGTACCTAAGGCACACATTGTGTACAGGTTTAATAGAATATTTTTAACCCAAGGCGATGGGTTTTCCGTCTACTTATCCAGCATGGCCTACACGTCATGACCAAGGGGTAACTATCATGACACAACCCATTCCCAGGTAAATTTCATGTGTTTGGGAGTTTTTCTCTTTCCTTTTCTCTCTATACTTCATGGATCTTGAACTAAGTAAGTTATGGTTCATTTTTTGAGAGACTCAACATCTTTTGGATTGATCTGATCATCTCTGGTTCATCATTACTTCTACAGTGCGTCTCTCTGGGTAAGTGTTCTCTCTAATTCTTTCTTGCGATTGATCATGATATCACCCTAGCATGGTGTTACCAAATCCTCTTATCCATGTTGGATGTTTCTTATTGTCCCCATCTCGATCTATTGTGAGATCTTGTCTTGAAGGACGTTCTTTGTGTAATTGTGATGAAGTGGAAATTTATTCTTGAGGTATGTGGGCTTTCTTCTATCTTCCATCCACTTGTCTTCTATTTTGAATCAATACTTTGAGGAGAGGGTTTGATTCTAGGGCCTTAGTTGATGGAGTTTTTGAGTTTTATTACTTTTAGATTCCTCTGTGGTTGTGTTTGACCCAAACTTTGATGTAGGTGGTTCTGTATCTAGCCTATGATAATGAACTTTCTTTTTTTTTCTTTGAAAATTGCTTAATAAATTGATATATGAAATTGATATGATTATTGTGTGAGTTTAAAAAGTGTTTTGAAAGAAAAATTATTTTACCTAGATTTTGATAAATGAATTATAAATGGTTTTTAATGGTTTTCAAGACATTGAATCGAGTTTGTGAAAAACAACACATGGGTTACCTTGGGTACTTAGGTGGAAAGTTTAGCTTGAGTCCATCATCCATTGCTTTGTGATTATTAAGGAGGTTTGTATTGGGGATTTCCACTGTTTCGTAGGACCATTGTTCTAGCGGATCGATGTTGACATTTTTGGGGGACTAATATTGGGGTTTTCCTATACTTCCTAGGACCATTATTATAGGATCAGTTTTGTGCAGTTGATTATTTTGGTATGGGAAGTCTTTTACCTAGAACTATAGTATTCCTTGCTGTGTGATACATGTGATTCTGTTTTTTATTAATTTTATTTCTATGTTAGCCAGGATAGGCATGTTTATGCTTGTGGAAAATGATATGGAAAATGTGCTTTGAAATTGATATACCCACTTTGTTTAGAACTATGGAAAAGGAAATGTTTACCATGTTTTTTATAAAACTGATTTATTGCTTATCATTCCATGTTTTAAATTTTAAATAAGCATAGAAGAATTTATATATTGATACTTTCTATGGAACACATGGGTGGGATCCTACTGAGCCTATTAGTTCACACCTAGCTCACTACTTCAGTGGTACACAGACCTTTGCTTTTCTTCCAGTGCATGGAAAAGAAAGGAGTCATAGTGAAGTGGTGTGGTTCATGATAGCTAGGATGAGTAGCTAGGGGTGATATGGTTAGAGTTAGTCTAATCCATATGATTTTATTAATATTTTCATGACTTATTATATACTTCCTTTACTGATTTTATATAAAATGTGCATAATGTGTGTGAAATATTAATATTTTAATACTAAGTATAATTTTTGAGCATTTTTAGAAGTAGTCCAATTGGGTCAGTTTACTATTTTATTTATAACTCTCTCCCTACTAATCAAAATTGTGTTATCCTTATTTTGTAGGATTCCTAATTCAATATAAAACATTTCATTATAAGGGATCATGGGAAAATTCTTCCATTTGAATGCTCATATGGACCACACAAGAGGGCCTACAGAATCTGTGAAGAAAATGGACCATCCATGAATATTGAATTACTGGGATCAATATAAACGTTAAAATTATTTAATTCTCCTCAGAGGTTCTGAAGAAAATGTAAGGAGTCTTGGATAAAAATTTCAAGGCCCAAATCCAAAAACAAGGGGCCCAACCTATGATTTGAATTCAAGACCACCATTCTGGCTGAGAAAAACAATCAGTATAGTATTAATGACATATCTAATGATGTAATAATCCAATCAAGCTTATATTTTTCAATGTGAAATAGGAGATTTAGTTGGACGACTTTTTTGAAGAAATAATTCGAATTTGAAGGTATCTTCCTATTCAAAAACCCATTCACATTTTGGAATTCAAAAAAGACTAGATTGAAATGGACAGATTAAAATTGTTTACTCAACCGGCCATAACTTTGGATCCATAGGTCCAAATTCCTCCAAATTTTTAGAGTAGTCGGAAAACGTTATTATCTACAACTTTTAATAAGGAGATATCTCAATATTCGGTTGTCTGAAAATCCAACATTGTGATTCAATTGGAGGGACATATTGAGAATGAAAACATTCCACTTCCTTGGTCTATAAATGCATCCCCCTCATATCCTTGAAAGGGGTTATCATTTTAGAAGAGAGGAGCAAATATTGGCATGAAAAAAGCCTTTACAAAGGCTTGGTAGGACCTTCCATAGTCATGTTTTCACTTGAGATACCCTTCCTCTTCTCTTTGTTTCCTTTCACTTTTGTGTTGTTCTTTGTTTGTAAACTTGTAAGTTTGTGTTTTGTAATTCTGTTTTAATGAAAATTTCTTCTTAAATATCTCTTATTATCTTCCTAATTATGTAGTTTAATATTAATGTTATTAAAATAGTTTAAATTCAGTTGAATCCCCTTCCCTTTTTCTGCTTCCTCATTCAATCGAAAATCCGTTTTTAATTATCATCATTGTTTGTGTGTGTGTGTTCGACATACCACTCTTTTCTAATCCCTTTATTTTTCTCTTCTTGTTAATTCATCATCATAAATATATAAACCAGATTAATATTAATATCAATGGATGAGTAAATATATTATTGGGGTGATTCCAAATTTATGAATGTTAAGTGATTGAGAGTATTTGCTTGATAAATATTCTTTAATTTAACATTGTGTATGTTGGACTTAACATGTCATGGATTAATGACTTGTTTTGTTTAACGTGTTGTTTCCATGGATTATTGGAACCATAAATACACTAACATCAACAATTTATGATTGAGATTATAACACTAAGTCATGTTAAGGCTTGGATTAAAGCCTTAACACTTAGGAATTCTAATCAACATTATCTTGTGAAGTGGGTGTTAATTTAAATGCTATATAAAGAAAAGCCAAGGATATCACGAGCTTAACTCCCTAATGATGAACTCAGACCAATATTTATAAAATTGTTAAATAAAACACCAATTATTAATCACTTCATTTAAGCTCTGAAAACAAAACCCCCAATAAGAATACAATCAACTAAAAACAAACGACTATTACAAAGTATCATCGCCGAGGATTCGACCCGAGTGCTGCTATACACATTAGCAGAGCACTGGAACCTTGAATGATAGATAAGATAAAATAAGCCATGCATTTCAAATGGCACTATTTCCAAGGATGGTGCATTATGTAGTCATTATTTTCTGGTTATTGTAAGAAAAAACCCAAAAAAAACAAAGTTTAAAAAAAATTGAAAAAAACACAAAGAAAAACCCATCTTCTCAAAAATATCATAAAAAAAAACCATCTTCCTTTTTCTTCCAACATCATTTTGAATTCCCCGTAGCCTCCCAAACAATCCCTCGGATTTGTTTGACCCTGAAATTGAGGAAACACTTCACCAACTTAGGAGAAACATAAGAGATAATCAACTTATTCAAGAACCAGTCCTTGGCCAACCAATTGAATTAGATATGGCCAATCCTAGGGAAAAAAATATAAAAAACTTGCTACCCCTGATATAAATTAACAACCTCTTGGTATTCAATATACAAAAATATAAGCTAACTTCGAACTCAAATCGGGTTTGATTCATCTTCTCCCTCATTTCCACGGGCTAGCCGGTGAGGATCCACACCTCCTCCGTAAAGAGTTCCAAGTGGTGTCCTCTACCATGAAGCCTCAAGGGGTTTCTCAGGAATAAATCAAACTACTTTAATTCCCTTTCTCCCTAGATGACACTACTAAGTCACGGATTTACTACCTACCTACTAGTTCCATAACCACATGGAATTACATGAAGTGACTTTTCTTAGAAAAATTCTTTCCTGCTTCTCGTATTGCTTCTATCCGAAAGGAAATAAGTGGTATCCATCAGTTCTCAAGTGAATCACTCCACGAATAATAGGATAAGTTCAAAAATCTTGTTGCAACCTTTCCACACCACCAAATCCCCAACCAAATCTTGATCCAATACTTCTCTGAGGGGTTATTGGCAATGGGGAGAACTCTCATTGATGTCGCAAGTAGCGGTTCTCTTGTTGATAAAACTCCTACAGCTGAAAGAGATCTCATAAGTAACATGGATAGAAACTCCCAAAAATTCCTTACTCGAGCACATGCTCAAGTCAAAAAAGCCCAAGATAATCAATCAATTGAGCCCAACAGGATGACCGTGTGGATGAGTGAACTTACAGGTATTGTGCAACAACTAGCTATGGCTACAAAATCTACAACCTCATCTTCTCCGCAATCAATGTTTCCTGGACCTGTCAAAATTTGTGGAATATGAAACTCTTCAACTCATCCAACAGACACATGTCTAAAACTTCATGAGGATCAACTTGACTCATCTAGACCAATGGATCTCAATGCAGCATATGCTCACCGGAACACTAACCCTCAACTATCAGTTCAGTTTGTTAGAAACTTCAAACAACCTCACTCTGAGCCTTTATCTTCTTCCTATAACCAAGGACTTAGGAAAGGTAATCCCATATCTCATCCCCCTCAATTCCATCCTCAAAACCCAAAACAATTCCAATATGGTCAATGTGTTGGTAACTTCCAACAACCTTATCCTTTTCTTCCTCAACCTTAAAGAAACAATCCTTCTCCTGGATTCCATTATTCTAAAGAGACTTCCAAATTCTAAAACCAATACAATCACTTTCCCAAGAACCAAAATCTAGGTAATCCCAATCCAGGACAAGCCTCTTCTTCTAAGAAACCATGGGAAAGTGCTTTGGAAGATCTTGCCTCCTTTACCCGTTCCATCCTGAAGAACATTGAACCCCAAATTGGTCAAATTTCATCCCACCTTAATCAATAGTATCCATCCAATTCTTCCCAACTCCCTGCTCAACCATTACCCAACCCCAAGGGTAATATAATTGCAATTGAACTTAGATTGGTAAAGAAAATTGCTATGCCTCATGATAAGTCCTCCAACCATCCTTTGAATGTTTTCCTAGAAAATTAAAAGAAAATAAAACTTGAAAATAAACCTGAGACAATTCCCTCATCTCCTTAAATTCCACTAAGGAACCCAATTCCTTTTCCTCAAGCCATTTCTAAGCCAAATAAGTCCTTTGAACTCGACCCTGAAATTCTCAACATGTTTAGACGTGTTGAAGTCAACATTCCCCTCTTAGATGCCATAAAAAATTCCTAAGTATTCCATGTTTCTCAAGGAGTTGTGTAATCACAAGAGGCAACTTAGGACCTTTGAAAATGTTTCCACCTAGAAGTCTATTCCCATAAAGTGCAAGGATCCAGGGACCTTTACGGTCCCATGCCAAATTGGAAGTTCCAACTATGATGATGCACTCATAAACCTAGGAGCCTCAATTAATGTCATGCCCAAATCCATCTTCTCCAACCTTGGTATAGGTCCCTTACAACCCATGGGTATTTTCATTCAGTTATCCAATTGAAGCACAACCAGTCCTGAGGGAATAATTGATGATGTACTTGTCCGAGCTAATGATCTTATCTTACCTACTTATTTCTATGTCATTGACATGAAAGGTGAGATGAAATCTTATCAATCTCCCCTAATTCTAGGAATACCATTCCTCATGACTGTGATAACCAAGATTTATGTCCATTCAGGAATCTTATCCATGGAATTCGGTGACCAACCGGTCAAGTTAAACCTTTTCCAAGCCATGCGATACCCATCTGAGGATCACTATGCATTCTCAATCCATACTTCTGAGGAAACTTCTAAGAGTCAATCGAACCCCAATCCACCATGTTCTTCATGTTCTAATGACAAAGGATCTTGTGAAATCATCACCATGATTAAACAAGTCATAAATGGCGAAGTTGATGTGGACCTCTCATTCAAAGACTCCATCAATCTAGAGGAACTTGAAAAATCACTTGAATCCCACATCAACTCTGATATCTACTACTCCACCTTGGAAAGTATTAAGGAGAATTAATCTAAAGCAACTAAAGTACCTTCCTCCATTCCTGTGTTTTCTTACCCACAAATAAAATATGAGATTGATCTGAAACCTCAACCTGATCACCTGAAATATGCATTCATTTTCCATGATCACTCTTATCCTGTCATTATCTCTTCTTCACATACCAAAACAGAGGAGTCCAAACTTGTTCATGTGTTAGAGGAAAACAAAAAGGCCCTCAGTTGGACCCTTGATGACATACCATGAATCAAACCTACTCTTTTCATGCATCACATCCATCTTGAGGAATCATCTAAACCAATTAGAAAACCACAAATAAGACTCAATACACTCATAGTTAAGGTAGTTAGGGAAGAGATCACCAAGCTTCTTCAAGATGGTATTATTTACCCAATTTATGATAGTGAATGGGTTAGTCCAATTCAAGTTTTACCTAAGAAAGGTGGGATAACTGTTGTCACAAATGAACATAGGGAGGTAGTCACAACTCGAGTGAAGAAAAAATGGCGTCTGTGCATCGACTATAGGAAATTGAATGTTGAAACCAGAAAGGATCACTACCCTCTTCCATTCCTTGATCAAATGATGGAATGATTAGCTTGAAATTCACACTATTTCTTTCTTGATGGATACACCAGCTACTTCCAAATTCCAATCATGACATAGTACCAAGAAAAGACTACATTCACATGCCCCTTTGAAACATATTCATATAGAAGAATGCCTTTTGGACTTTTCAATGCTCCTGCAACATTCCTGAGGTGTATGATGAGTATCTTTTCTGAATTCATTGAACACTTTTGGGAAGTCTTCATAGATGACTTCACCATTTATGGTGAGCCATTTGAATCTTGTTTGAATTCACTCTCTCTAGTCCTCAAAAAGTGTGTCAAGTGTAACCTTGTTTTTAATTTTAAAAAATTTCACTTCATGGTTGCAAATGGGATTGTTCTAGGGCACATAGTTTCAAAAGATGGTATTGAAGTTGATCCTGCTAATATTGAAGTGATCCAATCACTTTCTCAACCCAAATCTGTTCGAGACATCCATTTATTTCTCGGTCATGCTGGTTTTTATCATAGATTCATCCAAAACTTTAATAAAATTTCCCTACCACTCACTTGGTTGCTCCAAAATGACGCCACTTTCCATTTCGACGAGGTTTTCAAGAGAGCCTTCATTGAACTCAAAACTGCTCTTACATCTGCCCCGATAATCCAACCCCTAGATTGATCCTTACCCTTTGACTTGATGCGTGATGGTTATGATAGAGCCATTGGGGCTGTTCTTGGTCAAAGAAGAGAAAAGATTCCTCATGTCATCTATTATGCCATAAAAACATTGGATGAAACTCAATCTCACTACACTATCATTGAAAAAGAACTTTTATCAGTTGTTTTTTCCTTAAATAAATTTCGGAACTATCTCTTAGGTGCCAAAATCATCATCTTCACAGACCATTCTTCTATAAAGTTATTACTCAAGAAAAGTGATTCCAAACCGAGGCTAATAAGATGGATCTTAATGCTCCTAGAGTTTGACCTTGAAATAAAAGATAGACTAGGAAAATAAAACCCTGTGGCTGATCACATTAGTTGAATTTCTAATTCTTCTCATTCTAAAATCATCGATCCTGAATTCCCCACTGAGTACCTTTCATCTCTCACTCCAAAATGCCATGTTATGCCCCAATTGTAAATTACTTGGTTTCAAGTGTTTTTCCTGAATTTTTTTCAAAAGAACAGAAAATAAAGGTGAAAAGTGATTAAAAAAACTATTTTTGGGAAGAAAATAAACTTTGGAAAACTGGGGAAGACATTACAATTAGAAGATGTGTTGATAAAGATGAACATTCCTCTATCTTAGAATTTTGTCACTCAATGCCTAGTGGTGGAAACTTTGGACCACAAATGACCTCCCAAAAGGTCCTAGACTCTAGATACTTCTGACCTTCACTCTTAAAGGACTCACATGAGTTCTATCAATTATGTCCCACTTGCCAAAAGTTTGACACAATTTCCAAGAGAAATGAAATGCCCCAAAAGCCTTTAATTTTTTGCGAGATCTTCGATGTTTGGGGCATCGATTTCTGGGACTATTTTCCCCTTCCAATGGATTCTCATACATCCTTATTACAATTGATTATGTTTCTAGGTGGGTCGAGGCCAATCCCACTAGAAAGGATGATTCACATACTATTAGTGAGTTCCTAAAGACACACATCTTCCATAGATTTGGCAAGCCTCGTGCCTTGATCAGTGACTTAGGAACCCATTTCTATAATAGAACCATGGAATCTATTTTGAAAAAGAATGGGGTTGTACATAAAACTTAAAATTCATATAACCTCAAAAAAAATGGCATGGATGAACATTCTAATAGAGAAGTGAAAAGAGTGCTTGAGAGAATTGTAAAATCCACCAGAAAAGACTGACCTGAAAGACTTGGTGAAGCACTTTGGGCTTATCTAACTGCCTATAAAACACCCATTAGGATGTCTCCTTTTAGGATAGTTTTTGGTAAATCATGTCATTTTCTAGTTTAAGTCCAACATAAGTCATTTTTTGCAGTGAAAACTTGTTATTTTGATCTTGAAAAATCCAGTGAAGAAAGATTGTTGCAATTGGTTGAACTGGAGGAGTTTCGACTTGATTTGTATGAAAATTCTAATCTCTACAAAGAAATATTTAAGGCACTCCATGATAAAAACATCATGAGAAAGGTATTTCACGAAGGTAAAAAGGTAATGATCTTCAATTATAGATTTCAGGTTCACCCAAGTAAGTTTAATTCTCATTGGGAAGGTCCTTTTTTTATTAGTAATGTTTACCCATTTGGTGCAGTGCAAGTCCAAGACCCCTCTTCCAAAATGATATTCATTGTTAATGGACATCGGTTAATGTATCAACATGAGAGGACACACAATCCTGGATCAACATCAACTTCCACTGAATCCCCAACTTCTCCATCTGACCTACCACTAGATGGAGATGGCAACCCACCAAATCCAAACTAGGGGGCACCTATTTCCCTTTCACTCCTTCTCTCTCTCTATCTATTTCTTATTATTCCCCTATCTTTTATTTTATTTTTTACCTCTTTCATCATCAACCCCTTTTATTTACTCTTTCTATTTTGTGTTGGTGTGAATTTATAAAAAAAATCTAAAAAAAACCTAAAAAACTAAAAAAAATCATTAAAAAAATGAAAAGTCAAAATTCATGATTACTCACCATCTAGTTTTGAAATTTTAGTAAAACTTTTTGGGGAGTCAACAGAAATGTTTTCATCTCAATTTTTTTTTTATTTTCATCATGACTTTGGATAAATAATTTTGTGTCAAAATTAACAAATTTGGAATGCTCAATTTTTGATTTGGAAAAATATTTTCCCAAACCATGAGGAACAAAATTTTCTTTCATGACAAGGCCACCTATGTCAATCTTTTCAAAATGTGTGTTTTAAACCCCATTTGTGAGTCTTGAGTTTGTGGACCTTCGAGATGAATTTCCTACCTTAGTGTGAATTAATATGATAATGGAATTTTCTGAACCACATGAGAATCACAATAGCCAAATAGCCTCCCATTTCCCTTACATTAATCCTCCATTTGAAAGCCCCTTCGAGCCTATGAAATCTTTTTATTTGATAGCCACCTTAAAATCCCAATACCTTTCCCACCCAATATCAACATGTATTTTCATTGAATAATTTTTTGAAAATTAAGTTTGGTGGGAATGGATTTCATTGTTTGGGTACCCTATTATTGATTTTCAACGAGTTATCATCTTCTTGAGGGCAAGCATCCATTTCAATGTGGGGGATAGATTTTCATTCAGTGTGTTTTGGGGAATGTAATGTACTTCCATTTATGAATTTTTTAAAATTTTATTGAGAAGTGTTAAAAAAAATAAAAAATGATGAAAAAGATAAAAAAAATTAAAAAAAGGGATGTGTCTTCGGTAGGTAAAAAATAACTCTTCTTCAACCATTGATCTTGTTATAACTATTAAAATTAGTGTCATGAGGAGATCAAAAATGGGTTGGGATATGAGTGTGGGATCTGTTTCAAGGTCGACTTTTGAAAAAACAAAAAAAAAGTTAAAGAAAAAAAAGAACACCTGCATTATATTCTTATTGGGAGAAGTTATGTGTTTTGTAAATATTTCATCTTCTAATTACGTTCATATTTTCTTCCACTATTGTGTATTTATTCACACAATCATTCCCTTTTAAATATGTGTTTTCATTTCCTTCCATGTTTTATTTCAAAAAAATGTGCATTGCTTTTTCTATGTTGGGTTTTTAACCCCCTTCTTCTCTCTCTTTTACATTATATTCCTACCATCCCATAGCCACAGAAAACCCCTTAAAAATACCTCTTGATTATTGTGCACTTTGGATTGGTATTGGAATCCTATAGCTCTTTCAAACTCTATGATTTTCACTTTTGGTTGGTGAAAGAGTGAACCTCCACAAATGAATTTTATCATCTTGAGAGGTGTGAGTTTTGAGTGTCCACATTTTCCATTTATAAATTTGAGCATGAGAAAATGAATTAGTTTTGAAACATTGTTTCTATAACAACTTGTGGTGCAATTCAAAATGTGTGAGTGAAATAGTCTAAATCTCCCCTGATTGGGGAAAATAAAATTTTAATATTTGTTGGTTAGTGAAATTGATTTTGTTATGTTTTTATATTTGTTGCACACGAGGACATGCACAAGACTAAGTGTGTGGGATTTGATGTTATTAATATTTTCATGACTTATTATATACTCCCTCTACTGATTTTATATGAAATGTGCATAATGTGTGTGAAAAAAATAATATTTTAATACTAAGTATAATTTTTGAGCATTTTTAGAAGTAGTCCAATTGAGTCAGTTTACTATTTTATTTATAAATATCTCCCTACAGATCCAAATTGTGTGGTTTATATTTTTTAGGATTCCTAATTCAATATAAAACATTTTATTAGAAGGGATCATGGGCTAATTCTTCCATTTGAATGCTCATATGGACCACACAAGAGGGCCTATAGAATCTGTGAAGAAATTGGACCAGTCATAAAGATTGAATTACGGGGCTCAATATAGTAGTGAAAATTACCTCATTCTCCACAAAGGATCCGGGGAAAATTTAAGGAGTCTTGGATAAAATTTTCATGGCCCAAATACAAAAAAAGTGTCCCAACTTATGCTTTAAAATCCATCCTAACATTCTGGCCGAGAAATAAAATATGTACAGTATTCAAGACATATCTCATTATTTATGAATTCAATAAAGACTATATTTTTCATTGTAAAATATTATATTTAGGCGGCTGACTTTTTTGAAGAAATAATTAGAATTTGAAGGAACCTTACTATTCAAAAACCCATTCACATGTGGGAATTCAAAAAGTCTGGATTGAAATGGACAGATTAAAATTGTTTACTCAACCGGGCATAACTTTGACTCCATAAGTCTAAAGGCCTCCAAAGTTTTATAGTAGTTTTACAACTTTATTATATATAACTTTGAAGAAGGAGATATCTCAAGATTTGGATTTCTGTATAGCCAACAAGGCGATTCTAGTGTAGGGAAATATTGGGAATGAAAACAGTCCACTTCCTTGGGCTATAAATGCATCCCCCTCCTCTCCTTGAAAGGGGTTATCATTTTAGAATATAAGATCACATATTTCTATGAAACAAGCCTTGAAAAAGGCATATGGGGACCTTCCATACTGATGTTTTCACTTGAGATACCCTTCCTCTTCTATTTGTTTCCTTCCACTTTTGTGTTGTTCTTCGTTTGTAAACTTGTAAGTTTGTGTTTTGTAATTCTGTTTTAATGAAAATATCTTCTTCAATATCTCTTATTCTATTCCACCTTCTGTATTTTAATATTAATGTTCTTAAAATATTTTAAATTCAGTTGAATCCCACTCCTTTTTTTCTTCTTCCTCATTCAATCAAAAATCTTTTTTTAATTTTCATCATTGTTCGTGTGTGTGTGTTCGACGTACCACTCTTTTCTAAACCCTTTCGTTTTCTCCTCTTATTAATTAATCATCATAAATATATAAACCATATTAATATTAATATCAATGGTTGAGTAAATATATTATTGGGGTGATTCAAAATTTAGGGATGTTAAGTGATTGAGAGTATTTGCTCGATGAATATTCTTAAATTTAACATTGTCTATGTTTGACTTAACATATCATGGATTAATGACTTGCTTTGTTTAACATGTGGTTTCCATGGATTATTGGAACCATAAATACACTACTATCAATAAGATCTGATTGAGATTAGAACACTAAGTTATGTTAAGTCTTGTATTAAAGCCTTAACACTTAGGAATTCCAATCAACGTTATCTTGTTATGTGGGTGTTAATTTAAATGCAATATAAAGAAAAGCTTAAGGATATCACAATCTTAACTCCATAATGATGAACTAAACCCTATATTTAACAAATTTTTAAATCAAAAACCATTCATTAATCACTTCATTTATGCTCTACAAACAAACCCCCCAATCAGAATACAATCAACTAAAAACAAACGACTATTACAAAGTATCATCGCTGAGGATTCGACCCGAGTGCTGCTATAAACATTAGTATAGCACTGGGACCATGACCAGTCGATAGGCGACAATCGGCCGTGTGTTTTACCATCATTGGAGTAGTTATTTGGTTTCATGTCCCTTCCTGTCAGACTTGTCTTTTGGAGTTTTTATCTACTTTTTCAATTTTTATATTTCCATTGTTATCCTTAAAATTATGGAATATATATTCTTTAGTCTTCTGTTGTTTCTTATTTTCTCTATATGCATGATGTGTGGTCGTTCAGGTTGGCTGAAATCTTTCCCTTAGTTTTGTCGTTCGATGCCCGGGTGCTAGTCACTGACCCGTGGGGATCCAGAATGCCCTTCAAGAATGTGAAAAATCAGGTTGGGTGCAGGGTTTCAGGGAAACCCATGGCGGTTCATTACATTAATAGTATATCATAGTTCATTTAAGCTTAGTTATTCCTAGAACATAAGATACCTAATAAATTTAATTTATTTAGGAAGATAAATACCATAAAATATTGGGGTTTCATACCCTACCACCATGGAAAACCTCTTCTCCAACACTTATTTCATTGAAAATAATTAAAAAATATCTATAGCATGGTTTTAAAGATATAATAGAATTTAAATGTGACTTTATCTATCAATATAATCCATATATTCTATAGTCTTAAAAGAAGGATTCATTTCAATTTTAGTATTAAAAATATATAATGTATTAAATAAATAATTCTTCTATCATATAAATGTGATTGTATTTATTGAATTCATTTAAAATATATAAATGATAGTTATAGTAGTTATATATAACCCATGTATCTATCATGAAATAGTTATTTGAAATAATATGAAATTTTTGGTTTAGAACCCTCTCGGGAAAGGGTAACGTATAATATGGACAATCACTCATGATATGGATAAAAAATTACTCAATATAAATTTTTGAATTATGGTGCATGGAACATGTGAGGGGAATTTCATCTACATAAATCAAATAGTCATCCCAAATCATTATTTATTGAATTTATACCCTTATAATTATCAGTACTCATTCATCCCCCTTTTTAATCATTCAATATTATAACCAGTGATATCTGAAAAATTACATAGTGGGCTTCAAATGATTTTTTTATCCAAAATAAAGAATCACCCAACAAGTATACATGTGTCATGAAAGTTATATTAAAACAAATAAATCATTTTAAAGTTAATGTAGGATATAAAAAGAAATAGATAACTCAATCTATACTCCCATTTTTTTTTAAAGATCCACCTTTCCTATTATTCTTCTCTTCTTGTGTATTCATCATAATGGACCTAAATAATCATACAATCAAGTGAAAGAACATGGTCAATGGTCAATTAAACCCAAAATTATTAAAGGGTAATTGAAACTAAATATCAACTAAATTCATAAAATTTATATCTAAATTCAAATAAAATAATTCTTAAAGTTACGGAAAGGAAGTATAAAATGTCATGGTACTATATGTAAAGTTCATTGTTTAAGTTCATTTAGACTAACCATACATATTTTTTACACATAATGGGAATGTAGTAAAAAGTTACCTAGTTACTATTTTTCCATCACTAAAATTTTAACTCATCTAAGGTAGCTCCCCACCTATTCCCCATGATAATTTCTCAATAATTTGTTGAGGTGGATCTCACCATATAGAAAACATTATTGATTAAAAAAATAGTTATTATGTAGTCTAAACTTGGTAAAAATCTTATCTATATTATCTTAATGGATGCTATTTTAAATCTTCAATGTACCTCCATATTTTAACACCAAATTTCCCTTAACCCTCTTCTTTTTTAACTACTTCTCTCGAGGCCTCCATTTATTTTTCCCCTCTAGACTAGGAGTGACTATGGTGTCCTCCCTATAATTTTACTATCCATAATTAGAATTAGAATTTATCATGGATTTAGACTTAAGATTTATAGATATGTTGGACGTCTTCTCTAATACCACTTTGAAATGGGATTCCTCTGTTATTACATTTAACTCCCCATATTATATTGATAGCCTATCTATATATTTAAATGCTTCTTTAGAAAACAATTTATAGGACATAGAAGAGTTCCTCACCATCACTCGAGTATAGTTGGGGGATACATACTACTTGAAATATTTGAATATTCTCCTTGAGTTCATTAATTTGGTGTGTGGTATCTAACAATTGAACTTAAATATGGAGGTTCTCATTTAATATAACATATATTCTTTCCATCATAACAAAAAATAATTACCATGCCAAAAAAACCTAAACTACAATTAAAATAGTAAATAGGTAATAAAATGGTTTTCCGTAACTTTTACATCAAAGGTATACAACTCATATTTATATGAAATTATTAAAAATTTGATCACTAATAAAGAATTGTTACTTATATAAAGGACGACTAGTTTATAATTTATAAACATAGAACCAAAAAAATTAAAATTACTAGAAATTTTTATTAATAATGAAAGATATGAGGTCAACCCCACAACGACAAGATAATAGAAGACACATTAATTTAATAACTAAGATAAACTATTCTATGATAAAATAAAACGATTCTAAACTAGTTGAATTAATGACTAGGAGGATGAGTAATATATTAAATTGAAATTCTCTTATCATGATGTATTTAATAAAATATAATTAATGGATATTCATGCAGTTTTCAGAAAATGGTCTATGAAACTCCCTTGGTTTGGTAGTCACTATCCAATAACCAATTTCACCTTTTCTCATGGCCAAGTACATCAATTTACTCAGTGATAAGGAAACCTAAAAAACATGTTTAAATGTAGTTCATAGTGAAACCAATTATAATATGGATGAAAATAATCTAGTACATATATTATAAGTCACTCCATTCATTAAATGGAACTATACATATATGGCCATGGGAATGGAATTGAGAGAATGAATGTATAAACCATAAAAACTAATAATTAAAACTAAAATATTAGTCACATTAATATTTCCTTCATAATAATTATCATTGAAAAATAATCACCTTCTTATTCTTTTCATGAGATGGTGGAACATAAATACTAAAATAAACCTGAAATAAGAAACCACACCTATCCACAAAACTCCCATAAGAATAAATATCCTCTATTTAGATGATCACCTACAAAAGATAGTTTTCAAGTATAGACTTGAACATTATTTATTATAATCCAGGCCCCATGGATAACCTCAAACATCTCATACATCAATATCAATTCAAAACCCTTAAAAAAGATAAAAAACCTATTAGGGATATCTCCTCTATCTGAAAATAAATGTCTAATAATAAATCATGGATAAAATTATTCAAATTGAATGTTTTCTACAAATAATAAAACCATGAAATGTTACTCGACATTAAGATAATTTAAACTAAATTACTATACAACAACTATTAGAAAAATACTAATTTTCCATGGAATATGAAACCCTTAAGCTAGTGTAGGGATTTTATAAAGGTATGGAGTAATTATTAAGGGCTTGGTGTACCACTTAGGTGGTGGCGTGTTGGTGAAGAAGAGTGGTATAACAATGACATTCTTTGGTAGGTTTATGGATCAAGTCCTGGGAGTCCACTTTCGGGATGAGAATCTCCCCTGGGATCCACCCATCTTGATGGGTCGCTCAACCTCAACTGGGTAGGCAAAATGAGGTGCGACCCAACGTGCTGACAGATTGCTTTGATGAACAATTGATGACCAGGATGTCACCCTCTAGGATGCTCTTCCATCTTGGATGATAATGACTCTTTCCCCGATTGGGGATCTACCTTAGGGTAGTGACCTCTTCATGGGGGGGGGGGGGGTTCCCATGTATGGAGGGTTTGAAAAGGCCATACATGGGAATTCCCTTATAAAATAAAATAGTAGATCTATGGGCTTGGTGTATAGTTTTTTTTGTATTTATCTATCCCTTATCATTCATCTAGTTCCATGTCTATCTCCACACCCAAAAATATATGTTTTATTAAATTGAAAAATTCCCGTGATCAAGATCCATGTACCTGGCATTTTAGATTCTTAAATATTCATGGTTCTTTGTTATAGCGTGCATTTTAATGTAATATCAGTTTAAACCATGACATGTGTGAGTGTATTTTTAAATTTTTTATAAAATAATATAAAACATATAAGAAAACCCTTGCACTCCCATGAAATATTTATGGACGTTCCATCAGGATTTTTGGGAGTGGCCATGAAACCCATAACTCACAATGAAGATGGTTACAAAGAAGCATTGTTTCTTCTTTGTTTGCATTATTTATTAAGTTCATAGTTCCCAGGTCTTGATATGTCCAACATTGATATTTATGTCTATAGGGAGTATTTATTATTCAACTATACATGGAAACACTCCATTGATTGGAACCATGGTGATGACACACTCTACGACTCCCTGCCCAGTGCCACCCCATATCAAGTGTTCCTATTTACGTACTATCATAGCCACGAGCATATAATGAATCACTTATTCATTCTTCTAAATTAAGATATTAGTGTTGATCTCACCCAAACACCTTCAATATAGTTTGTAAACTCCATTTTTTCATAATAACCTTTCATTTTTTGGAACTTATTTATCTAATTCCTTTATAATTTATTCAACCTTAAGCTATAATCTTAATATTTTTTCAATTTTCTCTATAATTTAAATATACACATATTCTTGATAAAAAAATAAAAAACCTCAAATAATTTTAAAATAATACTCAAAAATATATTAAAATAAAAATTAATAACCTTTTCCTAAAATACATCCATAAAATCCCCCCTCACAAATACTCTTGATTTTTCTCAAGCCTATATTCCTACCTTAATCAAAAAGAATGTACCATTTTACCAAGGTTAAAATGTCATGTTAAAAAATCATATAATTATGTATAAATAATTAAATTTCATGCTTCACATAAACAATATATCTTAAAACACTCATTTTTTTTAAGAAAACCAATCATTCATGTATTTTACTCTTCCTCTTTTAATTTATGATGGATTATCCTAACATCCATTCACTTTTGAAAATTTATTATCAACATGATTTATAATTTTTGATATAAATCACTATGAATTATTTTTCTTCCATCACTCAAGGTACATGTGATTATATTTATTCTCATACCTAGAGTACATACATCCAATCACAGGATTGTAATGATTCTAGAATATATACCTTTTATAGAAAAATATAAACATTAATCACGATGACTTCTCAAAATTGTTCAGATGTATATGAGGTTTAGGGTTTGTAGATAATTGATGTGAAAAACAAAAAAGATCAATATAAAGGTTAATGTTAAATTATATTGATTAAAAAATAAATGAAAATACCATTGAAAATTCATCCTACCAATAACGACATCGCATAATTTCTCCAAGTTAAATAATGGACCCACAAACTAGGAAAATATGCATAATGAAATGTTTTCTCCATTAATAATTTTCTTTCAAAATTTTATATTCTTATTCCAAATTTTCTTCCAATAATGGTTTTTTCTTTTTATATGGTATACAATGAACCATAATGAAATATAATCCAAGAACCTCATTATAACAAAAAATATTAATAACTTACCTATCACTTTACAAAAAATCACCTTATACCTTGTACAACATTCCAACTAATTATTCTATTGAATATCTAGGGAAAATGTGTATATTAGACTTAGAAGGTTGTAATAATAATAAGATTATGCTTTCCCTATTGTGGTTATACAGGGATGTTATGACCTTACCAAAATGATTTAATGTAAATCTAATTCTAAAAGGATATAAGGGATCAAATTAATAATACTAGAATCAAATGAATGTAACCATTGTTAATTCATATAATTGACAAGATATTGATGAAATTTATCTATTAGAAAATGGGATTTTGATTTAATATGAATAGTTTGGTTTAGAACACTAATGGGAGTTTAAAACATTCAATATAGACATTCACTATGGGAAGGAATAATAACAAAAAATCAATCGACATAAATTTTAGAAATTAAATACACAGAATACATGATTCCCCTAAAATAATGATTCGTTAAATCAATACCCATTTTTGTATCCCTACCCATTCATCACACATTTTAAATATTCATATTTATTTAATATTATATCTAAAACATGGAGTGATGTGGTTTATAAGAATTATTTTCATCCAAGATGAAAAATACTGATTTTTTTGTCCTGGCATGAAAATTCCATTAAAAACCATAAATATTGTGAAAATTATTTTAGGGGAGAAAAAAAGAGAATTAAAAAACCTTCAATTTTTTTAATCACATCCTTTCCTTTTATTCATATACTCTTGTTCCTTCATCATGATATACTTATAATATCAATCAAAAAAATGAAAGCATAAGGCTGATGGGTAATTAAGATAAAAAATCTAAGTGGAAATAAAGAAAAATATAAACTAAATTTTTAAAATTAAAGAACTAAAATTTGAGATACTAATTATTTCGGATCATATAAAAAAATAAACAACATTGTTTTCCTCAAAAAAATATATTTTTTTGGTCATTTTTATCAACCTTAACTCTTGCGCTTATGTGGTGGAAGAGTGTTAAGAAGTTACTTGGAATGGATTTGTCTATAAATCAAAATTTAACTCATCTGAGGTATCTCTACAATTATCTTCTAGGGAATATTCCTAGTAAGTTGTTTGGGGAGACCCACAATCTATAAAATTTTATTTACTAAAGAAGGAGTTCTTGTTCAGTGTAAACATGATAGAACTCTTCTCTCTCTTATTCTATTAACATATCTTTTAAATCACCAGTGTATCTTACGACTTTAGAAGACACTACCTCCTCTTCTTCTTTCTTAATATCTTATTTTCCTTAGGAACCTTCTTTTTATTTCTCTTTTAGAGATACATTGATGATGTTGTATTCCTTTTAATTATCAGATTTATCTTTAGAATTGTGAAATAAATCATATTTTTCTATGATCATAATAGCTCTTTCATATGTCTCCTCTAGTACTTCTTCAAAGTAGGATTATGCCTTGGTCATTTCCATTAATTCATCAATTTATTTTTATATCCTTTCAATTTCTTTACATGCCCCTTAGGGAATTTTTTTTGTAAAAATAATAGTTCTTTATCATCACTTAAGTATGATTGTGTGATGCATCCCCCTTGAATTATTTTGATCTTCTCCTTTATTTCATCAATCTTGCTTCATAGGTCAACCAATTTAAAGGAAATTTGAGACTACTCATTAAAAATGTAATGAGTTCCTTCCCTCACAATAAAAAATACCAAGCATGTATAAATAAAATAAAAACATAAACTCAATTAAAATTGAGAATAAAAAAGGAGAATGAAAACAAAATTTCATAACTATTTAATCAAAGTTATCTTACACAGAGTCCCAAAAAATGGTGCCAAAAACATAATCACCCAAATATTTTTGTTACTTACCTTTGGAAAACTAGTTTAGATTTTAAAAATAGTAATCACAAACACTAAAACTATTAGGTAGTAGTATATGAAATGCTTGTTCTGAGGTAAAAAATATAGATAAAAGTTGCAAGAAGATACTAAAATTCAATAACCATGAAAAAATATTCTCTTATGAATGGAAATAAATCTATCATATAAGAAAAAAGATGACAGGGATGATAATTATAGAAAATAAAAAGTCTATGATGATAAAGTATTCAAAAAAATATTATTAATGACGATGCATAAAGTTATGATAACTTGGTATAAGAAAATTACTTGATCTTGGTAGTCACTATCCAATCATCAAGTTCCGCTTTTCTTATGGAAAGGATGATAAATTTACTCCATTATTTGTGTTTATGTCCTAGTTTTAATGATACAAAATCACAATTCTAATGATCTTAATAAGTTTCATGTTTTCTATAAGAATATAAAATTATGATATAGGTTCTAATTGACTAAGGATGAGACACTATTGGGACAGATACCATTGTTCATGACACACAACTAGTATAAAATCTCACTAAGAGTGAGATAACACCAGGATATCAAACCACCAAAATATAGTACCATTGGAATGAAAAAATGATAAAGTCAGAGACACCTTCAAGAAATACACCATCAGGATGTCAGGCCATTAGAGAATGAATTTTTACTTATTTTATATACTACCAGACTAACCTTATGCTAGATGAGGAACCATTAGTGTCATACAACAAACCCAAAATTTAAGCTATGTCTATGATAGCGACAGACCACACACCACCAGACAAGACACCATTACTTGAGACTCCACTGACGTAGTGGAAATTCAGTTATGTCTCAGACACCACTAGTGGCATGCCTCTAGTGTTATACCATTAGAGAGAGACACCGTTAGAACTGGAGACACTGACAGTCTAAGACACTGCTACTATTTTCTTCAACATGTATTTTTGAATCATTTATAACAGCTATATTTGTTTAAGTTAATTCAATTTATTTTTCTAATAATTTTTTCTTAAATGCTTGATATAAATCATTGAAGAGAGTGTTAGAAAGTGAATTATGAAGAAGCAGAACCAGATACTATCCCTGATGCTGCTACTGATAAAAGTGAAACACACTCCCTCATGCATAATAGAGAGTTAAAGATACAAGAGATATAGTAGTGGATGAAGATAACCAATATTAAGCTGAAATATTGAAAATTCTAAACATACAAAGAGATAAACCTACTGTAAACATTCGAGTGGGGAACTAAACTGCCCTATCACATCCATTGAATTTCTCAAGTCAAAGAGAAAAGAAAAATAATATATGACACACTTTTTTATGAACTTTTCAAGAGAATTCGACTCATGCTCCACTGTAGAATCAAATCATGATTCATAAGATGCATTTAATCATACCGAGAATTTTAAAACTCTATCCTTATATATTTCACTATATTGTTTGTATTTATTACATTTTGACCAGTGTTTATACATACTCTATTTCATCACATGTACATTGTCACCTGTACTAAACTAGATGATACTCAATATCTTATGAAATTCATTCCAAATTTGTTTATCCCACAAATATGAGTGTTTTGAGGTTCATGTGTATCCTATTTAATTTTTCTCCCATAAATTACTATTGAAGAGGTTTTGTGTTAAATAGACAGTTTTAATATGTTATAAAACCCAATCTAGGTTTTGGATCATCTTTTCTATTTTATATATACTGTATAGTGGTGGGTGATCACCATGTTGGGAGGAATATGTATCAACTTGAGACCGAACCTAATTTATTCATTCTTTATGCTATGTCTCTCTGCATAGCCATGAAAAATGGGGAAATGTCTATAATAGTGATAAAGAAAATGATAGAGGCATTGTCAAAACATCCTATAGTGACATTGTTCAAGGTGGAACGAATAAGATTTCCGAAAGTGAAGGAGTTATAACTGCTCCACCAAGGAGAAGTGTATGAAAATAATATTCTAACCAGCCGAAGATGGTGTCTACCGGGTCCTCTTTTAAGAAGGAAATAGGTGTAATCCTTGAGCCTAAAAAGGGTTGTGTTGATAAGAAATCCTATAAGGAGAATCTCTCTTAGGAGAAATTGAAACTTATAAATAAGTACATCAAGCTTCCAAAGTCGTATAAAACACATTCAAAGTGGGAATCAACTATTGCGGAGGAAGAATCCTATTATGTATGTGGTGAGGGGTGTGAATTTTATAATATATAGTTGTCTCTTTTTGGTTGGGATTTTTACTTGGATGTGGGAAAGTTGTCTGCCCTCATCCATTTCCTTGTGTACTATACTATTTCATTCTCTTTAATAAATGGTTATAGGTTTTTCCTCTTACTATACTTGCCTGCTCAATTCACCCCCCTCTTGAGATAATCACTATGAACAACATTTGGATTCAGAGGTTTTTTTTTCTTTTGTGATAAAGTTTTTCAAGTCATTTTAATTATGATTTTAATTGTACATTAAAGATATCAAATGTCTTTCTTTTCTAAATTTATTTATTTAAAATTGATAATTGTCAAGAAGGTTCTGCTACCAAGATAACTCCTTTATTTAATGGTACAAACTATTTCTTATGGATGATTAATATGAGAATGCAGATATAAATAATTGGTTTTGATATCTATTCTATAATAAAAGGTGCATATGTTATGCCTAATACTTCTAGAAGCACATTGGGTGATACAAAAAAGTTATCTTACAATAATAATTGTGAAGTAATGAATTATGCGTATTGTTATTGTTTAGATGTGTAATTAATAGAATATATTCTTGTAAAACTTATTTTGAAATTTGGGACACTCTATCTATTTCCCATAATGGGCCTTTAAATTTTAAATAAATGTGGATCAATACATATGATATTAAATAAGATAATTTTAAAATTAAGCTTGAATAAACCCTTCCTAACATGAATATTGAGTTTAATGAGATTACTAGCATAATGAGATCACTTGGAAACCTAGTATCTAAAAAGGATCAATTTATGAGATTACTAAATACCTACTTGAAAGATGGAGAAGTACATCAGTTTGAATTACAGAATCATGCGACCTTTGTAAACTACCTGTGAAATAATCTATTGGAATTTTTATGATGTACGAAGAAGAATTAAAGGAAAATCATGAAGAATATGAGGATCCTAAAAGAAATTTAGTACCATTCAAAACTACAATACCTAGACAAAAATGGAAAATCAAAATGAAGGAAAATGATACCAGTTCCTATGATAGCGAATCACCTCTTAATAGCGATGACGAGATGGCTCACCTGGATAGAAGATTTAAGAAGTTCTATAGTAAGAATAAGTACTTTATAAAATCAAATTATAAATGAAAGTATGAAAATAAAGGAAATTGGAAGAAATTTTGGAAGAACAATTATGACCTTAAGTATGTTTTCGGGAACGAGCATAAATGAAAAGGTCACATAAAATCAAAATGTCCAAATATTAAATACAAAAAGAAATATGAGGAAAAGGACAAGATATAAAAATGGCCATGGAAGCCACCGGGAGTGTATTTGAAGATAGATGATGTGATTAAAATTCCTCACCTAAATATATACCAAACATAGAAAATATGTGATTTATGACTAAAATTAGAGTGGTATCTTCTTTACCTACCCTTTCTAGCATTTTTCCTGTTCATGTGTCTGATAATTTTGACAATAAACAATATGTTGATAACGATATTTCAAATAATAAATTATTCAAATATTGAAATATTCGAATGGATACATTTAATGAGTTAAAGGATAAGTATAAAAGTCCTAAATGGAAGAATGATCTAATTATAAATGTAAATTTTTAACTATCTAGATAAGAAAATAACTGCTCAAAGAAAATAATGAACATAAACTTTAAAATGAGAAATTGAATAAAGATCATGAAAAATTTAAAAATGGTTGAGAAGAAATTACTCAAATTTTGGTAATTTTTTTTCTCCCAAATGTGTTATTGGAATATGATATGAACTTGGAAAAAGAATAATATCTAAGAGTACTTTTTTTCCCGAAATCTAGACCTGAAATCTCTACTGCTAATCATTTTTCAAAAGGACCTAACAAGGTTTTTGTTCCGAAATTTTTTCAATTTTTTATAGGGAAAACATTAGACAAATGTGGGTTATAAAAGCCATTATAACTAAGATTTATGAACCTAAATAGATTTGGGTACCAAAATACTTTCTTGTTTAAAACTTTTTTTGTCAGAAAAATTATTAAAGACCTCTAGTAAAAGTCTCTGGTACTTGGATACTGGGTGTTCAAGACCGATGAGAGGATATTATTCATTATTCAAGAGACTCATATCGGTTGATTGTGGAAATGTCATCTTTGGAGATAATACAAAAGAAAAAATCAATGGCCTAGGTTAAATTTTTAAAAAAAATTAGTTTTACTTTTTAAATTCTTATATGTTGATTTTTGAAGGTATAATATGCTTATCATTTCTCAGTTGTGTGATGATGGTTTTTATGTTTAATTTTAGAATGATTAATTAATTTTTTTTATTCTAAAAATGATTTAAAATTTACTACTTTGCGAAATGATGATGTTTATATTTTATATTTACATTCTTTTATTTTCCAAAATTTTTCATGATTACGTTCCTTTCACAAGGAATCTTGGAATTAGTGTAGGATACTAGGCCATTGAAACATTCATTAACTTAGGAAGATGAATAAAAAGGGTTAGTTACAGAACTACCTAATCTAAAGTTTATAACTGATAAATTCTATAACCCCTATCAGAAAGGGAAACAATACAAAGTTTCTTCTAAATTAAATAAATAAATTTTATCCTCTCAACCTCTTACATTGGTTCACATAGATTTTTTTGGACATTATAGAGTATCTATCTTAAATGGGAAGCACTATGTTTATATTATTGTAGATGATTTCTCTAGGTATACTTGGGTATATTTTCTAGCTCACAAAATTTATGTCTGCTCTTACATTACCAAGTATTCTAAGTCTATAGAAAATCTCAGTGGACTTATAATTGAAACCTTAAGTTGTGATCCTAGATGGGCGTTTGAAAATCAATATTTTGAATATTTTTTCTCACAAAATTTCTACACTCATAATTTCTATTCTACTAGGACACCCCATAAGAATGGAGTTATTGAAATAAGAAACATAACCTTACAATAGATATCCCAAAATATGCTAAATGACTATGAGTTACCTAAATATTTTTGTGTAGAAGCTATCAACACAACCTGCTATATTATCAATAGAGTTTTGATTATAAGTATCCTTAAAAATACCCCTTATGAGATATGGAATAATAGTAAACCTAAATTTAATTACTTTCAAGTTTTTGGATATAATATATTTATTCTTATCACTAAGGATAACTTGGAAAAAGTATCATCTAAAATTGATGAAGGGATTTTCCTTGTTTATTCAATTTCTAGAAAAGACTATTGAGTTTTCAATAATAAGTCCAAACTTGTGGAAGAATAAAACCATGTAATATTTTATGAAACTAATCGACATATAATACCTCTTTAGAAAATATTTATTATGATTTATCTTCTCTAATATTAAAATCCAAACCTTATGATTCTATTTTTAAACAAAAATAAAAATCACACAGTTCTGAATAATTTCTAGAACATCAAGAACCCGAATATGAAAATATAGAAGTGACCAGTGCCACTTTCCCTAGAGATGTTAGAACCAATAAATACCATTATTTAGATGCCCTTTTAGGGATCTAGATGGAGGAATGAAAACCATATATTATCTTAGAATTCATGTTGAACATCAAGATTTGTCATCTCATCTTGAACTTAAGAACATCTACAAAAACATTTATTATGAATTATAGGTAATCACAATTTATGGAGAATTAAATCAATTTGAATGGAAAAAAGTGTGGGAACATGTAGATAGAACCATGGTAACATTGAATATTGGCACTAAATGGGTGTTTTGGAGTAATGTCGATGAGTCAGGCACTATAGTTAGAAATAAGGCCGGACTTGTTGCACAAGGTTATAGTTATGAAGAATAGATAGACTGTGAAGTAACCTTCAACCTATAGCCATAATTGCATCCATAAAAATACTTCATTATTATGAAGCACATCTAGATTTCAATGTTTTTCAAATAGATGTCAATAATGAATTCTTAAATGGTTTTATAGTTGAAGATGTTTTTGTTAAAAAACCCCATTGTTTTCAAAAACCTCATTTCTCAAATCTAGTTTTTAAACTAACTAAATCTTTAGAGGGTTTAAAAGAATCTTCTAGATCTTAGTATGGTAGGCTCATCAAAATTATGATTTCAAAAGGTTCTTCAAAAGGAACAACTGATCCTAAAATTTTTATAAAATGAATTTTAAAATATGTTTTAGTAGTACAAATATATGTTGATGATATTATTTTAAATCTTGAAGAAATTATCTTTGTATTAATTTATAAAAAATGATGAAAAATTAATTTGAAATGATTTTAATAGGTGAACTCAAATTCTTTCTTGGATTTCAATTTTTTAAACACAAATAATGAATTATTTTAAATCAATGTAAATATTCAAAATATATTTTAAAACATTTTAACTCGGATAAGACTATGAGTAGTGATTCCCCTATGAGAACCACCTTTAAATTGGAACATGATAAAGCTAGGAAACCAGTTGATCAAACCAGTTATAGAGGTATGACAGGAAGTCTTCTCTACATAACTTATTTCTAACCAAATATTATTTTTAGTGTGTGTATGTGTTCTCTTTTTCAAGAAAACCCAAAATATTCACACCTAGTTTATGTTAAAATAATTTTCAAATACCTCAAGTATAAAATAATTTGGGATTTTTTTACCTAATAGGACAAGAATATTATTTAGAAAGTTATTCTAATGAATTTTTTGGTGGATGAATGTTAGATAGAAAAATCACCTCTAGAACATGTCACTTTTTGGGTAAGTATCTATTTTCATGTTGTAGTAAAAAAAATCATATTGCATTATCTACTACTAAAGATGAGTACATAGCTGAAGGTATTTACTGTGCACAAATTTTTTTAATGAGACACACTTTACTAGACTATGGATATCAATTTTGACATGTACTCCTAAACTATAACAACATAAGTTCCATTAACATTTATAAGAATCTAGTTTCACATTCTTGGACAAATCATGTTGATATAAGGCATCGCTTTTTGAGAGATGATTTTCAAAAAGGAGACATAAATCTTTAATTTATTAGAACATAACATCAATTAGAAGAATTTTTTACTAATAGTTGAAATTCTTATAGAATTTATTATATCAAACATGAGTTAGTAATGTTAATTTTTTGTTATGTTTAATTTAAAATGACATAACATTGTGACATACCATTGTGGTTGACATACCACTATGACAATGTGATGTTGTCTTATCATGCCATTGCTTTATCATATAATTGGTTTGTCATGTCATTGGCCTATAATACCATGGAATTTTCACACTGTTCTCTTGTTAGACCATTTCTTTTCATGCCTTTTTTATTTTTTTATTTCTCGATATTTTGAACCGGTAGTTTATTTCTCTCAATTTATGTTATTTTCTGTAAACCCAATGTGTTTTTTCCTAAGATTTCAATTTCAATTTCATGTATTATTTCAATTTTAGAATACCTAATATCTGAAATGATATTAAAGTGGCATAATGTATATTTCCAACATACATTGAGCCCTGCATGATACTCCTGTATCTTTCCCCCTTGAGACTAGTGCATCCCTTTTATCTCTCGCCTTTCAAACCTTCTTATTACCCTCAAATGAGCATGATAATATGACATCAATTCTAATAATGAAGTGTGATTTTGATATTTCTCCTTCTAAGACTAGATCTTCAAAGAAGCATAAGAAAGAGTTGAGTTCACTTGATCAAAAAACTCTATTAAATCCTAAGCTTGATAAAAGGATTATGGTACCAGAAAATGAAGTTGAATCAAAGCGGCTACTACTCAGTAAATCTTTGTATCTCAAAGTTCTTCAGAACCAAGGGTGGTTATAATGGTTTGTATAAAACAGGATACGTTTCTACCCTATGCTGGTTCATGATTTTTAACAGCATGTAGAGTTTTCATTTAATGAATATAATGATGATTAGATTAGAAGTCATGTGAAAGGAAATATTCTTGGGTTTTCATCACATAAGTGGGATATCTTTTTAGGTGTTCTTCCTGATGGAATCTTTGATAACCACCAAGGAATCATTCATGAAGCCAGTTATTTGTTTATGTATGAGGACTATCTTACTGTGATGATAGGATAAGGCACAACCAGAAGGAATGTTTCCTCATAGTTGGATGGATAATATGATTTACTTTTCAATTTTATGCAACACATGATTTTCCCAGGGAAGGGTGAATTTTCTACATTAGGGTATCAAGATGTATATTATATATCTCTGATGACAAAATTTCACAAGATTAATCTATATAGACATCTCATGGTGCATATGTGTGCGATTACCAAGACATCCTCTAGATACAATTCTTTGATTTACCCAATGATGATTTCTTACATTTTAGATTCTAATGGCCAAGTATGTGATGATGAAGAGTTTATTATAGACTAGGGAAGTTTCAACATTACATGTGCTACTTTTTCAAGAATGAAGATTCTCTAGAACCTATGGAAAATATATCAGGTTGGTGATTTTGAGAAGATATATTCTAAGTATAATCCGGTTTTTCATCAAACTAGAACTAGAGATGAAGTTGATCTAGGATTGGAGCCTGATGAATTAATATAATACTCTGATGAAGATAAAGAATAATTTTTTTGCTAAAGAAGGGGAAAAGGAACAATCTGTTGATGTAGAGAGTGATCTTCACTTGACTCTCAAAGCTTCTACAATTACCTTTGGAGCTCCTAGTCCACCTAGGAGGTTTAAAAAAAGATAAAATTTAGTCAAAAGTGATGAAGAAGATACTCAGGTCTCTGGAGAGAAGAAATATAAATGTTCCAAATCCAATGAAGATTATGATGATGATACTGAGGAGGAAGAAAAGGAAGAACAATATGAGAATTAAAATGATGAAAATGGGAATAAATATATTATAACAGTGAAAGTGATGATGATTATAATGGCGAATCTGATCCTAATGTTGATAATGGTCGAATTAAGAGGAAGGAAGTGGATATGCCTCTAGAGTTTCTGAATGCACTTGTTCAGGGGGAGCAATACCCATCTTTGGAAATATTTCATGAAGCTGAAGTTGTTGATGATGTTGAGAGAAGTTATGTTTCCAATGGTCAAAAAAAATTTAATTCTTATTTTTTTAACAACTAAGTATGAGTTTTACTATAGAACAACATGTTTCCGAGAAAGAGAGAATAAAGATTACTTCTTTAGAACAAGGTAGTGATATTTAATTTGATGTCTTGTATTTTGATAGACCTTTAGTTGAAATACATACAGATGTGTCACCTCTAATTATAAAACATACTAAAGACGAACCATAAAATGATAAAAAATCCTTGGCTATATAGTTTTTAGATGTTCATAAGAATCTTTAAGTGTTAGTTGTAGCTTCATGTGTGGTACCTACTAACACTAACTCTATCGTAGATGTTGTTTTAGATGAACGGGTTGATCTAATTGAAGAAGAGTATGAAAATATTTCCAGTGTTACAAGAAGTTCACCAAAGCATGGTGAACCTGATGTTCAAATTGAAGGTGATCCTAAGGGTTCATTGATATCTCATGTTGATCTTGAAGGAATGTTTGAAATTTTTTCTTCGATTAGAGCCCTGGATCCTGAATTGGATGCTCCATCTAATTATATTTTTTATTTAGATGAATTCACTAATGATGTATTGAATGTTTTTAGTTAAAATATTATTTCTATGTTTCATAAGTTTTTGAAGAATCGATCTTCTCTCTTGACCAAATTAAGTAGAAATGATGCTCGTTGCCTATTTGAGTTAATAATTAGCCACACACAACAAAAGATGATGCATCATATTTTTGGGATATCAATTGAGAATAAGATAATTGGTAATGAGTTGGATTCTATCAAGGCTATTCTAGGGGACTTTAAGTCAACATTTTCTGCTTTTATAGAAGGTATTCCTAGAAGTATTGAGGATACATCTTCATATACTTCTATTCCTTCTTCTCTAACCATGGATTTTGTTAAATTATGAATATTTGTGAGAGAGGAAGTTACAGTTTCCTCAAGTATCCCTTCAAGTGGATAATCATTGATTCCTTTAGAAATTTTAATGAAATTTGAGTAAGGAATTAACCATGATCATATGATGATCATGAATAATTCCAAATATATAAATGATTCCAAAGGGACAATTACTCATTCCATAAAGTTATAGATATCTCATATTTATACCAAGAATGCCATTGATGTTCATTTTAAACTGTTGAATGAGAATATTCAGAAGCCTCATGTGAATCAAGATTTTAGGGAGCAAGTAAGATAAATAAAGGAGGTGATCCATATTTTTAATATGTTTATGGAAGAGAATAATGACTTCTTTAGTGAAATGGAATGGTGTGGCCTAATCATAATGGATTTCGTTAATCTTAGGAATCAATTTCTGAATGTTCAAGTTCAAGAAGTTGTTTCTCAATGAACTATTCCAATTAATCATTAGTTATCTTTCAGACCCTATGTTACTAGTGGTTCCCCTATACCTGTTCCATCCAATTTCTTTTATTTTCCTATGAATCTTGCACAAGTTGTGTGCCATCTCAGGGAAGTTATTGTTTTGGAAGACCATCCTCTTTGGTATCTTGCTTTTCATTCTCCTGGTGATCCATATACTCTCCCTCATCTTGGAAATGATTCCTAAGATAAATAGAAAGAGAAATCCAAGGCTAAAGGAGAATAAACCCAGGACCCCTAAGCCAAACCTTAAACATTTTTAATTTTTTTAATTATGATGTATGTATTTGATGCGACCTATTTATAATAACTTTTTGATCCTTAATTTCAATTCCTATTATTATATTATTTCTCATTGTTTTACTGCATTTACTATCTTTTCATTGATACTATTTACCATTTTTATTTTACCAAAAGGGGGATAATTCTTTTGGCATATATGATTCTATTGAATTTTTGATTTTTATAGTACTATTTCTATGTTATCATTGATACTATATGTTTTTAATATTTCTGTTCATGATACTTACCTTTGATATATACTATTTTCTTATTTATTTTCCTTTGACACCATATACACATACTGCGAATGATATGACATGATTTCTATTTTGATCCTACCATGGATATATTTTTCAAACTTTTTAAATACCTTGGATGAATTGTTTTTACATTTAGAACACTATTTAAATCCGTGATTTGTGATCATCAAAAGGGGAATATTGTTGAACTCAAAATTTTAATGATCACCAAATCAAGATTCTAATGATCCTAATGATTTTAATTTTTTCTATAAGAATATCATATTCTAAGAAAGGTTCTAAAATTGGAAAAGGATAATACACCGTTGAGACAGACACCATTTTCTATGGCTCTCTGCCATCATAAAATTTCACTAAGAGTGAGATACCTTGGGGATATCATACCTCTAAAATATCATACCATTGGACTGAAAAAATGAAAAAATCTAAGATACTATTAGTCGATACATCATCTGGATGTCATGCCTCCAGAGTATGAATTTTTCTATGTCTGACATACCTCCGGACTAGCCTTCCTCCAAATGAGGCATCATTAGTGTCATACCACTGACACATAATTTTGTCTATGTCTAACAAATTATCATACCTCACACAACCATACCATACACCACTAGTCTAGATGCTGCTAGCATATTGGAAATTCAGTTATGTCTAAGACATCGCCAATGTCACAACTCTTGTGTCATACCGCCTGAGCGAGACACTGTAAAACCTTGTGAGACTGCCAGTCTAAGTCACCACCACTATTTTCTTAAATTGTTATGAATATTTTCTATAGGTGATATTTTCTGTACTTAATTACATTAATTATTCTAATGTTTTACTCTTAAATTCTTAACATAAATAATTGAAGATAGTATCATAATGTATAGTACGAGGATAAAGATCTAGATACTCTCCTTGCTACTATTGCTACTGATAAAAGTATAACACAACCCCTCATGCATAATAGATAGTTTCATATACAAAAGATACAATAGTGGATGATGTGGACTAAGAGAAATATTAAATCTTCAACCTCTTGAACATACATAGAGCTGAACATGCTACAAACATTCAACTGGGAAGATGAACTGCACCAAAACATCCAATGCCTTCCTCTAGTAAAAGAACCAAGAATAAGAGTCTACGACACTCTATTTTCTGAAGTTTTCAAGAGAACTCAACTCAATCTCCAGTAAAAAATTAAATGAAGAGTCACAAGATATATTGAATCAAATAAATAATTTCGAAAAAATATCCTTATATATTTCAGTATGATGTTTGTATTTATTACATTTTGAGCAGTGTGTGTCCATACTCTATTTTATCACATGAACATTATCACCAATTATAAACTATAAGATACTTGATATAATCTCAAAAAATTTGTATATTTATTTTTCCCATAGATAAGAGTGGGGAGGTACTTTTTTTTTACTGTTTACCTTTTATCCCATGAATAACTATGGAATAGGTCATGTGTGACATGGACAGTTCTAAATTGTTATAAAACTCAATACAGATTGGGGATCAACTTATTTATTTTATAAAAACTACTTGGTGGTTGGTGATCACCATGTGGAGAGGACTAAGTCTTGACTTGAGATTGAACCTCTTGTATTCGTTCTTTCAAATGGGTGCTTTAATTTTGTTTTACATTATTTATGATTTAAAACCGATAATTGTATTAACTATTAACAAAATATATAGTTTGATGGTTTATCTTTATTTGTGTTTATATAGTATATTTATCAAGTAAACTAATCTAAAAGGATCTAATAATATTTTATATTATTCATATGAGACCTAATAAATCCTTAGAAAGATTAATATCAATATAATACTACTTATTTTAATAAAATGGTCTTTATTTAAATATTTTTGGGATTTCAAAATATTCCATTTTAGAAAAACTATTTTATTGGGAACTCAATTCACCCACTATTGAGATACTCACTCCAACCAAAAATTTGGTAACCTTTTACCATGTTTAACCATGGTGAAAAGTCAACAAAATGGTCATAATTATGACTACACAAAATTTCAGGCATTATAAGATAGTCCTCTAATCCACAAGAAATAGCCATGCACAATGAATGGGAGAGAAATATAGAATTAAATGAATAAATACATAAACCCTAACATGAAATCAATAAAGAATACTACTCATAATAGATTGCCATTAATTAGAATTACCATGTAAAGTGAATCACCCCACATTTTCTTCACGAGTTGGTAGAAAACAGAACCATAACTAAAAATAAAATAAAAAACTGACCCTAGTTATATAATCTACCAGAATTCGTAGTATCATCTATCTCAGTAGATTCAACATAATTAAAATTTTAATGTGTATAAGTAACCTATTAACATAGGAATAAATTACCCTTAAGTTTCCTCAATTATCCAACACCTCAATCTCTATTCAACCCATTTTAAAATTTTAGTGAAACCCAACATGGGATATCATATTTATAATCGAAATAAAAATCTCCTAATACCACAAAGATAAAAATATTCAATCTAAATATTGATTACTAATGTGACAACCATAATGTGTCGCTCTACATCACAAGAATTTCATTTTTATTAACACTTTGCAACTAAAACAAAAAAACTTCTTTTTTATGAAAGATAAAACCCCCAACCCAGTCCAGTTATTTGAAAATGGTAAATATTGCTTATTATATTCATTGTGAATAGTGTTTACTGTAGTTGTCTTCTGATTTAATTAATTTAGTGTCATGTAGAACCCCACATTGAAAATATAAGTGTTTTAGACTTAGGAAATCCCTATGATCCATTTCATAACAGTATCCATTTTACAATATTGGATATGAATGTTTGTTAAAGTGGGAATTTCGTATGAAATATCAACTTTAACTGTGAAATGTGTGGGAATTACAATCAACATTTATTCTTGGATAAGTGAAATTTGAAGCTCAACCATACATTCCAATGGAATATATGTGAACATTTCATCACGATTTTTGGGAAGTTACCACCCAACCCCTATGTCGTAATGAAAAGGGTGTTGAAGTAGAATCATTTCATTTACACACATGTTATTTGTTAAGTTTATAGTGACCGGGTTTTCTCGTGATCTATACAAATATTTAGGTTGGGAGTGTGTTTCCTTATTAACTTAGATAGGAAAACACTACTCTGATTAGAAATGTGGATCCAACCTACTCTACAACCACCTTCTCAGAGTCATACCGTACTGGGAAATCCTTTATGAAATTATTATCTTAGATATTCCCATGAAATGTTTAACTTATTACTGTCACGTAGACAATCCATTAATGTTGAGTTGAGCTAGAAATACTTAAGGGTGTTTGAATTCTCCATTTTATACTAATTATCATTCCATTTTTTTGTAACATCATAAAATTCTTCCATTTTTACTTATTCAACTATAATCCAAAAATATGTTCAGCTATCATTCAAAAATCATATATATATTTTTTATTCAATAAAAATGTAAAACAAATTTTTATTAAAAAATAATATTAATTTAATAATGGAAGTATTAATAAAAAATATATTCATTAAATGTATCCATCAAATCCCCTCACCGATAAATTTATTCTTTTCCTCAAGAATGAATTATATCCTTAATCACAAATGAATCCAAAGGACACCAATGTTCAAATAATATGATTAGAAAAATTAATTAATTATCGAAAATGAAAAAGCATTCAAGATAAATACATCTTCAGCTCCATATTTTTAGGATAACTAATCAAAAATTTATTTTAATCTTCCCTTGGATTATGTTTTTATCATTTAATCCAGTGTTAGTAATTGGATGTAATTTCACATTTAAATTTGACATAAACACATGCTAATCATTTGATAGTTTTTACTTCTTAAAAACTCACTTTCTAGTTTTAACAATGGGAATTCATTTTAAATTAATTTCTACAAATTATATGTTTTGAATTTAGAAAAATGGATTCCATATTTGGAATCATAAGTTTTAAATTATGTAAATAGGTTCCTTTTATTTTTTACATTATGAATTGTAACTTCAGTAATTATTTTTATTTACCATGGTTAAACGATAAATAACGTAAATAAGGGTAAAAAATAATATTATAATATTATAAAACAACCGTAACATGTGTGCCAATCCTATTAGATGAGTCATGGGTAACCAAAAAACAATCTTTAAGCCTAATGTTTTTCATTTGAGATCCACTTGGGTTTGAAAATGACATGTTATAATAATTAATATTAAGTAAAGAGAAATATAACATAAACTTGTATCTTTTCACAAAAAATTTTTAATGTGGTGTTATAAAATTGATTTTTTTGACAATAAATATTCATTAAAAGTATAAATATAATTCACACATCATGGTATTTCATTTATAATTTTTAGAAACTAAATAAATAAATTTATTTATGACACAATGATGATACAGTGATTACATTATTAATGAAATATTCAAATAAATGACACTATAAATATTAAAATAAATATAATTTGAACATATTGAAACTATAAAAAAAATTTGGATGACATTTACATGTGAGGGATGAGATAATTTTTTTTCTGAAGAAATCAATTTGTTATGACTAACAAAAATCAATTACTAAATATTTTCAGAATTTACATAAATGAGTTTTTAAAACAAATACAGTTTTATTAAATGATATAATAGTACTAAAAATATAAGATTCGTCCAAATGACATAAATAATGTTAAAAATGTAATTAATGATCCACTTGTGGTTCTATTGACATTTTATAGTACCTATAGTAACCATATATTATGAAAATACAAGAATACATAGTAAGAGTTAATGTTTTTAACTAAGGGTTAAAGCTAAAAGATAAGGTTAATTTTGGAATCTAAACTTATATAAAACGTATTTTTTGAGATTTTGCTGACTTATACTCATATTATCTTAGATATAAATGAGTTTTGGACTATTATAAACATAATATCAATTTATAATAAATTAATATTTTAAGGATTTCAAAAAGCGACCCTCACCTCTCCTATAAAAGGGAACTTCTCATTCTATTTTATTCACAACTCCAAATCAATTTTTATTGGTAAAAACCTACCAAAATCTCCTTAAAACATCCCTAACGTAATCCTAAAGGAAACCCATTGGGATGAAAACCTACTTAATGATTCCTTTTGTACAAATCAAAAGGAGACACCCAAAGAAGAGGTAATCATTTTATCCCTTATTTCAATGTTATTTTATTCTTCTACTTCCTCTTACTAAGTTGTTACCATAATAGAATAATAAATAAAATATATAATATAGTATGATACGTTTTTTATGATAATAGGACAACCATATTCCTCCTTTTACCCATCCTATGAAAAACAATATCACTATGCATGCGTATGTACGACTTACCATATCCACACTGTGGTGTAAACTGTTTTTCATCTATACTTCATTTAAATGAGTATAATGATGAATATAAATGAATTAAATAAAAAATATAACATGATATTATTTCATTTAAATCTATATAACATCCAATTATATACCATTAAACCATCATGGTAATGATATCGTTGCTCAGGCGTACATACGGCTTACCATCTCCAAGATGCGATGAGATTCATTCTTCACATTAACCATTCAAGAATGATTATAAAGTATATATAACAAATAATAATGAAATATATGAATTAATAATGCTACTTTATTTAAGTATATTTATATTTCATTTACTTTCTTACATTCAATTCAATAAGAAAATAGAAACAACATCCATGCGTACATACGACCTACCGTCTCCATTAACGATGTATTCCATTTCATTTATCTATAGATTATATATGTTTTTATACTGAATAATTATGATATATAAATAATGTTTTAAATTATAAAATTAATTAAATCATGATATAATTAATTATATCAAGAATAAAAAGTCAAAACACAAATGATAAGTAAAACGATTATTACCCAAAATGTTGTTTTAAAATGGAATTGATAAATAAACAGGTAATATAATGTCATAAGTGAATAATATATGATATCATAAATATTATTATGGTTTTATTAAAAGGTAATAATATGTTTAAACCCAGTATATAGTATTTTTGTACACATACTTAAGATATAAGACCTTAGGTAAGGGATAATTTCGTAATCTTATTATTATTCGAGATTCTTTTTACATAAGTATTTATCGGGGTATATTTATCATCCACATCCATGTTTCATAAATATATTATTATTTCTATTCTTATAATATTTTTTACCATCTATTTTACCCATTTTTTAATTTTTTATTAAATGGTATGAAAAGAATCATCTTTCATTTTCCAAATGGGGTACTTTTTGTCTTTTCCGGTAAGAGTATGAGAAGAATGTTTTTTAACTTGTATGACATGAATGGATTTTTACATATTCATAATTCTTTATTTTCATGAATATTTCTATACATAATTTCAATTTTATTTTAAGCTAAATTATTTTCTTTTAAAATTTCACATCATTTTAATAAAAGATAATGTTTTTAAAGAAGAAGGGATATTTTCCTCAAGAATCAAGTTTAAGTGTTTTATCAAAATTATTTTCCATCTACAATAAAATATGGTTAGGTTTCATTAAATATTATTACTATGATTTTATTGTGTTTATAATGGAATTATATGTATTAATTCCATTTTTTATATAGATTATGATGTAATTATGTTTAAGAAACCAATTTTATTCCTTTGGTTATGCTATAATGAATGATTTATGTTTTTGTGGCACATGTAAGAATGATTTAATTATGGGATGGTGGGATGTATATCTCCCTCCAATGAATTGAGTAAATATTTATATCTCAAGAAATGGACATGACTGGAATAGAATGTAAATCCATTCTAGTAATACATGACTGTAAGAACATGTAAATCTGGTTCAATAATCCAGGGCTGGAACAATAAGTAAATCTGATTTAGTAATACATGGACATAATGACATGTAATTACAATTCAATAATGGACTTTTTCCACAATGATGGTCATGGAATAAATACCTTGTTTACTAGATAAATCATATAATTTTCTTATTGTGTGCCCCAATTCCATGTTTTATGTCTAATTTATTTTATCATGGTTCATGTTCATTTATGATTTATACCTTATGAACTGCCAAGACTTATTTCATAACTCATGATTTTGATATTAAAAATTTATGTTCATGTTATTACATTCTTATGTTTATGTTTTGTTTGATTTTAATTATCTTTACCCTTAATAAGCATTTGAGATCACCCTTTTTATCTTTTCCTTTCCCCAATATATAAAGAATGTTTTTAGGTAGGAAAACGAATGAGCGAAGATCTTTTTGGGAGATGTTGAAGATATTTCACCAAACTAGAAGAATGTGTTCCAAGTTTCCAAAGACACTAAACTAATACAGCATTTGGGCCATTATTTTTGTAATGTATTATGTATTCTGGAAATGAAATATATTTTCCATGTACATCAAGGTTGGGTTGTTAGAGTTGGTATCAGAGAAAAGGAGGTAGGAAAGAATCTGATCCTGGGAACTCTCCCATGCGAACATTAGACAAAGCATGGCTCTCCACCCACATATATCTCTAGGGATTTACTAAGGATAATTAAAGTATATGTTACCATACTAGAGTTTTTTATAATAAAAAATAAACTAGTCTTAATCCTAAGATATCATAAATTGAAATATTATAAGTAATTTACCTTACTTATGTGTTTTTAATCACTAATATATATTTCTCACAATTTTCTTTCTGTTCTTATTCAATAGTCATAAATACATAGAACATAGTTAACCATTGAATGTTTTATATGTGAAAAGTATGAGAATTATAAAGTTCAATTTCCTATGTGGAAACATCAAGAATAGAATCATGATGATGGTACGAGTATTGTCCATACTGCTATGGATAAAGAGATTGTAAACGGCATGTGAAAGATATGTGATGTTCTTGCGGTATTTTTTACATTATACCTATGATTATTGAGGGTTATAAACCATAAAACATGATTCATATTTTAGGAATGATTAAGATGATGGTTCCAGAGTAATGGTTTAAGAATAAAGTTGGATGATTGAGATGTATATGTTTCATAATTCAATGATTATGTCATATGAATCATGAAATATATAATTTTTTATATATAAGTTTTTCACAAAGGATTGGAAAGGATAATTTTAATATTTATAAGAATAAAAAATGGGATTTAAGGTTAAGGTGATATACTTGGTGAACGCATGATTAAGGAAAAAATAACCCTTAATCTATCCCTTATGTTAAGATAATGATGTTTGGGTAAAGATATATTAGCTTTGAATAAGTAAATTGGATGATGCTTGTTTCATGGGAACTAATTATAGAGTTTTTTACAAGAGGATTATGCTGTCATGGATTAGTTATACAACTTTTTGGGACTTAAATAATAATCCACTATGTTTTGTAATAAAGAAACATGCATGTTTTCAATAAGGATATCTGATAATTCATGTTGTTACCATGACTCAAGAGAATACATGATGAAGGTGTTCATATTTTTTCAATGTGACCAACCAGAGATACAATATGATATATAGGGGATAAATGTTTAGCTGAGTTTGTAAACCTTTTCTATAGTTTTGGATTTTCATCTTTAAGAAGGATTGTAAGCTTATCAAATTTTTGGAAATTTAAGTTATGAATTGGATGAAGTTTGTTAGAATAAAGTATTATCTCACCATATATGGACTTAACACATGTGCTAACATTTTTGTTGAAAAATATGGAATGACCTATCATTCTATTTATGGATCACATGATCTGCTAATACTTATGGAATGATAAATTCAACTTCATTTCGTTGATTAAGAGATGACGTGCAAATTGTTCAAAGCACAACCAACAGTGAGATTGTACTGAAATAAAGTAAGTATTTCTTCTCATGTTCTTCAAATTTAGGGAAAGGATCTTGAAAACCAAAAATTTTATCTTAGTCCCTTCTAATACGATGAATCATATGTTCCCTAAAATCATCATAGATTTATGTATTTTTGGTTGTTAACTTTCTCCAAACCTTATTCTATATCATTATCCATCAGGACATGATGGTTATATTTTTATTACATATCCATGTTTTCACTTCCCACCTATGTTCTTCTTTGTGTAAACCCGGTGATGAGTTACTTTGGGTAATCATTATGTTTCTAACTTTCCTTTTCAAAATGAAGTTTTCGTGTTCTTTTTTATGATGTGGGTTTCCATGAAGGAAACTTCCATGTAAACCTTTTATAACCATAATGAATTTCGAGGGAGAAATTAATTTTAAGGGTGGTATAATGTAACACCCTGAGATTTTATGAGATATATTTTTTTTAATTTATTTTATGTCTTGTTTTGTACGCTACAACAATCTTAGCTTGCGCTATACACAACAGTGTATTAGCTTATAGTATACACAAAACTTTTCTTGGATTGTGATAAAAAAATTTCAGGTTATTTTGATAGAATTATTTTCATGAAAGACCAAGTATAAGTGATAACTAAATATTATAACCTAGTCATTATAATGGCGGGTATGAATAATAGAAACTTCATTCTAAAAAAAATATTTAAATGAAAATAAGTGAGTCGATAAAATAATAAAATAAATCTGTATGGATTTTATTAGTGAAATATATATGAAATATATTCAATGTAATGTTTTAAATTTATCTAATATGTTTTCTGGATATGATAAAAGAACAAATTCTATTTTTCAGATAAAGAAGTATTTTTTAAAAAATACAGTTCTACCAACTTTTGATGGCATACCTATTTAAAATATAGTTTTTTTATAATTTTATATATTATATTTGACAAAATAAACTTATTATTTGGATATGGGACATCAATTGTTTTATGGTTTATTTTTATGTATTTTTTTATAAAATTCATATATTAATGAATAGTGAAAAATATTGTATTTTAATATACAATAACCTTTTCATCAAATTTATTTATATAATTATATTATATTTTTAATTTTTTTATAGTTTAATTGGATTTTTTATCATATAATATAATTTTGTTCAATAGAAGTAATTTTACATTTAAATTAGACCTAAACACATAACAATCCTTTGATAGTTTTTTACTTCTTAAAAACCTGCTTTCTAGTTTTGTCAACGGGAATTAATTTTAAATTAATTACTACAAATTTTGTGGTTTGAATTTAGAAAAATTAATTCCATATTTAGAATAATAAGGTCCAGTTATGTAAATTGTTCTCTTTTATTTTTGGACATTATGAATAGTTACTTCAGTAATTAATTTTATTTACCATGGTTAAAGGGTAAATTAGGTAAATAATGGTAAAATATAATATTACAATAATATAAAACTACCCTAACACATGACATAATCATATTATATGAGTCATGGGGGACTAAGAAAATCCTTATGCAAAAATGTTTTCATTTTAGAACAACTTGGGTGTGAAATTGACATGTTATAAAAATTAATTTAAAGTAAAGTGAAATATAACATAAACCTGTATGTTTTTTTCTAAAAAAAATTTTATTTGGGGTAATATAATTGATATATTTGACTATAAAAAGTAATTATAAATTAAAAAAATATTTCTTATATCATGTTATTTTATTTATTATTTTTAGAAACTAAATAAATAAATTTATGTATGATACAATGATGAGGAATTGCTTACCTTATTAATGAAATATTCAAATAAATGATATTATAAATATTAACATAAATGAAATTTGAACATTTTGTTTCCATAAAAGATTTTTTTTGATGTAATTGACTTGTTAAGGATGATTTAATTTATTTGGTATGAAGGAATCATGTTGCTATGACTTTAACAAAAATCAATTACTAAATAGTGTCAAAATTGACATAAATGAGTTTTTAAAACAAATAACTTTTTATTAAATGATATAATAGTGAAAAAAATATATGGTTCAGAAAAACGACTTATATATTGTTAAAAATTATAATAATGATATAATTTAGGTTCTCTTAGAATTTTATTGTAACTATAGTTACCATATATTATGAAAATACAAGAAGACATGGTAAGAGTTAATGTTTTTAACCAAGGGATAAAGTTTAAACATAAAGTTAATTTTGTGACCAAAAAATCTTTAAAACCTATTGGTTGTGCGTATGTAGACCCATATTCATATTATATTCAAAATAATTGAGTTTGGGACTATTAGAAACCGAAAATCAATTTATAATAAATTAATATTTCAATACTTTCATAATGTGCCTCTCACCTCTCCAATAAAAAATATCTTCTTATTCTCTTTTATTCGCACCTAAATATCCCTTTTTCTAGGATAAAACCTACCCAAATATCCTCCCAACTTCCCTCAAATCATCCTAAAGTCCACCCTTTGGGAATAAAACCAACTTAAGGAGTCCTTTTGTACAAATCAAAAGGATTCACTTGAGGAATAGGTAATCATTTTACCCATTCTTTAAAGGTTATTTTATTATTCTTATTCATCTTCATATGTTGTTATTATACTATAATAATATCCCAAAAATATAATATATTATGATATGTTTTTATGATTATGGGAAAACCATATTCCCCCTTTTTCCTGTCTTATTAAAAAAATATCACCATGCATGTGTATATACGACATACCGTCTCCACTCTGTAGTGAAAACTATTTTTCATCTGTTATTTTTTTAAAAAGGTATAATGATGAATATAAATGAATTATAATAAATAAAAAAAAGTATTATATCTATTAAATTAATATAAAATCCAATTACATAGCATTTAACCATCAAGGGAATGATATTGTCACTCATGCGTACGTACATCTTACCGTCTCCACAATGCGATGAGATTCATTCTCCAAGTTAACCCATCAAGAATAATTATAATGTATATATAATAAATAATAATGAAATATATTAAATAATAATGATACTAGATAGATATATATATAATTTACTTTGTTCCATTCAGTGGAAAATAAAACAAAATCATCGTTCAGGCGTACGTATGACCTACTGTCTCCATGAACGATGTATTCTATTTCATTTATCTATATATTATGTATATTTAAATACTGAATATTTATGATATATAAATAATTTCTTACATTATATATGTATGTAAATCCAGATTGAATAAATAATATCAAAAATAAAAATTCAAAACACGCATGATAAATAAAACAATTATTACCCAAAACATTGTTTAAATAAAGAATTGATAAATAAACATGTGATATAAAGTCAAAAGTTAATCATATATGATATAATAAATATTATTATTGGTCAATTAAAAGTTAATAATATGTTTAAACTCACTATATAGTAGTTTTTGGGACATATAGAAGAAATCAGACCTAAGGTAAGGGATAATTTCACAATCTTGTTATTATTAGAGATTATTTATATGTAAGTATTTACAAGGGTATATTTATCATCCAAATTTATGATTACTAAATATATAATATTATTTATATTCTTATATTATTTTTTACCGTAAATTTTACCAATTGGGGAATTTTTTATTGAACGATATGTAAAGAATATTTTTTTCACATTCCATACGAGGTACTTTTTGACTTTTCTAGAAAGAGTATGAGAAGAATGTTTTTTAACTTATGCGGAATGAATGGATTTTTAAATATTCATAATGCCTTATTTAGATGAAGCTTTATCTACATTATTTCATGTTTATTTCATAATAAATACTTTTCTTTTAAATTTTCATGACATTTTAAGAAAAGAAAAAATTTTTGAAGAAGAAAGGACATTTTCTTCAAGAATCAAGTTCAAGTGTTTTATTAATATTATTTTACATCTACAATGACATAGGGTTATGTTTAATTCCATATTATTTATATGATTTGATTGTGTTTATAATTGAATTATATGTACGGAAGCCATTTGTTTTATACATATTATGATGGAATGAAGTTTAAAAAACCCATTTTATTATTTGGGTTATACTATGAAGAATGATTTATGTTTTTCTTGAACACATAAGAATGATTTAATTATGAGATGGATGGGACCCATATATCCCTCAAATTTATTGTGTAAATTTTTATATGTCATGATATAGAAATTACAAGAATAGATGGTAAATCTGGTTTAGTAATATAGGGCTAGAATGACAAGTAAATCTGGTTCAGTAATACAAGGCTACAATAGAATTTAAATCTAGTTTAGTAATATATGGCTAAATGAACATGTAAATCAATTTTAGTAATAATTTTTTTCCACTATGATGGTCTTGGAACCAATGCCTTGGCTCCTATGGAAGTCATATTATGTTCTTATTTGTGTTCCATAATTCCTTATATTATGTTGAAGTTATTTTATCATGGTTCATGTTCATTTATGATTTATGACTTATGAACTTCCAAGACTTATTTCATGACTCAAAATTTTGATATTCAAAATTTATGTTCATGTTTTTACATTCTTATGTTTATGTTTTATTTTATGTTCTTTATATTTACCCTTACTGAGCATTTTGGCTCACTATTTTTATGTTTTATTTTGTCTAGGATATAAATAAATGTTTTAGGTCATAAAACTATTGGGGAAGATATTTATGGGAGATGTTGAAGATATTTCACCAACATAGAAGAATGTGTAATGATTTTGCAAAGACCCTAAACTAATATGGTCTTTGGGCATCCATTTGTTTAATGTATTATGTTTCCGAAAAAGAAATTTATTGTCCATGTATATCAAGGTTGGGTCGATAGAGTTCTCAATTCAAGAACCATCAAAATAGTTGAGACATCATACATGGGATATCAACACCCTCACTGAAAATGAATCTATAAAAATATTTCTAGGATTAATGTTTATTGAAATTAATATTTATAAGAAATATCAAACCCATTCCATTTCTCTAAATTCCTTGATTATCTAATCTGTATTACTAATCTAAGAAAACACAAAAAATACTTCATAAACATGATATAGATAACCCACGATCTTGTCCAGTTCTTTCAAATGGGCTGTTTGTGCTCAATATGTGTGTGGCTCATAGTGTTTCCTAAAGAGATATCACCCCTAATGTGCATGAAACTCTATGCTGATTTCCATTCCAAAAACATAATCATATTTAACTCCATAAATCCATATGATCCATGATATATTAATAAAAATTTAGTTTTATCAGATATTTATATTACTTCCTTAATGTGGGTGATTCACAAGAAATATTAGACTCATCCATGGATTGTGAAAGATTTTTCTTCAATGAATCGGTTAGGTGTAGTGAAATCAAATGATTGTTCATGTTGTCCCATAGTAACTTCCTGAACATTTCATCTGATGCTTATAGAAGTGGCTATGAAACCCTTATCCCATGGAGAATAAGGTTCTAAAGTTGCATCATTTCATTCAGGCATGTGTGATTTGTTATGTGCATCATTATGGGGTTTTAATGTGTCAAATATAGATATTTTGGTTGAGAGGGGCCCAATTTACTAACCTAGATAGGACAATACTCCACACATTTCCATCGTGGAGCAACCCTACTCTATGACCACCTCCCTATAACTGCCCACACCATATTCTCCCTTATGTGTGTACTAGATTAGACTTTTATGTGAAATGTTCTTCCTCAACATTCCACCAAGAAAATCCCTTAATGTTGAGATTTTATGGGTATCCTCAATGGTGGACGGGTTCTCCATTATGTTTTTCTGGATTTTCAATTTTTCTGGCACTTATTCATCTTCATTATTTTCCATTTAATTATCCATATTACCAAATATCCTTTTTCCATATTTCTAAAAAATGAAATATATGTGTTTTTTCTAAATACATGAAAAAAAAATTAATTTAGAAAAATAATAAATAATTAATGAAAAAATTTATGAAAAAAATATTCATGAAATGTAATAATAAAATACCTATACACTTAAACTCTTTATTTTCCTCAATCATGTACTCTCACTATAATCACAAATGAATCCCCGTGAAAACAAGGTTCAAATGTCATGATCATCAAGATTGAAAAAATTCCAAGATTTATTTAAATAATAAATATTAAACTCCTCATTTTTTAAGAAAAATATTCATCCATGGATTTTAATCTTCCACTTGGATCTAGTGATTGATTCTCATAATTTACATTCACATTTTTCAATTTATTATTATCATGATGTGAAATTTTAGGTCTACCTCCCTTCGGAACAATATTCTTAAATAACTCAACATACATATGACTAGAGTTAAGGTTATACGTTGAGCACAAAAATCCAAACCATAGTCCTAAAATGAATCTCAAAAATCTAAAATGTAAATAAAAATATCATTATTAATCATTTAAACTTTAAAAAAGGTTCAAATGAATTTTGAGGTTAAGGGTTTGCATGTAATTCTATAAAAAACTCCTAATATCAATACTGATGTTGACTCTAAAACACATTACATGATATAAAAGATATTAATAATGAGAACTAATTCTACCAAAATGTCATCATCTACTTTTCCTAACTCAAAGTATTATCTCAAAACCATGAAAATAAAAACAATTATATTTGTAATAATTTTATATTTTATTTTCAAATATTACAATGATTTTTCAAAAATTACTTTTTCCCTTTCTAGAAATATTTTTTTTCTTTTTTATAGGGTATACAATGAATCATAATGAAATATAATTAATAACAATATCCCTAACACCCAATGATAATTACACTAATCTCACCTTTCAAAAAATCCCTTTCCACCCCTTAAAAATTTATCCCCCACTTTTATTTCATTGAAAATAAAGAAACAATACCAAGACTAGGGTATGAAGGATGTAATAGGTTTGAAATGTGGACAATATTATCTTAGACATTCAGAATTTCTATAGTAATAAAATAATAATTCAATGTAATTGTAGATATCAAAGGATATAAGGGATCAAACAAAAGTTCCCTAGTAATACCAATATGATTTTTTTATATTATATCTTTCACAATATTTCAAGGAAAGTTTTATTTGGACCACTTGTCTCAAGTATCTCTTAATAAATGGGTATTAGAATGAATTTAAAAATTTAGATAATAATACTCTTAGTATTGAGAAACATATAATATTGAAAATAAATCATGGTATGAATAATAATAAAAAATCAAACAATACAAATTTTCGAAAATAAAATCATTGAGCATGTGATGGAATTTGATATATGTAAATCAACCAATCCACTAAAATCACAATTCATAAAATTAAAACCCTTATTATTAATTATACTAATTATTCCCCAGTTTTACGCATTCAATATTATTAAAAATGATACCTAACTCATGAAATGATGGAGTTCCTAAACATTTTTTCAACCTAGAAAGGAAATCTTCAAAATTGTATATGTGTGGAAGGATAATTCTGTTAAAACCTTGAAATTATGTGAAAATTGTTGTAGGGGACCAAAATAAATAAATAATTCAAAAGAGTACCACTATTTCATTTTATTCTTCTTGTTTCTTTTTCTTCTTCTCTACTGGTCCCTTCATCATCATGAACCAACAAAATTAAATAAACAAGTGAATACACATTTTCCATGAAATATTATCTCAAAAACATTAAGTGGAATTGAAACAATATCTACATAAATTCTAGAAATAGATAACTAAAATATAATAAATTAACTCTTAAAGGTTCATGAAATCATTAAAATAACTCAGGATGCCTACCCTAAAGATAGTTTTTTAAAGGTTTTTATCTCAACCATAACAACATTGGTCAAGTGATGGGAGCATGGTATAAAGTTACCTCGTATATATTTTTCCATAATTAAAATTGTAAATCATATAGGGATACACTTATCATTAACCTCCATGAAATATTATCATCACTTTATTGTGGAGGAACTAAAAAATTGGAAATCCATAGTTATTGGAGAAAGAGTTTTTGGGATATATAAACCTTGAATAAATCATATATATATATATATATTATTTTTATATATACTCCACTAAATCAATAGGTAACCTCTATTTTAGCATCCACTACCTATTATTTATCATATTTTATCTTATTCTCTTAAGGACAACAATGTTGAAGGTGTATTACATGTAATTTTTAGATTCATCTCTATAATTTTAAGTTATATCATATTTTTTCATTAGATTAGTATCTCTTTCAGATTCCTCCTTCAATAAATCATTAAAGTGGGATTCCTTCTTGGTAAATTACTTTAATTCATCATATTCATTTTCTTTATTTTCATGAATTTTAAAATCCCATAAAAAATGATTCTATCCTATAAAGTAGTTTCTCATCATTGCTCGAGTTTAGATGTGGGATACTAAAACCATTACTTATTGGGATATTCTACATGAGTTCATAAATATTTTATTTTATATCCACTACATGAATTTAAATGTAGTGGTTATCATTTAATTTGATATCACTTCCTAACATTACAACAAAATAACAAGAATTAAAAAAATAATAATCTTAAATAAAATCATAAAATAGAAAAGTAGTGAGAAATATATTTGTCCAAAATATTGAATCAAGGGTCTTGTACATTAAATTCCTGGGAATGACACCACCAAAAAGTCCCATAGGTATCATCTTTATTTCCCCATGAGAAAAATGGTTTATATTTATAAATAAATTAGAGAAGTTATAAGAAATAAAATAAATAATAATAGGTGACACACAATCCAAGGTCAAACCAACAAATCAATTGTATAAGAATATATTATAATTCAATAACTACAAAAAAATATTATACAATTAAAGGAATATTTTATAACCTAGAAGAAAAAATGACGATGGGGATATAAATGGGGGGTAATTTTAATTCTAGGATATTAAATTATTAAAAAATATACAATTAATTAAGATATGTGATTTTTTTGAATCAAGTCTAAGAATGACTTTTGGTCTTGGCAGTCACTCTCAAATCACTGAGTTCCCATTTTCTCACAGATTCACGCTTTTTCCCAACTCAATGATTGGGAAACATTAAACTATTTTTAAAAATAGTGCATAGTCAATTTAATGGGCATGATGAATATTATACACTGGTTCATGTAGTATGATTCACTCTTCCCACCAAATAAAACTGGTTATGAACGATGAAGTGGGTTAGAGAAATATAATTATGAGAATGAATTCCTAAACCATAACAAGAATTCATTAAAAATAAAATAATACCATCATTAAAATAAACTACATTGAAATCACCATGGAAAATGAATCACCCTCTCATGTGAGTCAAGATAGGGTTGAAAGAAAACATAATGTAACCATATAATATATATTCAATATTTAATGAAACACATCTCTAAAGAAGACGTCTCCTCTACCCAAACCAATCCAACCAAAAGAAAAATATAAATCTAATAATTTCACTCTATTTATAGGAATTTGGCCCCCTCCTATCTCCTCATATATCTCACATGTAAATTATAATTAAAACGCCTTGAAAATATAAGTTAAATCCCATATAAAAAAACATCTATATCCTCTAAAATAAATTTCCAATAATACAGGAAAGAAAAAATATTTGAAATGAATATTTATTGAAAATACTATTGGGTGTGTTACTCAAAACCATGAGTGTATAATATATATATATATTAATACACCATGAATAAACCGAAAATAATCTATTACCATGAAAAATATCTCTCTTTATCCATTCTATTTATTTTAAAATAACTATAAGTTTTTACAACAGGTGTGGTGCATTTCATTTTATATAGTTATCTCTCCCTTTTCATGCATGAATCACTAATTCAACATAAAAAATATATATGTATTAATTTTTCACTTAGATAATCCATGTGATCCATGGGGTTACACTGTACAACATAATACCCAATGTTTTATATTCTCATATATGCATGATGCTTCATTATGGAGGGCTCTTCGAATGTAATATAGTCTTCAACCCTGGTATGTGTGGGAATTTTTTAAACCATTTTAACCTAAAATATTGATCTTATATGTTATAATATTAAATCCCATGGTATTTATATGAAAATTTCATTGGCCATTTCTGGAAACAACTATTAAATCCAAAACCTATAGTAATGAAGGTGACAAAACAACATCATTTAATTTTCACATGCGTGAATTATTAAGTTTATAGTTTCAAGGTTTTATCATGTACTAATTTTATTTTTAGGTTTGTTGTCAGAAACATTATTATTATGAATACTGAAATTTTCCACCAATTTTCACCATTGATTCTCCCCACTCTATGAACACCTACCCAACATCACCCCATTGAAGGTTCTCTTATATGTTTTTATTATCTTACCATTCTCATATAATGATTCACCTATTTATGTTTTATATCTAATCCATAAGTGTTTATGTTACCTATCCTTTCTAATGGTTGTTTGGATTATCTTTTGGGTTTTTTATATTTTCATTTTTCTTTCACTTATTTATCATCTTGATTTTATATTTCTTTAGCCTTAAGTGAGAATATTTTTTTTTCTATTTTTCTTAATGATACAAATTTATGGATTTAATTATAAAAAAATGTAAAACCCCATTAAATTAGTCACTCATACTTATTAAATAATTAAAATATTAGTCGAAAACATGTGAATTATATATATCCATCAATATTTCAGATCCTTAAACATTGTAATCCCCAGCCTCATAGTGTGATTTTATTCCAACTATAGAATTTCATCCTTAATCTCAACTATTTAGAATTATGATATCATCAATAATTAGTGTATAAAATCTTATTTCCTTCTATATTAGATCCTGTGATTTACTCTTTCATCACTATCACCTAATACTGATATTGTTCATGTGCATGCCTTTAATGCCAAGAATCCATCACCTACAATAGACCGAATATAGAATAATATTCAACCCTTTGATAACTAAATATTATCTCAATCATTGAATATCACTCAACTAGGACACTCAAGATCAATAAATCCATCTATAATAATCTAACATATGTGAGGATTCATAGTGGAACAACACTATCTCATATGTCATTTTCAAGGCCTCTTTTGAATTTTTATACTCTCTAGAATCCATCCTAATATATGCTGAGAGAGTTACTCAAGAGGCTAGTGAACCCTGATACATAATCCACCATACACTTGCTACACTACTTAAGTTATTTCAACTCTAGAAATAATTCCATCCTTATTATCACTAGATAGTACTACTTTCAAAAGGGATACTCAAACTGAAACCTAATTAGAGTATAATTTTCACGAGTCATATCCATGATGCTTCACTAATGGACTACTACATGATAGATAATGACACATTTCCAAACTAGATTTTGATTAGAAGGTGTATAGAACATGAAAACTACATATTTAACCTCATCTATCTAGTCCTTACTTTCATGGAGGTTAGGCCCACCTTAGAACCTAGGCAATCAATGAAATTGAAAATCTTGTTGCACACAAAACAATTATGTATCCTCATCATTCTTAGATAGGATGATTTCCTTCTTAGTAGGTGGATGATCTTACCCCTCTAATTGGGTAGATTATTATCACATTTCCTAACAGTAAAATGATATAATCCCATATTAAATAGTGAGGTAATATCATGATTAGATCTCTGGATGGATTTTGTGATGCCCTACCGATTAGTGATAAAATATTCTAGAGGTGGAATTTTCACATCATGTCCCTACCATGGGATCAAAGATATTTGTATATGAGTTAGAATCCTTTATTTTATAAGCTGAACCCATGGTCATTAAATCATTTCTAGGTGAGATAAACTAATAATTATATGTAAATCAACAAAACATCGATATATGATGAATCCACTATATATTATGTATGATTTATGTTATTCCCTTTGGTTTTGATTTAGTTAATATATTATAATATTCATAGAAAAAGAAAAAAATATAAATAACACCAATCACTATGTTTCATAGTCTAAAAACCAAATTTAATACCCCTTGAAACCTTTTACATATGTTCATAAAAATCCTCTAATGAATCTTAACTCCAATAATGACCCCCATGAAAAATGCAGAGTCACAACGTGAAATTTTCATGCCCTATTGAGGAAATTTTGTGGTGATGTGCATGGAACCCATTTCCTCGTGTCTACAAAATCCCCCCTAGAATTTGATTCGTTCGGAACAAAAAAAATCTTGTTATAAGGTAATATTAGGGCACTTTGACACATTGCAACATCATTTTGTTAGATTTGGAGCTATATCAAGTTTGGAAGGATGCTCTAATTTTTTCCTAATCCATGGGACCTAGAGAGCATAGTTTGTCTATTTCTATGGTCATATAAAAAACCTACATACTTTGTATCTTTTGACTTTTTATTGCTCAATATTACCTAAACCATCCAAAATGCATATTTAGTGAGCTAGGACTCGAATTTTGTTCAAATTTACTTTTACATGTTCCCACTCTAGTGAGTACCAAGTCTCTTATTATTGGCAGTTTAGAGTCATCATGTTTGCCTATAAAGGGCTAGTGTTTAAGGTTGAATATTTTTGACCATAAATTTTGAAATTAGATACCAGACAAGACCCAGTATCCTAGAATTTTTTTAATATTATTTAAATATTACTAAGGGAAATCTTAATCCATGATTTTTTATGGTCACCAAATTTTAAACTTGTATCAACATAAGTGGAGTATTCATTAAGAACAAAGTTACCATTATTTGAAAAAATCGCTACAAGATTTGTGTTATGTAGGGCCAACTTGGGAATATTCTTCATAGACAAATAGTGGAATCTTTGGACTAAAATTAATATTATGTAGGTAGGTTATGCAAGTCCACATAAGAGTACATACTTTATAGTCAAGGAAAAGAGCTCTTAGAAATTTAACATTTTACTACTGATAGATAGGGAAAAATAATATTTGGGTGACTCAATAACATAGTGGATAGTTTTTTCAAGGGAAAGAATTTTAATAATGAAAGTGTTATTTTACGCTGACATATGTCATGAATAGAAAAACCATTTCTATAAAAATTTGGTGTATGAGGAATGGTTAAAATTTATCAGAAATGAGAATTTATGATATCATATTGGGTAGTTTAAAGTCATGCAGTGAGGAAATTTATACTGTGCAGTTTTAAGTCATGTAGTGATGAAATTTGAACTGTGCAGTTTTAAGTCATGCAATGAGGAAATTTGTATTGTGCAGTTTTAATTCATGCAGTGAGGACATTTTTACTGTGTATTTTTAAGTCGTGCAGTGATGACATTGTGTTACTTTTAATTTAAGGTCTTTTTTTATGACCAATGGTGTGAAACACTCCCAATTTCTTGATAATTTGATTGAAAACATATTACCATATTCAGGTATGGAATGGAAAATTGTAAACTATGTTTTGGGAATTTCTAAATCTGAAGAATGATATGGAAAAAGGGGAAAAGGAAATAGAGGAAGTATTATCCAAGAACTAAGTTACCATTATTTGAAAAACCTGTTATGTGGGTTCTGTTATAGCATCCCGCCTTTTTATCACCTAAACTTTCATTACATTTTACAAAACTGAGGATCTTTAAGGTTTAGTGTCTTGGAAACCAGGACCTTAAAACATGAAACAATAAAAAAAACATTCTTCTTAAACAATTGAAAGGCTTCTCCTTATGTTCATCCTAGGTTCATTACTACATCTCAGAACCTGGGGACATACATCAAAGGAGAGGGTGAGCAGAAGGCCCAGTAAGGAAAACAAGAGAAACATTTTACATGTGAACTTTAGATACTTCAATAAGGTAATGAAAAGAAATTTAAGGCATGAGAAAGAAATCATGAGATATATCATAATAAAAGTAACATTTTTCATAACATGAAGATGTGGCTACATCATTTAACATAGACAATCATGAACATATCACCAAGGTCCATCCCCAAGGTGTCATTTGAAAATTACCAAGGTTATTCACCAAGGTATCGTGAAAATTGTAATCTCCAGTGGTTACATCATTACCCAATGCATTGGAGCGCTATCAGGGCGCACCCTTAAATTTTCCTTTATTATCATGTGAGACACATATATCATCATCAAACATTTCATAAATAACCCATATAGCATAAAATAAATGGGTTTCATTTCATAATCATAACATTTTAAAAACTGCTTTAAAGACATGATCTTTACGTCACTTTAAACCCACGGAAAGGGAAAGAGGGTCTCATGTATGTAAATCCCAGAATTCAAAATAGAACATTTTGATATATATGTGAATACCCTTTTAGAAATAAGAGCTTTGAGTATTCACTTTATAACATAAAATAATTTTGAGAAAAGAGAGAGGCATTTTGAGATGAAAATTCTGCAGCATAACGGCTATGTTACAAGGTTTTAGAAAACATTGAAAAGAGAGGGGACATGGGTCACCCACTCATAAATGATCCATAAAACAGTAGGGGGACATAATATAAGAGATTTAAGAACATGGTAATGAAATTTGAAAGATATACCATATGAAATGAAAAACATGGAAGTGAGACAAAACAAGATTTCTCTTATGAGAATTTGGCAGCCTAATGGCGTCACTTAACTTCAAAGAAAATGATTTGAAAAGATAAAATAGGGTCCCTCATCATATGATAATAAGAGATCAGTATGATAGATATAGAGATCATACCCCATCATAAAAAAAGAACTTGAAAGACTTGACATGAAAATCAAACTTGAAAAATGAGAAGGGTGAAAGAATCCCTTAAAAATTCGGCAGCCTAACGGCGTCACTTAATCATTCATAAAACGAAATGATGAGAGTAAGAGGGGATCTCTCATCATATAAACATGAAAAGGGAAGTAAGAGGAATATAAAAGAACATCCTCTCACATAAGAACATGGAGCATAAAAGGAATGACATAAAAAGGATTACATGAAAAGAAAGAGAGAGGTCAGATCCCTTACCTTAAAATGTAACTCTTAAACCTCAAAGGATGGGACCTTGAGTGCTTGGGGGCACCTTGGGAGGACTCCTTGGGAGGTAATGAGACCAGAACTTCGTTGGGGAAGAGTGGGGAGTTGAATGGATGAGAGGAGGGCTTGGTATTTATAGGGAAAGTGAGGGGACAAGGCATTAATGGCCAAGGGACACCTCAAAAGTGGTTTTCTCAAAAGCATGGGCCCTCCCATGGTACTTCCCATAAAGTTAGGCCACATGGGGACCCCCACACAATAATTCATCGCCCATGGCCGTCCAACCCTTAAACAAAATCTCATGACATCATCATGACACAGTTATGATGTCATTAAACATACCGAAACCCTAAAAATGTATTTTCACTATTCACTGAAAATTCAACTTTCTCAGAAAGATCCCAAAATTTCACCTTAATCAAATATTAACGCTCTGATTAAAAATATGAACTCCATTTTATAAAAATAATTTTCTAAATATTTTTAATTTAATTTTTAAATAAAAACACTATTCACCGAAAATTCATTTTTTTCAGAAAAAACCCCAAAAATTACAATAGCATAATATCGGTGCTCTGAGTTCAAAAATGAAATCCGTTTTATAAAAATAATTTTCTAAATATTTTTAATTAAATTTTTAATTAAAAAACACTATTCACCTGAAAAACTAATACTTGAATAATAATTTATGAAACCGTTATTTAACCATTTTATTGAATCACATTACTTAATCAAGGTGCCTATATTATTTTAAAACTTTCATTAAGTGAGATTACTAGTCCATTTGGTCATATTAATAATCCTAATCATAAAATCACTATTCATAATTTACTATTCATCAAAAATCGAGTTGATCTTATTAGACTCCAAATTTTGTACTGAACATAATTGTAGAAGACCATTTTTTGAAAATCATTACACATTTTTAATTATTTAAGGTTTACATAAACATTTTTAAAATAACCTTTTTCTAAAATTCATCAAAAATATGCATACTATATTTATCCGGTCATTTGAAAATTCATAAACTTCATCATAAGAAGAAATCCCAATTTTTATTTAAAAAAAAGGATTACACAAGGCAGTTATGGTCTCCTTACATAGCCCCTTATCACACCAGCATATGACCTAAGTGTAAGGTGTGCTAAGGTGAGAGAATCTGAGGGAGGCTCGGCTAACATCGCACGAGTAGTAATTTCTATTAGTTTGAACTTCTCGCAAAGGCGATTCCGTTCTAGCTTCACACGATGAATTTCGGCTTCAGTTTGGTCCAGAGCAAAGCCCAGTGGTGCTACCTCCTTCCCAAGTTCTGTTAGATGGGCTTCGATCGGTCCAAGACTACTGGGTGAGGCCATCGAATATTCTTTCTATAATAATTAACCAAGATTACTTGTATTTAGAGACAATAATCAAAACAATTTGTTCACAGCGGTCATATTGACCGATGGTCATATAACAGTCAGAACCCAATGGTCTCATTTTAATTATAATCATGTTTATCAAAAAAAAACATTTTTGTTCAGTATAAAAATAAAATAACACATGAAATTAGGAAACAATATTTATTCAAAATTTCGGGCCGTTACATCTGTTATGTAGGGCCATCTGGGGGATATGTTGAATAGCCAAATAGTGGCATGTTTTGATTGAAAGCCCCATTATGTAGGGAAATTATGCAAGGCCACCTAAGGGAACATGCTGCATTGTCAGGAAAAATATATCTTAGAAGTTTGACATTATATTACTAAAAGCCAAAGAGAGTTTATGAAGACTCATATTTTCTGAAGCCAAAATTTTGGTTTATAGAGAAAGGTACCTGAATATGGAGAGGGTATTTCCAATAATTATTTCCAAAGAATCAGTGGAATAGGGTTTCTACAGAGGTCTGACCCAAACGTAGGGAGTACGGTGTTTATAGTTTTAGGTCATAGAACTAGGACTATAAATGGAAATTGTATTTGATATGGGGACAAGTGATTCCAAGGTTATTTCATATTGCTTTGAACACATGGAGAGGGAAATGTGTAAACCATGGTCTTGAAGACTTTGAGATCGAGAGAATTACAATATAAAAAATATACCTGAATTACAATTTTAAAATACAGATTCTTGTATATTGTCATCAAAGTTTGAAGGGGACAAAGACAGTATAAACAAGAACGGAATTACCATCATTTGAAAAACCCATTATGGAAGCTGTATTATGCAGGGCCAACTAGGGAATGTGTTTCTTAGACAAATAGTGGAATCTTTTGACTAACAGGCCCGTTATGTAAGCAACTTATGCAAGGCCACCAAAGGGCATGTACTACATAGTCAGGTAAAAGAGTTCTTAGGTATTAGAAACTCTATCACCAAAAACCGTAAGAATGATTATGAAGATCTAGAAATATTCAATATTAATTGTGTGAAATATATAAGGGGGTTATCATCAATGCACATAAGAAATATTTGAATCAATATTGGCTATGAATTTTACATCTTTTTCATAGATCTGACTCATATGTAAAATGGAAACTTTCTTTGTTTCCCTTTAAATTGACATTGTGATGTACAGTTTAAAGTCATGCAGATAGGACATTATACTTTGTAGTTTTAAGTCATGAAATGAGAACATTATACTGTGCTATTTTAAGTCATGCAGTGGGGACACTGATAGCCCCATAAGGAGTTGATACACCTTATTTATATAAATAATCCTTTTACCCAATCCTTAAGCCCACATGAGCTATACTCGGTGTGATAAACAAGGAGTAGTAAGGGTTTCTTCTATAACATAAAGGTGACACAAGTGAATAATATGGGGGTTATATTTCCACTCACTTTAATGTCATGTGGTAAGGATAAAGAAGAACTGATGTGAAAAGAAAGACATATTGTAACTTGACTAAGGGATAAAAACACAAGTGTCATTATGTGTCTTGTTGGGGGAAATAATCAAGCCATACATATTTCTTTAAACATTTTCTATGGAGATTTGATTCTTATATAAGGAATAAAGGGGTTTTTTTTAATATCGTGGCTGGGCCCAAGATTGGATATCTAGGCATCTCTACTTTTCTCATAAAGATGAGAGTCAAGATGTATGTATTTCTTTAAACATTAATTTCCCACACTAATCTTGTTTGACATGGGAGACGAGGGGATTTAAAAAATTCTAGATGAATGATTAAATTAAAGACAGAAGATGGTATGCAAATCAAATCATGTATCCAAAAAGATCACTCTGTATATATCTAGATCATATACCAGAGAAAAAAAGGGAAATAAGAATTTTGTGGTTGTAGCTGGGCCCAAGATTGGAGATCCAGGTGTCTCTACGTATCACAAATATATGAGAATCAAGACACATGTAGTTCTTGAAACCAGGTCCCTAAGAATATCTGACTTAGACATAGGGAAGAGAAGGACTCATGTGCCACTAAGGAGTAGAAATGACATCCATGATTATGGCTAATGGAATCTCCTAACGTTAAGTAAAGAAGGCGTTAATTGTAAAATTTAATGTCGTGTAATGAGGAATAATAGTGTCATGCAGTTTAACAACTTGCGACAAGGGAAAAGATGCTATGAATTTTAACATCATGCAACATGGACGCTTATGGTTGTTATGCAGTTTAATGTCTTTCAAAAAGGAATTTATACCGTGTGGTTTTAAGTATTGCAGTAAGGACGTGGGGGATGTGTAGTTTTCAGTCTTTCAGTGAAGACGATGTGTGAAACTACACAAAGTATTTCTTCAAGAATCTCACATTGGTTGGAGTTGTAATAATCTATCCATCCATTAAGATAAAGGAATAATCTCCATTTGAGTAGACCTTATGTATGGAATAAGGTCCTTCCCACTTTTGATAAATCATTGGAGGTTTCGTTATTGGTATCATTGGAGTCCTGAGGACCAATACCAATTCTACTTAAAGAAATGAGTGGAGGCAAAATTTCATGTTAAAATATCTCCCTATTTTGTTCTAATAGACTTCTAAAGGATTTAAAGTATGAAATCTTTTCCCATCTAATCATTCTAGTGAATTAAACCATTTTTGAGACCTCTCATTTGTTGACAACTAATCACAGATTTCATCTTTTAGTGAAGGAAATTGCATTTTAATTGAAAAAACTACTTCTGTTCCATATACTAATGAATAAAGAGTTTCTTGGGTGGCAGTACGGGTAATAGCCCATTAATCACATAAATCATGAAAATTTTTATTAGGACAAGATTTCTTATCTTCATCCACCATCTTCTGGAGTATATTTGATAAGATCTTATTGACAGCCTCTATCTGTCCATTAGCCACCACATGATAGCGAGATGAATGATTGGATTTGATATTGTTCTCTGGATATAACTTCATTACCTTAACAGAACATAAATCGGTGCCATTTTCTGCTAATATAGTATGGGGGATACCAAATCTAGTGATGATGTTAGGTTTGACCAAAATAACAATGATTTTGGATTCGATATCTTTGAGAGGTATTTCCTCAACCCATTTGTAGAAGAAGTCAGTATCATTAAGGATATACTTGAACTTCTTAGCTGTATCTGGAGGATAAGGTCATACTACATCCATTCCCCATGTGGAAAATATCTAGAAGTATTTAGTTGTATGTAGAAACTCTTGGGGTTGATGAATGAAGTTGGAATGCACTTAGTAGGGATGACATTTCTTAGTGAAATCTGTGTAATCCTGCATCATTAAAGGAAAAAAGTATCCAAGCCTTCAGATTTGATTAGAAAACCTATGCCCAGACTAGTGAGCACCACAAGCTTTTGAATGTACTTCATTCATGATAGTTGTAGTTTCTTATCCATTAATACATATGAAGAGGATTCAGTCAAAGGCTCCTTTTAGAGGATTTTCTGGTAATCTGGATTACCATAAAGAGTAAAATTGGATACTCGTCTTCAAATCTATTCTTTTTCATCCCTATCTACTAGAAGTACTCCATTTTGAAGGTATTCCATCAAGGGTGTTCTCTTTTTCTTGGTATGACTATATGGATCAATAATAGAGCTAATTTCATTAATTTCATCCATTCTGGTTTGAAAAAAGTGAGACCACATGACGATGATCTATGATGATGATTGTGTCATCTCGATTTGGATCTACTAAGGCTATAGCTGCATTAGCTAGTGGATCATCTTGGGCATTTTGTGATCGTGAGACATAAGACAATGTTAGATCTAAGGGAAATTCAGCCATTAATACTCTGATGTAATCACACAGAGGGATTAAATCTTCTTTTCTAATAGAATATTTACCATTGGTTTATTTGATTAACAATTTTGAATCACCTTTCACTTTCAAGTGATTCACTTTCAACTGAAGTGCCAATTCCAAGCCTGTAATGAGAGCTCGATGCTTTGCCTCATTGTTGGTTCCTCCTTCTTATAATAGGAAGGAATAAGGCAATACTGCCTTTTTTTGGGGAGATATGGACAATTCCTAACCCAACATTGTTGAGTTTAGGGTTTTCTATTATCTTCCCTGTTGGACTTCAAGACGCACCATCAAAGTTCATCTCCCATGTTTGGGGATTATGTTGAATAGATAAGACCTATTCATCAGGAAGTTCAATATTCAATGATATTTCTTCCTCAGATGGATGTTCAACAAGGAAGTCAGCTAGATCTTGGCCTTTTATTTCCTTCTATGGCACAAAATGAATATCAAATTGTTTCAAAATAACTTCCCACCATGCTAGACACCCTGTAAGAATAGGACGACTGAGGATAAATTTGAGTGGGTTATTGTCAGACACCAATTAGACCTCATAATGTCGTAGGTAGTGCCTTAATTTCTGAACTGCAAAGATTAATTCAAGGAAACACTTTTCAATACTTGAATACCAAGTTTCTTCATCAAGCATAGTTTGATTGAGATAGTAAAGGATTTTTTCATTCCCAGCCTTATTCTTTTCGGCAAGGAAGGCACCCGGTGATCGTTCTAAACCAGTCACATTGAGAATAAGTGGTATTCCTTAAATAGTTAGCATTAATACTGGAGTACTAAAGAGATATTTCTTTATGGTATCAAATGTTTCTTGGCAGTCTTCAGTCCATTGATAGGTGACTCCCTTCTTCATTAATCTGGTGAAGGGAAAACACTTGCCTACAAAATTATCTATAAAGCGTCGAGAATAGTCCAAGTGTCCTTGGAGTCCTTTTAATTATTTCAAATTTTGAGGAGGTGACATGCCATGTAATTATTTTGATTTCTCAGGATCAACTATGATACCACGATGGCGTACAACGAAGCCGAGGAACATTAATGTGGTTACCTTGAAGGCGCATTTCAAGGGTTCATCTTTTAATATATATATATATATATATATATATAAAGGTTGGGGCCGAAGCCTCATTTATTATTAAATAAAAGAAAATACCTCCATTATTGTGTAGAGGGAGGCCCATTACATAGCCCGAAGGCCGAATGGGCATTTAGCCCATTACATGGCCCATAGGCCCACTTTTTGTCCAAGTGCTATTCGGTGAATAGTACTGCTACAGTACCCATGCTACTATAGTACCACACAGTACCCGCCGCTGCTACAGTACCCTACCGCCACTATAACAGTACCCTGTGCCCAATGGGTTTTGAACCCCCATTTTTCATCTTCAAACTGTGTTGCTGACGTTTGTTGAATATGGTCTCTAGATCATCCAAGTAATTGGAATGTTGTTTGGATTTAACCACCAAATCATCCACATAACATTCAATAAATTTCCCTAACAAGGGTTTGATGATATGGTGCATGGCATGTTGATACGTTGCATCTACATTCTTTATGACAAAGGGAATTACCTGATAGAAAAAAACATCTTGAGGGGATATAAAGGCTATAGATTCTTCATTCTCTAGGGCCATACATATTTTATTATACCCAGAGTATCCATCCATGATGGAAAGGACTTCATAGCTAGTTGTTGAATCGATTAAATGCTCTCTTATTGGGAATGGAAAGTCATCTTTAAGAAAATACTGATTAAGACCTCTGAAATCAATGCAAAATCTGATTTTTTTCATTCTTATTTTTCACTGGGACAATGTTGGCTAACAATTTTGGATTTTTAACTTCCCTGAAAAAATTAGCCTTTATAAGCTTATCAACTTCAAGTTCAATTTTTCAAGCATGAGTTGGGTTTGTTCTTATTGTTTCCTGCTTGAATCGTTGACGTTCTTCTAGAAAACCCAAATGATGAGTGGCTACATCGGGATTAAGACATGGAATTTATGAATAATTCCAAACAAATATACATCGGTTTTTCTTTAAAAATAAAGTATACACCTATTTATCTTAAATATTCATGGCCATACTAATTAATGTGGGGCGTGTATCTTCTTGTGTACCCATATTTATTTCTCTAAGCTCATCCACAGTGGTAGAGACACCCTCCTGAAATGATGGAGGAGAATCCCTTAGATCTTCATCTTCTTCTTCAACTTCCTTATACATAACTTATTCTATTTCCACTTTCATAGTTTATGAAAAATAATAACTTATAGAGTTGGGAGAGGAGACAGTATTTGAACATATTGAAGAAGAGGCCACAATTTCTGACCCCACTGATGGTGAAGGGTCTTCTTGGGGTAATAAAGAGGAGATGATCGATTGTGAATCAACATCTGTGTCTTCTTCAAGCATTTATACAACTTATTCTTTTCTGATTGATTAGGTAGAGACTTGTTGATGTTTAGTGTATAAAATGAAGACATCTCCTTTTAATCTTCCATCAGTTCTTAGTGAATTGATAGTTTCTCCCATTCTGTCAGGCTTGATTGCCACAATTGACAACATGGAAGATATTGGATGAATGCATGGATTTTGGTTTAGCTTTTCAATTTAATTGATATGTAACACATAATCTATACTCAAATGTATGAATGGGTTTTCTGAGATCCTTTCCAAACCATTCAGAGCATTAATTCTAGTTACCTCCTTTATCATGGACCTCATTCCCTTTGTTTGATAAAACTCTACCTCAATGTATTGAGATTCACATGTATTAAATGGAGCCTTGTCACCATACAATGTCCCGATTTGACCATTGAAATAGTACTTCATACATTGGTGGTATGATAAAGGTAATGCCACATGTTGATGTAGTCTAGGCCTTCCAAGAAGAATGTTGAAGGCTGTGTCCTGACGAACAACCATAAAATATGAATTAGACATAAGATCTCCAAACTGAGTTCTGAGTGTAATCTATCCCAGAGGTTCTTCCTCATTCTTGTTATATCCTTTCTAGATAGATACAATGGCCTAATATGTCCATGTACTACATCATCTTCATCTTCATCCATAAAAGATATGACTGGATGACATTATGTAAGATCATTCTCTGTACAGTAAACCTCAATAGTAGGAACTTCGGTTTCAAAATCTTTAGGACTTAAGAAATCATCAATAAGTGATTCTCAAAGATCTTCCTACATGCTCAAGGAATCTATAATTGACAAATTGGCTAGTACTTTGGCCAAATATTTCATAAAATCATACTTTTGGTCTAGAGGTCTGTATTTCCCAGCTTGGAAATGCGGTTTTTTCAGGTACCTTGGAAGTTGACACTCCTAATATAGATGTAACCTGTGTCAGAGAAGAAGGTGAAAATACTCATGGTTTTGGCAGATTAAAATGACTAGGTATATCTACTTGATGAGAGGAATATGGTGTGAGTTTTAATTAGTAATACAAAATAATCATGTTAGTACCAAATTTGTATTTCCTAGATGAAAATCCTTGTTCTTATTGAGCCCCTTGAAGGGATCTTCCATGAGTTTCTACCGCATATACGGTTCGAGTAGGGTAGAGAAAAAATAACAGATTCTAGAATACCCACTTCATCAACTGTATCATCAACCTTGGCCTCTTCCTCTAGTTCCCCAGTTAGGTACAAGGAACTCCAACTCATTATAATCAGAATCATCATTGGAATAAGGATCCATTAGGTGGATATTGTATATGGAACAAAAGATCAATTCTTCATCTCCCAAAGATTCTTCTTGATAGCTTAGTTCTGGTTGTGCCATTTGGCTGGGAAATGCACGTGTTTTTGAAGAAAATGGTATGAAATATTCCCGCATCAAAGACAACTTTGGCCTAAACACGCACTCCTCTTCTTCTGACTGCTCTTTGTCCTTCTGATCTCTTCACTTCTTTGAGGATTAACCTTTTGATGAAGGAGTTTTTGTTGTGGAAGGAGTGGTGGAAGACAAAAGTTGTTTCAACGATGTTCATAGAATGAAATTAGTTTGGTTGATCTTTTTCCTAATCATCCAATCATCATATTTATGTACATTTTTATTTTTGACTTCCTTCCATTCGCCTTATTCCTCTTGATCACTAGCTGTAACACATTATACATGAGCTAAAAAAAATTTAGTTTAACTTTTACAGAGTCTACCATTTTTATGGGAGTTCATTGAAAATAAAAAACTCCTGAATGAGATGCCCCAACATCTGGTGAAATGGAAAATAATTCAGAAGATCTTCATCTCCTTCTTTGTTTTGTTTTTTCTAACTTGGAATCGGAACCAAATTGTTTTCCATATTTAAGATGATGTAACCGGGAACTTTTTCATTTCATAAGGAATAAAATTTTCTCTTTAATTACTTAAACTATTTCTTCCTTTGATATCTTTGATCATCTTGATGAGGCAGTCGTTGCTTTTGACACTTTAGAGGCAGATCCCTTCGATATGATGAAGGTTTTGAAGTGGAAGCAGGTGTAGGTACTTGCTTGAGTGTAATGGTAGTAGCCTATAATTTCCTTGTTCCCCTTACAAGAGCTAATGGAATTACATGAATTTTTAACTTTATTTTCTATAATATAATTTTATATTTGTTAAGAAATTGAAGTAAGGTCTTGAAACCCTCTTGTGTATTTCAAAGGGATCAATGGTGTGCGTAACTCATCATGCAGATTTACCACAAAAATTAGCAACAAATCTTATTGAGGGAGAGCCAGACTTAAGGAATACACTAATTATTTCCATCGATCAATGAAATCTGATACACTTTCTTTGTCCATTTTTTAAAATTTTTATGATAAAAAACAGTTGTCTTTGGTAATGTTGAGCTAAATTGAAGAAGGAATTTCTGACAAAGATCTTTCTATATAGTAATTGATCAAGATTTCAAACGTTTATGCCATAAAAAAGTTGGTCCTTGTAATGGCTGCACAAAACACCTAAGATTTACTACTTCTTGTTATTGAGGATTTCCAATCATATGATCAGAAAAAGAAATATAATGTGCTATGCATTGTTCTAGATCACATGAACCATTAAATATTGGGAATGTGGTATTCAAAAAAAATTGTGGGGGAGGAATCAGATCCACCCATTCAGGGTATGCTTTTTTTCTTGTTGAACTGGAACACATCCTTCCTCTGTATCTTCTTATAGATTCGTTAATTCCTCAATTGTGTTCATAATAATATGGGGAATATCCAGATGAGCTGGAACTAGTACAAGTTCATCAATTGGAGCTTGATCAGGTGGAATGATCGGAAAAATCACAAGTGATGGTGCTGTTATTTTCCTTGGATAACCCACAGGAATATGATTATCAGGATATGTTTGATCCTACCTTGGGTGTGTTCCAAATAGGGGGAATTCATTATCCGAATCTGTAGTTTCTACAAATACTCTTTGTTGAGGAGCTCCTACAGAATGTGCAAGTTGAGAACCTTCTTGGGGAGTATGCCTAGAAGAAATGCTTCTTCAAAGTAACTATGTATTGAATCTTTTAAAATCATTCATCTCATCTTATTGATGTACACAAATCTATTCATGCGAAATATATCGACCTTCTAAAGTGGAAAAGTGAGATGCAATCTGAATTTTTTTCATTCCCCTTGTTAGATGCCTTTTGGAGGGGTGGGATTTGGTTATTTAAAGGCATACCTAGATTCTGGGTATACCTATGATTTTGGGTATTTACACCTTCTTCATTTGCCTCAGTGTGTACCCTATTATGGGTAAGAACATCATCTTCTGATTCTGCTAAACTAGACTCATTTTTTAGAGGATCTTCTGTAATGGTGTTAATGGAATTTACTGATGCATAATGCATTGATGGAATTCTTTCAGTATTTTTGTAAGATCATATCCCTCTATATCTTCCATGAGACTCTTCTCTCCTATATAATGGATTATCATGAGATGTTTGATGGATAGTACCCAAAGGGAATCCTTGGATAATTTAGTTGTGCACTCTCTTTGTGGCTTCTTCCTTAATCGGGAGAAAACTGACTTCTGTTGAGGAGGGGATTGTATACATGAAAAAGCCCTTAGCCCTGCATGTTGGGTTTATTCCTATTCTTATTCAAACCTTTGAACTTTTTTTAATAAATTTAACGGTTGAATTAAACGAGCCTCTAACCCTGCAAGCTGGGGTGGCTCTTGAACTGCTATGGATGAGATTCGCACAGCTGCACTTCTAATATTACAAATTTTGGTTTGAATAGTAGTTGTGTGCATTATCTGAAAACCACTCAAATTACCTATTTCAGATGATCGGTGTACTATTTCAGACATTTGTGATATTTGACAGCTGACATCCTCTAAGCGGTAATCCTACTCAAGATTCTCAGATGCTTGATGTAAAAGTAAGTCAATTTATTTCTTTCTTTGAGTTAGACTCTAGTGAGAGCTAGTTGAGGCCTGTTATTGAGCGTACATTTGGTTAGATACAAAATCTATTTATTGTAATTGGTCGTGGGCAATAAAATTGTATGATACCACTTTTGGTGTACTTTTCTAATTCTGGAGTACAGTGAAATGAAATTCTCCACGTGCACCCCATCCTCTGATATGGACACCAGACGGGGAATCAGAAGTTAATTGGCATAACCTCTTTAGATCATATGAGTCAGGCACATTGAAGGGTTCTCTACTGCTTTTCAACCTTTAGATGTTGGGAAAATGGGAGAGATGACAAGTTAATTTGGAATTTCAACCCTTCTATTACCTTTACATGATTTTGATATTAATAATATGGTAATACATTGGTTTTGAAATGACTAAGAGTCTTCCATAAGTTAAGGCAGATATCACGAATGAAATCTTCTGTGATCAATTCTGAAATGTTATATTGAGAATTTTCCAAAGGCTAGAACATGACTGGTATTTCTCCTTTGTCCAATTGTTTTCTCATGTTTAACATATCTTCATTGTGTTTTACTAGAGGTTCCTGTACTTGGTCTGACCAAATTGGATGATCTGTATTAGAAGATAAATGAACCAAGGGAGGTTTGGAGAATGATCATTCTGTTATGATGTCTTATGGTTGAGAAAGTATTTCAATTGTAAATTATAAGGCATTAGATATGACTGGCTATGTTTTGGAAAGTGCCTTAAGATATGAGGGATTTCTCATCACTACATTATCAATTATAGAATTATCTTTACAATGAAAAATACTACTATATATAGGACTTTCACAGTGATTTCCATAATGGGGAGGACCACCATGGTGGATTACAGCAGGGGATAAATCATCTAGTTCCTTGGTCTTTTGGCCACACAGAGAGTTTTCATGGATCTCATCCAGATATAAGATCTCCAGATTGACCAAATTTTCATGAAGCAAGAATTCTTTATGAAGTGTCCAATGGGGAAACTCAAAATCACTACTACTACTGCCATAATTTGGTAATGAGAGGCCTGTATCCGGAGATGAAACAAATAAATGTATGAGGGCTTCATGAACTCCAGCATTAAGAGGATCCAAATTGCAGCTTGACTCTTGATTTTCCAACCTGGCTTGGTGAGAATTCTTCTTGGATATTCTCTTACACTTATTTTGGGCTATTTGCTGGGAGAAGCAGTTATCATGGGTAGGTGTTTTTTCCTTCTTTGGAGTGGTCACCAGAATTAACTGATTACCTCCAATTGGAAAGGGTGTATATTCCCGATCTTGTTGTCCGTATGATATGGTGGAGTATTTCCCATGACCCTCCTGGACTGAAACATAGGTGTGTATCTTCTCTGAGATGGCATGCCGATGTGTAATCCAAAGTGTGAGGAAAAATTTATGTTTCTGTTCCCCTAATACTTCTGAGGTTGTTGTTATAATATTTTGGCATGCTTATAGAATATGGGAAGAAATTTGTGTCTTCCCTTTCACCATTTATAAGATGTGTTTGGTGACTTCAGAGGCCAGAATGAGAATATATGTCCATTCCATATCGAGAGTAGGTGTATGTGCCTACTCATGTCTTCCTTTTCCTATCAATGGGTATTGAAAGTATTCATGCATGGGGGGAAAGAGTTGGGTCTCCCACTGATTTTTCATCGGAGCTTTCTGACTGATTTCTTCAAGTGCTGCCAAATGAGACTGTTGGTAGAATTGATGAACAATGGTAGGTGTATATGCCTGCTGGCTTCATTATGTCCTTCATAGTTGACGGACTTCCTTCAAAATTGAAAGACGAGACTACTGGTAGAATTGGTAATTGCAATTAGGTGTATGTTCCTATTTACTAGTTACCATCCCATTAGATTTGCAGGTTTCTTTAAATGCAGTCAAACGAGCCATCTAACTGGATTATAAATTTTAAATAGGTGTATGTGCCTATTCACGGTACTCTACTGGATTTTTCTAGTGGGATTGGTGGGTTTCTTCTCGATGAGCCTGTTGGGAAACATAATTTGGACAGACAGGTGTATGTACTCGCTCGTTGTTTTCCATCAAGTTAGGTTGATGAACTTATCTGGAGGGGTTATAGGTATGGACCTACTCCTTGTTGACCATACATTGTCCCCGAAGGTTATTCTTGCATACCAAAGTCTGAGAGACCTAGACCAAATGTCCAAAGGTAGCACCCCCATCATGTTGGGGGTTCACTACCGCACGATTCTACTGGCGGTGATTTTTTGTGGGAGTTCTCAAGAATGACTCCAGCATCCTTGAATTGAGGACCTGAATGACCTCTTGATTCACCTCCCTATAGTATAAGAGGGACTAGTTGTTTCATTTCAAGGATAAGAACCCAAAATGGTTGATGAAGGTGGTTGGAACCATATTATTTTTGATCATCGGTCATTGTTGGCCAGACGATTGAGGATTGTTATTATCCCTGAGGGCCTATCAGGTAGCCTCCAAAGTTGGGATTGTACCACACTGACGATACTCCTTTACCAACACATTAGAAACCTAGCATTGAAGACACTAGGAGGGTGATAACTTCATTCCTATGGATGAGGATTCAGCCTGAGCTGTGGTTAAGAAGTTCATAGATTTCATCTTGATGAAATCCATTTTGAACTGAAGGGAGTTCTGAGAAAAAACCGAGAACAAAAAATAAACTCCATTAAAGTGACATCTTTTATATTGAAACATCTAGGATTTATTCCTTTTTCTGGCCTTTATTTATCAATTTATAGGGTCCTGATAGGTGGGTAACATTATTAACTTGGTTAAGGATTCACACTGGGTTCACCATTTTTGTTTCGTAGTTCCTTGAAATGTGTGTTCTAGTTTTAAGAATCATTGATACAAGGTGGTTTCAATTGGATTTATTCATGGAACCAGAATATTCCAATAGTTCTTTATCCAAAAGGGAATCTCTTTCCAAATCTAGGCATTCATCAAGTATGAACATTACGATACCTAGGAATGTGTATTGGTCGAGAGGATGGGAGATCAGACTCATCACACCATTTTTTGGGGGAATTATTTTCTACTCCAAGAATCTCTATAAAATTTAAGATATTTTTATGAATCCTTATTAATTCAAAATTTATAACATAATTTTCCCTTGATGTTTTCAACCTCTTATTAAAATTTTTAAAATTTAAAATCATAAGTATGTATTCAAGGTTTTTTATTAAAAGAGTTATCCGTATGTATTCGAGGTTCTCTATCAATGGTATCCTCTCATATATCATTTAATGAATCTTTTAATCATCATTATGATGATACTAATTTTTAATCCACTCAGTGGGGTACTCTGAAATTTATTTCTATCTAGGGAGAGGAAGGTTTTTTTTGATATGGGATCGTACCCATGAAATGTGTTACCTACTTATCCTTGTGAAAGGATTCAGAAACCTCATAGTACGGTGATGCTTCATGGGACACATCATACCTTTTAATTCCACAAGACAAGGACCTAATCATACAATTTAATTTCACGTGGTAAGGAAATCTCAGATAAAGGATCTTATTCAGAGTTTTGTGTGGGACTTATGTCGAAATATCCCAATGAACATGGAAATGATATGGGTTTCCAATTATGATTAGACCATGTTGGGAATATGGCCCAAGGAGAACATGGTTGAGTTTAAATGTTGGATTTGAACCTCAATGAGGATTACTACATATCCCAAATGATTCATGCTCTATGTGAGAAATAAGAGGATGTGAAATATTTAACAATGACACACACACTTTTCCTCCTCCACTGATGGAAGAGGGCGCACCTACAATGGTGAGGGTGGATGAGGGAGAGGCAAAGAGCCTTCCATATTTTCAATTTACATTGGAAATGGTTCCAATAAAAGGAATAAGGCATGAAGGATAGGGGATTATTCCATGATGTATTCCCTAACAATGATCCTGGTAGGGGAGGTGTACATTTCATTCCCTTGAATGGAAAATAAAGTGTGAACCTTACCTTCCCTACCTGAAATTTGAGGTTCTGACTCTTTGATAGGGGAGATGTCCAGACCCAAACCCTTATTCTCAGAACCAGAAACTTTCCAGCACTATTATTGGGATAAAGGTTCATGTGACTGTAGTTAAAAAAAACTTATAGACACTCCATTAATCTTAACCCCATCACGAAACAAATGTGAGAAACCTCTGACTGCGGATATACAAAACCAAATAAGAGACACACTGATGTGCCTTTACCAAAGGTTTGATAAGTCAGGAGGTTTTGATGGATGTATCAATTGAATACCTTTCAAATAAGGGATCCAAGGAAGAAGAATCCTTTCTATGAATGGATTTAAAGGGGGATTGATGGCTTTCAAACTAAAGAGAGTAAGTGAATCAAAGAGGGGCACCCTAGTAGATAAGGGCGTGCAAGTATGGGCACAAAACTAGGCTTGGGAGACCTGATATTCACTTAAGAAAAGAAAAACCTATATGGTAATACTTGGGAGAGACCTAGATCAATCATTTAGGAGTGTTCACAGGTGATCACAAAAGTGGGGCGTTCAAGTTCCTGTGAAAGGAATAGGTGTCACACATGTGTTTCTGATATTTGGAGGTTGGGCGCTTTAGGTGCGCAAGTGTTCTGGATTTCAAACACTAAAATTACTTAATTCCTATGATACTCCTTCAATTCCTCCACTTTAGGTGTTAAAGAACTACGTTAAATGTTTTATAGGACTTGGGAAAAGCACTGGGTGACCAGAGCAGCAATTGGGATTTAGGGAAATTCATCCCTACAAATGAGGGCCCAAGGGTCTATTTATAGGAAACAATAGAACCCTAGGAAAAAAGAGATTGGGAACACAAGTAAATTGCAAAAAAAATTGTGGTGTGCAAGTACCTTGCACACTGCTGGTGTTTCGACTATACTGGGGGACCACTTTGAGGACTTATCCAAAATCATTATTGCATTCAACTCCAACAAGGTGGTGAACATATGTTTGACCACATGTGCCTTGGGTGCCGCTTTGGGGACTTAGCCAAATTTATTGCTCCATACTACAGCGGTTGCGCCCCCGCACCCCTAATTGGGATCAGTTCCAGGCTACGATCTCGTACCTTCAGGCTAGTTCCTTCACTACCGTCACTAACCCCCGTGAAAAAATTCAGAGTCGCACTGCGAACTTTTCATGCCTAGTTGAGGACATTTTGCGGAGAAGTGCATGGAAATCATTTCATGGTGTCTACATCATAGCATGTCAACTAAGATGGTGCCCATGTTTTTGGGACCATGATGATAATTTCAACACATGTTTATTTAGAGGTTTTGTTAGGGTATACACCTAGAAGGATTCCAGTGTTTCTAGAACCATGAGGAGAATCTCAACTCAATGTGATTTGGAGGTTTGGTTGGGGATTAAACCTAAAAGGATACCCATGTTTCTTGAATCATGAGGAGAATATTAAGTCATGGTAATATTTAGGTTTGGTTGGGGATTACACCTTGGAGGATTCACATGTTTTTGGAACCCTGAGGAGAATATTATTTCATGTTCATTTAGAGGTTTTATTAGGGCTTACACATAAGTGGATTCATATGTTTCTCTAACCATGTGTAGAATCTCATATCTTGATAATTTGGAGGTTTTTTTGGTATTACAACTGGAAGGATAACCATGTTTCTAGAACCATTAGGAGAATCTAAAATATTATAAATTTAGAGGTTTGATTGGGGAATATACCTAGGAGTATGCCCATGTTTCTAGAAGCATGAGCTGTATATTGTCTCTTGGTGATTAAGATTTAGTTGACATCATAGTAATATTACATGAGGCATATTATGATTGAGACATATGAAATATCATTATTTTAAAAAGAGGTATATTATGTTTTTAATATAGTGTATACTATAGTCTAATGTCATGTAACAAGGACTACAAGTAAGAAGATTCCTATTAATAGATATTGTGGGACTTATGCAAGAGTGAACCTTTCTAGTTCAACCTAGAATTGGAGTCGGGTGAAGGGTTTTAGTAATTGTGTGAGGAATGTTTCTACAAAAGAAACTTGGGGAATATTAGAGGATAATGTCAACTCATAACATAATAATGGTTCTAAGAGGAGTAGGATGACTCAATGATTTTGAAGGAGTGTATTGGAGTATCTCAACTCATGTTATTATACGGGGTGGATGTTAAGACTACTTGACCACAACTACAAATATCCTTGACCATGACTAGAAATTTTATGGTGAAACTCTAAATTTTTATTATGGTTAGTGAGGGTAGTGGAGGGACTCATAATGGAATCCAAGTCACCAGTGATATCATGGTTTGATGTGGGGGAATAACCCCCACGGTATGGACCAATGGGTGCAAAGGGTTAGCCGCATAGGATTTTTCACATAGAGATGGTAGAATAGGGGCTTCACAAATAGTATTCTATATAGGGGATACTAAAAGAGGATTCCATAAAGGGGGTTTCAAAAAGGGGCTCTGCAAAGGGGCTTCCACATAAGGGATCTATAAAGGGGCTTCAATATAGTGTCTTTTCAATGTGGATTTTATATAGGGGATCCACAAAGGGGATTCTGTATAGGGTATATGAAAAGTGGATTTTGAATCGGGTATTCCCAAAGGGGATTTTAAAAAGGGGATCCGTAGAGGGGCTCTGTGAAGTGGCCACCACAAAGGGGATCAACAAATGAGATTCCACATAGGGGATCCAAATAGGGGCTTCTAAATTAAAGATTCACAAAGGGGCCTCCTACAAGTATTTCTTCTTTATGAGGGAGTTCATAAAATTAATCCTTCCACCAAAAAAACCTTTGTTTCCCTTATAATTTGAGATTTTTATGCTTCTAGGTGGTGTTACATTTTATTGGTCCTTCATGGGATTTCTTCACAAAGGGATTTTATATTTTGGAATTCAATAATTTTACCTGAGTGATTATAGAATCATTCAAGTGGGTTTAGCATGCACCATGTCTGTTTTACCCATGCATTAATGTTTCACCCCTATTCTTGATGTGTCTATGAAGTGGACTATAACCCTTGGATATTAAATTGAGGGTAGTATCATATTTAATGTGAAAAATTAAAAAAACATGGAATTTTTTATTCTAATAGGATTCAGATAGTTTCTTTGAATCACAACACTATATGAACTCTCAATAGGTTATAGTTTCATCATCTATGAACATTACTTTATATACATTCACTAAAGGAAAACCATATATGTATATATATATATCTCCTTATAAATTTTACCATACCTTTAAGGATCTTATATTACCCAAGTTAGTTGTTTTTCCGTAGTTCTTTATACAATTACCTCATTTTCCTACTTAAGAGAACTTCCTATGCGTTCATCTTTAACATCTCTTTATTCAATCTTTCTACCACTAAATACTTATATTACATGATCCTTCTAAATGGAAACACCATGTATATACTCAAAAAAATTATATTTAATAGTATTTTAAAATTAATATTTTTATTACCTTTAGGATAACTAATCTAAATTAATTTCTCCAATTTAGGGATAATTTTATCAAAATCCAAATAACTTATAAATGATTCACAACCATAAATCATTATAATAGACATATTGGGATGATTCCTATATAATATGTCATATGATTTCAATTTGAATAATTTATATGGAATCCAGTTTAGTGGGAAAGTAATAGTTTAGAATGAATATCCCCAAAAAATAGAGAGGAGGGTCACACTAACTCATTATTAAAAGAAATATATCAAAAAAGGTATGATTCCTCCTATCATATATTTCATTACATTATGGAGATAGAGTAGGAGTGTGCTATGAAAAATTCTATGACCACTCTAATGATAAATAAAATTTTATCTTATGTATTAACCACCCTAATATGGTCAAATAGTCTTATGTTTTTACCATGTTGATTTTTTTACATCACTTTAGAACATATTGAACCATTCAAATATTTTAAACTTGTTTGCTGTTATGAACATATAACCCAAAGGACTGAAATCATCAGTAAATGTTTCAAATTACTTATATCCAATAATTTATTGAGTACTCATTTGTTTATATACATTAGTATATATAAGATACATTAGTATACTAGCTCTCTGATTGTCTCTACATCAAGGTCATTTGGACATTTTTCCTCTTAGAAAATATTAACATTGTTAAATGATTCATAATTAAATTAATCCAATATTCAATATAAAATGAATCTTTAGATTCTTTTCTCATTTATATATCAATGGTTACAATGATAAAGTTATTAAAAAATATAATCAATATTATCCTTCTTTTCTGGAATATTATAGACAATTTTTTTAATATCCAAAATAGTTAAATAATTAATCATATTATCAATCCCATAAAAGAACTCATATATATATATATATACTATTTATCTTAATAATTAATGAAAAAACTTCTTGTACAAAAAGTTATAAAAATCATATTTTTATTTCTATATGGGACATATTAACAATTTTATAGTTTTATAAACAATCTATTAGGTAAAATTAAATCATATGTATAGAAATTCAATATAGAAACACATGATGCATTTATAACACATAAATATTCATTTACATTCATTAATTATATTATTTTTCAAATTCTATGATTATAAAGACACATGTGTGAGGCACACTCAGTTTCCAATACCCATGAGTCAGAATTATAGAAAATGATTTAAATAATATTCACATCTAAATGATCATAATTATTCTCATTTAGGATAATTATAAATCATAATTAACAAGCTTTAAAAGTATAGGTCCAACCTATAAGGTATCCCAAAAAGATGTTCATTATTCAATACAAAATCTATAATAATGGCATATCAATGGGAGAGCACCATGTTTTGTTATATTTTATCAATATCTTTTAATGAAGTAACTCCCACTAAAATGATAACCCAATCATTAATATCCATTTAGTGAGGCATGATTCATATATAATCTCGAATTACCTCAACCAAGATCATAACATAATCCATGACTAAATCTAGTAGGAAAATATGTTAATTATATCACATATGAATCTTGGATAGTTTAGTGGATAACTCCTTATAGTAATCCATTATATAGATTAATTGTACTATATTCCTCTATAATCCTAAAAATTATTATTTACAAGCCATGTGTGACTGAAATAATACATTATATTTAGACACATAACTATTAGGGTCTCCATTAATCATCTTAAATTACATAAGAAAACACACTAGTTCTAAATGGTTAAGATTACCTATATTTAATAATTGAGTCCTAGATAGGTGTTTACATTTAAAAGAATATATTGCATAGTATTTTGATGGGTTATCATTAGTCTCAACATTTTAGCATACATCATATGTGTATTAATTCCATAACTATTAAATATAATCTAATATTTATTGTACCATATTTTTTTTCTATGTATATGAATGATTCTAGTGATTTATATTTGGAATCTCAATTCTATCCACAAAATTAATATGTTCAAACCATATTAATTCGTATCTATTTATAAAAATATTTTTTTTCTTACTAACCCAAATTAGAAGGAAAATATATTTACACATATTCAAATAAATCCTATGTATAAGGTAAATGAAATAATTTCATGTAATTATTTTGAAATATATGAATTTAATAATATCTACATGATTATTTATATAGAAATAGGTTTCCAACCATGAATTTTATGAAAACGTCACAAGTCTCAAAGGCTAGTGCGTAGTTTGAATCAAATCCCCTCTACCCATGGTTCATTACTTAAGTGAGACTTCAATTCAATCCTAACTCTACAAATTAATATTTATAAACTGTAATTGAAACCTAAATTCAAGCTTATAACGTCATAAAACTCCTAATACAATGTATATAGAAACTAAATACCTATCATAAATAACATGTAATACATCATAGAATATAATTATATGGATATTTTAAATATTTAAAACTAATAATATAATATTATAGTCACATAAACTCCTTATATATATAAATAATTAAACATGAATAACCTAAACAAAGGGAAAATATAATTATTTAACGTAAAATAAAAAAATATTCAATTAATTATATCAAAACCACTCTTGAAATGGTCTAAAAGCAATTGGAATTATCACAATCCCATAGAAAAAACTTTTTTTTATAAATCATTTATATAAAACAGGGATTGCCACTATGGACTATTATAAATTTCAAAGACATTCTAGTCATATGGACCCTTTGAATACCACATCATAGTGGAAAATCCCAAATTATATTGGTTCTTTGTTCTTACTGAGTACTATATAATGTCCAAACTATTTTGAGTGTTGTTTCAGTTATTTGATTCATTCTAGTACCACAGGTAATTTTTGTTCTTTCCATTTAATCATATTTGTATCACAATAGATCTCAATATAGGATAAAATGTTTCAAATTCCAATTTATGTTCTTCATCTCATCAAATACTATGATATATAAAAGATATTTTGGTCATTTTTTCTCTTTGTTCATACCAAGAACTGAAACATCATATTAAAAATCATTATATCATGTTAGATAAAACCACAACATAGTGATGAAAAAATCCTAACATATAGAAATTGAATATAATTCCCCATTCTTTTTTTGAATATAAATATGAATTTTAAAGCTATACTTTTCTATGAAAAAACCCATAGATAATTGAAAATTTAGATACAATGACTCGGTTTTAGGAAGAATATAATTAAACAATACCTTATAGATATTAGAACAATTGATTTATTACTCATAGTTTCTTTTTTACCACTAATGGGATTCACAGGAAATTATAATTCCCATTAGTAGTATCAGAAAACGTTACTTCCACCCCAACGATTTTATTTAGAATAAAAAGATAAATCAAAATGATAATATTATAATCTTTATGCACCTTAAAGTTCATGAATGTATGATACTAACAATTAGAATGGTCGATTTCTCTTAGAAACTACAAGAACAATGTTTCATTTGATTGTATCCACCAGCCACATGAATTGGATAACTCTCTGGTAGAACAATTTTTTATTGAATTGTGTGTTATCACCAAATCTAAATGAAATGAATAATTTTTAAATTAATATTGAGTTTCATCTAAGGGAATGTTTTTTAATGTTAAAAATGAAGTTCTATAATTCCCTTTTAAATAGAGCTCTATCATTAAATTAATAATATTATTTAAATTAAAACATTTCAATTTTTTTGAAATGGTTAATCACTATTGAAACTCATTATAGTATTAACCACATTTATTAATCATATTATTAAAATTTATTATATATAAATGTTATATTAAAAAATCATTTCATAATGTGTTAATGATAAAAGGTAAATAATAATCCCTTATGAAATCATTTTGAGTAATATAACATATACTTTTGAAATAAAACCTTGATGTGGTATTATACTCATAAAAACACTTGTCATGGAGTGGTTGTGACACCCTCAAATTCATTAGAGTCTATATTATATTATTTTATTAGTGTGAAGCTCATATTATGTTTCCATTTGGTTTTGGAAAAAACATGAAAAAGGTTTAGGTTTTATTACTTTACATAGTTTCTGTTGGTCGGAGTGAACACTCAAGAGGGGGGTGAATTGAGTTCCAATTAAAATTTCTGTTGAAATATTTTTCATAAAATACCCCAATTAAAAACTAATTTAAATTGTAGTGAATTTGTAAAACTATATGGGTTTCATTAGGTTCTCAAAATATTGATTAGATCTCAGTTAATTTAATCATAAGATTAAATTAGCTTTTGAAACTACCCTACTGATTTACAATAGTTACAAACACTTGCTTGATTAACTATCAAAGTAACTTTAAAACAAATTGTATTTAAAAGTAATTAGCAGAAAAAATAAAGTATGTAATATACATTAGACATAATCTAATATGCACAGAAGATATAACCAAGAGGTTCAGTCTCAAGCCAAGACTTAGTCCTCTCAAAAAATTTATAAAAATTTGATCCACACCTTGGATCGGGGTAAACAACAGTACCGAGACGGTATAGGTACTAAGACCTCTACCACAGTTGTTCATGGGAAAACAAAAATAACAGTACACTGGCTGTCCAGGTCTTACTTGACCTCTACCACTATCCCAAGTAGGATATAAAAGAGTTATAGAAGGTTTGTGTGAAGATTTAGAAATCCTCTATCTTAGCATAGGAGATAGTATGTGTATAAAATATACAAAGTATACAAAATTATCAAAATGTAAATAAAAGAATCACTGAGAGAGTAGATATGAGTTTTATAATTCTCTAGTGGTTTGAAGTGAAGATCTCAAATCCTTTGATTAATCAGGAATGCTTCTGAGTCCTCTGGTTTTTTTCTGAAAAATAGAGGGTCGTTTTCTTTATGTTTGGTTTGATCAGCTTGAGTGCATGAAGAGCTCATTATAGTTCTTCACTCCTTAAATTAAGTTCAGCTTGTGTTCTCTTCATGAATGAATGGCTTCGTGTATGTCAAGTGTTCTTCAAGTGTGGATGAATCCTTTCTTTTCTTTGTGTATTCACCACTTTTCAGCACACTTTAGCCCTCTTTTTCTCACACACTTCATGCGCCTTCTTTTTATAGATTTCTGCTCTAGAAAGGGTAATGATGTCCTTTTTAAAGGTACAAGGTACCATTCCCTGACATGCCAAAAACTATCATTAAATAACATTTATTTCATTAAAATCATCAAATATGACTGTTGATTAATTAATAAATAATATTGAGAGTATAGAGTTTGAAGTAGCAAGACTGGTCAGGTTTTCATCAGTATCCTTCTATCGGTAGATAAGTAACGGTGGACTTTGTATAGCGGTGACCTCCTATCGATAGGTCTTTGTCCTTGTACCAGTAGCTCCTTGTAACGATAGTTGTTACTCCGTGTATTAGTAGCTCTATGTACCGGTGACTCCTTCTATCGGTAGCCCATATGTATCGGTAGCTTGTTTGTATCAGTAGCTTGTTTATATCGGTAGCTTGTTTGTATTAGTAGATTGTTTGTATCATTAGCTTGTTTGTATCTATAGCTTGTTTGTATCGGTAGCTTCATTCTGTTACAGTGTTAAAGTGCATATCAGTGGACTTTTGAATCAGTGACCTTTCTATAACGGTAGACTTGCATATCGGTAGACTTTGTATCATCAGTTTGTGCATACCAGTGGCTCATTTGTACCAGTAGCGGTAGCTCCACTTCTATCGGTAGACTTGATCTATCAGTGTCATGCTTATCGATAGACTTATATGTACCGGTAGATCTATTCTATTTTAGTGACTATTTATTCAGTCTATCTGTAACATTTGTCTATCGGTAGACTAAGTACCGGTAAGGATTTGTTTGTCTATATTAGTAGTTATGTGCATACCAGTGGACTTAACACTTATCTGTTCTATGCAACATATATGCAGATTGAGTTAGAATTATTTCAAAGTTTATATAAACATAGATAAACATTGATTAACATATTTCAAAGATTATTTTAATATTATTATTTAAATGATAACATAATGTCACAAATTGAAATAATTAATATATAGATAAACATTATTTGGGATTATCAAAGTATGCGAAAGCATAATTGGGATTATCAAAACAGGTGAGGTCAACAATCTCCCCCTTTTTGATGATCACAACTTATGATATTGTAATCCTATAATAATTAGAAATGAATCAGAGGGTATAACATTAAATCCAATTGTATTAGAGAAAACAATTTATTATAAAACACTTATGTCAAAGGTAAAATATGAAACAAATGTACCAGAGAGAAATGACTTGAACGCAGAAAAGATAGTATTTCTACCCCTTTATCATAAAAGATGTTAGTTCTCCCTCAGATATGTTTCCCTTAGATAGTTTTATGTTTCCCTTAGATAGTATTATGTTTCCCTTAGATAGTATTTCTCCCCCTTTGTGATTAGAAAAAAGTGGGACAAAAAGGAAATATAGGAGAAGAGAAGTAAAAATGAGTAAAAGAAAGTAATATCATATATATTCCTTGGATCAAATAGATACAAAGAAAGACATAAATGAAAAAAATAAATACAGGTGATTCCTATAAAAATTCCTAATCACAGATCAATCCACATCCTCAGAATGAGATTTCCCTTTGGGATCCGAAGAGGATTCAGGTGTGGTGGATGCAAGTGAAGGATTAGGAACACAAGAAATGATGATAGGAGGCTGAGCGACTGAAACTATTCTTGGTATGTACTGTGTAGATCTCTGAGTGATCATTGGAGTAAGGCTTTGAATCTCTTGGGCTGGAGTCAACTGAGCCGGAGAAGTAGTGAGGCAGAGGCAGGTAAAGTTGGAGGTATAATCACTGGCCAAGCATCAACATGCAAGAAATTAAGTAAGAGATTTCTGAAATCCATAATGATTTCTCCTCCTCATTCCATGGGAGAAATGAAATCATCCTTGTTTTCCATGAATTTGTCCAGTCCAGGGGTCAACCCTCTGAGCTTTTTGACTTGTTCTCTGAAGGATTGATTGACTAGTGGTAGCTTCATGTTTCCTAACATAAGCTTGAAATGATTATTGAGTTGATGCTTGGTGTAAACCCTTAGAAAATAGTAATCTACCTAGTATTTCACTTATTTTTGAGAAGCATATGCTTCTCTCATATAGTCTTGAACAATATTCATGATATCCCTAGTGGTATCTCTAGTAGAAGTCAGTAATTTGGTCAGATCTGATGAGTCCATAGAGCCACTGGTTGATGCTGAACCAAGATCCACCTTCATCAAAGCTCTAATTTGATCCAAATATACTGAATTTATGGGAGAAATATAACCAATAGAGAAGGTTACAGTTTCCTTGAAACTCTTAGTTAGCCCACTAATAAGATTTTTCACTACAGAATCTTGGGCACCGATATGATTCTCCACAGACTTTTTAAAGCCTTCAAAAACTGAAACCATATGGATCACAAAAATCTTTAAAAAGGAAAAATCCTTGTCTGCTTGAGATTTTGAACTTATATAGGATTCCAGAGAGCCAACTGATTTCTTTATAACTTCAACATCCTTTGCCAAGCTAGAAATCTGATTCTGTCAAGCTGTGACTTCATCTACTATCTCTTCCACAAAGGTTGATACATTACAACCAAGAAAGAGTTCAAAATACTTTTCCAACTTCCTCATCTCTTCAAAAAATTAAATCTTTAACTCGGCAACAGAAGCACCCAAAGACTCTTTCAGCTCATACTTTAAGGATTCAAGACCAGTCGTAGTGATCATATTAGCAGGCACAACAACAGGTGCTCTTTCAGACACTATACTAGTCACAGAGTCGGTCATAATTGATTGAATGGATAACACTAGTGAAGCATCCATTCTCCTTATTTCTTCCACAAAACTGATTTTAAGATCATACTTTAACTTATCCAGATCATGTATTCTTACCACATATTTAGGTAATATCTCAGACTGAATATCATAATTGACTTTTGGTCTCCGAAGGGATGTCTCATTATCATAATCAGGGTAATCCAATCCACAAAATAAAAACTCTAGGTCCTCTTCCCAATCTTCAAACTTAAAATCCACTGAAACATTGCCAAAACTGGTTGAATTCTCCCCCTCAACAGGTGCATTATCTTTTACAAAAATAGCATCTTCAACAACTCTTTATTCCTCAGAAGAATCTTTCACAACCATATCCATTTATAAAATAGTAGGAGGTTCCTCAAGAATAGGTAAAGGTCTATCAAATTCCTCAAAAAGCATTAGAGAATGTCCAATCAATGGACTAAGGCTCAAGCTGACAGAAACAGATGCTTCACATTCATGAACTTCTTCTTCATTTTATAGAGCAGCCTCTTCCTGATCTAATCTCTATTGTTCTTCCTCATCCATAGGTGCCTCTTTATTTCTTACACCCAAAATAGTTTCTATAAAAGGTAGGTTCAAAGAACTTTCCTTTTCTTGTGACACAACTTCAGGAGATGGGCTGGGAGGAAAGTCAGGATCTCTTCCATTTTCTATAGAGGAATCTTCCCTTACTAAATCATCACTATACTGTGGCTCTTCTTCATCAGGTCCTAGACCTGGATCCCTTACATCCTTAGGCCTTGAAGGATGATCCACAAGATTGAACTTATCATATATTTTATTATCATCAGTAACCCATTATCCTTTCCACGGGTTCCAGTTTATCTTCATGTATTTGCAAATTATGATTGTGATAAAAAAATTATTACTTACTACCACTGTCTCATCTTGAGACTCAGCTACCCCTTCATGTTAATAATAACAGAAATCAACATGGAAAAGAATAAAGAATTGGTCTTTGATTTGAGTCTAGTTATATCCTCCATTTGAATCATTATCAACCTGCACAAATTCAACTTCACACCATGTCTTAAGAGATGTAATAGATAGATATCTTGATATCTTAGATTTGCAAAGTCCCCTATTCTTGGTCTTAGCACACGTTCCACAAATTTGAACAACAATATGTTCTCTCCATTCATTTGAGAAGCCACCACCTTTCTTTGCTCGCCACTACCATTGAACTCCTCTAGGGCAGTCTCATAATAAAAAATATCACTGGTAGGTGGTACTGTCTTCGATGAATAACCATAAACTCCTTCATGTGGTACTCTCAGGTACTCAACCCACTCAACAGATGAAAAAGATATTTCCTTTCCATTCACAAATGAAACCATTCGGTTATCATATTCTGATTTCTCAAAACTCAAAAACTCATAGAACTGTTTTACTAGTTTTAGATCGTAGAGGCCATTATTATTTGAGAAGCATTCTACCCACTTTTGATCTTTTAGCACCTCGAGAACTAATGATCTACTAGACATCAGCCATTCCGCACATAACTCTTTCTCGATTACAATATCTCTATTTTGTAAATGTGGGTTCACTGGATGCCTCCCCAACCTTATTCTACTAACACTGCTACTTTCTTCAAGCTCTGTCTTCTGCTTCTTCACATTTGTCTCATTAATGTCATCTCTAACAGTACAGAGTTCGGTTTTTTCCAGCTCTGGTTTTAGTAACTTAGGGTTTTCGAAAGATTCAGGAGCTAAGGCTTGAGGGTAAAGGAAAGGTTCGATGGATTGAGGAGTAAATAGGACTTTATATTATCATTTAGGAATCATAAAATAAATAATTAAAATAAAATAAGTAAAGTATAGACGATACAGATTCTGGCGGCTAAAGACATAATTTTAAAACAGTGCATACATAACGGTGGGATATACCGGTGAGAATTCCTAACAGTGAGGTCCACTAACAGTGAGGTCCATACTAGTGAGGTGTAACAGTGAGGTTTCATACCAGTGTGGTATAACTATGAGGTTCCATACTAGTGAGGTATAACAGTGAGGTTTCTAATGGTCAATGTTAATCATTCCTAACTCATGTCTAATGTAACTTAACCTATCCGAACATAAAGGTTTGGTGAAAATGTCAGCTAATTGATGTCCAGTACCTATAAATTCAAGAGTAATATCACCTTTTATGTAATGATCTCTCAAGAAATGGTGCCTTACAGCAATGTGCTTGGTCCTAGAGTGAGATACAATGTTCTTTGAAATATTAATTCCACTAGTGTTATCCCAGTTCATTGAAACATGCTTAAAATTATATCCATAGTCCAAAAGAGTGTGTTTCATCAACAAAATTTGTGCACAGCAACTACGAGCAGCTATGTATTCTACTTCAGCAGTGGACAAAGAAACAAAATTCTGTTTGTTACTACAAAAAGATACTAAGGATTTTCTTAATAAATGACTTGTTCCAGATGTTCCTTTTCTATCTAACTTGAAACCAGCAAAGTCAGCATCTGAATAACTCATTAATTCAAAAGATTTTCCTTATGGATAAAACAAACCTAAATTTACAGTATGTTTAAGATATTTGAAAATAATTTTAACTGTAAGTAAATGATATTCTTTAGGATTAACTTGAAATCTTATACACATGCACACACTAAACATAATATCTGGTCGACTAGTAGTAAGGTAAAGTAAGCATCCAATCATACCTCTATGATTTGTTTGATCTATTGGTTTCTCTCTTTCATCAATGTCCAATTTACAGATAGTACTCATAGTTGTATCACTTTATTTAATACTATCCAAACCAAAACGTTTTAAAAGATCCTTTTTATATTTACTTTGATTCAAAATAATAACATTTTCATTTTGAAAAAATTGAAATCCAAGAAAATATTTTATTTCTCCCATTAAACTCATTTCAAATTCATTTTGAATTCTCGTTGAAAAATCATTACATAAAGAATGTTTATAAGATCCAAAAATAATTTCATCAACATAGATTTGTACTATCAAAACATCTTTAGAAATTCTTTTAATAAAAAGAGTTGGATCAGCAATCCCTTTATTACAACCTTTTGAAATAAAAAAATTACTAAGTCTATAATACCAGGGTCCTGGAGCTTGTTTTAAACCATATAAAGATTTAGAAAGTTTAAAAGCATGATTTTGGAAATGGGGGTTTGTAAATACAGGTGGTTGTTCAACAAAAACATCTTCAATTATAAAACCATTTAGAAAATCTCTTTTGACATCCATTTGATATAACTTGAAATTCAGATGAGCAGCATAGGTAAGTAAAATCCTAATAGCTTATAATCTAGCTGCAGGGGAAAAGGTTTCCTCATAGTCTACACCTTCCTCTCGACTATACCCTTGTGCAACTAACCTATCGTTTTTATAACTATATTTCTAGACTCATCAACTTTGTTTCCAAAAACCCATTTAGTGCCTATGGTCAAAGTGTCCTTAGGTCTATCAACTAATTCCCAGACTTTGTTTCTTTCAAATTGATTTAATTCTTCTTGCATTGAAATTACCCAAAATTCATCATTGATTTCATTATTGATATTTTTAGGGTATAGCTGTGAAAAAAGGATTGATGTTCTGCCTGATTTCTTAGAGAAGCTCTAGTATGTGTCCCTCTATCAAGATTACCAACAACAACATCTAACGGATGATTATTTAGAATCCCAGTTGATCTAGTAAAGGTGGAAATATAAATTTCAGGTTCATCTGTAGGTTCTGGTTCAACAGAAGTAGGTTCTGGAATGTTTCTAGAACTACATGTCTTTACAATAGGGTCACTATTTTTGTCATTAAGGTCCAGAGCAGACAAGTCTTCTTCAAGATTTTCAATGGAAGATTTTGGTTCATGTGGATCAGTTTCATGAAACTTGATGTGAACAGATTCATTGAAACATTTGGTTCTTTTATTGAAAACTCTATAGGCTTTTATAGTTACAAAATAACCAAGAAAAATTCCTTCATCACTTTTAGAGGAAAACTTGTCAAGATTATCCTTTGTATTAAGAATAAAAACTTTTCAACCAAAAACTCTGAAGTAATTAACCTTAGGTTTCCTATTGTTCCACAACTCATAAGGGGTATTTTTGAGAATAGGTATAATCAAGACTCTATTTATAATATAACTAGATGTATTTACTGCTTCAGCCTAAAAATAAACAGTTAAGTCATACTCATTAAGCATAGTTCTTGCAATCTCTTGAAGGGTTCTGTTTCTTCTTTCTACTACACCATTCTACTGAGGTGTTCTAGGAGAAGAAAAGTTGTGATTATAGCCATTGTGTGAGTAGTAAGATTTAAACTCATGATTTTCAAAATCACGACAATGATCACTTCTCAGGGTCTTAATCTTAAGTCCACTAAGGTTCTCTAAAAACTTGGAGTATTTAATAAAGTAATAACACGCTTCACTTTTGTGAGATAAGAAGAATACCCAAGTGTACCTAGAATAGTCATTTAATAATTCATAGTTATAGTTCTTCCCATTTAAAATAGAAAATCTAGAAGGTCCAAACAAATCCATGTAAACCAACTCGAGAGGTTGAGAAGTTGTAACTTATTTCTTTTATTTAAAAGAAACTTTGTTTTGCTTTCCCTTTTAACATGGATTACAAACTTTGTCTGTTGGGAACTCATGTTTAGGTAGGTCTCTAACTAAGTTTTTCCTAGTCAGTTTTCTAAGTGAATAAACATTGAAATGTCCCAATATTCTGTGCCATATCCAAGAATCTTTATGAATATAATTTAATAAAGTAATGTTTTTTTATCTAAAGAATTCAAATCAACTGCATAAACATTTTCATTTCTCAAGGCAGAAAATACTAAAACATTTTTAGAATTGAAAACATTACACGAATCATTTTAAAATATAACATTGAAACCATCATCACACAACTGATAAATACTTAATAGGTTATATTTAAGTCCATCAATAAATAAAACTTTAGAAATTAAAATTGAATTAGTGTTACTAATCTGGCCTAGGCCGATGATTTTTCCTTTAGAGTAATCACCAAAGGTGACATGGACTCCATCAACTTTGATTAAAAGCTTGAAGCATGAGTAATCTCCAGTCATATGTCTTGAACATCCACTATACAAGTACCATACCTTATTATGAGAACTCTTCAAGCAAGTTTCCTTCAAAACAGGTTTAAACAGAAAATGATTTTGGTACCCAGATCTTCTTGGGTCCAGACAGGTTAGCAATCAATGTTTTAGGTACCCAAATTTCTCTTATGGGTCTCAAATAGTTTACAGAATCGATATATTTTGAAAGATAAACTTTATTCTATCTATAACCATGTGAGTATCTAGTTGAAGTATATGAATTTCCATAACTAGATCTAAGAGCATTATGTCCAGATTAAGGAATAAATCTAGTTTTAGCAATCTGTCTTTTTCCAAGCTGATAGCCAATTCCAGTTTTATATTTTGGTGCCACTTTTTTTCCTAACATTTGTGTAAGTGTATCTTTTCCATTTTTTAATTTCTCTAAGTCCTTTAATTTCTCATTGGACAATTTCTGTGCAGTATTTCCCTTCATTAATTGAGAATTCTTTTCCTTTTCTATATCAAGTTCTGATTTTACAGAGCTGGTTAGAGCATGCTATTTCTTTAAGGTCTTATACTTGTCCTTAAATTCATTATAGGTTTCTTCTAGAATATTACAATATTCAAATAATTCTTCACTAGAAATATTTTCAGATTCAGAATCAAAATCAATTCAAGAATAATATGAATTTAAAGTAGGAGTATCCAATGTTACCTCAAATTTGTTTTTCCTGGAACACATGTTATCTTTTTGAGATTTTTCATCTTGAGTAGAATCAGAATTAGTTGAACTGTCCTCTGAAGCACTACAAGTTTCTTTCATAGATTTATTATACTTATTTTCCTTGTATTCAAGTTTCTTCTCTAAATTTAACTTTGGATAGTCTGCTTTCTCATGTCCTTTCCTTTTGCATTCATAGAAGACAGTCTCATCCTTTTTATTAGACTTCTTCCAATCCTTATTCCAATGATCTTTTCTATCATATTTTCCTTTGTAATTTGATTTTATGAAGAATTTATTCTTCCTATAGAACTTCTTGAAATTTGTGGCTATCTGAGCCATTTCAGCATCACTGTCAGAATCTGAACTTTCACTTGTTGAGCTTTCAGTAGGTATATGAAATTTCTCCTTATCCTTGCTCTTTGAGGTAGTAGACTTAAAATCCACTAACATCCTTTTCGGTTGATCATCTTCTTACTTGTTTACCTTCGGTTATTCTTCATACATCATAAGCTTACCAATTAGTTCTTTAACTTTCAGTTTTCTAATTTTGTATGACTCTCTAATGGAAACAGATGTGCCTCTCCATATTTCTGGTAAACATCTTAATATTCTAATGATCTATTCCTTTGCAGGAACAACATTACCAAGAGAGCTCATAGTGTTGATAATCTCATTGAACCTGAGATACGTGTCAGAAATGGGTTCATCAAGATTCATTTTAAAATTATCATATTTAATATTGTATGTGTTCAATCTCATTTCCTTAACATTGGTTGTTCCCTCATGGGAAATAAAAAAAGTGTCCAAAATTTCATAAGCAGTTTTACAAGCAGATATTATGTTAAATTCCTCATCACCTAAAGCAAAGTACAAAGCATTCATTGCTTTACAGTTATTATAGTAGGCGGTCTTAGTAGCTTCATCCCAAGTAGTTATATCAGTTTATGGAATCATATATTGAGCTTCTACAGCAGTCCAAATATCAAATCCAATACTCTAAAAATGAATTTTTATTTTAAGCTTCCACTGAGCATAATTTGTACCATTAAAGAAGGGTGGCATATTGGTAGCAACACCTTCAAATCTATTATCCATAATTCAATTTTAGCAAATATATTTAAAGAGATGAAATTTAGAACTAACAGAAATTTAATATCTTTATGATACAACTAAAATCACAGTTGAAAGACATAGTATTTTGAAAACATTGATAAACAAAACAACCCTCTGATACTAAATGTTGGTCGGAGTGGATACTAAATTGGGGGGGGGGGTGAATTGAGTTCCAATTAAAATTTATGTTAAAATATTTTTCTTAAAATCCCCCAATTAAAAACTAAGTTAAACTGTAGTTAATTATTAAAACTGTAAGGGTTTTTTTAGGTTCTCAAAATATTGATTAGATCTCAGTTAATTTAATCATAAGATTAAATTAGCTTTTGAAACTATCCTACTGATTTACAATAGTTACAAACACTTTCTATATTAACTATAAAAGTAACATTAAAACAAATTGTATTTCAAAGTAATTAGAAATGGAAAATAAAGTATGTAATATACTTTAAACTTAACCTAAGATGCACAACAGATATTACCAAGAGGTTCAGCCTCAAGTCGAGACTCAGTCCTATAAAACAATTTATATAAATTTGATCCATACCCTAGATCGGGGTAAACAATAGTACAAAGACTGTCCAGGTACTAAGACCTCTACCACAGTTGTTCGTGGGTAAACAAAAACAAACTCACACTGGCTTTCCAGGTCTTACTTGACATCTACCACTATCCACAGTGAGATATAAAAGAGTTATATAAGGTTTGTGTGAAGATTTAAAAATCCTCCAGCTTAGCTTAGGAGACAATATGTGTATAAAATATAAAGAGTATACACACTGCTCAAAATGTAAATAAAAGAATCTCTGAGAGAGTAGATATAAGTTTTAGAATGCTCTAGTGGTTTGAAGTGCATCTTTGGACTCCTTTGATTAATCAGGAATGATTATGAGTCCTCCTCTGTTTTTTTGAAAAATAGAGGGTCGTTTTTTTCAAGTTATGTTTGATCATCTTGAGTGCATGAAGAGCTAGTTTTAGTTCTTCACTTCTTGACTGATGTTCAGCTTGTGTTATCTTCTTGAATGAATGGCTTCGTGTATGTCTAGTGTTCTTTGAGTGTGGATGAAGCCTTTCTTTTTTGTGTGTATTCACCACTTTTCAGCACTCTTCAGCCCTCTTTTTCTCGCACACTTCATGCGCCTTCTTTTTATAGCTTTCAGCTCTGGCAATGGAAATGATTACCTTTTTACATGTAAGAGGTACAGTTCCCTAAAATTCCAACAACTATCATTAAATAACATTGATTTCATTAAAATCATCAAATATGACCGTTGCTTAATAAATAAATAATATTGAGAGTATAGAGTTTTAAGTAGTAAGACTGGTTAGTTTTTCATCAGTAGACTTCTGTCGTAGATAAGTAACGGTGTAATTTTTATAGGGTTGACATCCTATCGGTAGCTCTTTGTCCTTGTACCGGTAGTGTAAAACCCCAAGCTTCTATGGTACGCTTCTCTTTGAAAAATGTGATAGCATGTGTTGTACGCAACATCGAGTTCTAACACACCACAACCAATCAAACTAGCTGTTATGAATAGTAATACCTACATTTTGAAATTATATATATTTTATATTTCAAAATAGACTTCATTTTTGGATTTTTAATATCGAAATTATCCTAAGTTGAATTTTTGGTATTTTTCTGAGAACTTCCAATTTTTATAGTGAAAAATACTTAAAAACAACTTTTTTAATAAAAATAATTTATAGTGATAAATTATACTATTGAGTGGTTTTAAAGTATAATTAGAATATATTTTTACCATTTTATCCAATGTTGTTCATTAGAATTAATTTCACTTTGAAATTGGACATAAAAAATTGTCAATCTTTTGATATATATTGTTACTTAAAAACACGCTTTTTGTTTTAACAACGGGAATTAATTTTAAATTAATTTATGCCACTTATGTATTTTTAATTTGTAAAAATGGATTCCATATTTTGAATCATGATGTTCATATTGTGTAAATAGGTAAATTTTATTTTTAGACATTTTGAATAATTACCTCGGTAAATATTTTATTTACCATGGTTAAGGGTAAATCCGGTAAATAAGGGTTAAAAAAATTATATTATAACAATACTAAATTACCCTAAAACGTGTCCAAACATTATTGGTGGATAAATGTCCAACCATGGGAATATTTGGGTCGATTTTGGGATCCCATGGAGCCACTTGTAGGTGAAAGGGACACTTTATTTTAATTAAGTTAAAATAAATACAAAAATGACATAAGCATATATCGTTTAGAAAAACAATTTTTACAAAGGGTTATATATGTTTTATTTTCAACTATAAATATTCATTAGAAAGATAAAAAGATTTCCAACATAATTATAGTTTATTTAAAAATTTTAGACATTAAATAATTTAATATATTTATGACACAATGATGATGTAGTAATTACCATAATAGTGAAAAATTAAAATAATTGATATTATAAATACCCAAATAAATATAATTTGAGACTCTTAATGAATTTAACTAATTTTCTAGGATAATATGACATATTAGTATTTATTTAATTGAATTTTTTTGAAGTAATCATTCTGTTATTAGTTTTAAAAAAATCAACTATTGAATAGTGTGAAAATTGACATAAAAGAATTTTTAAAACAAATATTATATTATTAATTGATATTAAATTCCTAAAAATCTAAGTCCCAGCCAAGAGACTTATATCATGATATTTTTATCATTAATGGACCACTTGGGGGTCTCATTGATATATATAGTAATTTTATTAACTATATAATATAAAAATACAAAGTGACATGGTAAGTGTCAAACTAATTAACTAAGAGTTAAACCTTAAAGATAAGGTTAATATAATGACCCAAACCTGTCTAAATTCTATTGGATGAATGGTTTTAGACCTATAACCACCTTAACCTTTAAATAATACACTTTTAAGCCATTATAAACCGAATATGAATTTATTATAAAGTAATATTTCTAGCTTTTCCAACGGTGCCCCTCACTCCTCTTATAAAAGGGCACTCCACCTTCTCAATACTTCACACCTTCAGAGCCTTTTGGATCGGCCAAAATCTTCCCAAATACTCTCTAAAATTCACTAAATACAACTTAGAGGCCTTATTTTGATCATAAATCCAACCTAAGGATCCCTTTTGATCAAATCAAAAGGAAGAACCCGAAGAAGAGGTAATGTTTTCACCACCCTTTTTCAAATTCATTTCTTCTTCAACTTCTTCCTTCTTTCGTATTCCCATTCTAAAATAATGAATCCAATATATCCTATATACTGTAATATTATTATAAATATGGTACAACCATATTCATTATTCTATCCATCCTTTGAATGACATGTCACCATACGTGCATACATACGGCTTACTGCCTCCATGTCGTGGTGTAATTGTTATTCAATATATTATTATTTGGATGGGTATAATCATGATGTGTAATTCATGTAAATAATAAATATAACATGATAATGATTCTTTATATATTATATTCCATCCAATTATATATTATTTTAATATCAAAATAATGATATTGTCGCTCGTGCGTACGTACGGACTACCTTCTCCACGAACACGATGAGATTCATTCTCCATCGTATCCATTCAAGTATAATTCTCATTTTATGATTTAAAAATAATGCTTAAGGACTTGATATCATTTTGTATATGAGTAAGATACAACAAATCCATGACAAACATGGCTTACGTAACAAAACATATAAAAGAAAATGAGTAAGTTAACACCCGAAACAACGATAATACTAAGATATTATTAACAAATCAATGTTAGAAGATCATATATGATATCATATTAATGTATATGATTCTTGTATAATTTAATAACAATTATTTCACCATTATAAAAGAGTTTAACCTACCCCCAACCAAGGGAAAGTACAAAGTAAGGGTTATTTCACAATCTCTTCATTATCTGAGGTTATTTATACATAATTATCTACTAGGACTTCTTTATCATCCACATACATGTTTCTTACAAATGTATTTCAAAACATTTTTACTATTTACTATAATATGTGTCAAAGTAATTTATACCCTTTTTTGAATTTTTATAAGAGGTTTATAAAGGAATCTTTCAGTCGTTTTCCAAACAAGGTGCTTTTTAACCTTTTCAACAGAATTAAGGAAAGAATGTTTTTTTAACTTATACAGTGGGTGAGGCTATTTTCCGCCAGTATAAAATCATTGAAGTTTTCCTTAAAATCTTATAAGAATATTTTCAAAGAAAATGTTTTATTTTATAAATATATGACTCTTAAATTATTTCAAAATAGAAATAGATATTTCATTAAAAAGAGTTTTGATTTCATCTTTGTCAACATCCTTTGATGGATTTTAAGTTTATTTGAATTTGGTTTTTTATAATAAAATACTTCCATATTGTATTGATGGTTTTTCGATATGATTGACTGTAGATGTGTTATTTTTATACCATTCATAGTTTATGAAGAAATTATTGACATTTCGTATGCTCGTTTTAATACGAATGTTTATGTTATGTTTAAACCTGTTAATATGAGGAATGAATTGGACTTAATATGTGACGGGTGGATCCCGCTATAGCTCCTCGATGCATCGATAGGTATCATTAGACAAACTAGTGTCTTGGCACAAGGCCTTGACAAAATCTTATTTTTAGTCATGGAACAAGGCCTTGGCAATGTGGTTATGATAGTCTGGCATTATGCATTCCATCATTATGAAAGTGGTTATTGATATTGCATGTGATTATTCGATTAGTAGAATGTCAATGTGAATAAGTAAATGGAATTACATCATTTTATTTTTTCCATACTATGTTTAAGTTCAAGTTTAAAAGGATTTTATTTTAGTTATACATTTCCTTAAATATTTATTCTTATTTATGAAGGTTTCCGCTATATTGTTATCCTTACTGGGAATTTGAGCTCACCCCTTTCAATGTTTTATTTTTCCCAGGATGTGAAGAAGTAATTTATGAATGACCTGTAGGGATAGTATATGGGGATATGAGTGTGGACTATTAAGAAAATATGTTGTTGTAGTTTTCATTTTTATGATGTAATGTAAGACTTATGAATATATCTAGTGTTTCCAAGAATACTAAACCAATCGGTCTTTAGAGATTTGATCTTTCTTGTGATCATGCCAATGTTATGTAATAATGCACCGACTCTGGGTAACTGGGGCCGGGGCGTTACAGTTGGTATCAGAGGAAGTTTAGTACAAACCTTGGAAGCTAAATTTAGATAAACTCGGATTAGAGGACATAGATTTAAGATGGAATTTGAGGATTAGTATGTAAGAACTTCCTAGAATTTTGGTATTGTAGAGATTTTGTGAGTTTTCCTAATAATACATCCCTGTCTGGATATGAGCAGGTAGAGGCGGCTCTGGCATCGAAGTATCTAGGGGTAAAACCCAAAAACACTACATTGAGCTAGACTCGAATGGGAACTGGTGCACGACAACGGGCCTTGCTGCACTCTTGGTTACGACACTCCCGGGGGATATGCTTAGGATAACTCTCATTTTCTTGACAAATCATTTTGAAGGGTTTATGTTTATATACATCATCAAAGAAAACATTTTTATGATTATGGATTATATCCATAAATAGTTCAATTTATGTTAAGTGTTTTATATGTATGAGATTATGTATTTTGATTCATAAACTGATCTAGTTTATGCCATTGTTTAGAAATGGCGCCTAGTGGAAGAAATGGAAACAGTATCAATGAAAGCACTCCATTTAGGGATTTCCATCCTGCTCAAGATAATTATAGTGGAGCTGGTGATGCAACTGGTGCCGACCAGCTAATCACCATACTGAGACAACTCACTCAGGTTATGAATAATAACCTTACCCATATGGAGCACCCTGATCCGCAGTATGGAGGATGAATGTTAGATCGATTCATGAGGAAACAACCACCAATGTTCAATGGGAGTACAAATCCCTTTGTAGCTGAGCAATGGATAAATTCTCTAGAGAAAATATTTTCGGCTTTGGGGAGTAGTGAAAGGGAAAAAGTTATCATGGCAGTTTTTCGCCTCACTAGAGATGCTGATCAATGGTGGTCATTGATTCAAAACACAAAGTAAGATGATTAAATATCAAATATGGAATGTAGGGAGTTCAAAGATCTATTTTTAGAAAAGTACTTTCCCCGTGACCATCGAGCAGATATGGAAAGGCAGTTTCTGAGTCTGAGACAAAAGGAGGATGAGAATGTCGCAATGTATGAGGCTAACTTTACAAGGTTACCAAGGTATGCTGGAGATTATATAAGTAACCGAAGAATTAATACTGATCGTTTCTTTGATGGGTTAAAACCATTTCTCCGTCGAGAATTAGTCTCAGAATCCTTCTCACCGTACGAAGACATTGTCTCATGTGCTATCAAGACAGAAAAGTAATTCTCTAAGTCTTATAACTTTAAAGAAATGAAAGAGAAGAAGAGATCTGCTGATCAATCTGGGAATGGAAATAAGGGGAAGAAGGGAAAGGTTTAATATAAATCCTATGGTATATGGGGGAAGAAACACCCCGGTACTTGATTAAAGGTAATGGCTGTCTGTTACAAGTGTGGTGAAAAAGGCCACCAAGCTCGTGATTGGAAAGGGAAGAAGGAAGCTACCAATGTTCAGTGATACAATTGTAGGGATATGGGACATTATACAAATGAATGTCCTAAGCGTCAAGGGAACTTAACTCAGAAAAGGCCATGGGATCAAGGCTAAGCTTATGCTATCACTACTACTGAGGTAGAAGCTCCAAAAGACATGGTGGCAGGTAATTTAATGGTTTCCTCATGTTTAGAAAATGCATTATTTGATTTTGGATCATCGCATTGTTTCATATCTTCCCAGTTTGCTAAGAAAATTAAATATTTCCAATTTGATTTAACACGGGAGTTGTCAGTTAAAACTCCTAAGGGAAGTATCATTGTAACAATTTTTTGTGAATCAGTCCCCATTAGAGCACATAAATGTTCTTTATCTACTGATCTCATCATCATACCTATGATTGAGTTTGATATAATCCTCAGTACGGATTGGATTTCAGACTATGATGCGAAGATTTATTGTAAGAAGAAGGAGGTTACAATTTTTTGATGATGATGATGATAAGGAACACCTTATCTTTAGAGTAGAATCATCACCACCTAATTCTTATCTAGATCCACCCCCATTAGCTCAACAAAATTCAATTATTGGGGAGGAAGAGAATGAAATGACTGTGGGTGATGAAAGGAATGTTCAAATAGAGGATGTACCTGTTGTGAAAGAATATTTAGATGTATTTCCGGAAGATTTTCCTTGAAATCCTCCAGAATGAGAAGTTGTGTTTTCCATTGATTTAATTCCTGGATCAAGGCTTATATCAAAGACCCCTTATAGAATGGCCACTACAGAATTAGTAGAACTAAAGAAACAACTAGAGTAATTGAGTAATAAGGGATTTATTCGCCCTAGTGTTTCTCCATGGGGATCCCCTGTTATTTTTTTAAAAAATAATGATGGATCTATGAGGTTATGTATCGACTACAGGGAGATCAATGCTATAACAATAAAGAACAAGTATCCCCTACATCGCATTGATGATTTATTTGAAAAAGTGCATGGAGCTCAATACTTTTCAAAGATTGAACTTCGATCTGGATACCATCAGTTGTTTGTGAAGAAGGAATACATTTCAAATACAGCATTTCGAACCAGGTACGGGAATTATGAGTTTACAGTAATGCCTTTTGGATTGACAAATGCACCCTCTGTATACATGGATCTGATGAATAGAGTTTTCGAGGAATATCTCAATGAATTTGTGGTGGTATTTATTTATGATATCTTGGTATACTCCAAAATCTATGAAGATCTTGAAAATCACTTGCGCATTATCCTGAAGACTCTGAGAAGACCTGAATTATATGGGAAGTTTAGCAAGTGTGAATTCTGGCTTCAGGATATTTCTTTTCTTGACTATATTGTCTCTAAAGATGGAATCTCTGTTGATCCTTCTAAGACCAATGAAATCCAAGAATGGCCAGCACCTATGAGTATAACTGAGGTACGTAGTTTTATTGGTTTAGTAGGTTATTATCGACGTTTCGTCCAGAATATTTCCTGATTAGCTAACCCATTAATGAAGATCACACGTAAAGGGGTTAAATTTTTTTGACAAAAGAGTGTGAAGAATGTTTCGAAGAACTAAAAAGAAGATTAGTCAATGGTCTTATATTGACTCTACCATCGGGGAATGATGGGTTTGTTATTTATAGTGATGCATCGAAGAAAGGGCTTGGTTGTGTCCTTATGCAGAATGATAGGGTTATTGCCTATGCATCACGATAGTTGAAAAATCATGAACAAAACTATCCTACTCATGATCTCGAGTTAGCAGCTGTGATCTTTGCTTTGATGATATGAAGGAACTACCTCTATGGTAAAAAATGAGTGATTTATACTGATCACAAGAGTTTGAAGTATATTTTCTCACAAAAAGAACTCAACATGAGGCAAAGGAGATGGCTTGAATTACTCAAGGATTATGATTGTAAGATACACTACCACCTGGGGAAAGCAAACAAGGTGGAAGATGCTTTGAGCAGAAAAGATCACGGAGTTTTGAACAATATGAGAATTGAAAGGGATGCAATTTTCATGGATCTAGTGAAGATGGACATGGTAATAACCAGGTAAGGTGAAACCTAAATTCTTTTTCAAATGGCTGCCAAACCATCTTTACTAGAAAGGATTAAGAGTTCTCAGACCGATAATGAAGAATTTCAAAGAAGATTAAAGCTGTGAATGATGGGATATTGAGAGACTTTGTGTATGAAGATGAAATTTTGAAATTTGGGAAGAGACTTTGTGTTCTCGGTATACCTGATCTAAAAAGGGAATTGCTGGATGATGCTCATAGTTCCAATTTCTCTATACACCCTGGGAGCACAAAAATGTATAGAGATTTGAAGGAACATTTTTGGTGGGACAACATGAAGAGGGAGATTGCGGATTTTGTGTCAAGATGTATGGTTTGTCAACAAGTAAAAGCTAGAAGGCAACAGCCTGGAGGAGTCATGTAACCTCTTCCCATACCAGAGTGGAAATGGGACAATATTATGATGGACTTTGTCATGGGGATACCAAAGACTCCTAGAAGGAACGATGCAATATGAGTCATTATTGATCGTCTTACCAAGTCAGCACATTTTCTAGATATAAGAGAATATCTACCACTGGAACGTCTAGTAAGACTATATATTGATGAAGTTGTGAGACTTCATGGAGTACCCCTATCGATTGTTTCTGATCGTGATCCCCGTTTTACTTCAAGATTCTGGAAAAGTCTTCAGAAATCCTTGGATACTGAACTTCATTTGAGCACTGCCTACCACCCTTAAACAGATGGACAATCAGAATGAACTATTCAAACCTTAGAAGACAAGTTGAGATCCTGCTCACTTGACTTTCAGGGTATGTGGGATCAATATTTACCTCTGGTAGAATTTTCCTATAACAGTAGCTTCCATTCAAGTATTCATATGGAACCATATAAAGCGTTATACGGAAAGATATGTTGCACACCAACCTGTTGGGATGATGTTGGTGAAAGAAAACTTGTAGGTCCAGAACTTGTGGAGGAAACGATGGAAAAGGTGAAGGTAATCCAAAATCACATCATAGAAGCTCAAAGTAGGCAGAAGAGCTATGCTGATAATCGAAGTAAGGATTTGGAATTTCAAGTCGGTGATCATTTTTTCCTGAAGTTATCTCCATGGAAGGGAGGAATAAGTTTTGGTAAGAAAGGTAAATTGAGTCCCAGGTACATCGGACCTTTCGAAATTCTAGAATGAATTGGGGCTATAGCTTACCGATTGGCAATGCCGCCAAGTCTCTCCAAAGTTCACAATGTGTTCCACGTGTCTCTGTTAAGGAAATACATTCCTGACCCCAGGCATGTACTCACCTATGAGGAATTAGAACTGGAACCCGATATGTCTTATTGCGAAGAGCCTGTCAGGATTCTTGATACCAGAGAACAAGTATTGAGAAATCAGACGACTCGTCTGGTAAAAGTTCTATGGAGAAACCATAAGATGGAAGAGGCAATGTGGGAACCTGAGGAACTTATGATGAAGAAACACCCGAGTATTTTAATGAGGTAGTATTCTATAAATTTTGAGGACGAAATTATTTGAATGAAGGGAGAATGTAATACCCCAATCTTCTACGGTATGCTTCTCTTTGAAAAATGTGATCGCGTGTGTTGTACGCAACATCGAGTTCTAACACAGAAAAACCAATCAAACTAGCCGTTATGAATAGTAATACCTACCTTTTGAAATTATATAAATTTTATATTTCAAAATGGACTTCATTTTTGGATTCGGAATATTGAAATTATCCTACGTTGAATTTTTGGTATTTTTCTGAGAACTTCCAATTTTTATAGTGAAAAATACTTAAAAACAAATTTTTTAATAAAAATAATTTATAGTGATAAATTATACCATTGAGTGGTTTTAAAGTATAATTAAAATCTATTTTTACCATTTTATCCAATGGTGTTCATTAGAATTAATTTCACTTTGAAATTGGACATAAACAATTGTCAATATTTTGATATATATTGTTACTTAAAAACACATTTTTTGTTTTAACACCGGGAATTAATTTTAAATTAATTTCTGCCACTTCAGTGTTTTGAATTTTGGAAAAACAGATTCCATATTTGGAATCAGGATGTTCATATTGTGTAAATATGTAACTTTTATTTTTACATTTTGAATAATTACTTCGGTAAATATTTTATTTACCATGGTTAAGGGTAAATCCAGAAAATATGGGTTAAAAAATAATATTATAATAATACTAAATTACCCTAAAACGTGTCCTAACCTTATTTGTGGATACATGTCTGACAATGGGCATCTTTGGGTCGATTTTGGGATCCCATGGAGCCACTTGTAGGTGATAGGGACACTTTATTTAAATTAAGTTAAAATAAATAAATAAATGACATAGGCATATATCTTTTAGAAAAACAATTTTTACAAAGGGTTATATATGTTGGATTTTCAACTATAAATATTCATTAGAAATATAAAAATATTTCCTATATAATGATATTTTATTTATAATTTTTAGACATTAAATAATTTAATTTACTTATGACAAAATGATGATACAGTAATTACCATAATAGTGAAAAATTAAAATAAATGATATTATAAATACCCAAATAAACATAATTTGAGACTTTTAATGAATTAAAATAATTTTCTAGGATAGTATGACATATTAGGATTGCTTTAGTTGACTTTTTTCGAAGTAATCATTCTGTTATGATTTTTACAAAAATCAACTATTGAATAGTGTCAAAATTGACATAAAAGAGTTTTTAAAACAAATATTATATTATTAATTGATATTAAAATCCTAAAAATATAAGGTTCGGACAAGAGGCCTATATAATAATAGTTGTATCATTAATGGACCACTTGGGGGTCTTTTGGATGTATATAGTATGTTTATTAACTATATAATATAAAAATACCAAGTGACAAGGTAAGTGTCAAACTAATTAACTAAGATTTAAAACTTAAAGATAGGGTTAATATAATGACCCAAAACTGTCTAAATTCTATTAGTTGAATGGTTTTCGACCTATCCCCACCTTAACCTTTAAGGAATCCACTTTGGAGCTTTTATAATCTGAATATGAATTTATTATAAAATAATAATTCTTGCTTTTCCAAAGGTGCCCCTCACCCCTATTATAAAAGGGCACTCCTCCTTCTCATTACTTCACACCTCCAAAGCCTTTTGGTTCGGCCAAACTCTACCCAAATACTCTCTAAACTTCCCTAAATACAACCTAAAGGCCTTATTTTGATCATAAAGCCATCCTAAGGAGCCCTTTTGATCAAATCAAAAGGAAGAACCCGAAGAAGAGGTAATGTTTTCACCACCCGTTTTCAAATTCATTTCTTCTTCAACTTATTCTTTAATTGGTATTCCCATTCTAAAATAATGAATCCAGTATATTCTATATACTGTAATATTATTATAAATATGTTCCAACCATATTCAGTATTCTATCCATCCTTTGAATGACATATCACCATACGTGCATACGTACAGCTTACCGTCTCCACTTCATGGTGTAATTATTATTCAATATATTATTATTTGGATGGGTATAATAATGATGTATAATTCATTTAAATAATAATATAACATGATAATTATTCTTTATATATGATATAACATCCAATTATATATTATTTTAATATCAAAATAATGATATTGTCGCTCGTGTATACGTACGGACTATCGTCTCCACGAACGCGATGAGATTCATTCTCCATCATATCCATTCAAGTATAATTATCATTTGATGATTTAAAAATAATGTTTAAGGACTTGATATCATTCTGGATATGAATAAGATACAACCAATCCATGACAACCATTTCTTATGTAACAAAACATATAAAAGAAAACGAGTAAGTTAACACCCAAAACAACGATAATACTAAGATATTATTAACAAATCAATAATAAAAGATCATATATGATATCATATTAATGTATTTGATTCATGTATAATTTAATAACAATTATTTCACCATTATACAGGAGTTTAACCTACCCCCAACCAAGGAAAATTACATGGTAAGGAGTATTTCACAATCTCTTCATTATCTGAGGTTGTTTATACGTAATAATCTACTGGGACTTCTTTATCATCCACATCCATGTTTCTTAAAAATGTATTTCAAAACATTTTTACTATTTACTAGAATAAGGGATAAAGTCATTTATACCCTTGTTGGTCTTTTTATAAGAGGTTAATAAAGGAATCGTTCCATTATTTTCCAAACAAGGTGCTTTTTAACCTTTTTGACAGAATTAAGGAAAGAATGTTTTTTTAACTTATACGACGGGTGTGGCTATTTTCCACCGTTATAAAATCGTTGAAGCTTCCCATACAATATTATAAGAACATTTTCAATGAAAATCTTTTATTTTATAAATTTATGACTCTTAAATGATTTCAAAATAGAAATAGATATTTCTTTAAAAAGCATTTTGATTTCATCTATGTCAACATCCTTTGATGGATTATAAGTTTATTTGAAGTTGGTTTATTATGATACAATACTTCCATATTGTATTGATGGTTTTGTGATATTTTTGACTGTGGATGTGTTATTTTTATACCATTCATAGTTTATGAATAAAGTATTGACATTTCATATGCTAGTTTTAATACGAATGTTTATGTTATGTTTAAACCTGTTCATATGAGGAATGCATTGGACATAATATGTGATGGGTGTAGCCCGCTATAGCTCCTCGATGCATCGGTAGGTCTCATGAGACAAACTAGTGTCTTGGCATAAGGCCTTGACAAAATCTTATTTTTAGTCTTTGCACGAGGCCTTGGCTATGTTGTTATGATAGTATGGCATTATGCATTCCATTATTATGAAAGTTGTTATTGATATTTCATGTGATTATTTGATTAGTAGAATATCCATGTGAATAAGTAAATGGAATTACTTCATTTTATTTTTTCCATACTATGTTTAAGATCAAGTTTAAAAGTCTTTTGTTTTAGTTATACATTGCCTTAAATGTTTATTATTATTTATGAAATTTTTCGCTATATTGTTATCCTTACTGGGCATTTGAGCTCACCCTTTTCAATGTTTTATTTTTCCCAGGATGTGAAGAAGTAGTTTATGAATGACCTGCAGGGACAGTATTTGGGGATATGAGTGTGGACTATGAATAAAAGATGTTGTTTTAGTTTTCATTTTTATGATGTAATGTATGACTTATGAATATATCTAGTGTTTCCAAGGCAACTAAACTAATCGGTCTTTCGATATGTTTTCTTTCTTGTGATCATGCCAATGTCATATAATAATGCACTAACTCTGGGTAACTGGGGCTGGGGCGTTACAGGTATCTCCTTATAACGGTAGCTGTTACTCTGTGTATCAGTAGCTCTATGTACCGGTGACTCCTTCTATCGATCGCCCGTCAGTATCAGTAGCTTGTTTGTATCAGTAGCTTGTTTGTATCGGTAGCTTGTTTTTATCTGTAGATTGTTTTTATTAGTAGCATGTTTGTATCGGTAGCTCCATTTTGTTCCAGTGCTAAAGTGCATATCAATGGACTTGTGCATCAGTGACCTTTCTGTAATGGTAGAATTGCATATCGATAGACTTTGTATCAGAAACTTCTGCATACCAGTGGTGCATTTATACCAGTAGCAGTAGCTCCGATTCTATTAGTAGACTTGATCTATCAGTGTCATGCTAACTGGTAGACTTATACATACCGGTAGCTCTGTTCTGTTTTAGTGACTGTCTATTCAGTCTATCGGTAACCTTTGTCTATCGGTAGAATAAGTACCAGTAGGGCTCTGTTTGTCTATATCAGTAGCTATGTGCATACCAGTGGACATAACACATATATGTTCTATGAAACACATATGCCGATTGAGTTAGAATTATTTCAAACTTCATATAAACATAGATAAACATTGATTAACATATTTAAAATATTATTTTAATATTGTTATCAACTTGATAATAGAATTCCACAGATTGAAAGAATTAATATATAGATAAACATTATTTGGGATTATCAAAGTATGTGAAAGAATAATTGGGATTATCAAAACCGGTGAGGTCTACAACAGTTTCCATATATAGTATATAAGAAACCATGTAGCTACCACTCCATATCCTATTTTATAGTTCATTTTGTTCTCTACATGGTTTTTCAGCATGGGTGGAACATGGTAAAGTATAAACCTTACAAATCCTAGGAGAAACCACGTGATACCATTGTGGATTCTGTATCATGGAATAAGTATTTTACATGGTTTGGTAAACCATGTCAAAATCACGAGAGTTGCCTCTACATTATGTAGTTCCATTTAAAATTTTTGAAGTATGGTTTTTCCAATCATGTGGTGTCCTTGGTTGATAGTGTGAGTGGGTTTTACCTTGGTAGTGGCATATATATAGTTGGTTTATGGTTTTGAATACATTGTATCCAAATTATGCAACATTCCTAGATTCATTTAAAATTGTATTTTTTCTTTTTTACTCTCTTTTATTTTAAGTCTACAACCCTTTATTATCTCTACCTCTCAATCTAACGGACCAAGTGACTCATCCTTGAGATCTACCTCACTTATCCTTTAATTTTGGTGGTATCATACCATGTATTTAAGCAATTTACATCATGGTAAGTCACTATAATATCTGTTCTCTATTCTGACACTTATTTCACCCATGATTTCTCTTCTCCCATGAACCACAATCTTTTTTTGGACTGATTTTATGGTTGGAATTTTTTTAATGATTGGGAATCACTTGTGTAGGGGTTATACATAGAACTCATTGTCTTGTGGGTGTTTTCTCCATCGTAGGTGACTTTTTCCAAGATCTCTGTTGAAATAAAGAAAGTGTTTCTTTACCATCACTTCATATTATATGATTTTGATTTGATGATTGTTTGAAATTAGTTTCTCATTTAAATTATGTATGAATGTATGACCAATTAGGGTACAATGTGATTTGAAGTGATTTTAAACATAATCATGGGTTGGGATTCCATGTCAAGGGTTTGAAAAAAATGATTAAATGGATTTAAAAGAATTATTTTTGTTTTAAATGTGATGGAGAGACCAGGATTAGAGAATTTTTAAAAATTATTCTCATATAGATTTACATTAAAACAATGATTTTCTGTTGTTTAAAAGTGTATAAATTTTTTTAATGGGATTTTTTATTTCCAAGGGATGTGATAACCTTTTTTAATGTGGAAAACCTTTTATAACCATGTTTTATATTTATTTAAATATTTTTAAGTGTTTGAGGAATTTTATATTCTTAAATGAGTTGGTCGATTTAAAAGGGTGTCCTATCCCATGTGCTCTATATTTTGAAACTCTTTAGTGGATTTGAATAGTTTCAACCATTATTTAAAAAGGTAATGTTGAGTTTCTAAAAGAGTTTAAATAGTGTTTTAATAAAAAAAATTATCAGGATAAGAATGATATGTATTTTCCAAATGATTAAATGGCTAGAAATTTCAAGCTTATATTGAAAATGGATTTTCTGCTTAACATTTTTTAGAAAATATGTTTTCCAAAAATTCATTATAAGCTATTTATCCCCTTGTTAATCTTATATTCAAATGGTGGCTTGTGATCCCATTATGGGACATTTATTATTGATGAATTGTATAGGCCTATTTCAATTTTTCATATATGGGAGTATTTATTTTGAGGGTGGGAGGAGATTCCTGAGTTATTTAAAAATTCCATTATCCTTGAGTTATATAATTTTTTATTGTGGTTACCTCCATTTTTCTCATCATGTGAGTCCTATGTCGACTATTGGTGAACTGTGTGAGGAAAACTTTTGGGAATTTATTGGTTTTACTAGGGACAATTTCATGAATACTCTAAGATGGTCAGTCTAGAAGGAATAATAGGTTATTATGATATAAATATTTGAGAGGGAACTTTTTGATGAAGGAATTCATAGGATGAAACCATTTCGGAGCCCATAGAAGAAGGAGTTCTAGGGATGGTATCTTCTTTTATCCCATGAATGAAGTCATTTCAGGGATATTAATATATATGTAGTTAGATCGGGATTCTGGGGATGTTGATTGGTTTTATAGTTCCCGAATATGTTCCTTGATGTATGTTTAGGTACTTTATTACTATATTCTTAGGATGTTTTCCATGATAATAGGATCCATTTTGAATAATTTAGTGGATTTATTCTTATGTATCAATTTTATCCCCTATATATAATTTTTTTTGGAAGCTATGATGTTTTTTTAATTTATATGTATTGTGTTACTTGATGTAATAGACCTTGAATATGTGGTTTCATCCTTCTTTGGGTTTTTTACTTTAAAAATTTTTGAAAAAGGTTTTAAAAATGTTTTAAAATAAGGAAAAAGGAAAATTTATTTTACAGAGTGATTTATAATGATTTTAATAATGAGTTCTAAAATAATTCCTTTAAATATAGAATGTTGTTTCTCATTTTTATTTATAAATGGGTTTATTACAATAGTGTATATGGATTGTTTTTTAATCTTAAAATGTGTGTGGGTTTCGAAAATATAATTTAGGAAAATATTCCTAGTTTTATGTAAATCTTGGTTTTAAAATATATTTTGAAAAACTATGCGAAAAATTATAATCTCTTTTTAGTTGGAAATTTATATGTCAAAAGTGGTGTTTTTGAAATGGTTTTAAAGTGGTAAATTAAAATAGTGTCTCTTCTAAAATATATTAGCTGGTGTAAGGATTTCTCTATGAGACTTTCTTTGTTAAATAAAAATCTATAAAAAAGTGTTTTAATACACTCTGTTTTATGTAATTATTTAATTATATAATTCTTTATGACTTTTTTTATTTTTATTTTGTATTTCGAACTAGACTTTTTAGGGTTTATGTGAAAGAAACTACATATAATATTTTGGTTGTGGTGAAATACTAGGCTTTCATCCCATGCCTATTTTTTTGGTCTAGGTTTAATATTGTTTGATTCATTTATTTTGGATCTTCCTATAGATATGTATGGTTGTATGGAGACCAAGGGTCACGTGGAGGCTTGTTGGAGTTGGGTAAGTGTTTTTTCAGTAGAGTTTTTAAGACATTTGGTCCATTATATATTATGATCTAGATTACATATATTTATTTCCTATGCACTTATGCTTATGTATTTGTTATTTCATGTAAGATTGTTCAGTTTTATATATATATCGTTGGATGTTTTTTTTCCTATGGTTTATTATTTATATCGAATGTCTTTACAATCATTCCCACGGATTGTTCTATGACTACCATGAACTTGTTTCCCACCCATGGGTATTTGGAACGCCCTTTGGGCCATGTGGAAGACTGGTTTGGGATATAGGATTGATGGAAACCCAGGTTTATTTCTTATAAATTACTATTAGAGGTGTAGGTTTGTAATGGGATCTAGGGTTTAGAATTCCATAATACTATTTACAGTGATTATAGGTTGGAGATAAGGTTGTTAGGATTTGGGATGAAGCTATGTGAGAGTATTATAAGCATTTTCATTTCCTCAACCTCACATTTTCATGGGTATTGATATTTTTCCTTGATTCGGTTTGATAGAGTTACCAGATTATGGTTTGATTCTGACAGTGTTAGTTCTTGATACTCAATGGAATGTCTTGAGTTCCATTAGAGAACATGTTTTATGTTGGGATATATATGAGAAAAGGAATCAAAGTGTGAGGTTATATCATATATCCTCACAAGACTATGAAACCCATGTTCTTTATTGTTGATAAATTTTAGAGAGAAACACATGATTGGAATATATAAATCAACCTTATGTCCATGTCTGGAATGGTTCCACTTCTTGTTTTTTTGTTTTGATCTATTTAATATTGAATTGCGTAACATTTTAGGGAAATGGGATATACTCTCTGGTTAGTCTTATGATATGTTGGTATATATTGAATGATCCTTGATTTTATCTTGTGTTTTGGAGTTATTTTTTCTAATTTGTATGTGATGTGAGATTCATTTTGTGTATGTAAAAATAGATTTATAGAGAAAATATATTCATTTTTATTAAAAGGATTTAGGGATTGTTTCTTGAATGATTTTTGTATCATAAAGTGTTTTTAAATGAATCATCTCATTTCAAAAATCGGGAAATGTTTTACTTGTGACTTATTATTCTAATTGAGAGCACACCATGTTTAAAAAGATGAGTTTATATTTAAATAGGAATTGAAGATTACAAAATTGGATTTGAATTGGTTTCAAAATTAGAGTTTATATTTTATTTTTGAATATAAAATGGTGTACATGTTTTAAAAAAAGTTGGTGTAATTTTTGAATTTTTTTTGGAAATGTTTAAATTTAACCATGTTGAGTTAGATCTTGGGGTTTGAATTGTAAAATTATTTTCAAGAATATTTTGTGAATATAAGACCAAATTTTAATGGTTCCATGGTTTTCAAAACAAGGATTTCAGTGACATGGAAATGTGAGGGATTATGTCTCATGTTTTTTTAGGTAATCCTCCTATAAATTTTTTGTGTGGTAGTAGAGTGTTCATCTTAGAGTTCATTCATCCTTTTTTTGTAACACTTCCCACACTCTAAGTGTTGTAAAATATATTATATTCTATTATGATTAGTGTTACTTTTGATTTATCCTAGGTGGTTTTCCTATAATGAATCTTTTATGGATTTTTGTGTTAACTAGTATAGACTCGTGAGTCTTGATATGATGGTTTGACCTGTGCAGGTCAGTTTTTAGAGACTCTTATGTGGGTTATGATTTGAAATGTTTCATTAGTTGATCATGGATAATTTTCAGGTTTGATGTATGAATAGAAATCCTTTCATGTAACATTAAGGTGTGAGGATGTATTTATTTTTGGGTGATGAACCATTTTGGGGTTTATGCATGTTGAGTTTAGAGTAGGTGTGCATTGAGTAAGAATTCCTTGCATTTTCAATGGTTTCCCATTGTGTGCATTGTTTTTGGGGGAACTATTCATGACTTGTTTTCTTTTTTACCTTGTATGGTGTAAACCATGGATGGATTTTTTATTCTATTTGGACATCAAAAGAACCTAGGGTGTATTGAACCATACAAAATGGGGGTATAGTTCTATTTTAGGTTCGATCATAGATTCAAAAAATCTCTGTCTTCTATCAAGATAACAATGGTAGGGTATTTCAATGATTCTGATTTAAATACCCTCATACATCGATTGGTAGCCTTAGGAAATATATGTTTCATTTTCTGATGAGGTAATATTCCCATTGTTTTTCTCTTTATTGAGGTTATATGGATTAGTGATCCTCTATTTTTATCCTTTTCATATTTTATTGGAATAATTATCTCATTGTAAAATTTAACTGGTTGATTGTGGTTGGCAGTTTCTAAGAGTGTATTGTGAATCCCATTTTGAGAACACAAAATTTTGGCCATTTAAAGACACATCTTATTTTATGGGAAAAGCTTTCTTACAATTCACAATATATTATTAATTATAACTGGTGGAGAAACTAATTCCTGGTATCCTTATTCTTAGATATTTTATTTTATCAATTTTGGATCTGATTTCTGAAGGATGTTTAATTTCTCTTTATGATTTTCTCAATTTGTTGAGGATTTCCTATTTCTTTAATAATTCTCATAGAATGAATTCCCTTTCAACTCTACTTATCTTGATGAATTTTGGTGGTTTAAAGTGCATTGATTGGGGATTTGTGACACCCACCATTTCACTGTAGAGTTTACTTTATACTATTTTATGAGTTTGAATATTTTTTTAAGTTTCCTTTGAGTTTCATCCCATACCATTAAAAATTTCAATCTTTTCATTCTATTATATATTTTCATTAATATTTTAGTGAAAATCATGAAAATAACCCTCATTACCTTATTTTAAAATTTATTTTATTATATGGATGGTTTATCGGCATGAGTGGAACATGATGAATTCCAAACCATGTGGATCCTAAGAGAAACCTTACAGGACATTTGGTGAGTTTGGGTTGTGGAAAATTACTTGTTCATGGTTTGAAAAACCATGTGACAAGAAGGAAATTCACCCTTACATTTTGATAGTACCATTTGTAAATCTTGGAGAAATACTTTTACAACTGTGTGGAATCCTAGGTTAAACCATTTGAGGGGTTTTTCCCTAGGAATTATCTTGTACATTTTTAGAATATTGTACAACAAACCATGAATACAATCGATGTGACTATCCTAGATTCATTAAAAAGTTAATTTTCCCCTTTCCCTTATTTAATTATAAGTCACCAACCCTATATTCTCCCCCTCTCATTCGAATGTACTAGGTACCCACTCATAGGTATATTCATAAATTATCCTTTGATTTTAGAGGACTTATTACTTGGATTCAAGTGGTTCACTTAATGGAAAGTCACTATAAACCCCCTTCTCTCTTATATTTCTTTTGCACCCCTTGATTTATATATCCAGTGAACCCTAATCTTTATCTTGGTCGATTTTATGGTGAGAATTGGTTCGAATCATAGGATTTTCATCATACCGGGTTTATAAAGGGATTGTACTAGCTTGGGGGTGTATTCTCCATCATAAGTGAAAACATATAGAATGATCACTATTGAACAAAGGCAAATGTTTCTTTTCCATAATTTGTATTTCATTCATTTGATTACATTCATTTTATTACATAATGGTTTGAAATAAATTTTATATTTAAATTTTGTATAAATGTATGAACCATGGGTAGAAAAGGCGATTTCAAGTTATTTTAAACCATCTAATGGGTTGAGATTCCATGAAAATTGTTTGTGAACTTACTAAATGGATTTTTAGAATGATTTATGTTTTTAAAGAGGTGGTGAACACTAGTTTAGGGTTTTTAAAAAGTGTTATTATGATGATTTATTTTGAAACCAGGTGTTTGGGTGTTTTAAAATTGTTTAAAATGTTTTAAATGGGGTTTTTGGTTTCAAATGGTTTTGATAACGTTTTTTTAATGTTGAAATCTATTTATTTCATTTTTTATATCAAATGTTTTAGGTGATAAAATATTTTGATATTTCCAAATGAGTTATTTGATTTCAGAAGGGTGTTATATCCTCTATCGATTATATCTTAGAACTTGTTAATGGATTAAAATATTTTAAAAGGATATTTAAGAATGTAAGAGTGATCCTCAATTTCAGCTTCAATATAATTTTGAAAAAATTGGTCCCAATATTATATTTTGATATCTTTTGTAAATGATGAAATGTCTTGCCATTCCATGAACCTTTTTATAATATAATGCCCACTTGGTATATTTTGGAATTTGTTTTCATAAAAGGTGTTTAACCCTATCGAGGGACTTTTTTATCTTTTATGTCTATTGTGACTTTTAATCCTTGAGTGGGGATATTTATTATTGATGAATTACGATTAATGATTGAGTTTTTATGATTACAGGTATGTTTATTACAAGGGTGCGAGGTGATGTGTAAATAGTTATTAAATTTGAGTTATGTATTCTTTTATTTTTCTCACCTTTATTTCACATTTCATGGTAGTATTAAGTAGACAGTAGGATACCTTTGTGAGGGAAAACCCTTGTCGAGATTTTGTGTTTCCTATAGAGAATTGATTTTTTACTCTGAGATAGTAATATTATAAGGAGTATCATGAAATTATACTGACAATATTTTTCTGTAATTATATGGATGAAGGTGTTACAAGGAATAAACCATTCTCAATACCATGGAAAAGGGGTTTTAGGGAAGATATGTTCCTTGATCACATAGATGAAGGTGTTTTGAGGATGTTAATTTCTGTGTAGTTTGATAGGTCTTCTAGGGATGTTTCCAAGTTTACCAATTTTATCTGAGGTTCCTTGTCTCCTATTGTGGTTCATTATTAAATGATCCATAGGATGTCTCCCTTGACACTAGATTCTTTTTTGAATCATTTAATATATTTATTTATATTTATTTATTATGTGACCTATTTATATTATTATTTGGAACCTATTCTCCTATTTATTATTATTACTTATTGGGAGACATGACATAGTGGTTCCTGACTATGTGATTTATTCCTTGTTTGTGTGTTTTACTAATCAATATTTTGGAATGTGTTTGAAAAGGGTTTTAAATAAAGTAAAAAATTAAGTGTTATTTTAAAGAGTGCTTTGTAACTATTTTAATATTAAGTATTCAAAGTGTTCCTTAAAATATTGAAATTTTTTCTGCAAAGTATTTTTGAAATTGCTTTATGGTAAAGGAATATATGGATTTTTTTAAACTTTGACTATGTGTGGGTTTTGAAGACATAGTTTTAGGATTATGTGCTTATTTTTATGAAAAAATTAGGTTTCAAATATGTTTTGGAAAATATTGTGAATAATTAAAAACATAATTTAGTTAGAAATTTATACAATAAAAATGGTCTTTTATGAAATAATGTTAATGTGATACATTAAAAAAATGTTTTCTACAAGAGGCATTGAATGGGGAAAATCCTTCTTGAGGTGATTTTTTAAATATAATTAAAATCCTGGAAAAATAGTTTTAGGAAAATTTTTGATGTGTTATTATTTCATTTCATAAATATTTATTGAAAATGTTTAATTTTATACTATATTTCAAACCAATTATTTATATATATATGAAATAAAATTTTTAAATTTGATGAGTTGTGGTGAACTAATTATCTTTTAGCTCAGGAATATATTTTATAGGTCCAAGTTCATTCAATGGTTTTTCATATTTTGAATGTTCCTAGACAGATGCATGGTTAGATGGTAACTTTTAGTCATGTAAAGGTTTGATGTAGCTGGTTTGGGGTGTTTTTTCTATTTAGTTTTTTAGTCATTTGGCTTGTTGTATTTTATGTTCTGACTTATGTATATATACTTTTATTGTAATTTTTAATGTATTAGTAGTGTTATATTTGGGTTTTATGTTTTATTTAACTTTAGTTGGATTATTATTTATTTCATTTACAGAAATTGTTTATTATTTATATCAAATGAGGGTAAAATCATTTGAAAGGTTCATTTTGTGATACTCGGACACTAGTTAATAGCTTATGGGGATCAATAACAACCTTTGGTATATTTGAATACTTTTATGAGTTTTATGTTAGATTGAAAACTAGGTCTATTAATTATAGTGGTATCATTCAACATGATATAGTCAACAATTTAGTGAAATAAATTCAATAGTAAAAATGTTCTATTCTTCATAGATCTTTGACAATGATTAAGCACAACATGAAACATGATGAATGAAAATAACCAAGCATTCTAAAACTTATATGACATATTTATGTATATAGTAGGGAACCCATGCCTCAAAAAGTTTGTGTGTGTAAGTTGAGTCTAATGAACCAAGGTTGATATAAATGGAAATTACATTACTTTTGTGGAATACATAATACATGACACAAACAGATTCCTAAAGACCGTATTAGTTTAGTGTCTTTGGAAACTTTGAACATAATATTCTAACTTGGTGAAAGATCATCAACATCTACTATAAAGATCTTACTATTTTTGTTTTCTCACCTAAAACCTTTCTTTATATCTTGGGGAAAATAAAACATAAAAATGGTGAGATAAAATTCCCAATAAGGCTAAACATTAAGAACATAAAACATACCATAAACATAAGAATGTAAAAACATTAACATAATGATTAAATATAAAAATCTTGAGTCATTAAATAAATCATAGCATTACGTAAGGAATAGATCATAAGGGAAAATTAACCATGATAAAATATCATTTTCATAAACCATTTAATTGTGGAAAACTAATAATCACATAATATTATTTCCATAGTATCGAATAAATTGTTTCCAAAACCATAATAATGGACGAAGTCCACTACTGAACATGGTTTACATGCCATTCCAACTGTGTATTATGAAACCAGATTTACAATCCATTATATTCATGTCTATCTCATGAGACATAAATCATTACCCAATGCATTTGAGGGTGATATAGGTCCCACCCATCTCATAATTAAATCATTCTTACATGTTCCACAAAAACATAAATCATCCATCATAGCATAACCCTAGAAAAAAATGAGTTTCTTAAACATCATTCCATCATAACATAATCCATAATAAATATAATTCCCTATTAACACAATAAAATCATAGTAATAATAGGGATAGAAACCTAACCCTATTTAACAGTGTCATCTTATATGGAAAATAATTTTTTTTAAAACTTGAACTTAATTTTTGAGGAAAATATATTTTTTCATTAAAAACTTATTATTTTCTCAAAATGTTGCACAATTTTAAAAGAAAATAATTTATTTTAAAATAAAAATGAAATATTATTGAGGGAGAATCATGGAAAAAATGTTTTATTAAACAATAAAAATCCATTCATTCCATATAAGTTAAAAAAAATTCTCCGTGTACTTTTTCTGAAAAAGACAAAAAGTACCTTATATGGTAAAAAAAGAAATATTCCTTTAATACCATATAGTAAAAGTAAATAATGGGTAAAAATTAATTTAAACATACATATAATAATAGTAAAAATTTTATGAAAACATTTTTAGAAAACATGAACATGGATGATAAATATACCCTAGTAAATACTTATGTATACAAAATCTCAGATAAAAATTAGATTGAAAAATTATCCATTACCAAAGGTATGATATGCTTCTTATGTATCTAAAACTCCCTTATAATAAATTATATAATGTTTTTATCTTATTCCAGAATCATGATAATCACATATGGTCATATTCACCTTCGTTTGTTTGTAACAATTCATTGTTACTCATTATTTGGGTTTTAATTACTTTACGGTCGTATGCATGTTTTGTCGAATTAGTTCCAGTTCTCATTATTAGGTCATATTTATATTATTATAAAATTATGTTAAAATAATAAATACCATATTAATTCAATTTTTAAATTTATATAATCATTCATGAGATTTTATCATATAGAACGAATCACATCGCATTATAGAAATGACAGACCGTACGTATGCATGAGTGAAAATATCATTCCAATAATTTGTTGAATGGTATTGATTGGAATGGTTTACTCTATTTCATAATCAATATAATTTTATAATTATCATATATAGTTATTAAATCCATTTAAATTCCCATACAAGTAAGGTGGTGGTGGAAAACATATTACACCATGGCGTAGGGACGATAAGTTGTACGTACACACATGTGGTGATTTTGTCTTTATTAGGATGGATAAAAAGATGAATATCGTTGTTTCATAATTATAAAAAAAATATAAATATATTATTATATACTATAGTTATTATTTTATAATGAAAAAACTCATGAAGTAGAAGTATAATTAGAAATAAATATGAAAGAATCGGTAGAGGAGATTACCTCTTCCTTGACGTGCTCTGTTTAGATATCTTCTTAATGGAATTAGAGTTGGTATTTTGAGAAGACCAGAACATATATGATATAAATATGGGAGTTTATAAGAGAAATTTTATGTGTATGGATGAACTTTAAGTCTTAATGAGTTGTGGATAAGTGAGGGAGGAGGTTCCCTTTTATAATTGAGGTGAGGGGCACTTTTGGAATCCTCAAAAATATTAATTTATAATAAAATAAAAACCCACTCAAAAACCTCTAAAATGTACCAATTTTGAATATGATATGAGATAGAGTTGTAATATTATCAAACAATAAATTTTATACAAGTTTCTTTTTCCATTAAAACCTTATCTTTTAAATTTAACACTTAGTTATTATAATTTTTTTAAATAGGGTAACAAATATTTCAATATTAAAATAGTAAAATACTTAATTATTTGATTTAAATTATATCATAAATAAATAATTTAGAACATTTTTGGCCAAATAATATTAATTAAATATTTTAAAAAATATTTTATTTTTTTTAAATAATTTAATAAATCACTATTTTGATAAACAATCAATAGTTCCAATTTTGACAAAATTCAATGTATTGATTTTTAAAAATATAAAGATAAAAAAGTTAACTTCGAACAAAATATTTTATTATATTCATATGAGGTCAAGCTTATCTATAAAATTCATTTGAAATATTAATTATCCCAACATATATTTATTTTATTATTGTTAATAACATTTTTTTATATCTCCATTAATAAAATAATTACTACAAAAATTTGTGTAATTATTTAACATACTTATTCATTGTGTAAAAATTAAAAATTAAAGAAATATGACGAATAAAATGTAATATATTTCATGAAAATATATGTATTAGAATTTATCTTCTATAAAATAAAACACTAAAAATGTTATACTTATTAAAGTTTGAATGTGACCACTTTTACATTAATTTAATGAAAATAATATAAATGTCATAATCTATTATATAATGTTCCAAATGGTCACTATCTTTACCCTTTTATGATTATGGTAGAGATATACTCGACCAATACAATTTTTTCATGTGTTTATGACTTTTTATGGTTATTAGGATTTTAATAAAAAAATTATTAGTGATTTCTCATCAATTAATTAATTTTTACATCATCAAAGTATAAGACTTTAAGGTAATTATTTATTTTTGTAAAAAATAAAAATTAATTTTCATTATGTATTTAATTATTTTATATTTACATTTACTATTTTTTTGAAGATATCACCTGGTTATCCGTATATTAAAATTATTATACTTATATGAAATTTGAGTTTGACATTTTGTTCCTTTCATTGGTGTTATTAATATCTATTTCATTTTCACTATCAAGAGGCCATTAAATTATTTTGTTTCAAACCAAATATGTTATGGTTGTAAATTTATTCATCTAATGGGATTTTTTTCATGTTTATGTATAATTTTATTGTCCTTATCATATCATTTGTTACACTAATTTACCAGATTTACCTATAACTGTGGTAAAAAATTACAGTAGTTACTATTCATAATATCCAAAAAATAAAAGTAACCTATTAACATAATTTGAACCCACTGATTCAAAATATGGAATCCATTTTTTATAATTATAAACATATAATTGGAGGAAATTATTCTTAAATTAATTTCCATTGTCAAAAACCCAAAAGTGGGTTTTTAAGAAGTAAAAACTTATCAAAAGATTATCATCTATTTAGGTCAAATTTAAAAGTTAAATTACATACAATGATTTTTTTTTATTAAATTATAAAAAAATATACCAATTACAATTTAAAAACAATTAAAAATATAATCTATCTATATAAATAAATTAGACAAAAATGCAGTTTTGAATTAAAATGCAGTATTTTTCACTATTCATTAAAAAATGACTTTTATCAGAAAAATACCAAAATTGTAGGACCCCGAGACACCCTGAGAGGGGAGGGGTGAATGAGGGAGTCAAGTTTGTCTTCTTAAAGTTGCGTGTCTTGTTTGTACATTGGTAGGGACTAGTCAAACCTGTATGATGGATATGATCACCAATGAAACATTCACATGCAAAGAGATGACAGAACAACTTTTACTTGGTTCACCACTAAGGGCTACGTTCAAGGAGCATACGTCGACTAGTTGCCAGTCATACCCAATTCCACTATACTTCACTAGCTGTGTATTATAAGGTTTGGGTACAGACACTCTGTCCCAGGCTCACTACCGTTACAAAGGTTCAGGGATAGCTTACTGCTTCCCTCAGGTCACTCACATTGACTCCCCCTGGCACACTACCCTTGGTGAAGTCACACTCAGTTTATATACGTGAATGTCTCTTCAATAGATAGAGATGAAGTTCTTTGTCTCCTGTTTAGCATGAGACTTTGCTTGCATCAGAGTTCTGAGTTTATTCTCTTTTCCGTACAATCCTTCTTCTTTAGTACAATGACTGCACACACTAGATCCTCTTGTCTTTGTTTTCCTGTGTCACAACCACTTATGTGATTACTCAATAAATGAAGTTCAGCATACATGGAATTTTCAGAATACGTTCTCTATTTATTCATGAGATCATGCATGTTTCATTTATATTTCCTCTTCAATTTCAATTTGTACCAAAGGAATCTGGAAATCTTACGGCTTTTGTGCAGCTCCAAAAAGATCGGCGGGCTTCAGCAATACCTGGCGGGCAAGTCCAATCCAGTGTGCAAGTTTCAAGGACAGCGTGAAAGTTATAACAAGCACACAAGTCCACCTCCAACACATGCATGACACAAAAATCTTTAGCCTAAAACTTGCGTGACCCACATTCTTCTCCACTTAAACCAAATTTGAAACATAAAGGTTACCTGTCGTGCAACTTCAAATTCTGGCACGCAACTAACACTTGTCGCGCAGCTTATACTTCTGTGACGCCCCACCACTTGCGCGACCACCACACATGCATGAAGAGATCTATGATTTTCTCTAATTGTTGAACTCCATTACAAATGAGGTAGGGTGGTCCTCTATTTATATGCAAACTGGACCCCATGCACGATGGCGCGAAAGTCTTCCCTTGGCACGCAAGTTTCGGCGCGCAGCTCATCCACCCTAGCCTCTGTCGCACTGCTCACTTGTGTGACCACACCAACACTTGCTAGACCCTCTTTCCTTTTCCATATTTTGAATTTTTGATCATGAAAAATAATAGGCGCGCAAGTTTCCAGACCTCCTAGGCACCAGCGCACAAGTCCCTTCTCGGTGTATGGGTCACTTGCGCGACCCAACCAATACTTGCGCAACACTTATACCTTTTCCATTTTTACACATTCTGATCTTGAAAAGCTCTAGGCACGCATGTTACCTATACTTCAAGTACACGACACACAAGTCTCTTTTCCAAAAACACTTTTCTCTATTTGTCGATTTTCAGGCCCAAAAAGTTGGCAAACGCTGGAAAATGGTGCTACCTTGTATCTGTTCTTTTTGAACCGCCTCCAGATCATCCATTTCTTTGTTGACGTTCTTGAATCAAACATGTATCATTATCCACAATCCTTGAACTCAACATTCCAACATGGAATCTCCTTTTTCAAAAAATTTGTATGTCGTTTGTTTGCTTTTTCAACAAGCACGATCACATCAAAAACACTTCTTTTTGGTGATTTGTATCCTTCAGCAACTCTTCTTCTTTCAACACAAACTCCACTATCACGATATATATCTTTTGATAGATCAGCTTTAGCATCGTAATATTCTAATACAATGTGAAGTGCATGGCCATCTCAGATTCCAATCCCTCACACATTATCTTATTCTTCAACTGTCATTCTCTACTTCATGAAAAACATATGATTCAATTCTTCAAGAGGTCTCTTTCACGGTTCTCATGAAATCATGAGGAATTGCATGGTCTTCATCAAAAACCCCATTCTTCTTTAATCATCCTCTGATGGATTATACCTCACATTCTTCATTGTTGTAAACAATGTGTCACCTTTAACACATGTTCTTTGAACTTATGATCATTACATCAATCATCTGAATTTCCATTCCTCCATTTCATTGGAGTACTTCTTGATCTCCTTCATTTTGATCTTCATTGACAACTATTGACAAAAAATAAAACCTTATACACAAAGTGGTTCCAACAAAAAATTCTACCAAGATAAATTTTGATGTCCCACTTCCAATGAAGATGTTTATTTTTTCAAATATAATATATCAAAGTGTAAAAAACTAGTTTTAAAATTGGTGTGCCATCAAAAGGTAGTAAAACTGTATTTTTTTTTGAAAAATAATTATTTTATCCAAAAAATTGAATTTTTTTATATCATGTTCTAGAAAATACATATGATGAATATAAATTTTATATAAATGTAAAAATGTGGTTAATACTATTCATACTGGCTAGTTCATATCCCATTAAATAATAATATTTCTGTAATATATCATTGTTTAGTGGAACACGGTATTGCGTACAACTTTAGCTATCTAGGTAGGTTACTCTTGCATGTAAACCAAGACAAGTCAGTGTTTCATGCAGTGAATTCTTCCTTTGGTGTTGTGTATAACATAATCTAATTTTTTTTTATTTTATACATTGAAAAAAATCTATACTTAGTGTTTCATGAAATGAACTCTATCAAAAGAACTTGAAATTGCATGTAACACAGTCCCAGAAAAATGTTGCGTATACTGCAAGCTAATAATGGTATAGCATAAAACACAATAAATCAAAGAAATTAAAAAGAATCTATCTCATAAAATCTCAGGGTGTTACATTCTACCCCCCATAAAATGAATTTCTCCCTCCAAATTCGTCTGGGTTATAAATTGTGTACTTCTTGAAAGTTTCTTTCATAGAAAACCACATCATGAAAAGGGATTCTAAAAATTCTTTTTAATAAAGAATGTTAGAAACATAACAGTTACCAAAAGTTACTCATCACTTGGTTTTCATATAGGAGAATATAGGTGGGAAGTGAAAACATGGATATGGGAGATAAATCTAATAATCATGTTTTAATGGATAGTGATAGGGAATAAGGTTTGGAGAAAGTTAACTACCTAAAATCCATAAATCTATGATGATTTAAGGGACCATCTAATTAATCAGATAAAAAGGTACTAGGATAAATTTTTTGGTTTCAATATCCTTTTCCTAAAGTTGATTGTTTTTTGCATGATGATAAATAATTACTAGATTTCAGTACAATCTCATTGTTGGTCATTCCCCAAAAAATTTCCACTTAGATCTTATTTAATGAAATGAAGTTGAATTTTTCATTCATGAAGTGTAAGCATATAATGTTATAGAATGATAGCTCATTCCATATGTATCCACAAAATGGTTAGAACATGTTATCTAATATTCACAAGTCCACCTACAGTGAGATAATATATTAATCTAAAAAACTTCAACTGGAATATATTTTAAACAATCCCTAAATGGATAGCATTACCATCTTTCAAAAAACTAATAGTATAAAACTTTAGAAAGAGGTGAAATAAATCGACTTAACATTTGTCTCTTATATATCATTTGGTAGTTCATGGTTCTCACATTCCAGACATGTGAATACCTGAATCATGTATTTCTTGAAGCATGATAATAACATGAATTATATTAGAAACTTCGTGAAAACAAGAATTCTATCAAAATTAACTATTTCCACATACCTAAAATAAAAAATATATATAATCAAACCATGAAATTACTTTGTCCTTATATCATTCACGTTCTCATTAATACTATAAATCAACTCATTATGTGTTTATCTATTCATTATGCTCATATCACGTGCTTTCCAAAAATATTTCAATCACTTTTTAGGGTTACAAATACTATATACTTATGGAAAACCATAATGGACCAATACATAGATATTACAGTATTCCATAATACTATAAAAGATATTCCACAACACTCTTTTGGAATCCCATTACATAAACACATAATCATTACACCACTTTGTTGTCATACTCAACACCGCCAATAGTTATCTCATGTGACATACCTTTTTCTTTTGAATTAAGAGGTTGATAACATCGATCATCATTAACATTTGGATTGTGGAATTCTTTGGAATAATGCCACATTTCATTTCACTTTTAGCATTGAAGTGTTGGTGGTGCATTCTCTATAGACTTTTCTCTATTCACATTATTAGAATCCTTTTTCCCATTACATTGGTACTCAAATACTCAATGAAATTCTATTCCACGCTTGAAACATTTTCTATTCCATTTAATACAATATCCACCAAGATTCTTTCCACACAATGAGCATAAGGAAACATTCATCTTATTTTCACCATTTTTTGGAGATTTTTCCTTGAACTCCAATGTCATTTCATATCAAAACCATGATATGGGCATGTAATACTAACTTCTAGTTCTACCATAATAGTGTAACACACAATATCATAACAGACACTAATGTCTCTTATAGCTAATAACCTTTAAAGAATTGGTTTTAAGCCATTAAAGAATCGATCAACTTCACTTTTAGGTTGGATGATAAAGCCAGAAGCCACTAATAGAAAAATTTCCTATACCAACGGTTTGGAACCATTGGTATAGGTCCCCACACCATTTGTATAGGTTATACAAACAGTTTGGGAATCCTTTGGGTGATTTGGTGTTGGAATAGACCTATCCCAATGATTTTTAGAAAACCATTTGGAAATACCTATCCCAACGGTTTGAAAACCATTGGGAAAGGTCTTTCCTATAGGTCTTTCCCGATGGTTTTACAAATATTTTGGATAGGTCTTTGCAAATGGTTCTCTAAAACATTGGGATAGGTCTTTCACAATAGTTCTCTAAACCATTGGGATAGGTCTTTCCCAACGGTTCACCCAAACCTTTGGGAAATGTAAATAAAAAAACGTTTTAGCAGAGGTTTGAACCCATAAACTCCACATTACATATGAAAGACTTTACCACCATTCTATAGTTACCTTTGTGAATATATTTGGATAAATTTATATATTTATTTATTTAATGATATTCAGATAAAAAATTCATAAAAAATAAGGGTATATATCACAATAGTTCTCAAAACCGTTGGTATAGGCCTTTCCCAACAGTTTTCCAAACCGGTGGGATAAGTACCTAGCCATTCCCAATGGTTTGGGAAAACCATTGGGAAAAGTGGTCTCAAAGTATCCTTTCCCAATATTTTTCCCAAAAAATTTGGAATATTGTACCCTTTTTCAATGGTTTACACAAACTGTTGGGAAAAGTGGTATTAAGTAGCCTTTCCTAATAGTTTTCTAAAACTGTTTGGAAAAGTGGATCCTTTTCCAACGGTTTGTACAAAACATTTGGAAAAGTGGTCTCAAATTAGGCATTCCCAATGGTATTTCCAAACTATTGGGAAAGGTGGACCCTTTCCCAATAGTTTTTGCAAACAGTTGGGAAAAGTTGTCTCAAAGTAGCATTTCCCAACAGTTTCTAAAAACCATTAGAAAAAGTGGACCCTTTCCCAACAGTTTGAGAACACTATTGGGGTGGTCTCAAAGTAGCCTTTCCCAATGGTTTTCCAAAACCATTTGGAAAAGTGGACCCTTTACCAATGTTTTGGGCAAACCGTTGGGAAAAGTGGTCTCAAAGTATCCTTTCCCAATGGTTTTGGAAAAAACATTGAGAAATGGGACCTATACCAACTGTTTGGGTAAACCATTAGTAAAGAAGAATTGGTATAGGTATGATTTTTAGTATTGAGCATACCTTTAAAGTCTTGTAAAATTTTCCTCATATGTACCAATATATTTTTCATCATTTTTCTTAAGATAAATGAAATAATTTTCCATTTTTTTTGAATAATACAAGGGAAGTACTTATTGAGAAACAAGTTATTGAACTTGTCCCATTCCATGGACTCAATTTCAACTTGATGCCTTGTATTATTAATTAGATTTCCCCACTGTTATGCTTCACCTTCTAAATGATAAAAAACAAAAATTACCTTTTCATGTTCTTAACATTGAGGTATTGAAAATAACTTTTCAATCATACTAATACATTATTCAGAAACAAGTGTATCAAAAAACCCACAAAAATAAGGTGGACATTGCCTAATGAAAGATTCAATAGAATGTTTTCCCTTATCTACTCATTTAAAAGTCAATAATGATTCATATATTGTGTAAGTATTGAAATAATATTTTTCATTACATCTCCCAAAACATTTGGTTGTTTAGGAGGAAAATCATTTCATTTCCTAGTGCATTTATCATTAACACGGTTCCTTCCACTTCCAGCCATTGTCTAAAACCCAAATAGAATAGTGTGAGAGGCAAAAATCATAATAGGAAAACAACATAATCAAGGGGGAGTACTTTAAATCACTATATTTTTAGGTTTAATCCTATATTATTCATGATAATTACCATAATTCATGGACTATATCCTTTATTTATATTTACCCTTAGTGACATACCTAGTGATACCTTAGAAATATCTCTTGGGATCTCATTAAAGGTTTAACATCCTAGTTTCCAAAGGTTGACTAAACCTTTACTCTGATACCAACTCTAAGGACCCAAGCATTATGTACATGGAAATTACATTACTTTTTCAGAATACTTAATACATGTCACAAAAAGACGGAAAAAAACTGTATTAGTTTAGTGTCTTTAGAAACATGGAACATAATCTTCAAACTTTGTGAAAGATCTTCAACATCCCCCGTAAAGATATTTCTCATTTGTTTTCTTACCTAAAATCATTCTTTATATCTTTTGGAAAAGAAAACCTAAAAAGGGAGCCCTAAAATGCTCAATAAGGGTAAAAATTTAGAGCGTAAAACAAACAATAAACTTAAGAATGTAAAAACATGAACATAAAGTTTAAATATAAAAATTTAGAGTCATGAAATTAATCTTTGCAGTAAGTAAGAAATAGATCTCAAGGGAACATTAACCACAATTAAATAGCATTGTAATAAAACCTCGAATTGTGTAAAACTTATATGCACATAATATGATTTCCATAGTATCCAGGATATTGTTTCCAAGACCATCACAGTGGACAATGTCCATTAATGAACCGAGTTTACTTGTCATTCCAGCCATATATTACTGATCCATATTTAATTTCCATTCTAGTCATGTATATATCATAAGATATAAATATTTACCCAATTATTTATAGGGGGATATAGGTCCCACCCATCTCATAGTTAAATAATTCTTACATGTTCCACAAAAACATAAATCCATTATCATAGATTAACACAAGAAATAAAATGGGTTTCTTAAACATCATTTCACCATGACATAATCTATATAAAATATTATCCAATCATTAGCACAATAAAATCATAGTATTAATAGAGATATAAACCTTACCATGCTTAAGAGTTTCATCTTAGATGGAAAATAATTTTGATAAAACACTTGAACTTAATTCTTGAGGAAAATATACTTTCTTCTTTAAAAATGTTTTCTTTTCTCAAAATGCCATGAAATTTTAAAAGAAAATAATTTAGTTGAAAATAAACTTGAAATAGTATAGAGGAATATTCATGGGAATAAGGCATCATGAAACCGTAAAAATCCATTCATGTCATATAAGTTAAGAAAACATTCTCCTCATACTTTTTTTTGGAAATGTCAAAAAGTACCTCGCATGGTTAGAAAAAGAAAGCTTTATTCCATACAATATAGTAAAAGTCAATAATGGTTAAAAATTATATTAAAAAAACATATAATAATAATAAATATTTTATAAAACATCTTAAGAAAACATGTACATGGATGATAAATATAACTTCATTAATTACTTAAGTATAAACAATCTCTGATAAAAATGAGATTGAAAAATCATCCCTTACCTTAGGTATGATATGCTTCATATGTGTAAAAATATACTGTATAATGATTTATATATTATTATTAACTTATTCCAGAATCATGGTATTATATATGGTCATATTCTCCTTTGTTTTTTTGTAACAGTTCATTGTTACTCGTTATTCAGGTTTTAACTACTTTATGATAGTATGCATGTTTTGTCAAATAAGTTCTGGTTCTCATTATTAGGTAATATTTATATCATTATAAAATGATATTAACATAATAAATAGCATATTTATTAATTTTTTACATTTATATAATCATGTTGTAGGGTTTATCATGTTGAACGAATCACATCACATTGTGGAGACGATAGGCTGTACATATGTATGAGCGATGATATAATTCCCATAATTTGTGGAATGGTATTGATTTTCTGGGTATATTCTATTTAAGAATAAATATATTTTTAAAATAATCATATATAGTTATTACATCCATTTTTATACCCATACAAGTATGTTGGGGGTGAAAAGCAGATTACACTATGGTCTAGAGACGGTAAGCTATATGTATGCACGCGTGATGATTTCATCTTTCTTAGGATGGAAAAAAATTTGAATATGGTTGTTTCATAATTATAATTAAATCTTAGTATATATGTTTTACTGGAGTTATTATTCTAAAATTAAACATCTCATAAATTAGAAGTATAAGTAGAAAGAAATATGAAAGAATAGGTAGAGGAGATTACCTCTTCCCTGATGTGCTCTCTTTAGATCTCCTCTTAGTAGAACTAGATTTTATCTTTTGAGAAGGCCAAAACCTCTATAATGTAACTAGGTAAGTTGATAAGATAAATGGGTAGGGTATGGAAGAACTTAAATGCATAATGGGTTGTGGACAAATGAGGGAGGAGGTGCCCTTTTATAATTGATGTGAGGGGCACTTTTGAAAACCTCAAAAATATTAATTTATTATAAAATAAAACTGCACTAGAAAACCCCCAAAATGTCCCAATTTAGATACTTACATGATATAGGGTTATAATCTCATCAGGAAATAAATTTTATATAGGTTTCAATCTCTATTAAAACCTTATTGTTTCAATTTGATACGTAGTTATTCAATTTCATTTTAACTTGGGTGACACATATTTCAATTTTAAAAGGGTAAAATATTTAATTATTTTATTTCAATTAGATCATAAATAAACAATTCATAACATTTTTGACCATATAATAACAATATTATATTTCAAAAAATATTTTATAATTTTCCAATAATTTAATAAATCACTATTTTGATAAACAATCAATAGTGTCAATTTTGATACTATTCAATTTATTGATTTTTAAAAATATAAAGATAAAAGGTTAACTTCAAAAAAACTATTTTATCATATTCCTATGGGTTTAAGGTTATCAATAAAATTATTTTAACATATTAATTATCCCATAATATATTTTTCAATATTTTTAATAACATTTATTTGATATCTTCATTAATAAAATAAGTACTACAATAATATTGTATAATTATTTAATATAATTATTAATTGAGTAAAAATTAAAATTACAATAATATGATGAATATAAATTTAATATAATTCATGAGAATATATGTAGTATAGTTTATCTTATATAAAATCAAACATTAAAAATGTTATACTTATTAAAATATGAATGTGACGTCATTAACATTAATTTAAATAAAATAATTTGAATATCATAATCTATTTTATAAGACTCTAAATGGTCACTATATTGGAACTTTTATGTTTATGGTATAGATATACTAAAAATATAATATTGTTTCATGTTTTTTTGACTTTTTATGGTTATTAAAATTTTAAGAAAAATTTTATTATTGATTTCTCATCAATTAATTAATTTTTACATCATCAAAGTATAATACTTTAAGGTTATTATTTATTTACTAAAAATTAAAAATAAATTTCCATGATTTATTTTATTATTATATATTTCCATTTACTATTTACTTTTTAAGTTATCACATGGTTATCCGTATATTAAAATTATTATACTTATATGAAATGTGAGTTTGACATTTTGTCACTTTCATTGGTTTTATTAATATCTATGTCAATTTTATTGTCATGTGGCAATTAAATTACTAATTTTCTAACAAAATATATCAAGGGTAGAAATTGATTCATCCAATGGTATTTTGGTAGGTTTTCGGACTATTTTATTGTTATTATCATATCATTGGTTACACTGATTTACCCGATTTACCTTTAAGTGTAGTATATAAAAATTACCATAGTTACTATTTATAATATCCAAAAAATAAAAGAAACTCATTAAAATAATCTGGATCCACTAATTACAAATACATAATCCATTTTTCATAATTAAAAACACATAATTGGTCGAAATTAGTACAAAACTAATTTCCGCTGCTGAAAACCAAAAAGCTGGTTTTTAAGAAGTATAAACTTATCAAATGATTGTCATGTATTTACATCCAATTTAAATGAGGAATTACTTCCTATTAACAAAATTGGATTTAATTATTAAAACAAAAAAATTACACTTTAAAACCAATTAAAAAGATAATATAATCATATGAATAAATTAGATGAAAAGGTAGTTTCGAATTAAAATGCAATAATTTTCACTATTCCTCAAAATATGGATTTTTTCAAAAAAATTCTAAAATATCATACGAGTTAAATTTTATTGTCTCAATTATAAATAATATGTTTATTTTTTCTAATATAATATATAAATGTGTTAAAAATAAGATTTATAATTGGCACACCGTCAAAAGGTGGAAAAACTGCATTTTTTGGAAAAATACTACTTTTATCCAAAAAACTAAATTCATTTTAATATCATGTTCAAGAAAATACATAATATGAATATTAATGTTATATAAAATTCAAAATTTAGTTAATACTATTCATTGAATCTAGTTTATATCCCATTAAATAATAATATATTAATAATATATCATTGTTTAGTGAAACTCGGGGTTGTGTACAACGCAAGATATCGAGGAATGTTGCTCCTGTGTGTAATGCAAGACAAGTTAGTGTTTAATGTAATGAAATCATAATTTGGTGTTGCATATAACATAATCAAAACATAGTTATTTTATACATTGAACAAAATTTATACTCAGTGTTGTGTGAATTGAATTCTATCAAAAGAACTTGAAATCATTTATAGCACAAGCCAAGAATAGTTTAGCATATACTGAAAGCTAATAAGGTGTTTTGTATAGTTAAAGATAAACTATGTGTAGCGTAAAATACATGATATCAATGAAATTAAATATAATCTATCTCATAAAATCTCAGGGTGTTACATTGAGCGAGTACAAAACCCAATGGAGGACATGTGCCTCATCGAGTAAAAAAGGACAATCGATAGAGTATTGAATCTATATATAGAAGACCCAAACCACACTAGATGGGAAATTCCAATTACCAATCATATAGGGTCCATTAAAAGTTTATGGGCCAAGGTGGTATGAAACACATAACTAAATTAGAGGACCCATTATTTGAGTATATGGGCGAGTATAGAACTCTATAAGTTGTTTGAGGGACCAAAATTTTTCATCAGCATGTCTTCAGGGGAGTATAAAACACTATATCGAATCTATTCATCTCAACTAAACATAGTCAACAACCCTATGTGAAAATATAATAGTACATCCTATTCATAGTTAAAAATCTATGATAAATGCCTAAAGGGGTGAGCATTAGGTTGTATGATGGCCCCAGGGCATGCCACATGGTGTTGTAGAAAATGGTTTTCTTGTGGTGTAATGTTCCACATTCCACCAAGAATATGGGGTTATCATTCACCACATAGGTGGCATCGTAGTAAGTGGTTTTTCCTGGGTGGTGAATGATAACCCCATATTCTAGGTGGCATGTGGAACATTTCACCACAAATGGATCTCACAAAAAATTTTGTACCATGATAGACCTAAAACATGGTATATGCCTTTCTCAACGATGTAGATGTGTTAAAAAATAGAGGAAGTTAGATACAATGGGTTTCCAAAGATTCAGATGTTAGCTGGGAGGTGGGCCTACTAGTAGTTAGGGAAATTCACCTTTACAGGGGATTTTATATTTTACTATGTTCTATATCTCTACCCAAATCCAAGGTTTACCATTGTATTGAGATAACCCATCTTGGAGGCCTACACAACCTATCATAAATTAGTGTGTTTCAAATTTGTCCACTATTAGTTTAGGATCATTGGAATTTGAAATAACGGATGACTCATGGAATGAGTTTGACTATTTAATCCTGAAAAAAATGATTTCCCAGACTGAAACCCTAACCTCAACTCCCTTTACCTCCATAGATCCACTACCTCACCACTAAAGATCCATCACAAAAATTCCACTAGGCTACTAATTGGTTATATCTTCAAGAGATACACCCTGACTCACCACACAATTATAAAATCACCAGCATTTTCCACTGCTAGGGTCAATGGTATTTTTTAAATTGAACTACATGTGGAGAGATAGAGGGAAAACAGAAAAGTTTTTCTCAGTGGATAAAGGTACACCTACCCGATAAACTATTTACAACTATGGTGTATGACATCATGCATGCCAAGGGGGTTCATAACATGATATGGGGAGAGGATTTTGGGGTTGTATTTTACTATCCACAAGATATCATTGTTATCTATAAAATATCATAAAGACTCCATCATTAAAAAACCATAAGGAGGAAATGAGAATGAGGATTGATGCAATGTGAGAAAAGAATCAAGAATGTATATTTTATTTATATTATCATGAGGAAATTAGCTTATATGTAATAAGAATATCTACCTAAATTGTTGGATCATAATTCCATGAAATTAACATTTTCCATTAGTTCTTATGTAGAATACATGATGAGTGTGAACATTGATAGTCGACCATACTTTAACATCTCACATTTTCTGTGTATTGTTTTTAAATATCATATGGATTGATTTATAGTACAGGAACTGAGATGGTGTGTGATTTCGAGGCACGATGTGCCCATGAAAAAAGATTGAAAACTATTAAAATATTTAATAGTAGGCATAGATGATTTTCCTGAAAAGTTGAATATCTCTTAATCAGTATTCCAAATTAGAAATTTGGGGGCACTTTTGAGTTCAGATCAATGTTTTTACCCTAGGTGATATCTAACTTTTATCGGCGCGGGTTTTTTTTACAAAAAAAGCTACTGAGGACAAAAAAGGAATAAAAAATTTATAAAAAATATATATTTTTTTACATAATAATGTTTTCTATTATTTAAATGAATCCTTATGTCAGAATTACTAGATTATCTGTATAACCATGGAACTTCTAGAGGATTGATAAAGGGTGCTCTGGGAATCCTTTCTAGAAAATGAAAATAGATCATGGATCGATGATGGTGTTTCAAATCATTATTCATAGGAAACTTATCCAAATTGAGGTAGGATGTTAGATTATTTGGTTTAATTCCTTGTTATTGATTCCTATAATGAATGAAGACTAATCCACGAATAGATTGGACTGCAGGTCGTACATATTTTCAGGATGAAACTATTTTTATGGTTTATCAGGATGGAATTAATAATTTTTCTAACCCAAATCCCATGATATATATTGTTGGAAAATAATTCTTGTCTAAAAATGGTTAAACCATAATTCTTGTGATTTCATCACTCCTTTATTCGCGATCTTTGCCATTGGAACCCTGTGGTTCTCGGCTCAAAGATTCTGGATGGTTTTGAAATCTAGCGGACCCCCAAATTTTAGGAGAATCGATAAATGAGGCCAGATCTGTGTATATTAGGACCCCAAAGATCTTGGATCTGTGACTGTTTGATTTATTTGGGAATTAGAGGTGGTGTGGTGCTCCTTAAAAGGGATTATCAACACAACGACGATGATTTGTGTTTGAGGTAATAACATTGGAGCCATGTGTGGTAGGTGTGATCATGGTGGGATGCGGTGGTAGTGCATGGACACAACACAAAATGTGATAGCAGTGGAAACAAAGTGGGATTGTCTAGTGGGTTTTGTCAGGTCTGTGGTCCAGGTCGGTTCCCCAGGTTGGGTCTAGTCAGTGGGCTGATCCAAACCTGAGTCAGATCCAAAAAAACTTTGGTGGATCGCGATTGTAGTAGACTATGGAGATCAACCATGGTGGTCGACCATGTGGTGTTGTCAATTATGAGATGTGGTCGACTGCATGTGATGACCAATTGTGAGGTGAAACGGCAAGTGGACCGGCCGCAATGGTCAGTCCATGGGTGACTAGTCCACATGGCTGGTCTACATTCCCCTACAGGCTTACGAGTGGTTTTGTTCAAATGAGCATAACTCCTAAACAGAGCATCCAATAGATGATCCATATATGGAATTGAGACCCTAATGTTGAGATAGTAATTTTCAGAAAAATGGTGGTTTTTTATTTTGGTCCATTATCGGTTGAGAGATTTCTCTTTTTCATTTACATGTGGGTTCAATGTTGCATTACATCCATGTCATTAGATAGTAATACCTTCTAGAGGCTGAGTCTCAAATAGAGTTGTTTTATTCCTCCCTAAGATTGAAGTGCGAGAATCTATCATACCTATTAGAGTTTTTGGAATTGGACTGACCTATGTGAGAAGGGAATTGATCCTCAAACTAGTGGGCCTCATCAGTATGACTTGTGAAATCATTGGAATATAATCCCCTACATAGTGGGTTGATCCAAATTGGGTTCCTGGAAATCCTCCTAGTGATTCTGGTTGTGATTCCATATCTGTGTATTATATTATTTTTTGACTAATTCTTTCTCTTTAGCTGTGGCCTAAATGAGCTAAACGTCTTCGTTGACTACCTCTCATTATATCATTGATCGAGGAGTGATTTCTCCCAGAACTAGCATGCTTCGAGTGGAATCCCATGGATAAAATGTTGGTTATGACCACTTGATGGCATGGTGTCTCCCTTGAGTATATATGATTTTCTTGTTATATGTGCTATAGAAATATATCTATGTATATATGGATATAATTTCCTATTTTTGTATAGCTTTGTGGTTTCGGGGAGTCCCACTAAGCATTTTTATACTCACCACTACATGGTCTTTTCCCACATGTGTTGTGTCTTGTGAAAATGATCAACCTTTTGATGGATTCCTAGGTGGACTAGGACTAGATTGTGTTTAGTGAGACCAGAAAGACCGAGGTGTGTTCCTAGGGCTTCAGACAATAGTACATGTACCTTTTTCTTATATGTTGGACACATGTTATAAAATCTTTGTGGTGGACTTGTATTTGGCCCTATTTACTTTATAGTACATTCACTATCATACTATTTTTTGGTATCTTAGATGCTCGCATACATTATTTCAGTTGTTTTACATTTCATCATTTTTGTGGCTTGGGGATGAGTGCATGTGTACATGTACATAGGCTAATGCCTCCCATTTTTTTGGATATGCCTACTTGGAACTAGTCACCTGCCCCATGCCTTTTGAAGCTGGGATTTGAGTACTCCCAGAAAATTCCCCTCTTGGATGGGTTTTGATAGATTGGTATCAAAGGTGGGTCTGTTCTACTTTCGGACTAGGATTCTGGGATGTCAGTTTGTGGAAACAATGTTAAGTGTTTCGAGTATGGATTTACGACCAGGGACTATAGTGTCTTAGTAGATACTGATGTATCCATACAACGGGACTCTGATTACACGCTTTCTGACTTGGTACATGAAAACATTGGTTGTAGGGAAAAAATGGTACATGCACAATATAAGAATCGTTGTTCCTTCCATGTCCTTCTTGATCCATCTCCCCAGATATACTCTGTTGACTATGGTAATCTTGTTTTATTTCAGGATACCTCCACATAGATAACAAGTTAGGATTCCACTGCATGATCATGATGATGATATGCCTAGTGAAGAGACATCTGTATAGGGGCATGCACCATAGATAGAACCTCTGGGCGGTTTACCAGCAATACCACCACCCGTAAAGAAGCAGCTACTACAAGCACTACTAGCTGAGGATACACATAGGCTGAGTGAATTACAAGAGTATTAGAGGTAGTGATCTCCTAGGTTTTGGGGTGAGATAAAACCCTAGATGGATGAGGATTTCCTATAGATAATCACTTGTGTTTTATACCTCATGAGGTCTCCTTTTGACCAGATGGAAGTCCTTGCAGCGTGTCTTCTTTAGGGATCTATAAGGCTATGGTGGAGTTTGGTGAATTAAACTCATGATTAGACAACTCTCTTCAAGGCATACATTGAGATACTCTTCAAAGAGAATTTATATCCATTCATATTGCAATCAGTATGCATAAAAGAGCTTCTACATCTACTATAGAGAAGTACAACCATGCCAGAGTATTAAACAAAGTTTACTAATCTTTCACCCTACTCCTTGTACATGGTATGCGACCAGTTCATTAGAGCTTGATCATTAGAGAAAGGCTTAAGTTGAGACATCAGGGCATCAATGGTATCCATTATCATTTCTATCAATTTGGGGGTACTTGATAGAGCCCTACTAGTTGATAGTTTTATGGAAGAGAAGAAACTGGTAGTGGGAGATAGTAGTGGTTACCTGGTAGGTAAGACCTCATCATCAGGTAGATGAAAAAAGAAACAGGGCTCCAAGTTGGTCAGGATCTTTATAAAAAAATATCACAACTTATGCTCAATGACATAGGGCTCCCAGGGTGGCTTGAATCATAGAAGGGATAGATGATGTTACTCCTGTGGCGGTCGAGGACATCTTCCATGAGATTTTCTTACCTGTCGTATAACTCACCAAGAGATGGTCGGCGGACCATTGATGTAGAGAACCAAATCTTAACGTACATGGACATTACATTACTTTTGCAGAATACTTATTACATTACAAAAACAAACACACAAGGACTGTAAGAGTTTAGTGTCTTTGGAAACTTGGAACGTAAACTTCTAATCATGTCGAAAGATCTTCAACATCTCCCATAAAGATCTTCCACTTTTTGTTTCCTTACCTAAAACCTTTCTTTTAATCCTGGGGGAAAATAAAACATAAAAAGGGTGATCTCAAATGCTCAGTAAGGGTAAGCATGGATAAAATAAAACATACCATATACATTTGAACTTAAAAACACGAACATAACGTTTAAACATCAAAATGTTGAGCAACGACATAAAACATGGAAGTACATAAGGCATAGATCATAATGGAACATAAATCATTATAAAATAGCATGGGAATAAAACATGTAATTGTGGAAACCATTAATCACATGATCTGATTTCATATTAGCCATGGCATTGCTGCCAAGACCATCTTAGTGGACAAAGTCCCTTTCTGAATCGAGGTCATTCCTCGTTCCAGTCCTGTATTACTGAACCGGTTTAAATTGACGTTCCATCCATGTCTATCTCATGAGATATAAATCTTTACCCAATGCATTGGAGAGAGATATAGGTCCCACCCATCTCATAATGAAATCATTCTTACTTGTGCTACAAAATAAACATACATCATTCATAATAACCCAACAAATAAAATGGGTTTCATAAAAATCCTCCCATTATCACATAATCCATATAAAAGAAATGGATATCATTTCATAATCAGAAAAGTGAAACCATGTAAATCATAGAGACATTATACATGAAACATAAACATATGAAATAATGTCATCTTAGATGGAAAATGGTTTTGATAAAACACTTGAAATGAATTCTTGAGAAAAATATCCTTTCTTTTTTTTTAAAATCATTTTCTTTTCACAAAATTCCATGAAATTTTAAAAGATAAGGGTTTTGTTGAAAATAATCATACAATCTTGTAGAGGAAGCTTCTTGAAAATTAGGCGTTATGAAACCGTAAAAATCTGTTCATGCCGTATAAGTTAAAAAAACATTCTTCTTGTACTTTTGCCGGAAAAGTCAAAAAAGTACCTTGTAATGTAATCAAAAGAAATAATACCTACATAAAATGTAGTAAAAGTCAAAAATGGGTAAAAATGACTTTAATCATACATGAAAACACTATTATAAAACATGGAAATGGATGATAGAAATAACCCCTGTAAATACGTACAAATAAGCAATCTCGGATAAAAATGAGATTTGAAAAATTATCCCTTACCTTAGGTATGATATGCTTCGTACGTATCTAAAACCCCTATATAATTATTTAAATAATGTTATTGAATTATTATAGAATCATATTCATTGTTATTATATCATATATGGTCCACTTGTGACTTTATATTACCCATTCTTTTGTAAATTCATGTTAAAGTAGCGTTTTGGGTAAAATCGTCTCATTTGTCCTTCGTGTTTTAACTTGTAATTATTAATATGATTAGTTAGATCATGATTACTTATATCCAGAATTTAAGACATGATTTATATATAAGATATATTCAGAATATACATATATATAATATATCGATAAATGGAACGAAATACACCATTCATGGAGACGGTAGGCCGTACGTACGCATGAATGCTGTTTTCGTTTCATTATTGAATTGAATGGAATTAAGTAAATGACATACATATTAACATACATAAATCCAGTATCATTATTATGTCATATATTTCATTATTACTTATTATATATACTTTATAATCATTCATGAATGGTTAATCATTGAGAATGAATCTCATTGCGTCATGGAGACGGTAGTCCGTATGTACGCACGAGCGATGATATCATTCTCATGATCGTGGAATTGTATTGGAGTGTATGTATACTATTTCAGTATCAATATCACTTTAAAATAATCATATATATTTATTATTTACACCATTATACCCATCCAAGTAAGGTGGTGGTGGAAAATAGATTACACCACGGTGTGGAGACGGTATTCCGTACGTACGCACACGCGGTGATTTCGTTTTCTGTAGGATGGATAGATGGTGAAATAGGGTTGTTTCATACTTATAATAACATATCCTTATATTAGTGATACTGATGTTATTACTTCATAATGAACTAACCTAATAAGAATAAGTGGAAGAAGAAATAAAGTTGAAATAATTGGTAACAGACATTACCTCTTCTTTGAAGCGCCTCTTTGGGTCCTCCTCTTAGGGGACTAAAATTGGTATTTGAAGAAGACCATGACCTCTAGGATGTTTCTAGGGAAGTGTAGAAGAGAATGTTTTATGTATTTGTTGAGATTTAAGGCTCAAAGATGTGTGAGGAAGAGAGGGAGGAGGTGCCCTTTTATAAGGGAGGAGAGGGGCACCTTTAGAATTCTTAAAAATATTAATTTATAATAAATCTAAACCCACTGAAAAAAATCCAAAAATGACTCATATTATATGATTAGATGTGAAAGGGTTGTAATCTCATAAACCAATCAAATTTAGACCAGTTTGGATCTTATTTAAAACATTATCAACTTGATTTATCCTTACTTAATCAATTTAATTTTATTTGTGGTAATAACATTCTAAATTTTAAATTATAACAAAAAACTACTTATTTTTTGTGAATTGTCCATAATTTGATACTTTATAACATTTTAGACCATATAAATTTAAATTTATAATTTTTAAAATTTTTTGTGATTTTTAAAAAATTTAATAATATGTTATTTTTATAAAATAACAATAGTGTCAATTTTGACACTATTCATTTATATGAATTTAAATAAAATATATACAGAATATATGTTCAAAATAAAAGCTTTAATAGATTTATAAAAGGCCATATGTATCTATAAAATTAGTGGAGAACATTAAATAGTTCATATAATATTTATTTTATTATTTTTAAAACCATTTATTTGGTTTATCTCTTAATAAAATAATTACTACAACATTTTTGTATAATTATTTAATATAATTATATGTTGCATAAAAATTAAAAATAAAATCCTATGATGAAGATACGTCTATTAAATTTTAGAATAATACTTTTACTCGAATGTATCATCTTAAAATCACAATAGTTAAATTGTTATATTTATTAAATTATGAAGGTGACAACTTTGGCATCATTTAAAATAAAATAATATAAGTGTCATAATTGCTTTTATAAGACTCCGAATGGTCCAATATTATACCATTGTATGATTATAGTTTATATTTACAAGAAAAATAAGTTTTTGTCATGGTTTTGTGCCTTTTATGGTCACTATTAGTTTAATAAAAACTATATTCTTGATTTTTCACTAGATAAATAATTTCTGCATCACTATTGTGTCACAATTAATGATAATTATTTAATCCCAAAAATTTTTAAATAAATTCTCATGATTTAGATAATTTTGTTAGATTTCTGGAGACTATTAATGTTCGAAGTTTCATGAAGTTTATCACTAACTTAAAATTATTATACTTATAGTATTTAAGAGAGTGACATGTTGTCACTTTCTTTGGTTTTAATAATAATTAAATTATTTTCATGAAAATAAAGTCCATTAAATGAATCTAATCCGACCCCTATGTGATATGGGTCTACTTTTAGTCATCCCATAGGATTTTTCCAAGTGTTAGGATAATTTTATAATCTTATATTTACCCTTAATTACCCGATTTACCTTTAACTATTTTAAATAAAATTTACCATAGTTACTATTCACAATGCCCAAAAATAAAAAGTAGCTTATTAACATAATTTGGATCCAATTATTCCAAATATGGAATCCATTTTTCCAAATTCAATACACAAAAGTTGCATAAATTATATTAAAATTAATCCCGTTTTCGAAAGAAAACGGGTTTTTCTTTAAAACATTGCAAAAGATTGAATTGCTTTAACCTACGAATTCAAGGAAAAATCAATGCTAATGACATACATTATATTAAATGGTAAAAAAATATTCTATTTATACTTTAAAACCATTAATTATTATAATTTAACCACATAAGATATTACGATGAAAAAAGTTGTTTTTAATTAAAATATAGCGTGTTTTTACTATTCATTAAAATATGAAAGTTATCAAAATAAAATGAAACATTTATACAAAGTAAATTTTTATTTCCTGATTCCAAAGAATAATTTCATTTTTTCAAATGGAACTTATAAACATTTCAAAAAATATATTTAAAGTGGGTGCGCCATCAAAAGGCGGAAAAACTGTATTTTTTGAAAAATACTTATTTTACCCGAAAAATTAATTTTGTTCTTATACTATGTTCTAGAAAATGTGTAAGATGAATAATAATGTTATAAAATTCAAAATTTTAGTTTATAATATTCATAACGGCTAGTTCATAACAATATTATAATAATATATTGTTGTTTAGTAAAACCCGGTATTGTGTACAACACACGCCATCGAAGAAGGTCACGATTGCATGTAAAGCAAGCCAAGTCTGGGTTGCATATTGTGCAAGAATCTTTCGTTGTTTCGTATAACAGAATCCCACCATATTTCATTTATAAATTGAATATATATATATATATATATACTCAATGTTGCGTAGAATAACTATTATAAAAATTGTGTGTAACACGATCCAAGAATGGTGTTGCGTATACTGCAAGCTAATACAGTGTTGTGTATAGTCAAAGGTAATCTTGGTGTAGCATACAACACAAGACATTAATGAAATTAAAAGAATATTTTTCATAAATTCTTCGGGTGTTACATTCTACCCCCCTTAAAATGAATTTTTCCCTCGAAATTTGTCGGGGTTATAAATGGTTTACTACTGGAAAGTTTGTTTAATAGAAACCCACATCGTAAAAAGGAATACCAAAACATGGCTTTAAAAACTAAATTATGAAATGTAATGGTTACCCAAATTAACTCATCACTGGGTTTCCACGTAGGAGAACATAGGTGAAAATATGGATATGGAAGAAAAATCTAACCATCAAGTTCTGATGGAGAGTGGTGGAGAACATGGCTATGAAATAGACAACAATCACAAAGCCATAGATTTTCAATGATCTAAGGTACCATCTGATTCATCAGACATAAGGGCACTAGGACAACATTTTTGGTTTTCAAGATCATTTCCCTAAAGTTGATGAAATTGGAAATAGAAGAAATAATTTCGTGATTTTGGAACAGTCTCACCGTTGTTCGTTATTTGGACAATTTCCACTTCATCTCATAAAGAAATGAAGTTGAATTTGTCATTCGTGAAGTGTTAGCATCTCATGTGATAGAATGATGAGTCATTCCATCTGTCTCAAACAAAAGGTTATAAAAGTTATCAAAAATACATAAGTCCATCTATAGTGAGATTAATCATATATAGTTCCTAAAATGGACTTATACTTCATATATCATACTGCTTAATATAATAAAACTAGTTTCTATTAAACATGGACTTCATGTAGGTCAGTGGTAGGTGATAAAGGCCAGTCGCACTTCGGTTGTGGGTTCGATTCCCACAGCCTTGTCCGATGCGATGGGCTGTCGCCCGTCCTGCAGGTTGTCCTTTTTCTAATACTACATTACTATAACATCCCATTAATAATATCAAAAAAAAAATTCTATCCTTAAACAATACTAACTTATGTCCAGCATAATCCATTCCAATATTTAGGCTTATCACAAATACTTCGGTCCAAGCTCATAGTATAATGAAAAAGATTACATGAAATTTCATCAACCAAGCATGTGAATACCATAATTTATCCCCCATATATCTTGTTGGTCACATTCCAATCATGTGAATACCTTAATCATGTATTCTCTTCAAAAATGAATACCCATTTAACCTTAATGAAAACATGAATGCTGTAAAAAGTAAACTCTTTCCACATCCCAAAATTTCTATATACTCAAACCATGATATCACTTAGTCCTTATATCAACCATGAACTCATAAATACAATCAAACATCTCATTATCTTCTTATCCCTTCATTATGAGCATATCATATACTTTTCAAAAATATCTGAATAACATTCCATGGTTACAGGTACCATTCAACATATACCTTCAAATTCTTTAGGAAAAACAATAGTGTAACAATCCTTAGATGATTATTTATTTCATTGTACCATACATTATTCTTTATAAACATACAATCATTCCACTAACTTCTTAAACCACTAGCTGAGCTTCATCATTTATTTCATCTCATATTTCATTCGTAGTCTCTTCATCATCATCCACATAAATACTACCCGTATGACCATTCTGATTCTCTTCATGAGATTTTCCATTGGGGCATTGGTTTGCATAATGCCCATACATTCCACATTTAAAATATTTAATCATTGTTGATGTCGTAGCAATACCATTATCCTTATCCATGGTGTTAACTAAACCTTTTCCTTTGCACTTACTGGATTTGTGTCCTTCTTTTCCACACCCAAAGCATCTTCTACTTCCTTTGAAACAATCTCCCTAATTCCTCTTCCCACATGATTTACCTGATGGAAATTGAACTTTCTTTCCTATATGATCATCATGAAACTCCATCTTTCTCTTATTACCCGAGTCAGGAAACTTACCAAATTTTAGTTTATTGATCATATTATGAGATTGCTGATTCAGCATAATAATGATGTTCAGACTTCCAAATCCCATCTCATTTGGTTTCTCATGAAGAATATCATTCCATTGTCCATCATATCCTCCATTATTGTGAATCATCTTGTTTCCAGCCATTTTCTAAAACATAAAAAGAATAGTGTGAGAGGAAAAAATCATGCTAGGGAAAACAACATAGTAAAGGGGGAGTACCCTCAATATATAACATCTTAGGTTAAATTATAAGATCGTTACCGTAGTTCTAGGACTATATCCTATACGTATACTTATCCTTAGGGACATCCCTAGACATACCTTAGTAATATCTCTAGGGATCTCACTAACATTTTCGCATCCTAGTCTCCAAAGGTTGACTAAACCTTTTCTCTGATACCGAATGTAGAGACCCGAAGCTTAACGTACATGGAAATTACATTAATTTTTCGGAATACTTTTACATAACAAAAACAGACACACAAGGACCGTAATAGTTTAGTGTCTTTGTAAACTTGGAACGTAAACTTCTAATCATGTTGAAAGATCTTCAACATCTCCCATAATGATCTTGCACTTTTTGTTTCCTTACCTAAAACCTTTCTTTTAATCCTGGGGGAAAATAAAACATAAAAAGGGTGAGATCAAATTCTCATTAAGGGTAAGCATGGATAAAATAAAACATACCATATACATTTGAAATTAAAAACACGAACATAAAGTTTAAACATCAAAATCTTGAGAAATGACATAAAACATGGAAGTACATAAGGCATAGATCATAATGGAACATAAATCATGATAAAATAGCATGGGAATAAAACATGTAATTGTGGCAACCATTAAGCACATGATCTGATTTCCATAGTAGCCAAGGCAGTGCTGCCAAGACTATCTTAGTGGAAAAAGTCCCTTTCTAAATCGAGTTCATTCCTCGTTCAAGTCCTATATTATTGAACCGGTTTAACTTTCCATTCCAGCCATGTATATCTCATGAGATATTAATCTTTACCCAATGCATTTGAGGGAGATATAGGTCCCACCCATCTCATAATGAAATCATTCTTACTTGTGACACAAAATAAACATACATCATTCATAATAACCCAACAAATAAAATGGGTTTCATAAACATCATCCCATCATCACATAATCCATATAAAAGAAATGGATATCATTTCATAATCAGAAAAGTGAAACCATGTAAATCATAGAGACATTATACATGAAACATAAACATATGAAATAATGTCATCTTATATGGAAAATGGTTTTGATAAAACACTTGAAATGAATTCTTGAGGAAAATATCCTTTATTTTTTTAAAATCATTTTATTTTCACAAAATTATATGAAATTTTAAAAGATAAGGGTTTTTTTGAAAATAATCATGCAATCTTGTAGAGTAAGCTTCTTGAAAATGAGGCGTTATGAAACCGTAAAAATCCGTTCACGCAGTATAAGTTAAAAAACATTCTTCTTATACTTTTGCCGGAAAAGTCAACAAAGTACCTCGTAACATAAATAAAAGAAAGATTCCTTACATACCATGTAGTAAAAGTCAAAAATGGGTAAAAATGACTTTAAACATGCATGAAAACACTTTTATAAAACATGGACATGGATGATAGAATTAAACCCAGTAAATACGTACGAATAAGAAATCTCGGATAAAAATGAGATTTGCAAAATTATCCCTTACCTTAGGTCTGATATGCTTCGTACGTATCTGAACCCCCTGTATAATGATTTAAATAATTTTACTGACTTATTACAAAATCATATTCATTGTTATTATATCATATATGGTCCACTTATGACTTTATATTACCCGTTCTTTTGTAAATTCATGTTAAAGTAGCGTTTTGGGTAAAATCGTCTCATTTGTCGTTCGTGTTTTAACTTGTAATTATTAATATGATTAATTTGATCATGATTAATTATATCCAGAATGTAAAACATGATTTATATATAATATATATTCAGAATATACATATATATAATATATCGATAAATGGAAAGAAATACACCGTTCATGGAGACAGTAGGCCGTACGTACGCATGAACGCTGTTTTTGTTTCCTTATTGAATTGAATGGAATTAAGTAGATGACATAAATATAAATATATATAAATCCAGTATCATTATTATGTCATATATTTCATTATTACTTATTATATATACTTTATAATCATTCATGAATGGTTAATCATTGAGAATGAATCTCATCGCGCTGTGGAGACGGTAGTCCGTACGTTGCACGAGCGATGATATCGTTCTCATGATCGTGAAATTGTATTGGAGTGTATGTATACTATTTCAGAATCAATATCACTTTACAATAATCATATATAGTTATTATTTACACCATTATACCCATCCAAGTAAGGTGGTGGTGGAAAATAGATTACACCATGGCGTGGAGACGGTATTCCGTACGTACGCACGCGCGGTGATTTCGTTTTCCGTAGGATGGATAGATGGTGAAATAGGGTTGTTTCATAATTATAATAACATATAATTATATGAGTGATACTGATATTATTACTTCATAATGAAACAACCTAATAAGAAGAAGTGGAAGAAGAAATAAAGTTCAAAGAATTGGTAACAGACATTACCTCTTCTTTGAAGCGCCTCGTTGAGTCCTCCTCTTACGGCACTACAATTGGGCTTTGAAGAAGACCAGGACCTATAGGATGTTTATAGGGAAGTGGAGAAGATAATTTTTTAGGGATTGGCCGAGCTTGAAGGCTCAAAGTTGTGTGAGGAAGAGAGGGAGGAGGTGCCCTTTTATAAGGGAGGAGAGGGGCACCTTTGGAATTCTTAAAAATATTAATTTATAATAAATTTAACCCCACTTAAAAACCTCCACAAATGACTCATATTAGAAGATTAGATGCGATAGGATTGTAATCTCATCAACCAATCAAATTTAGACATTTTTGGATCTTATTTTAAACATTATAAAATTGATTTATCCTTACTTAATCAATTTAATTTTATTTGTGGTAATAACATTATAAATTTTAAATTATAACAAAAAATTACTTATTTTTTGTGAATTGTCCATAATTGGATACTTTATATAATTTTAGACCATATAAAGTTAAATTTATAATTTTTAAATTTTTTTGTAATTTTTAAACAATTAAATAATATGTTATGTTTATAAAATAACAATAGTGTCAATTTTGACACTATTCATTTATATGAATTTAAATAAAATATATACAGAAGATATGTTCGAACTAAAAGCCTTAATAGATTCATAAAAGGCCATATGTATCTAAAAAATTAGTGGAGAATATTAAATAGTTCATATAATATTTATTTTATTATTTTTAAAACCGTTTATTTGGTTTATCTCTTAATAAAATAATTACTACAACATTTTTGTATAATTATTTAATATACGTATATGTTGCAAAAAAATTAAAAATAAAATCCTAATATGAATATATATCTATTAAATTTCATAATAATACTTATAATAGAATTTATCATCTTAAAATCACAATATTTAAATTGTTATATTTATTAAATTATGAAGGTGACAAATTTGGCATCATTTAAAATAGAATAATATAAGTGTCATAATTGCTTGTATAAGACTCCAAATGGTAAAATATTCGACCATTGGATGATTATAGTTTAATATTACATGACCAATAAGTTTTGGTTAGGGTTTTGTGCCTTTCATGGTCACTATTAGTTTAATAAAAACTATATTCTTGATTTTTCACTAGATAAATAATTTCTGCATCACTATTGTGTCACGATTAATGATAATTATTTAATCCCAAACAATTCTATATAAATTCTCATGATTTATATAATTTTGTTATCTTTCTGGAGACTATTAATGTTCTAAGTTTCATGATGTTTATCACTAAATTACAATTATTATACTTATAGTATTTAAGAGAGTGACATGTTGTCACTTTCTTTGGTTTTAATAATAATTAAATTATTTTCATGGAAACAAAGTCCATTAAATGAATCTAATCTGACCCTTAGGTGATATGGGTCGACTTTTATTCTTCCCATAGTATTTTTCCAAGTGGAAGGGTAATTTTATAATATTATATTTATCCTTAATTACCCGACTTACCTTTAACAGTGGTAAATAAAATTTACCGTAGTTACTATTCACAATGCCCAAAAATAAAAAGTAGCTTATTAACATAATTTGGACACACTGATTCCAAATATTGAATCCATTTTTCCAAATTCAATACACAAAAGTTTCAGAAATTAAATTAAAATTAATCCCGTTGTCGAAAGAAAACAGGTTTTTCTTTAAAACATTGCAAAAGATTGAATTGATTTAAACTACGAATTCAAGGTAAAATCAATACTAATGACAAAAATTATATTAATTGGTAAAAATATATTCTATTTATACTTTAAAACCATTCAATATTATAATTTAACAACATAATATATTACGATGAAAAAAGTTGTTTTTAATTAAAATATAGCGTGTTTTTACTATTCATTAAAATATGAAAGTTATCAGAATAAAATGAAAAATTTATCCAAAGTAAATTTTTATTTATTGATTCCAGAGAATAATTTTATTTTGTCAAATGGAACTTATAAAAATTTCAAAAACTAGATTTATAGTGGGTGTGCCATCAAAAGGCGGCAAAACTGTATTTTTTGAAAAATACTTATTTTACCCGAAAAATTTATTTTGTTCTTATACCATGTTCTAGAAAATTTGTAAGATGAATAATAATGTAATAAAATTCAAAATTTAGTTAATACTATTCATAACAGCTAGTTTATAACAATATTATTATAATATATTGTTGTTTAGTAAAACCCAGTATTGCGTACAACACACGCTATCGAAGAAGTTCACGATTGCGTGTAAAGCAAGCCAAGTCAGGGTTGCGTATTGTGCAAGAATCCTTCGTTTTTTCATATAAAATAATCCCACCATATTTTATTTATACATTGAATATATATATATATATATATATACTCAATGTTCCGTAGAATAACTATTATCAAAATTGTGTGTAACACGATCCAAGAATAGTGTTGCGTATACTGCAAGCTAATACGGTGTTGCATATAGTGCAAGGTAATCTTGGTGTAGCATACAACACAAGACATTAATGAAATTAAAAGAATATTTTTCATAAATTCTAGGGGTGTTACAATTGAGGTAGATAAAAAGGCATGTGTAGGGTGGTCTGTAGGGTGACAGATATGGAATAGGTGTAGGTAATGCATCTGGAGGTGGTCGTAGGTTTGACCTATTTCCACCACCACCCCGAGGTGGTCCATGCCCTACCTAGGGTGTTGTTGGAAAAGGACAAGGCCTGATATAAGTGATGGAGGATTATGACCCCAGGGATCTAGGGATGATATGAGGTACGATATATGTATTTTACACCTTATCTATTGCTTTGATAGACAGAAGTTATATTAATTGCATTCTTTCAATGAATGTTGTTCGAGACTTAGAGATTCTGGTTGAATCATTGACTTGACCCTTATGTTCGGAGACTCCTACGAGAGGAGACTCGATGATCACACACTGGTGTTGAAATTTGACCTAACTCTTGGAGGTGATGGTTTCGGTTGGGATCTCTTGATTTCAACATCGAGGCCTTATGGTGAAATTCTTATTATTGAATGGTTATCCATATTTCAAGATCATATCAACTATTTTAGGTGAAGAGTAAAGTGTATCTACAGTGATGAAACTAGGTTTTCCTTTATTGGTGAAAAGTAAATACATCCAGCACATGATGGACTCACATATATGATGGTGCATTGAACTATTCATGAGCTAGTTATCCTCACACTCAGGGTAGTGGATGACACGAGTCCTCAGTTTCTTATAGTGTTGGTGGAGTATGATGACATCTTCCCTAAAGATGTTCCAGGTTTTACTCCCTTTAGAAATATGGAATTATGTATTGACCTAAACCTCATGATGACCCTTATATCTACACCTAAATATCATATGGTTCTTATGAAGCTTCATGGGTTGAGTATACAATTGGAGGACTTGTAGAGGAAGGGTTTTGTGAGACCCAGTGTTTCACCCTGGGAAGTCACAATTTTGATTTCCAAGAAGGAAGATGGTGTCTTGAGGTTATGTGTAGATTTCTGGAACATAAACTATGTGACCTTGGAGGAAAAGTATCCACTATCAAGGATCAATTAACTATTTGATTAGTTGAAAGGTACTCGATGGTTCTCAAAGACAGAACATAAATCAATCTATCACCAAGTATGAGTACGGGATGAGAATATACCTAAAATGAACTTCAGAAGTCATTATGCTCACTACGAGTACATGTTGATGTCGTTTGGCATGATGAAAACCCCAGATGTGTTCATGAGACTCATGAACCAGATCTTTCAGTTATACTTAGACAGGTTTATGGTGGTCTTCATCGATGGCATCCTGGTGTATTCGGTTTGTGAGGAGGATTCTAGACACTTGAGAATGGTCCTGGACACACTCTAAGAGCACTAAAAGTACATGAATATCTAGAGGTTTCAGTACTATATTCAAGAAGACTATTCTTTGGGGAACATAATATTAGAGGCTATAGTTGTAGTGGATCCAATGAAGGTTGAGAAACTGCTTGCTTGGGAGCCACCTAAGATAATTACCAAAGGGGTAGAGTTTCTTTGGTTTGGCAGGGTACTATCAAGGGTTTGTACTCAACTTCTCCAGAGCGGAAACACCCCTAAAAACATTGAAATGAAAGGGAAATTATTTCATGTGCATAGAAATGTGCTAGTAGATATTTCAAATATGAGGTAGAGTCAAAAGAAAAATCTCATCCTAAAGTTACCAGAGGAAGGCATTGAGTACATGTTATTCTGCAATGCGTCGGGGGTCAAGCATTGTTGTGTCTTGATGTAGAGGTAAGCAGTTATTTCCTATGGTTCATTCTAGTGGATACCCCATGAGTAGAATTACGTGACCCATGATCTCGAGATAGTAGTGGTATTTTTCACCTTTATAATGTAAAGACACTACCAGATGGCTGAGCGATTTAAATTCTACTATGATCACAAGAGTCTCAAATACATATTATCTTAGAAGGATCTAAACTTGAGATAGAGGTGATGGATAGAGTTCCTATAGGTCTATAACTTTGAGATTATCTATACTACTAGGAAACCAAATGTGGTTGTAGATTATCTCAATAAGAGATCCATTTTAAAGTTTCTAAATGAGTCGTCAGAGAAGTTTTCCACATTACAGTTATCATTTATGGATGGATATAGAGAATCTTACCTCTAAAAGATGGTTGTCACCACTCTACTCTTATAGTGAGTTTGGGAATCACAACTTGGCGATACTGACCACAAGACCCTATATGCTCATATTCCCACAGGGCATGCTCCTGATGGATATTCAACGGGTGAAGAGCACATCCATCTTTTCCAAGGACACATAGTAGTACTAGTGGAGTTGTCAGGGTAGGTTCTAAGGGAAGTTCCTATGTCCGCTTTGGCAGTACATCCATGTGTGTAAAATATGTACCAAGACCTCCAATAAGAGTTTCAGTGGCCAAGGATAAAGAAGGGAGTTGCATAGTTTATTTCATGATGCCATACTTATCAGTAAGTGAAGGATAAGAACTAGGTTCCAACTGAATTATCTCAACCCCTAGTGGTTCTAGAATGAATGTGGTATGAGATATCGTTTGAATTTGTGATGTGTTTACCATGTACGTCTAGGGGACATAATTTTATGTGGGATATTGTTGAACGAATCACCCAGTCGGCCAACTTCCTAGATATTTGAGAGTATAGTTTAGTAAAGAGTTTGGGATGAATCTATGTGGAAAAGATAGTTCAACTCCCTGAAGTTCCATTGATGATATTTTCAGAGAATTATTCTCTCTTTACATTTAAGTTGTGGATGGGATTACATGAGGCATTTGGGACCTATCTACGCTTGAGCACAACATTTCAGCCCTAGACAAATGACCATACTGAGAATACCATTCAGGATCTAGAAGACATACTGTAGGATTGAATGTCTTTCTTTGGTCGTAGTTGGGAGGATCACCTACCACTGGTGGATTTTTCATACAACAATAGCTACCATTCCACAATTGGTATGACACCATTCGAGGTTTTGTATGGGCGACTCTTCAGGTCACCACTTTACTGGACTAAACCTGGGAAGTATGCACTCATGGTCCCAGAATTGGTTTGAGCTACTACATAGAAGGTAAAGAGAATCTAAGAGTAGATGAAGATTGTACAGATCAATCATAAGTGTAATGAAGATTGAAAATGTAGGTCTTTTGTGTTTGAGGAAGGAGACCATGTGTTCTTTCAATTCTCACCTCGAAGGGAATTACATATATATTTTTAGTTTGTCAAGCTATCTCCAAGATTCATCGGCCCTTTCTAGATACTGCGTAATGTTATAAATGTGACATCACACTTGGATCTACCACCATAGTTATATTGGGTAGAAACAGTCTTCCACATGTCATAGCTAATGTGGCATGTGAGTGACCCATCACACATCATTGAATAAGGAGAGATTGAAATTTAGGATGCATCAAATTTTGTAGAGGGCCCAGTAGAGATAGAGGATCATCAAGAGAGAATACTTCATATGTGATCAATTACTTTTGTTCATGTCTAGTGGTAGCATATGAATCTCTAGGAGAGATCATTAGAGTAGAATGCTCAGATTTGTACTTTGTACCCTCATCTATTTTAGTTTCCCTTGTTTGGGTTTTCCAGATACATAATTCCCCATGTTGTGGAGAATTTAATGTCTTACATTTTCAAATAATTACTTTAAAATATTATATGGATTTATTTTGAGACCAAGAACTGGGACCATGTTTGATTATGTGGCCCGATGTACTCAAAAAAATGTCTGAAAAGTATTAAAATATTTAATTGCATTTTTATGTGAGTTTCTTGAAAAAGTGTAATAACTCATAAATGGTTTCCTAGATAAGAAATCTTAGGGGGTGTTGGGGTAGAAAATAGAACCTTTACCATAGGCATGACCTAAATTTCATCATCATGGGTCGTTTTTGGAAAAATCTTCCTAGGATATAAAAGAAATAAAATCATTTAAAAAACCACTATTTTTTGATGCAACAACATGTCCTATTTTTTAAATGAATACTTATTTCAGAATTCAAGGGTTAGTCACATAACCCTGGAATTTCTATCAGATCATTGGAGAGAACTATAGAAATCATTTTTGGAAAAAAACAAAAGATCAAGGATCAACGACGATGATCCAACGATCATTCTTCATAAAGAAGCATTCTAAATTGAGGTAGGATGTTTTATTATTTGGTTTAATTCCGCATTATTGATTACGAGGATGAATCTAGATTAATACATGAAATTATTTTCCTATGGATCGATCATATTTGTGGTATGAGATTGTTTTGTAGGTTAGACAGGATTGATTTAATATATTTTATAACCCAAATCACCTAATCTAGATCATTAGGCAAGAATTCTTGGCCAACGATGATTATATCTTCTTTATTTTTCATTACACCCTCTTTTCTCTGTGTTCTTCACTATTGGAACCCCACAGTTCTCAGATTTATGTTTCTGTTTGATTCCAAACTCGAGTAAACTCATAGATTCTAGGGGAATTGATATCTGAGACCAGATATGTATAGATCAGGACCAAGGAGCTCGAATATGTGATTGTTTTCCCTAGTACATAAATAGTTTTTTTTTACATGGGTTATTTTTACTTTTTCACATCGGTTTTGAATCGACATGTTTGGGAGTGACGTTAAAAATATTATTTTTCATGTCGTTTATTTAATAACTGACATTATAAATATTTTTTCATGATTTTTCAAGCCAGTTATTTAAAAACCAACGTGAAAGATAATCTATTTTTCAAAAAAAAATGACGTTGAAACTCTATTTTTGACATCGGTTTTTAAATAACGGATGCGAAAATAATAAAAAAAACTTTTTCACGTTGGTTATTTAATAATCAAGGTGAAAAATATTTTTTTGGATTTTTCAGGTCGGTTATTTAAAAACGGACATGAAAGGCCATTCATTTGAAAAAAACGACGTCTGAACTCTATTTTTTCACGTCAGTTTTTAAACAATCATCATTAAAAGAAATTTTTTACATCAGTTATTTAATAATTTATGTGAAAAATATTAACTATATTGTAGATAATTTCATGAGATTTGATTTTATAGGTCATGGAGATAAAACAGAGTTACGGTTCAAAAGTTATGACTATCATAAGATTCATATTTTTTTCCCAAGGAAACATCCAATGAGCCAATGAAACCTTCATCTTAAAAGTATTTTTTGAATCCAAAGGAGGATTTGTAGTTTTACCCTTATAAGAAACATTTTTATTCATTATAATAAAATAATAATCATTAAATTATATATGAATTAAGAAAACTATTCCTTAAAAACATAAATCATGGGGAAATAATAATGAATGCCTTAATGAGATCGCAGAGTGAAGAACTTCGTCTTAATTTTTTTTGAATCCGAAGGTTGAATTATAGTTTTACCATGATATAAAACATTATTATTTATTAGAATAAAATAAAAATCACTAAATGGTATAATAATTAAGAAAAATAATCATAAAAAACACAAATCATGGAAAAATAATAACAAATACCTTCATAAGATCGCAAAAAAAAAAGAAATAATGGATTCATGATGAAGATTAAACGAGCTGACTTGGTTGGATGGTAATGGTTGAAAGAAATGATCATAAAAAACGTTAACTATATGTGCATAATGAAAATATATAAATTATATGGTAAAAGAAAACACGGTACTAAATGTTTTAGGCGGTCATATAAAATTTCTATTTCGCGCTATAAAAAAATTGAAATTCTTCATTAGCGGGTTAAAAAACTTATCATTCACATCGGTTATAAAAAAACCGACGTGAAAGATAAATTTTCAAATCGCTCCAATAATGTGATCATTTTTTATATAATGTGACATTGAAAGTTTCAAGTTCCGCCTTATATTTTGTATAGCGCAAATTTATTTTGAAGCGATTTTTGCTGATTTTTCACGTCGGTTATTATATAACTGATGTGAAAAATACCTTTTTATGACTTTTTCATGTCTGTAATTAAATAAACAACGTGAAAAATTAATAAAAAATGTAGTTAATTTCCTAATCTTCTAGTTTACTGGTCCTAGAACTCAAATGGAGTTACGGATCATGAGTTATAACCATCGAAATTTGATCACCTCTAAACCAAGTCTTAAAGAATGTCAACTTCCGATGGCCATAACTTCTTATTTGTAACTCCGTTTGAGATCCTCGATCACTCAATGGAAATATTGAAAAATTATGTACATTTTTGTAAACATTTTTCACATCAGTTATTAAATAACCAATGTTAAAAATGTTTTAAAAAATATAGATAATTTTCATAGATTCCTTTTGAAGGGTCACAGAGCTCAAACAGAGTTACGGATCAGAAGTTATGGACATCGGAAGCTGACATTTTTTAAGACTTTGTTAAGAGGTGATCAAATTTTGATGGCTATAACTTTTGATATGTAACTCCATTTGAGTTTCAAGACCGATCAAATACAATATTATCAAATTAACTACATGTTTGTTATCAATTTTTTACATCGGTTATTTAATAACTGACATGAAAAAGTCATAAAAATGTATTTTTCACGTCGGTTTTTATATAACCGACGTGAAAAGGTCATAAGAATTTATTTTTCACGTAGGTTATTATATAACCTATGTGAAAAATTAGCGAAAATCGCTTAAAAATAAATTCACAGTATACAAAATATTAGGCAGAAATTGAAAATTTCAATGCCACATTGTTAAAAATTTGATCTCATTATTGGTGTGATTAAAAATTTTAACTTTCACGTCATTTTTTAAACCAGCGTGATAAACTCATTTTTTATGTTAGTTATTATATAACTGGTGTAAAAAATTGGCTTTATCACATTGGTTATTTTATAACCGATGTGATAAAGCGAGATGATGGATTTATCACGTCGGTTATAAAATAACTGACATGATAAATCAACATAATGCATTTTTAGCGTCGGTTGTATTATAACCTATGTTATAAATCAATTATACGGCTTTTCACGTTGGTTATAAATAACCGACGTAAAAAATGTGTTTTGTACTTATGTTGATTTTTCAGGCAATGGAGGAGGTGCAATGGACTATTAAAGGGACCATTGGTGCGGCGATGGAGCTGCATGAGGCAGGTGAATGACAGTGGGATACAGTGGTAAATGTAGAGTGGACCGGGACAGCGGGTATGGTCGGGTCAGTGGGTCGGGTTGGGTCAGTGGGTTAGGTTGGGTTGGTAGGTCAGGTCTGGTCGGTTGGTCGGGTTGGATTTGGGTCTGACCTGGGTTAAATCCAAGGAAACTGGGGTGGATCTCGGTTATGGTCGATCTCGGTGGTTGACTGTGCTGTGCGATCAACCATGCGGTGCGGTTAACCATGTGGGGAGACCCATCGTAAGGTGAATAAACTAGTGCATTGACCGTGGTGGATAGTCTATGAGTGGACAATCCCCATGGTAGGTGGATCGATCATGGTAGTCAATCACAGTGGTCAACCAAAGCGGTAGAATGACCTACTATGGCGGTTGGTCAGCAGGCCCCTGCTGGCCTACAAGCAGTTTCATTCAAACAAGTATAACTCCTAAATGGAGCATCCAATCAATAATCTGTCTATGGAGTTGAGACCCTAACCTTGAACTGGATATTTAGAGATCAATGGTGTGTTTTTATTTTGGTCCAATATAGGTTGAGATCATTCCCTTGGTCCTTTCATTGAGGGTTTAGTGCAACATTACATTCACATCACTATATGGTAATCCCCTCTAGAGGCTAAGTCTCATATAGGGATGCGGTATTTTTCAGTAAGACTAAACTAAGATCCTATATCACCCATAGTGAAGTTTGTGGAATTTGAGTGAACTTGATGAGATGGTCCTTGATCCAACATCTAGTGGGCCGCATCGGTAGGGTTTATGGACTAATTGGTATATTATCCCCTACATAGCGGGTTGATCTAGATTGGGTTCATGGAATCCCCTAGTGGTAATGGGCATGATCCCCTCTTTATGTATCATAGTCTTATTTGACCTACACATTCTCTTTGGAATGGGTATAAATGACCTATAAATATTCATCAAGTGTCTCCAATGATATCATTGATCGAGGAGTGGGTTCTCTCAGAATGAGCGTTCTTCGAGTAGAATGTTGTGGATGACAAGTTGGTTATGACCACCTGATGCTGTTGTGTCTCAATTGATTATATCTACATGTTTTGGTTATATGTGTTGTTGTCATACATATATTTAGAGATGACTATACTTTCCTTTTTTTATTTCTCCCTAGTTTTAGGGTGTCCTACTAAGTATGGTTATACTCCCCCCTACACAGGCTTTTCCCACACACAACATGTATTATGTAGTCGATCAACCTTTTGATGAAGATCATGGTTGATCATGACTAGACTATTCTTAGGGAGACAAAGTAGACTGAAGTGCATTCCTACAGCTTTAGACAATAGTCCTAATACATTTTTCTTATAGCTTGGACTCATGTTATAGACTCTTTGGTGGGATTGTATTTGACTCTCTTTACTTTCCATTACTTTCACTTTCATACTTTGTTGTGTGATCTTAGATGTATAAAAAAAAAATTTTATTTGTTTTACATTTCAGAACTTTTTTGGCCGGGGGATGCGTGTGTGTGTGTGTGTGTACATATACTTAGGGAAATGCCTCCAATTTTTGGGATATGTATACTCAGTGCTAGTCACTAGCCCCTAACCTATTAGAGGTGGGCTTGGGTTGTCATGGAACGAGCCCCTCTCAGACGGGTCATGAAACATATAATGTTTCTCTCTTGATTAATGTTTTTGAAAATGGTGGAGAACTCTAATCGAGAATGTTATGAATAATTTTATTTGGATTAATTTAGTTTTGTGACAATTTAAATTTCATAAAAAATTAACCAGGTTAGGGACTCAGATCCCAAACATGAATTTTATTACTACTTGGGAAAACCCCAGCCCCAAGTCAAACTATGGTGAAATATTTACCATATAGGGATCCATTTTAGATATATTAAACATTCTCACCATCAAAAAAATTATAATCTAAAAATAATACTTTTATAATATAATTGTTTTGAGAGTTCCAATGATATAATTAAGATGAAAACTATTATGTGACCATTTCATAAAATATTTTTAAAAATATTTAATAAATTTTCATCAAAAATGATACTACAATATACTTCCCATCTTTATAAAATAATAAATAATTTTAAAATAAAATTTTTACATCTATTCATGGGTCATATATACACAAACTTATTATTAAATTGTAAAAGAACCTCTAAAAATTAATTATGTCATGTTGTAGATGGAGTTTCTACAAAATAGAGAGTGACAACTACTTGTTTCAACTTATTTATAGTGAACCATTCTCTATCCAGCTGATGTCAAATAGATGTTTTATTTGTGATACTCTTGGTAATGGGTGGGTAAACATTGTGAAATATGTGTAATTTTTTTTGTACTGTGATCAATATTGTAACATCGTTAACAATATTGTAAACCTGATAACTTATAAAGGATCTATTATGATTAAGAATAAGTGAGAAAATAAATCAATATTTTACTTCATTAATTTTCATTCAAAAAATCAATTTTCCCATCCCTAAATATCTTTTTATGAATTAAAAAAACATAGAAACCTCTAGATTATCTACAAACATTATAAAATCTTGTCGATCATCAATCAACATGCTTCAGGTTCAAGTGAAGTTAACTAGATATCTATTCAACGAATACACAATTGTGAGATAACCATTTCGTAGATATTGAATAATGAACATGGATCGAGGTTAATAGATCTCCCTATTATTTATCTAAAACATGAGATAGAGCATGACATGAGATAGAATTCAAGAAGATGAATAGGCCAGTAAAATGTTTCTTGATATTATATAAGTAGTTTAGTTTTATGTAATAAAATTTCATGTTGTCCCACTAATTAATAAAACATACTATATTAAACCATGTTATATATTTATGACATAGTGAACATATTAAAAATGTGCAAAATATTCTATCACATTCATGTAAAATCTAAACTGTGTTACATGATAAAATATGAGTGATTATCTTTACTCATATCTTCAATAAATATAAAACTATTCTTGAATATTCAATATTATATATACATTGAAAATATATTTTCTTTATATTTTTTGAATAAATTTTTTATATAATAAATATATAAATATATAAATGTATCAATTATTTTTCTAAACATGATTGATATTGTATTTATTCATTTTTTTATAATCTATTAAACGTGTATAATATTTCTCCCCTATCGTAGTTCCAACTTTTTCCTAAACTACAATTCAATAGGATTGGTAGAGATTTTTAATACTCTTTTTGTATAACAATGTAAGCCCTTATCTTGATAGTAGTAATTTACAATAATAGAGTAGTAGTAGATTCTAGAAACCCATTATAAACCCAAAGGTGATAAGTCTTAGTCATATAAATGAAAACCTCACATGGACACACATCATGTAATAAAATATATTTTGCTCATGATATCTCATAAATAAGGAAAGAAAATTTATGTCATAATTCATTATTTCTATAATATTTTATCAAATTACAATATGGACACAATTTTTTATACAATGACCATGGATTTAGAAAAGGTAATCCCATCCCGATCAATAAGTTTGGAGATATATATTCCTTTAGTTCATGACAAATTATATCTTGATCACTCAATAAAATCCATTACACAAATGAATCATTCATTACAAAATACATAACCCCAAAATAAGTGGAATGCTTTGTTGGAATGAATGTATATGATCAAATGATACCCAATCATAATGATCCCAAGTTGAGAGACCAAAACATGTGCCCATAGAAAGAAACAAGAAATGACACATGAAACATATGGTGTTTCTAGGGGATGGATAGTGATAATGATATCCCCTAGTCGAGATAATTAAGTGATCAATTCATTAGAATATTTATCAATACTTATGAACCTTCAATACCTAATAGTCAAACCTCATCTGTATCTAGTCAGTATGATGTATCTTGAAAATCAGACACATATTTATGATTATTTCCATGTTATATCAAGGTTATCATTATAGACGGGAAATACTATAACATAATGATATGAAAAATAATCTATAGATAATACATATAAATAGTGGATTAATAAGTATCAACACTATTATGATAATAATACATCATGCATAACTCATTTGATACATGATATAGTAATCAAATAGTATTATTTATGTTGGGTATAAAGAACCCACTTTTATGTCCATAACTCTTTTACTAGAGATAACATGATATAAATATACCTATTATCTCTCATATGAAAAAACCATAGATATTTTTAATTATGGATTTATTAATTTTCATTTTCACATTTTCTTATGTGGCCCTTATACTATCTACTACTTCGCATAGAGTAAAGATAATCAAGAGATGGTATCCTCAAGTATATCAATTTTTTTCTCAATAATTTCAATTAAATCATGGCCAATAACTTTGATATCATTCCAATAACTATAAAAAAATTATATATTTTATAATTATTATTTAGATAGATCAAAATCTTTAATCTACTCATTATTTTTAGAAATAGATACCCATTTATTTAATGATTTTTTTGCTCATTTTCTTATCCTAACCATGATATTATAACTAATTAATCCATTTGAATACTAGTTATTCCCCTTATATCAATTTATCCTTAATATATAAGTACCATGTACATATCACTTGTCTTTTATTTAGTATTACTGGATAGTAATAAATGCTTCCCACATAGTTCTACTAGATTTATCTAATATCTACCAACCATATTGTATGTTTTTAGAAAATCATATCTATTATATAAGATGAAACATGTGATATATCAATTTTTGAATCATTTGGAATAATAATAAACATTAATTATCTTTCATTCTATTATAAAACTCTTGATAGAGTGATTTATACCATGTGATATTCTATCTCAAATTGTTCCAGCTTTTACATTTCAATAAATTTTCAATATATATATTTTTACATGGTTCAAGTAACTCGTATGATCTAACTCTATATACTATTTTCCCTATAAATTGGGTTACCACTTAAATGTCAATACTTGTATATTTATTTTCAATGTGGTCTTGACTAAATATAAGAATAATAATTTTCTTATATGTAATCAGTATATTTTACTTGGAAAACTAAATATTTCCTAATAAAATCCTATAGAAACCTTGTATAATCATTCCAAATTAATATTATATAATCCCAACACATTTATTAATCCATTAATGAATCTATATATATTTCATTTATTATTTTAATTTTATGGTGTCACCTTCTATTTAAAGTTGTCTCATATAAATACCTTCGAAGAATGACTATCCTGACATTCGATACCCAATATTATAATTTTTTGAAAATTGATATGAATATTATTCTTGTAATGTATTTAATAATGATGATTTTTTTTAACAGTAAATCTTTATTGGTACCATTATTGTACCACTCATTTATAGTTTATCTTTAATACCAAAATGAATTTAAATCAATTGGAGAAACTAATAAAAACCAACATTATTTTGGAACATGGATTCTATTTTTTTGAATTCACATGAACTTTTAAATTGTTGATAATTTATATTTATCTTTTCTATAAAGAATACATTACTCTTAATTAACAATATATCACCCACTTAGGTGAATATAAAACCTACCCTATGGTTTTGTATTTCTTATGCACTATGTGGCTCTCGAAGATTCATTTTCTAGGAGATCTTTTGGTATTTGTTCCTATCCCTTTTATATATTTATCTTGAGGAATAATTTTTATCTAAGTCAATATTACTCCCATTGTCTCAAATAGGCATGTTCACCATTTTATAAAAATATATTCCATCACATTATGATAAACTTTTCTATCTAATAGATTTATATAATATCCTTAAAAGTATTAAGGATAGTTAATTGAGATGTACATTGTGTTTTTGTGAATGTTTTTTTATTAACTTACCCTTAAGAAAATATTTCCATATAAACACATATTTTATAAAAAAATGTATTGATATAATATTATAACTTATATGATATTTATTTTTTGTTATTTTTTTCATATGGTTAAGGGTTAACATCATTATTTGTGAAGGATTTATCTAAAAGATTATGGAAGGCTTTTCAAGACATCTTAAACATATCATTGATCCTAGTTTTATTAACATCATGAATATTATAGGTATTATGAAATTAATGTTTAATAATTCATTCAGTATATATGTTAATTATTAATGAATATTTGTATGACATATCATCAAACATCATTTTAACAACAACATAGATGTTATGTGTATAATGAAATATAAGTTTCAAAAAAAATCCACTTTATATTTCCATGATTATTCAATTCCAATTTAAGACATTATGTATCTCCCTAGACATAAGAAAATAATATCTTATAACCATGATATAAATTACTTCACTCACACATTTGAAAATTTATTAATTTTATCTTGTGATGTATATGAATTTACCTCTTGATTATATTTTAATTATTTCACAGATATAATGTCAAACTAGGTTATGAATCTTTGTGGTTTATCTTTATTTAAAAAGGTCTATTTATCGAAATCATGATAATTAAGTGTTTCAAAAATACATAATTCTTTTATCTATAAAGTTTCTGAACACCAAACTAGATATATCAATGAAAAATACAATTATTTTTGAATGATAAATAATTACCATTCTGAAACTAAGATTTATCGAGTCATAAATTTATATTCATCATTTATTATTGATGATACTACTATTACTGAACAATTAATTATTTATGAACCTCTATAAATAAAAATTTTTATACAATTAATATTGTCTCATTATGTATATACAAAATTGTGATAAACGTTTTGGTATCTTTCTATAGTCAATTATAGTTAAACAATTCTCAATACATTTGGACACAAAAGTCTTGTTATTATCATCATTGATATATGAATACCCATTTCCCAGCCAATTGGATAATACACCTTGGAATCTAGTAATATTTCTCTATATGATTGGTTCTTATATTTAAACTCACATATGTGAAAGGAATATTTTATTTGACACCCAAAATATTAATAAATGTATTGATTTTAATTAATGAATAATTTAGAAGTAGAACGACAAATAACATCTTTAGTTGATTGTAGTTTCTGGTCTTGTGAACTTTCTTAACAAATATGATGAAAATAATTTATTATTTGATGATATCACTGTTATATTTCTTTTCCTATAAGAACATTTTAAGGTTTCTTTATTAACTTCACTATCTAATGGTCATATTACTTTTTATTTCTTATTGTTAACAATAATAAATAATGATTTACGATACTATATATTTTTATCTTCCTAGAAAATCAATCCCATAGGATATGAAATATGTGTCACCATATAATTTATTTCATAATACTCATTAATATTGAATTAGGTAAGTTATGATGATTAAATATTGATATTTATTAAATTATTATGATTTAATATGAATTCATCTTTCAACTTCCACTTGTTTTGTGTAATTATAATCTCATTATTCTAGATATCACTTTCTCCCAACAAACAAATTTTAAAGGAGATGATATGGTATAATATCATATTTAATCAGATTTTTTTCCTTTATTACAAGACATTGATGATATAAATATGATGCAAAAAACTCATGAATCAGTCGGGAAATTCATGTAGTATTCATTTTCACCCTTACATGATTCTGGAGGAGGATTAAAAGGATGTGGGGAAACCATCACATAAAATTTACTTTTATCTCAGAGTATTATGCACCATTAGCTGTAAAATTCCTGGAAATTTATGATGGTTAGGAACTTTTCATTTTCAATCCTTGATCATAGTGTTTTAATTATATTACATTCCATTTTTCTATAAAATAAAACCTCATCATATTAGAAATTTTATCAAGATTACCTATTTTAAAAAATAAAGAAATATTAATATTAAACCTATTGCACTATTTTATATAATCTTATTATCCCTCATTTAATAGATTCAGAATAATCTGTTTCATGAGTATTAGTGGAAAATATCCTTAAATCCTATCCTCGTAGAACAGAATATGGGTACCCCACTACATGGAGAGTCTCAAGGTAAGATTTTGGTTGGTCAACAAAATTAAACCATGAATCCCTAATCTATTGAGTGTATTCCAATATATTATAAATAAGAACTATTTTTCTCAACACATTGATTCTAAAATTACACCAATCTAGAGATGACTATTTATTCAATGCAAATTTTAGTTATTTCAACCCAACACTCATGTTAGAACTCCCCAATAAGAGCATATACCATTAACTAATATTGATGAGCACCTCATGCTATAGTTTTAGTCAAACTCAATATAAAGACCATATCATTTTACACACAACATTACATGATTTTTATCAAAATAAAACATCATATTATAAGCTAAGGATAGTAAATTCTAGTGTCTTGGAAGACCATGTACATAAAACATAAAACATGGGATAAAATATAAAATTTATTTATTTAGTATTAAAAAAACCTCCTAACTTACATTGTTCTCATATATATTTATAGGATAGACTAGGGATAACATGAACAAAGTGATGAGCTAAATATACCATAAACGGAATACACAAGAGAATTAAAGCTTTAGCACATGGGTTAGAAGGCATATAATAACCATATAATAAGGCATTAAAAATATGGAATCACGAAATATAAACATGGGTTATTATAAAAATAACTTAATAGTAATGTGGAAGCAATATAAAGCATGGATTTATTATGATTCAAGGATCGTTTCACATAGAGGACCACAAGTCAAGGTTAACCACCAAGACAATTACACATGGTAGCACGAGTCAAGGCTAACCGTAAAGACTATTACAAATAACGTCTCATGAAACTCATACTTACCCAATAAATTAGAGTTACATTTGGGTGAAACCATCAGAAACATTTCATGAATATGATTTCCACATATAGAATCATTAATAATCAATCATACATAAACATAATGAAACCCATAGAAAGAAATGGGTATCATAATCAAGCCATAAAGAATAATTTAATGGGCATATCATAAAAGTGTTCATGAAAAAAATGAATTAGATCAATAATGGAAATTAAAAAGTTATAATAGATATATATAATAATATTTGATGCCAAATTTTAGTGATGACATGTAAAATAGTTTTTAAGAAACTTTAAAATTAAAACATTTCAGTGCGGTATAATGAAAATATCCAAGATCATTTAAAACAGAAAAGGAAATAATATTCTATATAAAATGAGAGGTTAACCAAGAAGGTTTTCATGATAAAAATAATGTTTTTATAAATATAATGGGTGATTAAAACTTATCGTATAATGTACTTGAAATTGGGTAAGAATTCAAGAATTTCCATTAAAACAGGTTTTCTTATCGGGAATTTTTGAGGAGGGAAACAATTAAATCTTGTGTATCCCAAGAATATAATGGTTAATGAATTTTGATAAATGAGTTTTTAAATATAACCAAAAATTATAGTATGTACATAAATATAATATTGGAGGTACAATAAGAGAAGGAATAACCCGAAGGAATATTAGAGGTTCGGGTAGAATCCCTTACATCAAGTACGCATGTGTTATAAACTTGATATAAATGACATGAATAATAAAATAAGGTTCACTAATTAATAATTAAAGAACATATTTTACATGTAATTGATTTTTATAACATTTTGAAGTTTATTCATTACCTTTTTTATTGGTTATGAGGTTCAATTTCATTATTCGGGTCTGTTTGGTTCATGTTTGGTTTACTTATATACCTGAATGAAAAATAATTTAAAATGTGGATGGTTGTCCCTAATTGGAGTTATATTTTATTATTTAACATCCAAAAGGTTACATGGTTTTAAATTTCATTTTTTTACTTGCAGTGAAGTTGAATCATTATATGAAACTTTAGTGATAACCTTTTGGGTTAATTGGCAGTTTTGATCACAACGAACACATTTTGATTTTTAAATCAAAACGATGTGTAAAAAAAGATTCCAAAACCAAAGATGATACATAATACATATATTATATTTTTGTTAAACCATAATAATGGTTTCATGACCATAATTTAAGATGTTAATGGAAATGGAAAACCCATTTTCCTTGAATGTGGTAAATTAACACATATCAGGTGGTGTTTTTACTACTAGTATAAAATAAAGGTAAAGGAGAGATGATAATAAATTATTCCATTATCATAAAATAATTCTATTACATACAAGTTAATATATTTTTCATAACATTTGGATGTGGATTGGTAATTATATAAAAGAAAACAAAAGAACTTGAAAAGAATGTAAAAGAATTGAAAAGTGAAATTTACCTCTTGAATTAATCTTCCTTGAGATCCTCTTAAGAGGATATGATTTGGTCTTATGAGGAGCCCAAGTGACTCTAGTCGTGGGGTAGGAGCCTTGGTATATATTTGAGAATAATATAGGCATTACATTAGGTTTTAGGGGAGTGAATATAAGAGTGGAGTGTGGGTGGTTTTTATAGTGGAGGGGAGGAGTATTTCTTAATATTTTAATAATTAGTTTATTATTTTTCCCTAAGACAAGAAATAATGATGATTTTATGACCAAAAATATTAATATTGGAATTTTAGTTTTAACCAAGGGTGCTTACCACTTCGATGATTCTAGGAATAATTCATTTAACTTATAACATATATGTATGGTAAATTACTATATTTTACTATTCATAAAAAATTCATCTATTTTAAAAAAATCCCAAAATATCACCCTAACCATTATATGATGTGTAGAATAAAAAATGAAATCCAATTTTAAAAAATAATTTTGAAAATATTATTAATTTAATTTTTAATTCAAATCACAATATACTTGAAAAACACATATTTTAATACGATAACTGATTTTATAATGTTTTAAAAAATTAAACAACGTATTATAAAATTATCTTAAAACAAAAATACATAAAAACAATAATTTATGATTAATATATGAAAATAAATTTTCATTTTTAATTAGGAAATTATTCATTATTTTTTAATTAAATATTTATGACTTATAAAAATACAAAAACTATCATATTGTCACTAATAAGATGGATAAATTTTATTTATACATTCATTGAAAATGTTACTATTTACATGGACTATTTAATATTAATAAGGGTCATATTACTATTCATAAGGGTGACATTACAATTCAAAAGGGTTAGTTACTATTTATAAAAAAAATTATGTTTGTCTTATCGGTCTCTAAATATCTTACTCATTACTATCTTGTATCTCAGATTTTTGAAATTCAAATCACATAAGTGACAATATTATGTTTAATGGTAACATAGTACTTAATAGATCATTGTTTTGTGATTTCATTTGATTATATGAAATAATTATAAGAAGAAAATTTCATTGATAAAACATTGGGTCATTACATTCTTCACCCCATATGGAATTTCTCCCTCGAAACATTGTTTTACATTCTAATCCATAAATAGGTGTGGGTACTTTTCTTTTATTTCCTCCTCAAGTTCCCATGTTCCCTCTTCGTACTTATGGTTCTGCCATAGTACTTTGACCAGGTGAGTAGTCTTGTTATGTAGAACTTTATCTCTACAATCCAAGATATTAACTGGATGCTCCTCATAAGAAAGATCATTCTCCATCTGTACCACCTATGAAGAGAGTACATGTGATGGATATGGTATGTAATTCTTTAAGAGGGATACATGGAAGACATCATGTACTTTAGACATGGTAGGTGGAAGTTCCAGTCAATAGGCCACATCCCTGACATGTTCATGAATATCGAAGGGGGAAATGTACCTGGCACATAACTTCCCTTTCTTCTCAACCTCATGACCTTCTTCCCTAGAGATATCCAAAGGAACTTTGAACTCAAGGACTTATCGACGATTATCTGTATAAATCCTTTGTTTAAATTTGGGTGCCTTGATGTGTGGTGTAATAGTTTTCATCTTCTCCCCCATTTCATTGACCATTTCCGGTCCTAGAAGCATAAGATTGCTAACTTCATCCCAACACACCAGTGTTCTGCACCTTTTCCCATAAAGGTCTTCGTATGGTTCCATTCAGATGCTCATGTGGAAATTATTGTTGTAGGAGAATTCAACAAATGGAAGATGTTAGTATCATCCTCCTTTGAATTCTATAGAACATGTTCTCAGCATATCTTCCAGTGTCTGAATAGTTTTCTCAGATTGGCCATTAGTTTGAGGATGATAGTCCGTATTGAATTCTGTTTTAGTTCTTAGATCATGTTGGAAAATTTTCCAGAATATTGAGGTGAATATCAGATATCTATCAGATACAATAGATCGTGGTACTCCATGCATCCATAGCACCTCTTTGATATATATATCCATGAATGTTTATCCAATGATAAGTCCTCTCGAATTACGATAAAGTGATTTGTCTTTTTAAGACGTTCCACAATGACCCATTTGGAATTATTTCCTTTGGATGTCCTCAAAATTATAGTGACAAAGTCCATGGTAATGTTCTACCACATCCATGATGGTATGGTTAGTGGTTTCATCATCCACTTAGACTTTTTCCTCTCAGCCTTCATTTACTATCATACCAAACACTTTGATGTATAATCAACAATCTCATTCTTCATATTGTCCAACCAAAAGTTCTCTCAGAGATCCCGATACATCATTATGCTCCTTGGGTAAATAGAGAAGTTTTAGATATGCGCGTCATTCAAAATATCCTTCTTTATCCCTAGATCGGATGGTACCCATAATTGTGACCCAATCCTTACAACTCCTTCCTCATCAATCATGAACTTATATGATTTTCCATTTCTAATAGCTTAAAACCTTTTCTGGATTTCCTTATCTTTTCTATGAGAATACTTTATTTTCTTTATGAGAGATGGTGGAGAAATAATTTGATAAAGGATTGATTATGTTCCTCCTTTAAGGAATCACATGTCCATCCTATGAAAATATAATAAGATTGGATCCTTTCAATTGTCATCATCCATAAAGCTACACGGCGTTTCTACATAGAGCATATGCCACCCTATTTTCCTTACTAGGATGGTAGTGGATTGAGAAGTTATAATCCTTGATGAACTCTAAACATCTCAACTAGCACATACTAATATCTCTTTGTGTGAGTATATATTTTAGAATCTTGTGATCAATATATATCTCACACTTTTCCCCATAGACACAATGATTCCATATTTTTAATGCAAAGATCATAGTTTCCAACTCTAGATCATGCATGGGATAGTTTTTCTCAATGATTTTCCACATTCTTGTGGCGTAGGCTGTTAATTTATCATTTTAAATTAATACACAACCTAATCCTTTCTTTAAATAATCACTATACATCAAAATGAGTTCTCCACTCATTGGGAGTGTGGTTACTGGAATTGTGATAATCCTCTTTTTCAACTCCTTAAAAAAATATTTACATTCCTGAGTCTAGAAAATCATTACTCCCTTTCTTGTCACCTTGGTCATTGGGTTCGAAAATAGTGGAATTTCCTTCACAGAATGTCAATAATATCCAGCTAGACCTAGAATGTTGTGGATGTCTATTACAGATGATGGAATCGTCCACTCTTCAATTTCCATTGTCTTGGAAGGGTCTACAAAAATCTATTTACTGTTGAAAACATGCCCCAAGAATGAAATTTTCTCCATCGAGAACTCACATTTATTGTACTTTTCATACATCTTGTCCCTTCTCAATGTATTTAGAACATTATTCAAATTCTCCTTGTGTTCCTCCTTGCTCTTGAATTATATCATAATATCATCAATAAAGACTACAAAATTTTTTTCGATGTAATCTCTAAAGACTCTATTTATTAAATCCATGAAAATTTCTAGATAATTATTGTGTATGAGGGGAAACACTATGAACTCCTAGTGTCTATACCTCGTTCAAAAGGCAGTCTTGGGAATATCCTCTTTCCACACCTTTAATTGTTGATATCTCTATCGAAGGTCTACCTTAGAGAAATAAATGGCCAAATGAAGCTGATCAAATGATACATCAATCTATGGTAGGTGATACTTGTTCTTTATTGTGATTTTATTGAGCTCAAGATAATAAATGCATAGGTGAATTGATCCATCCTTCTTCTTAACGAATAAGACCAGTGCACCCCCATGGTGAAGCACTCAAGTGTGTAAAACCCTTCTCAATATTCTGTTAAAACTACTTCTTTAGCTCTTCCAGCTCTACGATGTCCATTCTATAAGGTGTATGTGGTATAGAAAAACATATAGGAATAAGTTCAATTGAAAACTCAACCTATCAGAAGTTTTTTTCTAGATGTCCCATCATTCCACATTTGAAGCAATTCCTGGTTCCCTTTTGAATGTTTCCAGGATGCTTCTTCCCACAATTTTGACACATGGGATGTTCAATCATCTTCAAATCACGGGATTTATTTACTGAACCACCCATATTAGATGTCATCTTACATTTTTTTTCACCAGAACCACAAGACCACTTGGAGTCTCTAATCTCCATTTCAACCTTGAGGAATAAAATAGACAATCTCCTCAGAATTTTCAAAGTCTCGAATCGTGAATGTTTTTCATAGATGTGGCATTAGTCTTCTAGAGAACAAACCCACATTGATTTCAGTTTTCATGAAAAATACATAGGCATATATTGCAAGCATTGTGATTTTTTCTTCATATGACCTAATGGACTCATCTTTCTTCTAATTTAGTTTGAGGAACTCCGTTTCCATTTTGAGATGGAGGTTTCAGGGAAAATATTTGTTGAAAAATAATCTTCTGAATTCCTCCCAATCCAAGGAATAAACTTCCTATTGGGACTTCATATTATTGATCAGTTTCCACCACTTATCAACTTACCCATCAAAACAATAGACCACCATTATGAATTTCTCTTATTCTGAGAACTGGAGGAAAGGTAATATCTTTTATTTGTGTAGTATTTTCATGTGAACAAGAATAATAATAAAAAATCACGAATAGATAAAATAAAAATTCTCAATGAACTTTATTCTAATTATTGAATTGTTATGATTTTCATGATATCACAAATAGAAAGCATGATTAATAGAAATAGATTTCATTTTATAAGAAAAATAAAGAAACCCTCAAATGAAATATTAATTTCTGAAATTCCTTATATTACTTGAGTGTAAAGAAACCCTCAAAGGTAATATATTTTCAACAGATTTTTTTTATATTTAAATTTTTTTTGAAATCATAATTTCATAATTATCTTATAATTATTTCTTTATAATTTTAAGGAATGTTTTATTTCTCAATGAACGGTGAACAATTTTTTTTTTATTGAAAACATCCTTTTCATCTAAAGCATTTACAATTTCCTTTTTAAAAACTGTTTTTAAAAGAAAAACTAGTCAAACGGTGTTATTATTAATCCTATTTAGTTTTATATAATAATTTATTAGGTTAATTGTGATATAAAAACATTTTATTCTTAGAAGTAAAATTCTTTTGAAAACCACTTTTTGTCAAGTCTACAAGTTTAATTTTAAATTAAATTCCACATATTATAGGAATTTAATTTGGTAAAATGGATTCAATATTTATAATAATAATAATTAATATTATATATTAATCTAAAATTAATTTTTCCATAATTAATAGTAAAAACATTAAAAATTAATTACCATGGCTAACGTAAAAATAGGTTTACTGAGGGGGTGGGGGTTAAACCAAAAGATAAGGGTATGTTTTCAAAATAAAATTTTATAAATATTATTTTATAGAAATATTTAAACCTAATAGTAGCAAACAATTTAATATGTGTCAAATTTTATGAAATTGGTTTGATAATTAATTTATTAACTCTTTTTAGAAATTACTAAGTGGTTTCCCTCCCCAATTTATAAAAACACACCCCATATTCTCTATTATAATCACTTGAAGAGCCTTTTGTTTCAACCCATAATTTCCAAAATTACTTCCTTAATTTCTTCAAAATTACCTAGAGTCTCTTATTTTATAAAAATGTAATCCTTTTAAGGATTTATCAATAAACATAAAAACATATCTAAAGAAGAGGATGATCAAACAAGTATGAAGAAATTAAATTATTGAGGTAAGGGATTATCATCTCAATTTTATTCTCATGGGAAACATTCAATATTATATAATTATTTGTATTATGTGGTTTATATATTAAATAATAATGTCTTTTATGATTCTTTTTTTAAACATTATAGGAATTTTAATATCCATATAATATTCTTTCTTTTATGGGGATTTGATTTAAAAGTTTCCAAAATTGTAAGAGGATTATGTCATAATCTCAGTTTTTATTATGATTATTTATTATTATGCTTTCACTAATGAAATATTATGGTATAAATATCATAAAACTCACACCAATTATTTTTGTTTTGTTATTTTTTTTAGAATAAATATTTTCTTCTCATTTTTCTCTATATAGGTACTCAAGAGACTGAAATAATGTTTTTATAGAAAAGAGAATTATTAATTTTTTCAATAGAAAATCCTTTCTCTTCTATGTTCATGTTTTCTTAAAATGTTATAAATAATGTTTTTAATATTCTATAATGATTGTATAAATATTTTTTTACCTATGTTTTAATTTTTAAAAAATTATTTAAAAGAAATGTTATTATCATTTTCCAAACAAGGTTCTTTTGACTAGTTTCCAAAAATGTTAAAGAAACATATGTTTTAATGTTTATTATATGAAAAATACTTCCCACCATCATGATCACTCAACGATTTAAATATTTATTTACATGTTTCAAATATTATATTAAAAGTATTATTTTTCTTTAATATTTAAAAAAATAATTTTTTTTACAAGTGTTATTAAAATTGGAAATGGTATTTTCATCCAGAATGTTATAATGATATTTTATTATATGTTTCTTCATTAATGGAAACAAACTTTGGTGTTTCTTATATATTTCTGGGGATATGATCCAATGGTACCATCCTTGTCCTTTACCTCTATGGGTTATTTTTATAATGATGACATGTTTATGAAACCCATTTGTTTAATATGATTTATTCTAGAATAGAATAATGAAATGATTCTGAAACCTGTTATCTTTACATGAGTTATGATATGATTATATGATGGTTGTTGAGTTATCTTATAGAAAAAAATATGCATGGATTTAGTTATGTTCTAGGTGGGATCAAAAATATATTTCCCTCAAATGTATTCGGTAAAGTTTTATATCTCATGAGATTATTGTAGGAAACAATTCCATATGCTTGATCAATTATGGGAAACTATAGGAAACAAATGAGTTTCATGATATATTATGGAAAATAGGTGTTATAGCCTAATCTATTATGATTTTATGGTCTTTGTAGTTAACATTTTCATATAAAATGGTTTCTATATGATTTCTGATGGTTTCACTAGGGCATAACACCATCCCTCAGCCTGGATGTGGAACACTACTCTCTTGTTTATCTGCATTCCAAATTTACAAAGTAAGGAAGATTTTATAACATTCATCAGTGATGTACTATCCTTGATTGAAATGAAATGATGGGATATTAATTTCTCTTATAATGGATTAATCATTGGATATTGTTACCTTGTCGGAGTGTCCCTCGTATATTTATGTCATGTTTGTGAAACTCATTCCTAAGGCCATCTTGATGTGGAAATTGGTTAATTATGATCCATATGTCTTGATACATAGGAAACCAACAATCAGGGGAGGTAGTATCAATGGGAATGTTGGTCATTTCTAGATATTGTGTTGGTTGTCCACCAGTAAAGTTTTCCTCTTTTGGAGGGAATCTTGTTTTAGAGCCATCTTAGAAATGAAGCCCATGGAATCCCATTTTGATCATGAGGTAATTAATTCTAGGCTAGTTTGTCTTTTAAGGATTTTTAACTCTTGAATCCCATGTTTATTTCATGGTGTATTGATTTTGGACTAGGCTACGAGTTAAACATCTTGTAGAGACATGTAGAGGTTTAATGTATTCTAGGTAAAGATCTGGTCAGAGGGTTAATTTCATGTGGAGAAATATGGTGGAGTGTGTCCCAATGAGGGAAGGTTTCACAATAGGATGAAGGAATGTCTCCCTTCAAGGGTAATAATTTAACACAAGATTATTGAGTGCATCTCCACAAGAGCGATTATTTAAAAATAGATGTTTTAGGGATTGATCCTCATGGAAATGTACTATATACCTTATGTAAGAGAGAGGTATCAAAACCCACGTAGTTCGAATCAACAATTTAAGATCATGTGAAAGGTTCGGTTGATGTAGTTTAATGTAATATTGTAAGGATTATCATATTGTATAAGAATAATAAAAAATGTATAGTGTGGGAATTATACGTAAAATATGATTGGTATGAGAGTCACATATGATGATTTGGAATATGCTGTGGGGATTACACATGAAGTTTCACGATATGGGAGTCACATCCAATATATGGGGGGATGGTATCATCCCATGTTGGATATGCATGCATCATTCTATGTTTTTTATATAGGGTAAGACTACATTTTAACTTCATGGACTGAGTATGTTTTCATTCAATATCGAACCATATAACTAGGATATGAAGATAGACTGTTTTACATCTTAAATCATGGATGTGGATATGGATTAAACCTTGATGGTGATCATTTAATGGCATGGTGGATGTTTTTCATAAGGAATCACCACTGAGAAAAGTGAATAATTTCTATCAGAGGTGCCTCCCCTAGAGATTACATGTCCATCACTCATGTTCCACTTGGTGGGACATGATGTGAACACTGTCATGGAGGAGTGGAAATCAAGAGGTCCGATGTTAGGGTACCAATTATCAGGAGTGATAGGAATTAGGGTATACATATTCAGGAGAATTAGGTAATATGGAGGCCCAAAACACACATAGATAAAAGTGGTTGGAAACAAGAGTATGTTGTACTAGTCATACATGCATCTAGGGTGTGGGTGAACTAGTTATAGATGATCATAGGAGGCCTATGCACTCAAATTCTGTGAAGAAGAGAATTGAAATTGGGGACAATAGATAATTATAGAGTATGTGTTTCAGTAAAGTTTGGGTTTCTCAAAAGTGTGAGGCCTCATTAATTCAAGTGTTTTTTTTATTGTCAGGGGTCTCTTAAAAGAGTATGATTAATGAAACATTATGACCCTACCTCAGTGTAATGCATTGGTTCCCATGGTGTTGGTTTCATAAAGGTTAGTTATCTTAACAACCCCTAAGTTCCTAAAAGGTATTTATTATTACACAATGTCCATGTAACTTTGTGAATGAAATCTCCACTAACGGTTGAGGCTCTTAGAAACCCAGAGTAGGACGTTTCATAAAAAATACTACCTTAAGAGATCCATATTCTCTGTTTCTCAAGAGAATTTAGTGTATCATGAAATAGAATATTTTCTTTTAATGTGAAAGGTATTGTGCCCTTTAATGTCAAGAATAAGGATTATTTGTAGGACCAAAAGAGGTAAGTTTAGTGCTTTAATAAAATATGGAGGCTCTCGTGAAACATTATGAGATTCAAAAACTGATGAGGCTCCATGAACTAGATTTACATTGCATAATGATTACCATGAATGGTCTATTCTTCTGGGGAAAATAAAAAATTAGAGCTTCAAAAATCCAGACTTATGCATCATGAAGGTTATCGTTAAACCTCATCGCGGTCAAGGACTTCCGCTAGCTGTAACCATTTGTGAAGGTAAAGACCCTCATAAATCTAGTCCCATAAGTAGATTTTGGGCCTTTATGGATCATGTTTGATATAAACTGATCATTCAATTATTTTCATTTCCTGTTACATGTGTATTTTAATTTCAACCAATCCCCTATTATAATTTGATCTAATTGGAAAAGTAGGGTTGGATTATGAGAGATAACAACCATAAATTTGTGATTGTTATGTACCATTTGCAAAAATTATTCACAAAAATCATCATGACCAAACTCTTATAAATAGTGGTTGGGGTCCCTTAGGTGTCCAAAAACATTTTAAAAAATACATGACTTATATCTATTTTAAAAAAACTCAAGGCCTTTGATAACAATTTGTGATTTTGATCATAACCTCTCATGAAGCTCAACCCTTTTATGAATTTACATCCACGATCAGACCTCCACAAATAGACTTTCACAAATTGACCTCTATGAACCAGAATTTTATGAGTAGAACTTTTCAAAACATTCTCATAAAACTTTCCCTATCATAGGAATAATTACAACCAAATATGAAAATGTTTTGTCTACTCATCAAGAGAAGATATCTAGGAATCTTATGATATGGGAGCATGTCTGGAGAGCATAAAACATTGATATAATCACAAAATTGATGAAGGAGTCTTATAGGAATACATTATATATAAGATTATTATACTATATGGATTTGGGATAAGGGATAATGTTTTCATCACTGAGGCTGATCGTGAAAAACCCACCTATTGGTTCAGGAGCTCACGTAGAATCTACTAGTGAAATTTTACTAATGGGGCCATATGATACAGGATCATTTCTCTATTATGATTTAAACTCTATGGAAAAATATAAACAATTAAAATGGGGATGTATTAGATGAATATGAATCCCCCTCAGTATGTACCAATTCCCAAGGAGGGCTTGGGGAACTCGCTGAAGGGATGGACAGATAGCTAGGACCTATTCCCATGAGTAAAAATAATAGATGAGAGGGTGTGGTAATATTAGGCATTCTAGTCAGGACATGAGTAAGAGGAAAATATGATGTTTTTTTGGATTTATGAGGTTGTGTGTTCCTTATAGTTTTATGTCTATCACCACCTGGATAATATGCTGAAGCTACTGAGAAAGTCATCACTAGGGACCAAAACATTTCATATATACTATAGGGATATCAACTTTATCTTATGGGATCTATACCAAATTTATTGGATCCTTATAGGAAAGTGAATATAAAATATATAGAGTTAAATAATTTATAACACATTCCATTTAAATAACTATATAAGACATAATAAACATGGTAATGTGAGAAACTCAAAACATATACCATTTAATAAATAAAATGAGAATAAAATTCATCCATAGATATGAGGATGGAAAATATCATGGATAAATAATAACTAAATCAGAATGAAGTTAGTGATTAACTATTAGACATCATTTCAAAGGCACAGTAAGACCTATACTGTCATGAAATTTCACAAGATGGTTTAAAACTACCGGTAGAATCCTATTTAATTTGTGCAATTAATTTATATCATGAGAACCTACCAATTCATCAAGGGGATATACAATGTTCAAGCCCCACCCATCATTTCCTATCCAAAGAATTCCTCACATCGAACAACAAATTTAAATAATAAACAATAAGATTTATGAAATATCTGTATTGAGTAAAGGATACATATTTATAAATATATCCCATATAAGAAAAATAACATTCAAAGTAAACACCATATGTAAAAATGGTATATGATTTAGGAAATAATTATATCTATGATAAATTATGTGGATAATTAGAATCAATTTATTGTACAATGATCATAGGAAATTGAATTTTGCATAGGAACTACCAAAGGAACGAATGAAGTGAATTTCAATACCATCCTTAGAAAAATCAATAATAAAACATCCATAAAAAGAATAAGGATGATTTCAATATGACATATAAACATTGATGTAAGAATAAAGGGTTTTTTCATTGATGAAATAAAATAAGTTCATTAAAATAAATCATGAGGAAAATAATCATTAAACATTTCAAAGTGTCCTATAACACTTTGATACATTCGAATCATATGCCCCATGAATTAATTGAATAACGTGAAATATAGAAAATTATGAGAATAAGTATATTCATGATATTAAATATCAAATTGGTTGTATGTACACCATATACAATAAAGTAGGTGCACAAAAACCAAGTATGGATAAATGAATGAAAATTGAGATGATGTCCCTTAAAACTATGGTAACATTTGAATAAAAAAACCCCAAAAATAATAGCCACAAAATATAAAATTTAAATACCATAAAGATAAAATAATTCATGATATAATATTTTAAAAGGGGTAGTAGGTACACCACACAAAAATAATTTTGTGAATATAACATTTATATTTTGGATGTAAAAAGTGAGATGAAAATCCCTTAACTTGTGATTCTTTTCGAGTGTACATCCTTTAACTTGATATATAATGGTTTTAAATAGGTTAATAAATAATTAAAAAAATATTAATATTTATTATTTCATATAATATCTTCTTATAATATCTTATTTCCCATTTGTTATTAATCTTTCAATTTTTTATTCTTTCAGGTTTTAATTGCCTAGTTTTTTGAGTATGTTTTTACCTGTTAATTAGTGTTCCGATTACATAGATCATGATTTAATAATATAAAAATTTAAAACATGATTTAATTATAATATATATTCAGTATATATGTATGTATAATAATCCAAAATATCTAGAGATATGAAATGAAATACATCGTTCATGGGGACAGTAGGTCGTGCATACACATGAAATATAATTTCATTTCATTTCCATATTAAAAGAATGAAAAGTAGGTGATATATAGGTATATTATAATTCATATATCATATATATGTAATATATGTCATATGTTCTTCTTAGGATCATATTAAATACATTTCATGTATAGTGTGAACGAATCACATCACTTTGATGATGTAGTAGTCCACACTTTCACAAACAATGTAATCTTACATACACAAAATGGAAAGCACAATGGTGGGTGTTATATAAAAATTCATGAATTATAATGAAATTGTATATATATATATATAATATATAAATATAGTTTATATTATAATTCCCACCATGAGAGTTGGTAAAGGAAGAACAAACAATTATCATTTTACGAGGTTGTAGTTCACCGTACACAAAATATTAAGTTTGTTAACCATTTTATGGATGTGTGTGTTGGTGTAGGTAAAAAAGATAACATAGTAAAAACTAATAATAATTTGGATACTATTTTTATTATATATGGATGATATTAAAATAATATAAGCAGTGAGAAAGTAAGTGAAACAAAAGATTATCGTTGAAAAATGTTGCCTCTTATTTTGGTACCTTCTTTTGGTTTAAACCAAAAGACTTCATTGGTATTATTTATATCGAATGTGAGGATTATATGATGATGGAAGTGATTTTGGTTGCTTATTAGGGTAAATTTTGGTCGATCCAATGTGGCATGAGAGGTGTGAGGATGTGGTATGTGTGAACGACTTTTTATAGGGGAGGTGGAGTGGTATTCTTGTAAATATAAAATGGTTAACAATATTCAGAGGCATCCATTAAATTATTTCCCTTCAATAATTGTCCAAATTCTATAAATGGAGGACATTGTTTAATTATATACAACTAATGGATTTTTACAAGTTTCTAGGTAATTATGGGTCCTATGATTAAGGTTTAGTCCATTGTTACGCTAATTTTCTTCTTAATCACTATAAATAATTTTAATCAATTTCACAAATATTTTTTGTAAAAAACTACATTTACCTCATTAGAAATTATAAATTATTTAGAATCCATATATAAAATCCATTTTTCCAAATTAAAATCACATAAGTGGAAGAAAATAATTTTAATTACAATCCCGTGAATGGGACAAAAAAGTGAGTTTTTAATGTAATAATGTTCAAAAGTTTAAGATTTGTTAATATCCAATTTTAAGGATAAATTGATTAAACATACATAAATTAGATTAAGTTATCTAAAATTAGTCAAATTATACGTTAAATCCAAATAAAAAAACATTTAACTATATTAATAAATTAGATAAAACATCTATTTTGAATTAAAATTTAGTATTTTTCAATATTTATATGACCATAATTGAGCAAGATTTGTTCTATAGGTTTTACTTCCTTTCCGGTATTACTATGGAGGAAAGGAAAAAACCCAGTAAAAAAGTGATTGCAGTATATTTACCTATTTATCAATGAATGAAACTTCATAGAAAAATACAAAAAATTCAAGCTAAGCTAATTTTCGTGTTTCACTTCAAAAAATGGAGTTTAGTTTTTTTTGACAAAGTAAGATGAAATATTAATCACGAAGTACAGAAGTTACAAATTCATGCAACCAAGAAGGAATGTGATCATGCCAGAGATGATTCACGCCAGACGTGCTGAAAGAATCCAGGTGATGGGCTACTTCATTTCTGTCACATTTGAGGAAGGAGAAGGAGCAGGTTGTGAAGCTTTGACTAAGAGATTAGATGTTCTTGAAAACGGGGCCAAAATAATGGAAGCCACCATCAGTAAACCCGATAGCATTGATGATGGTGAGGAAATCAGATTCAATGTGAATAACTTCCCATCCAAGATCTTTTTCGAACGTCATCCCGGCAAGGACAACAAAGGCTTCAACAACAATGGTCTCCGAGAGAGCGTGGTTTGATTCATTCTTCGCACAAATGATTTTACCATGAAAATCCCTTTCCAGAAGTACAATTCCTACAATTCCATACATGGGCAGTGATGCATCAACGTTGATCTTGAGGATACCTTCTAGGGGGGTGCCATCTTGATGCAGCTGTGTGATTTCCAAAAAGCCCACGATAGTTAGAGTCCTGATTCCACCCCTTAATCCAGGATGTAGCCCGTTCAATCTAGAACCTAGGGGGATTTGTTGTGTGATTAAAGAGGAATTCATTGCGTCACGCCTAGATAATCCATGCCATGATGCATAATCAATAAACTTGGTCAGCAGTGAAAGAAGACGGCCACAACATCTATAGTGTTAGAAGTTCTAGCACCCTATCCAGCATACGCTCCAAATCAGAGCCCCAAAATTTCTAGATATCTTCCACCCCTGGGCAATGGGTGATGTCATATAGAGGAGATTCATGTACACCCGAGTAGATGGGACATTTGTTGTCATTCGTGACATGTCGGAAGGTCATGAATTTTACGGTGGAAAGAATACCTGTGCAAACCTTTCAGCAGAAAAAAAAGATTTTCGGGGGGACCTTAATAAGACAAAGGGTTTTCCAGATCCCTTCCTTTTCTTCAATTTGAGTATCGAGAGAAAGCCCGTACCCTGACTTCACTGTATAAGATCTAGATAAATCATTTCTCCAAAAAGAAAAGTTTAGCGCCTCATCCTTCACACAGGGGATGATAAGTATGATCCTTCTATCCCTTTCATTGAACCATGAGTTGATTTTATCCAAAAACCACCCAGAACCATGATAGTCGAACAGGCAGCAAACAGTGGCGTTCTCATAGCTAGGTAAGGTAGGGGAGGTAGCTTTGAAGCCATATTTATCAATCAGCTAGGGATCAGTGCATATATTAATTTTCTTACCATCCTCGACCCTCCAGCCGAACCCTTTATTAAGTAAATTTCATGATCCCTAAAGGCTTCTCAAAAGAAAGATGGGGTGGGGGCCAAGAGAGGAGTTCTGGAAATCAGAGTTGGGAATGTATTTTGCATGGAGAATTCGCACAGATAGAGAAGATGGATGAATCATGAGGTGCCAACCCTGTTTATCAAAAAGAGCATCATTAAAGAGTTGGAGGTCTCAAAATCCCAATCTGCCACCTGTTTTGGGGGTGCAAAGTGACTTCCAAGAAATCTAGTGAATTTTCTTTCTCCCATTATTGTAACCCCACAAGAATTTAGTAATTCGGGAGTGTATATGGTCAAAAAGCTTTCTAAGAAGCATGAACATGGACATAATATAGGTAGGGATTGACTGAAGAGCATCTTTGATGAGTGTTTCCTTACCCTCTTTAGAGATTCTTTTCAGAGTCCAAAAATGGATTTTTTTTATTTATATCCACCATAGATGAGAAGATTTATTTTTTTGAGTGACCAACAATAGTGGGAAGCCCAAGGTATTTTTTTGTTTGTCAACCATTTGAATACCTTTAGTAAGACAAAGCTCTACTCTCTTGGTTAGTGGGATGCCAGAACTGAAAGAGATTTCCGATATAGCTGGATTGATTGCTTTTCCAAATTCCCTATCATAAAGGTGGATCACTTGGAAGATATCAGGGAATTCATTATGAGTAGGACTTTATAATAGAAGACAGTTTTCGAAAAAGTAGAGGTGCGAGACAGGTGGGTTGGCCCGACAAATCTTTTCCCCATGAATCTCTTTTGAGGAAGCGGCCAAGGAAATGAGGTAAGAGAAGACATCAACCACCAGGATGAAGAGAAAGGGGGAAATAGGATCTCCATGGTGGAGACCATGAGGGGGTGAGAATCCTTGGGTGAGTCCACCATTGATGTTAATCTGAAAAGAGACGGACGAAACACATTGCATGATCATATCTGTCCATTTGGGGTAGAAACCCATTTTTGTCATGACAGGCTGGAGAATGTGACATTCCACTCAATCATAGCCCTTAGTCATATCCAGTTTCCATTCCATAATACCACTATTCGCAACATACCATGTTTTCATAGAATGAAACACTTCATGGGCCACGATGGAATTATTCGTGATAAGCCTCTTTGCTACAAGATCACTTTGATTTTCAGAGATAATAACAGGTAACCACTTGCACATATGATTAACCAGGATATTTGAGAAAATATTGTATGAGATGTTACAGAGACTGATAGGCCTGAAGTCCGAGTCTGCAAGGGGTTTCTTGATCTTTGGGATGAGGGTGAGAATTGTCTCATTAATAGAGAAGAGATTAATTTCCACAGCCCAAATGCCTTTCATTAGCGCATATATGTCAGGGTCGAGAATGTGTCTGTATTTCTTAAAAAAGAGATCATGGAATACATCAAGACTAGGAGATTTTGTGGAGTGGATTTGTTTGAGAGCCTGAAGAATCTCATCGTCCGTGAGGTCTTTTGTGAGCTGGCGGTTCATCTCATCGGTAATCACATGTTGGATGCAGGACTCAACCTCCGATGATAAGATGGAATCTCCTATAGTGTATAGTTTTTGGAAATAACCTGAAATAATATAGTGGATACCTTCAATGTTGGACACAGTTCCCCTATTTAGGTGGGTGAGAACTGATATGTTGTTTTTGTGGTGCCTGGAAGAAGCCTTCTGGTGAAAGTATTGGGTATTTGCATCCCCTTATTTGATGTGGATATCTCATGCATGCATAACCCATAAACATTCTTTAATGCGAAGAGTCGCATCCTGTTCACTTTGCATAGTAGCAATTTTGGAATGAACATCATCCAAAAGGGTTTCCTTCATCATGAATTGAAACCACTATGAGAGAAGTCAATAATGATTGGGCAATGGTACGAACAGTTTGGAACCAATTGGGAGTTATTAAACATCTTGAAGGTATTAGTCCATTCCGTCGATCCCAGAAATTTTTCCAGATGCTCAACAATGTGTCTACTTTCCATGTTCCCCCGAAACTAGGTAAAGGGGATTCCTATATAGCCCAGATCAGGAAAGTCTGCCCTAGAAATAACATCACAAAATCCTAACATCGAGGAAAAGGGCCAACATGCTCCTTTGAGTTTTTCATGATGGAATAGAAACCCATTAAAATCAACGCCAATAAGAATAGGGACAGTAATACCTTGTTGTAAAGAACAGATAAGTTCCCAATATTTCTATTTATCGTTTTGTGAAGTCCATCCGTAGAAACCCAAAAAAGGCCAGGGAAGAGAGAGGTTATCATGGATGGATGCAACCACATTATGTGTTGAGTACGAGAGGATTCTGATGCCGACACTGTGCTTCCAAAAAAGGCCCAGTCCCCCTGAGTGGCCTTAGTGGGGAACCGAGAGGCAACCCTGAAACCTACTTTTGAAAGCGATGCAATTTTTTTCCTTGTTATCCAACATGGTTTTGGACAAAAAAAACATATCGGGGCGACTCTGTGCACAGTGGCGCTGGAGCATCCGAACCGTTCGTGGGTTGCTAATCCACTGACAGTTCCAACATAGGATTTTCATTGCTCTAGGTGGGGCTGGGACATACCCACCTCCACCTCTGAAACTTCATAGAACTGTCCATCATCTTCCGCTTTCCACCTTTTTGGGAGGCGTTCAATCACTTTACAATCCTCCAGATGTCTTTTATGTTCCTCGTGTTTTGCATTAGTAGTATCACCAATCATATATCAAAAATTTTCCCTTTTCCATGTCTGTTGAGTAAAGGTACCTAATGAATTTATCCCAATCGTATTTTCTTTATCCATGAGGTTGATCCCTGGATCAACAAACACTGGCCCAGGAGTAGACTTTGTTGATTCGATGCAAAGATTCATGGGTTCAGAAGCCGGGTTGGGTGGTTCCATAAATTTTGGCCTCAGTCCAAATGGTGGTGAGACGTTCTCTTTCATAGGTGCAGGGATCAGACTTGAGGAAATGGTCGGGTCCGAACTCTGACTCACATGCTTGTCCCCAGTTCTGGCCCCATCCATTGCGCTATATGAAAACCATCATTCCGCCCACTGGTCATCATGATTGTCCCCCAAAAAATCCAGCGGTCCTAGAATGATGATAGTATTGAGTTCTGGTTCAAATTTCGTGGAGAATACCTTCTCTAGTCAGTCATGATCCTTTTGTTTTTCCACGTTAGAGATAGTCTCAAATCTTACTGTTTTTGTGTGTAGCCAAGGGCCATATTGCAAGATGATGGTGCCTTTTTCATTCTCCTTCCTCAAATCACAAACATTCTCAAGGTGTCCAATACACCGACAGAAAAAAAATTGGGAGTTTTTCAAATTCCAAAGAAATCCAGGTATTTGAGTATTCAATTGATATGAACATACCCCTCATAAGTGGTTGTGTCACTTCGACTAAGTCTCTATTCCTCACCACGGGTCCCCAGTGGATGGGATTAGATTGATCCCTTTCCAGAAATTTGCCAATGCGTTCTCTAATTTTCCGCATAACACGCTCTGTTCTACCATGAAACGGGATTGCTTTGATTCATTTCTAAAAAGGTGAGGAAGTCAGTTCAAATTTATCAATGTCTTCCTTGCCTGTAAAGTCCTCCATGAGAATGATTTTATTATTGAAAGACCATGGTCTGCCTTAGAGAACCTTTTCTTTATCTTTGTTATTGAAAAATTCAAAACCGAGAACACCCTCTCCCACTTCACGTATAGAAACTCCATCCTCCAATCTCCATAAATTTTGTAGAGTATTTTTTAGGGCCCCCTGGTTGAATGAGCGTTTGGATAAAAATTTCCCTACCACCAGGAGTGACATGAGATGTGACAGAAAGGCATCTTCATTTTTTCATGTGGCAATCGATGCTTTATCTTTATCAGTTAGTGAAAGGTTCTTCCACCGATTCACCAATTTGGATTCCATGACAACAAAGAATACCGCCTCAAAATTAACTCCTAAGCACACCCTTCACAAACCCACCACTCTCGCATTCAAAACTGAACAACGCGAACAAAACATTCCTCCATCGTAGACCAGCAACATGTGGCTAATCCTTCGCATAGTAGTCCTCCAAATAGCCACACCTAGTGGACCAGCTCTTTGAACCGGCCCTTCCATGTGGACCAGCCCCTGCACGGTCCACAATTCCAACAACCTTCCCCTATGTGGCCGAACCTATACCCACAAGACCCTGTGCGAGTCCAAATCTTCATGAACTGCACCTATGTGCTCAAGACACCTGTGCGAGCCTGAATCTTTGTGTGCCTATCCCTGAGAGTGAGCAGAACTATAGTAGACAATCCAAAAGAGAACAGAGCAGTGAACCAGCTCTCCGCATCGGCCCTTCCACCCAGACCAGCCGTTGCGCGATCCAAGACTCTGAGATCCGGCCCCTACACGGACCGCACCAATGCGCTCAAGACCTAGTGCAATTCAAACCAAGCACGAGATCAACCCGGCGTGCCCAGCACCTGCATGCTACCACCTGCACGCCTAGCTCCCTGCACGAGCAAACACGCGCAACCAGCACCCTGCGCGACCTGCTCTGCACGACCAACCCGACACAACCACCCATGCATGACCAACCCTGCGCCACCAGCACCTTGTGCGACCAGTACCCTCTGCGACCAGCACCTACACACTCATGGAATTGGCCATCGGAACCGTAAACAGAAGATAAGATCCACTATCTGGATGCCATAGATCTTCATGAGTTTAAGATCCGGTATCAAAAGAACATTCGCAACGTTCGAGATCAAGATCCAAATCAGAGCGCCTTCATGAAGAAGAAATGGAAAATCAGTCACTAGAGACTCAATCAACATGGAATATAGATCCGAATTATAAAATTAGACAGAATCGCCTTTGTGATGTTGAGGTAACAGAAACTCAGACACCGCAATGTTAAGGAATCGGTCGGCAATCACCGTGACTTTGAGGAATCGGAAGTGCAAACACTGTAATGTCTAGATCCGAGAATGGAGAGCGCTGAGGAATCAACTTTGCGAAGAGGAATGCTGGATAATGATGACCCTGGAAAAAGAATCCAAGGAAAGTTGATCAAACCAAACAAACGAAGGGAAGAAATTGCCCTTCGGCACAGAAACACTCTGACGGGGCCCAAGAAAACCTAGGAAGCTACCTCCCAATGTGAGAGACTATGGAGTTTAGTTTTACATATTGAATTTATAAAATTTTAGAAAATTAGGTTAAAAATAGGTTGCCCATTAAAATGTTTTGAAAGTGCCCCTATAACAATATAGGGTTTTATGCATAAAATTGGGATTGTTATCATATTATTAAAATAAAATAAATTAGATGAATCAATTTTTTTATTGAATATATAAAATATGTATTTAATTAATATCATTAACTAATTATAATTAATTTAATTTGTTAAGACAATAAAATTTTGGAACATAAAAATATTTCCTTTATATTAAGTAATCTTGTATTTTAAATTATAATTTATTGGTAACCATTGAATTCATCATATATTTAATAGATCATATATTATAATAAGTTAGTATATCTTATTAATAACTTATAATTTAGTGACTAGGTTATATATTATTATATTTTAATAATATATATTCTTTCATTAGTAAAACGCAGTCTGGCGTAAAACATAAGTCATAGAAGAAACTTATTGTTTCATGCAATGCATGCTAAATCAATATCGCATGCACTAAAAGCTAATAATTTATGGATTTTATTTAAAATATTAAATATATTTTAATGAATTGTGATATAATATTCCCTTACATTCTTGGTGTCTCATTTCATACACACTATCGAATTGAATGCACTTATTTTAGAATTTTTGGGTGTTACATTACTCCCACCTTAATTAAATTTTGTCGTCATAATTTAAACCCAACCTTGGTAATAATTGTTTTGATATTTCTATATTTAAATTCAAAATCACAATAAGGGTTTATAAAAAATCCTCTAGATAAGAGAATATGTGAAGATTAAAGGTCACATGAACTATATATAACTGTGTCCTTAAGTATAAGAACATTAATTGCAAGTGGAGATACATACATTAAGGAAAAGTGTAAATATTTATAGGGACTAATTGAGGTAATTAGTCAAAAATAATTTAATGATTAATAGAACGTTGAGGGACTAAAACTCATAAATTTTTGATGATTAAAAGACCATCGATTCAACAAAAATTAGGGTATTGGGACACCATTTTATTTTAATATACTTCTCTTAATGTAGAGGAATTATTTTATTGACCAAGAATATAAGGAAATATACTTAATTGATATATTTATAAAGTTACAATTTCACCCTCTAGTTGTGCTTCTAAAAATTCCCAATTCATCCACTACTTTAAGAAATGGATATCCAAAAATTTACATTGATATCTAAATCACTAAAATACAATTATATTTGGTCATAAGGCCCATAAAGAGTGACACATTTAAATATTTGTCTCTAAATATTCTCCAATGTCAATATGGTCAATAGATTAATGCCTAAATATAAAAACAATCACTTCTATTTCATCATTATTATTTATTCATTAAAATTTTTTAACTAAAAATTATTACATATTAATAAGGACATCATGTAGTCTAGCGGTAGGCATGAAACTGTTATCTTCCTTCCCTTATGGGTTCAAGTCCCATTGCTTTTCCAGGAATTATGGGTTGTCACTTGGAATATATTTTTTTAATTTTTATAAAACTATATTAATATAATTTACAAAATAAATTTGATGGACATCCTTGAAATAAGGTTGATCACTAAATATCCTTTTAACTATGGTTTTCACTAAAATCTCAATACATAAATACTTCATCTATTTTATTCCACATATTCCCCTCTAAGGTCTAGTTTTTAACCTTTAGTAGAAGACATTTAATAAAACCAAAAACCATAGTGTGAGCATCAATTATTAGATTTGAAAACCTATATAATCATTTTTTGGATTTCTATATGCTGACAATGTTTTTTCAATCTAGAACACCCCAATTTTAACCTAGATCATTCATTTTAATTCTCTATTAAAATCCATAATATTGGTTTGTAAAGAAAATGTTAGAAATCTTATGAATATCCCCTATGAGTGTAAAACTAGGTGCACTATATGGAATGTTTTCATGTACCATGTTATGCTCGAGTTAGGCCCGATGCACCTTTTTGGATTTTTACCCCTAGGTACATTTTTTCTAGAACCATGTCCATTTATAGTATCCAGACATAGATTTATTGGTAGGAAAACCACATAATACCTATCTAACCAAAACATTAGGATGTTATTAATCACAAATCATTAAATTATCTCTTAGATAAATTATCTCAAAAATATTGTTTTTCTAAATATAGTTCCCAAGGGTGAAACTAAACTACCTTTGATACCAATTATAGAACCCTGGCCCATGAAGCCCAGAGCCAGAGTCTACTACCATTACATCATCATTATTACAAGGAATGGAATCTTGATGGACTGAAGAGTTTATTTGTATTCGTAAATGAGATACATATATGAGTCTTGTATTATAAATGAGTGAACTATTTACAAAAATATTTTTTTATATATTATGTACTTTCAAATAATTCTTAGTAAATTTCTTAGATTTGTGGAGAAAGAAACAAAATAAGGGTGAGCTCAAATTATCAATAATGTACAACAGAAGCAACAATGAATCAATGATAATTATCCTTGTGGAATTGTAAATAACTGAACAAACCTTCCATGTATTCAATAAACTGAAAAGTATGTGAATAAAATATATATAAATATAAATATCTAAAAAATTCCATTTAAATAACTAGATAAGGCATAATAAATATGTAAAGGTGTGAAAATTAAACACATTCCATTAAATCAATAAAATGATAATGAAATGAATCCATAAATATGATAACACAAAATATCCTGGATAAATAATAAATAAATCAAAATTAAGGAGATTATTAATTATTGTATGTCATGTATGAGGCGCATTAAAACATATAATATCAAGGCCTTTCACATGATGGTTTAAAACTAAATGTAGAAACGCATTTAATTTTTGAAACTAATTTGTGTCATAATAAACTCTCGATGAATAGGGAGATACATAGAGTCTGGGACCCACATCTAATTTCATAACAAAATCATTCATAATAACTAATAATAAATTTAATTAAAAAACATGTTTTCTTATAAAATATACATATTGAGTAAATGATACATATTTATCAATATTTACCCATTAAGGAAAAAAAATTTACACCATATGTAAAAATGGTATATTGTTTTGGAAATATAAATACCCTTGTTAAATGATATGGATAATCAGGGTAACTTCAATGTTCAATGATCATAGGAAATTGAATATTTCAAGGGGACTAACAATGTAATTAAGGAAGTAAATTTCAATACTATCATTTTCCAAATAAATCATAAAACATCAAATGAAAGAATAAGGATGGTATCAACACAAAATATACCCATTTGGAGTAATAATAAGGGTTATTATAATTTTTTAAATGGTATATTTTTTTATTGTATTGTAATACAATTTTTTATCTTTTTATCTGGCTTTAATGTGAATCCTAATTTAAAAAAATCATTAAAATTTACCAAGTTTCCTATACCACTTTGAAACAATAGAATAATAAGTATCATGAAGTAATACCATTAATTGAAACATAGAATACAATTATTATATGGATATTTATTATATAACATTTAATGTTTCATTATTTACACATATATAAGAAATTAGGTGCACAGCAATAATGTATGGCTCAAAGAATGGAAATTGAGACGAAGTCCCTTACAACATTGATATCATTGGAATAGAAAATTCAAAAAATAATATTCACTAATTGTAAAATTTAAATAACATGAATATAAAATAATTCATGTTATAATATAAAAAAAAGGTGTAGTAGATACACCGAACAAAAAATATAAGTGGTGAATATGATCTTTATCTCACAGATGTAAAAAGTGAGTCCAAAATCTATTAACATGCATTTCCTTTCTAATAAAAACCCATTAAATTGCTATATAATGGTTTTAAAAACGTAAAAAACTTATTATAGAGCAATATTAATATTCATTATATCATATATGATCTTTTAATAATATCTTATTACCCATTTGTTTGTAATCATTCATTATTTTCACTATTTCAAGTGTTGATTACATTTTTTTTCGAGTCTGTTTTGACATTTTAATTGTTGTTCCTATTACATAGATCATTATTTTATAATATAAATAATTATAAACATTATTTAATTATAATATATATTTAGTATATATTTATTTATAATAATACACATTTTTTTGGAGATAGGAAATTAAATGCATCATTTGTGGATACAGTAAGTCATACGAATGCATAAATGAAAGATTCATTTTTTCTGCGCAATAAAAGAATGAAAATAAATAATATATATTTATATTATAATTATAGAATCTTATTTATTTCATATATGTCACATTTTTTTATTAAGACCATCCTTAATACATTCCATGAATAGTGTAAAAGAATCACACCGCTTTGAGGAGGCAGTAGTCCACACTTCCATAAACGATGCTATCATATTTACAAAAATGGAATGAATAAAAGAATGTGTTATATAAAAATTAAATAAGAATAATTAAATTATAAATATAATATATATTATATATAAATTGTGTTTCCACCATAATTACCTCCATGAGTGGTGGTAAAGGAAGAACGGACAATAGTCATTTCGTAAGGCGGTAGTTCACCATACATGAATCAGTAAATTCATTACCCATTTTATGGATGTGTGTGTAGGATTAGGTCAAAAAACATAACATAAAACATCTCATTATATTTATTATAATAATTTCAATATATAATCACGATGTAAAAACAATTTAATGGGTGAATAAGTTAATGAAACAAAATATGATCGTTGATGAATGTTACCTCTTATATGGGTTCCTCCTTTTGGTTTAAACAAAAACACATCCTTGGTTTTCTTTCAACCCAAGGTTTGGATTCTAGGATTATGTAAACGATGTTGGGAGTCTATTTGGGTATAGTTTTATTGAGCCTAAGTATCTTGAGATAAGTGAGGAAGTGAGAGGGGTGAGTGCCTTTTTATAGTAGAAGAGGATTCACATTCTTGTAAATATAAAAAGGTAAACACTATTTAGAGTTGTACCTTACATAATGTCTTTAAATTAATGATAAATATTATATAAAAAGTATTATATGGTATAAATAGTTCTAGTAATTTGATTTTGTATAATTCTATGGGTCATTTTGGGCATTACGTTTAAGGTTTAGTCCTTTATTAGGCTAATTTTACTCTTAATCGATGTAATTAATTTTAATTGATTTCACTAATATTTATGTTTCAAAAGATTACCCTATTGGGAATTATAATTTATATTGATTAAAAATATTAAATTATTTTTTCTAAATTCAATTCACATATGTGGTAGAAATTAATTTTAATTTCAATCCCGTAGATCGGACGACAAACTGGGTTTTAAAACAAAAAAGATAAAAAATTTGAGGTTTGATTATATAATATTTCAATGAAAAATTAATTCTAATAAAATAATTTTTATTAAATAATATAAAATTTTCCAAATTATACTATAAAACCAAATAAAACCTACTTTAGATATATAAATATATATGATGAACAAGTATCTTGGAATTAAAATTTTGTATTTTTCATTATTCATCAATAAATGAAACTTCACAGAAATATACCAAATAATAACCCTATTATAAATTATATGTTAAAATTTTAAAAAATATATCTATTTTTAAATATAAAATTTATCAAATCTCCAAAAAATGGATTTAAAATAGTTTCTCCCAAAAAATCTGGTAAAAGTGCTTGTATAAAAATTTAAGGTTTTATACGTAAAATTGGGGTTGTTCTCATCTTATGCCTATAAAATCTATTCGATGAATATAAAAAATATTTTTTTGAATATATAAAATATGTATTTCTTTAATATCATTAAATAATTGAAATTTATTTATTTATATAATACAACACACCTTTGTGAGCATAAAAATATTTTCTTTATATTAAATCTGTTTATAATTTTATTTCTAATTAATTGGTAACCAATGAATTCATCTTATATTTTCATAGGCCATATATTTTAATATGTTAGTTAATCATATTTACATATTATAATTTAATGTCTAGGTTATATCTTATTATATTATATGATAAAATTTTAAATATATTTTTTTGTTCAAAAAATCTTGGTCCTGTGTGTAACACAAGAATTGAAAAACTCATTGTTGCGTGTGACTCACACTAAATCTACAATGTGTGAATTTCATAATATAACATATATTAATTATATTGAAAATATTAAATACAGTTTAATGTCTCAGGATATTATATTCCCTTACATTCTTAGTGTTTCGTGTCATACAAGTTATCGAATACAATGTTCTTATTTTATAATTTCAGTGTGTTACATTTCCCACTCACTTTCAAAAATGGGATATATGACATTCAATTTAAATAAAATTATATGTTCATGCCTTAACATATACACAAGATTGTTATTTATTATCCAATATTGTTTAAGACTTGGTATGGAGTCAGATTCTTGAACAATAATATGAGTTCCAATGAGTGGGATAATCCCAAAAATATCTCATAGGGTCTATCCAATTACATTATTATGCTTTCCCCAAACATCAAGAAGAATCCTCAATTAATTAGATTCAATAGAATAAAAAATGATAATATGTGAGGTTCAATTTTCCATTAATAATGCATAATTAAGTGATAATGTATGGATCTTAAATTAAAGATTAGTTTGGTTAAAAATTTTAAAATAAATATTATACTTTTCATAGAACTCTGATTTATTTTCGAAATTAATTGAAAAAAATGGTTCCTTTTAAACAAAAGTCTTAACCACCACATTTTTCAAATTAGTTTCAGTAATGGGTATGGAATAAATATTTATTTTTTATTTTTTATTGGTTTCCTTGATTGGTGATTCAATAAATTCATTAAAAGATCCTTCTGAAATAGATTCAAGAAATGAAGACAAATTTCACTCATATGAACAAAGGGAATTTATCCCAGCTTCGAATAAAAATACTTTAACAATTACTTGATGTTATTATGGTTCAATATCAATACTAAATATTCAATTGACCTCATAAATATGTTCATCATCCATAATTTTAGAGTTTTCATTATAAATGATTAGATCATGGATAATGCTTCCAAAGGTTATTTTCATTTTAACAATCATAACGAGGATAACTGACTTGATTTTTTCTAAAACGAAAATAGAATGCATTGTATGGGATTTATACCTAGGACCTAAGATTGGTTGATTTTCATGGAAAATAAAGTCAATATATTAAATTAAATTTTCAAATTTATCCAAAACAACCTTTAATATCCCATTTGGAACTCAAACATTATGATCAACAAGTTGAAGAATAAAAGATGTGGGTTAGAGTTCCTCAATACCTAAATGAAAATACATGCAATAAATAACAAGGTTAACACTATCTCATATAACAGAAATATATTTGAAAACATTTTTCTATTATAAATAAACATTGATTTATGTAAGTGTAGGATATTTTATGTTTGGAGAAATTCTCCCTTGAATTGTTGTACTCAAACTAATATCCAAAATGAATTCATTTTTATCTAAAAATTTCATTATGAAAGTTCAAAAGTCCTTAATTTAAATTTAGTAGAAATTAATGGATTGGATTTCACTATGAAGGGGAATGTTCAACTTAACCTAAGAGAATATTTCCCTCAAATATTCATTCATTTATGTTATATATTTTCCTACCATGCATTGTGGGATGGTAGATGGTTGGTTTATTATTTGGGGTGTTTGTGGATCCTTCATATTTTCATTGAATTTTTTGGAACATAAGGGTGGTTTTACTCATTTTCATGTGATTTTGAATCTTTTAATGGTTCTATAATGGTTTTATAGTTTTTTTAATTGATTTACCACTTCTTAAGATACTTAGTGATTTTAGTTTTTCCTGATAGGTTCGTGTGTAACTACATTGTCCCCTAAAGGTTGGTGATGGTAAAAAATTCATTTGAATGGGTGAACTTCTAGTTTTAATGGTTTTTAAATATTTTTTAAGGGATAATTATCTTGAGTTTATTTTCTCCATTTTTTTAAAAACTATTCATGGATTGGGAGAGGGATATATTGAGTAGGGGATTCTGTGGGTTGGTTAATCCCAGGAGGATACTTTAGTTGTTGGATTGCCTATTTAATGGGTTCATGGATGGGCAGTTGGTATTAGATAAGAGGATGTTGGTATTGGACTGATTGTGGTTGGAACTAATTAATGGTTTATAAACCCTATGGAGGGTAGGTATTTGGTAAATATTTATGAATGGGTTATCGGATGGGGTGTTGGTTATCTTTACAATTTAATTTACGGTAGTCATTGTTCCATGGATAGAACGTGTTTTGGTATAGTTAATTCTGAATGTTTAGATAATTTAAATATGATGATATTCCTCTTAAAAAAACATTCTTTATATAATGTATGGTTTTGTAGTTTTAATTATTTTGGTCATGTTTGTTAAATTATTTGAAAACAAGTTCAAAAATTTGGATTTCTTAGATCTTACTAAGGTAAATCTCCTCAACCTTCATTATGAGTACAAAAAGGTTTTCAATATTGATTTATACTTCCCTATGGGTGTTAATTCCTCTAGATTTTGGGGTCTTCTCATAGTAAGGTGATTCTACCCATGTATGTCTTTGTTTAGCTAAATTTTCAATATAATCATAAACATTATTTCGAGCTTTTTTTGAATGTTCCATTACAAATCATGTCAATGAATTTTTTATTTCCCAGACCCCATACTTTATAAAATATTCAAAAATGTCATATGGTTGAAAATACATGGATAGGTACCATGTTTAGTGTCTCCATAAACCTTTACCATTTTTCATTAAATGAATCCCCTTAATTTTTAGAAAAAAATTAGATACAGTTTGTAAGTTAAATTATTTTGGATGGGGTAACTATTTTTTAAAGAATTATATTTTCATTGGGTCCCAATGGTGGATTGATCCAGGTATCAGATTGATTAACCAATTTTGATATTGAACCATTAGTGAGAAAGGAAATAGAATCATTTTAGATAACTCATGTTGATGTGGTAAGAACATGGTATCAACAATGTCATTGAATTATTTATCATAATGGTACGATATTTATGAATCCATCCCGTGAAAGGCTGGATGTTGGTTTAGGACATGAGGATTGAAGATATAGTGGGATTATTCTAGGGTATAATTTATAATCTAAGAGGATTTAATGGTCTATGATGGTGTGTGGTAGTCACTTGGGGTTTGATAGAAAACATTCCCCATGTTAAGGGCTACCTCATTTGGATTTCCATTTAGATTCCAACCCAGGTTTATGAGTTGGTTTCGTTGAATATCATTAATTTTAATTGGATCAATTTTTTAATGTGATTTAATATGAATATTATGATCTAATATAAATATACTTTTATGTGTACTTTACTCCCCAAACCTACAACTATCCACCCAAAAAAGTCTGGTCGATCGGTCATGGGTATATGCAGACATGCGCCATGAATGGTGAAAAAAAAAGATTGGAAAAGATTAGAATAATTGAGTTGAGAATGGATAAATTAGGTAAAGTATAGTTAGTGTCAAGATGACTTACTCGGGTCCTCATAAATTTCACCAAAATTGGTTTCAGAAAAATTCACCTTACTTCAGGGTTAAATCTGTCACATGTAGTGTATATAGGGTTTTCAAATCCTAGAGACCTAAGAAGAACATAGGGAAACACATTCAATAGATATTGTTATTAGCTATGAAGTGTCTAATTTTGGGATTGAATTGATGTTGGTAAAAAAGAATAGGATACTTTAGTCAATTAAATTTATAAAAAAGGGTTGATCCAAGGTTTTTCCCAGGGACGGATATAATGAAATCTGTTTTTAATGATTTAAATTTCATAGACTTGACAATGATTTATTTAAAGAGATAAAAAAATCAATTATTGGTTTAATACCAAAAAAACATAATTATAATCCCATATACACTTGTAGGATCAATTTTTAGTACTCCTATGTAAAGGTTCATATTATCATCTGAATATGTGGCCTTAAAATTCTACTAGGGTAAAGAAGTAATAATATCGTCAAATTAAATTATCAATTAGAAGAAGTGATTAGAAATTAATATAATGATAAATAACATACAATATAGACCCTATATACTCTTTTGGGTCAATAAATAAGAGTGTTAGACCTCCATTTATTCAATACATTCAATGGAAGTGGTAAGTAGACTCATGATGGTGGAATTGGAAAATCAAACTAGAGAAATAATGATCACTCCACCATTATGTGAAGAATTTCACAAATGATGGAGTGTATAATTTCACTACTTGAGTAAATGGTGTCAATGTGATAATAATAATAACATAATAGTATGATTATATGATTTTTTTTAAGAAACATAATTGAATTAAAAGAACTTATATGAGAATGAAATGTGATTACAATATCAAATTGAAAGCATAACATTAAAATGAAAAGATGCATAACATCTTTCCAACTCCACCACCAACACTACATTAAATATTAATTTTGGAATCCATTATTAAATATCTTAAAAATTCATGTATAATCAATTAATAAGGGAAGTAATAGGTGTGTGAAATGTTATGTGAGATTGAACATTTCCTCTATTGGACAAAAATCCAAACCCTCTTGCATCCACTGAACAGAGGTTCCAAAATGATCTTTTAGATATCTGAATTGGATTTCTTTGTAGAATAAAAAATTTATTCCCATGATATAACCTAAAATATTGTAAAATATAATACCAATTGGAAATTATTTTTGGATATATTTATGAAATGGTGGGTTTTTAGTCTGGGCTATGAAATTTGGCCCATAATTTCATCTTCAACTTGGGACACTTGGTACTCCCTTAAATAATAGTAATTGACTCTAGAAACTAATAAATAAAAATTTAATCATGATTTCCTATATCTCTATTTATAATTTTATCATCATTTGGATTGTATAGTGTCCACTAAAGTTATTTTATTGGGCTACTATCCAATTCAGTTCACCCAGAAATTATAGGTTCAAGGCCCACATTGGTCATCATCCCAAAAGAGTCATCAATAGAGCTAGAAGGATATAATGTTCCTCATAGAATAGAAGGACTTAAAATAAATTATGAAAATAAAATCAAAAGCATTGGATAATTTATGAGGTGTTAAAAAATATACCATTAAATAGTGAATTTTAAGATTAAATTATAATTATAACGTGATATAATGTTCAAATTATAAAATGAAACAAAAAATGGTGTTTATAAAAAAAGAAGAATATGAAAAATATATATTATAAATGGAAATATTGTCCTATATTAGTGTCTAATTAATGAAAGATCCTATGGAAAAGGTCAACACAACCAGTGCAGTATGACATGCAAATAATGTGATAATGATGACAATATGTGTTTAAACTATCTATATTAGAAAATAATGTGGGGTGAGAGAATTTGAAGTATTTGTAATATTTTAGGGGAGAAAAATGTGAAATCAGGAATGAAGAAAATAATCAGGAATAAAGAATATGAATTGAAAAGATGGATACAAGATAATGGAATAAAAATAATAATAAAAGAAGAATTGAAGGGGGTACAGAATCATGTTAACCCTTATGTCATTAGCCTTTGTGCATTATTGATAGGTTGGGGGATCCATGAATGGAACCTACACTATTTTATTATTATTTATGATGTAATAATAATAATTTATTTTTTATTAATTTTAATTTTATTTATAGTGTTTGATTTGTCCGTACCTCCTCCCTTTGACATCAGATTGATGATTCGTCTGCAATATCATGATGCTGACATGATCACGACTAACTCAAGACCAATATTGGGTAAAAATTTAGAGTTATGGCTTGGCCCCATGAAGTGATCATCATATGTGGAATGAAGATATGATTTTTTCTCTATGTTTCCATTTTGTAAAATAAAATATAATATCCTATAGTGGATATAGATGTAGTAGGGTGAGAGATCTCCTCCTGGGGGTCTAGGGTTCCCCTACCACCACCCTTCTTCCTCCCACCTCTTCTCACCTTAACATATTTTCTTCCTCTTGGTCATGAATCAATGGAAGGTAGGGTCTAGCAGTTTCATCAATGTGGTTTCCATCTCAGACAAACCCATGGATTCGAGGATGTGAAGCTTTGTCGACAAATTTCCACCAATTTTCCCTCCTCCATTAAAACCTTATTTGTATGTATTTTATCTCTCCCCAGATTTGGCCTCCCGTGATTTCAGTTAAACTCTAATTGTGACTTATCCCTCATTATATTTTAGTGGTTGTATCTCTATGGGGGGTTCCTTATATTTTAAAATCCTTTGGTTCCATGTTATAGAGCTTTATCAACTAATACTTCACTGTTATTCACTCTCCTACAATGGTCATGTTCTAGGTATTTCTTTCTGATTTGGAATCATTTATGATTTTTTTCAATTCATTATTTTCCCCTATATTGGGTCTACTATTCTATGGTTTCCTATACCATTTATCTTAGATCCCTCATGCAAGACTCCACTCCAGTCTTGTTTGATGAATTTATAAAATATTTGGGTGGTATTGGTGACTTTTCTAATGGTAGTGAAGTTAGAGGTTCTGTGTTGTTGCTAGTTTGGTGTGGAAGATTCTGACCTATGACAATGGTTCTAATATTTATGGTTGTGGTTTTTCTAAGGAACATTCATGGTGATTTGAAAATTGTTCTTGAATTTTAGATGGAATTTCATTTGTTCTTGATTTACTGTAATATCATCGTTTATGGTTCGTTGATGAATTGTGGTTCCAATGATGAGGGTGTGTGGGGGGTCGATGTTGGCATTAGTGATCATTTGCGGAATGAACTTAGGGATGCTGGCTTTGAGGGCCCCACCGGAGGAGGATTTCTACCAGCTCACCCCCACTCCACCTATTTTTTTTTTGTGAAGTTTGAATCATTTTTTGTGAGGTTCCGACTCAACCTTAAAGTTGTTTTAGAAAATACAAAAAAATCATTTTAAAAATAGACTCTCCAATGTATTTTTATATTAGGAACACAACTTTGTGGTCTATTTTTCCATTAATATTCTTTTTCCCTGAATTATCAATGGATTTATGTTTTATCTCATCAGACTGATGAAAAAACAATTTCTTTCATCAGGATATTTCCTAACTCATATTTGGATGTAGGCGTTTTTTATAAAAAGAAGTTGTCCCCAAAGAACTAAACATTGGGCTTCATTTTTTTCCTCAGAGATATGAAAAAAGGTGTTACAAGTGGGAAATTTCATTTAGAAATTATTTAAAATTAGCTACAATTGGGTGTCATCAGAGAGATTCTGGGGTTGATATTCTCATGTCTCATCAGGTAACATTTTCCCCACACACTTTACATAGGTAGAGTCAGTACTCACACATGCCGTAGAGAGATCAGTTACTATATTTATAATGTGATACTCCCTCGTCATCAATCTCAGGTAGGGATATGGTCCTCCACAGGAGTTGGTTCTCCATCATCTATGGAGTGCAGTGGAAATGAGTGGGCCCCTATACTAATATTATTGATAGTTTATGCAATATAGATAGATATGAGACAATTATTCCTCGACTATTTATTGATGTCGAGAGGTTTGGGCTCTCCAAAAAAATTATTGTGTGGTTTTATTTCATGTTGGGCACCCGTGAAGAACCTTTAGAGCTACATGATGCCTAATTATTCATAGATATCTATAGAGATAGATGTCCCTTTCTATATTAATTATCAATTTTAAATTATTATATCTCAGTTATGCTTATGGTTATTATATTATATTCTAAATTTAATTCCTTGGTGGTGATGATATGACTACTCTATCATGATTCTATGTGTTTGGTGATTTCATGGTGTCCTATTAGGTATTATTATAATCTCCACTTTATGGGTTTTTCTAGAATGTGTCATGTCTTATGATGATAAAATATATATTAGCAGTGACTGTAGTGGACCTGTTATTAGTTGAGCTTTGTAGTATATGGTGGTGATGACTGTTTTTGGTGTCCTGACATTAGGATATGAAGCTCAGGTCTACCCACTACACTCTTTACAATTAATTTCAGTTTGGGTTCCCCCTATATTTCTAGTTTAGAATATATATTCTCCATTATATCATTTATCCCACTGATCTACACTGTTGAATTCCCTCTAGGTGATAAGATTTATGGTTTTACTATAGAAACTATAGTTATTTAATTTAATTCAGCACTATTTCGTTGATATGGTTGTGTTCATACATATAAGTACTTAAGAATAAGTTATACCATTTTAGTTTATTCTTTACTGATGATTATCACCATCCTTAGGACTATTGGAGGCAGACTTGGGGTGTAACACTCACCTTTTCACTGGCAAGGAAGGCCTCAGTGGTTTGGGTTATGGCAGAAAATGGAATATGAAAAATTTTTATATTATAAGGATATATTTACATGACTAGTAAGGTATGCTATATTTTATATAGGTAATCAAAAAAAATTACCATTACATTGAAAGGATTATTTGAAATGTCTAAAGGTATCCGGTTTCTTAAATTTTTTTAGTGTATATTGAAATAATATTATGTGCCATCAAAATATAGAAATAGTTTATAGATCCTATATAATTTAGGGAAATAAAGAGAATAAGAAGCCAATTGAACACTAAAAAAATTTAATGTGTCAATAAAGAATGAGGTAAAGATCAAATTTTCATCAAGTGAATATTATAGAATGAAAAATCATAGAAAGTGTTTTAAGATAATGAGAGTTTGTTAAAAATTCCTAGAGAAGAATAATTAGTATAATGAATTAAATGAAAATAAAGAAACTTCCAATTGATAGTACTTTAACTATATATAAATGTGTAATTTTTCAAATAAATTCTCTTTCATGATGGGGACCTACCATATAAGTGTCAAATAAAAGAGGCCAAATATTATGAAATCACTATAGATGAGGTTAATGTTCTTAAAGACTTGTTTCATGTTACATTAATTATATCATCAAATTTAGGTAAGAATATATATTATTAGGGATATTTAAACTATTTTAAATCATCCATGTTATCCATGAAAGTTAGATATTTTTCAAGATCCTTATGAATGATGTTTTTAGTCAAGAATCTCAATGGAAATATCAATGTAATAAGGAAGATTCAGTCAGTTCCCAATTTGACTCATTGGAAAAAACATATTTATAGACATTATTATTTTATTTATGGTTTATGTTGATATAATCCTTAGTATGGACTATATTTAAAAATATAATATACACTTTTAATACCAAGTGAATAAAACTATGATTCTGGATGAATATATATAATTCATTGTCTTTAGAGGAAAGACTTCATCATATCGATCCTATCAATATCCACATCCAATAGCTATTCTTAATGATATTCTTGGTGAAGAAGAGAGGACACAATATCTCGATGGGAATGCAGATATTTAAATTGAGGATGTACCTATTGAATGTGAGTACATTGATTTATTTTATAAGGAACTATATAGAAATCTCCTATATTGTAATTTTGGGTTTTCTAGGGATTTAATCACTGATGCGAGACTAATGTTAATGAATTTCTATAGAATGGATGTTATGAAGTTAGTGGTGTTGATGAAACAACTACCCTATTTATTTTATATGGTATTTATACATTATAGTGTTTCACAAATGCGATACCATGTTATTTTCATTAAGAAGAATGACTAATCTATGTGGATATGCCTTGATTATAGGGAAATGAATGATATTATTATAAATTGAAGGAATATTATTCCTCTTATTGATGATTTATTTAATCAATATCATGAAGAAAAATATTTTTCAATGATGAAACATCATTATCGATATCATCAATCATGAGAAAATAATAAATATATCACAATAATGACATTTCATATGAGTTTTGGCCATTATGTGTTTTCTAAATGTACTTTTGGATAACTAATAAAACCTATGTTTTTATGGATCTAATTTAATATTATTCAAGGAATTTCTTGAAGTTGTTTGGTATTTATTGATGATATGATGGTGCACTCTGAAATAATTTATTGTTATGAGAATTAATTATTTATCAGTCATGATACTCTTATATGAAAGGGTTATATGAGATATTTATCATGTTTTAATTTTAGCTTAAAAATATCATTTTTGGCCATATTGTCTCAAAGTATAGAATATTAGTTGATGCTTCACAGAAAAATACAGTCAAATAATATCCCACAATAAAAAACAAAACCATGTTACTAGTTTCCTTGGATTTGGTGGTTCTTATCAATTATTTATTCAAAACAATTCCGGATATAATAACCCATTAAAAAATATTATATATAAACATATTATGTTCATATGGAAAAAATAATGTGAAGACTGTAATGCCCCGACTGTAGTTACCCGAAGTCAGTGCATTATTCTAATACATTAGCAAGATTACAAGGAATGAAGTCCCGAAAGACCGATCAGTTTAGTAGTCTTGGAGAATAGATTACATACATGAACATTACATTACACATTAGAAAATAAAACAAAACATAAATGATCTTTCATGAACACCATTATTCCCTTAGGTTAACCCTACATATCAATCACAATACACTTCTTGGAATCCTTGGAAAAATAAAACATAGAAAGGGGTGAGCTCAAATGTTCAGTAAGGGTAAGCAATATAACGGAAGATAATATAAATATTAAGCATGATGAATAATTGAAACCACATTCCTTTACCAATAATAAACATTAATACCTTTATGGTAGGAATATGAGATGAGTAAATAATTACATAATAAAACATAATCATGGGTTTTCTACTAGTCGAATGACCACAAGAACCATTAATATTTATTTCATTATAAGGGAATGTATAGTACCAGATATTAATTTCTAAGTCAAGGCCTCGTGCCAGGACCTAGGGGATAACTGTAACCGGACCCAAACCCGGAGACCCTCTATAACCAGACTCCATCCCGGAGAGCCTCTGTAACCGGACTCCAACCCAAATAGCCTCTGTAACCGGACTCCAACCTGGAGAGCCTCTGTAATCGGACTCCAACCCGGAGGGTCTGCTGTAACCGAACCCCAACCTCGAGGGCTTAATTTTACCAGTCCCCAACCCAGAACATACTAGTCCAACACATTCATCTTAAGAAGAGGTTGAAATATAACATAAGCATTCGTATTAAAACTAGCATACAAAATTTCAATAATTTAACCATAAACCATGAATGGAATACGAATAACACATCCACAGTCAAATATATCACAAAACCATCAATATAGTATGGAAGTTTTGTATCATAGTAAATCAACATCAAATAAATTTAAAATCCATCAAAGGATGTTGACATAGATGAAATCAAAACATTTTTTAGAGAAATATATTTTTCTATTTTGAAATCATTCAAGAGTCACATAATTATAAAGAAAATATTTATTTTTAAAATATTCTTATAATCTTGTAAGGGAAGCTTTGACAATGATATAATGACAGAAAATAGCCAAACCCACCGTATAAGTTAAAAAAACATTCTTACCTTAATTTTTTTTAAAAGGTTATAAAGGACCTTGTTTTGAAAATGATGGAAACATTCCTTTATAAAACTCTTATAAAAGTCAAATAAGGGTATAAATGACTTTAACCTATTGTCATGACCTGACCTGTACCAGGATTGATCCACAGCTACCCCAACCATAGGCTAGGGGCAGGCGACCACGAAGGCACAAAAAAACAGGGGAGGCCATTGCCTAAGAAACTGTACACACACACGTAGCTAAATCAAGGAAAAAGTGCAGAGAAAAGAAAGCAAGATAAAACACCTCTACAAAAAGGGAAACCAACATACATGCATCGACCTCTAACCAGTACAAGTAAAGTGCTGAAAAGTACGGAGAGGTAAACTAAACAGAAAAAGGGGAAAAACACGTTCCCAATTAGAAATGTTCCATAACCCAGAAATAGGTAAAACGGAAGTAAACCACTGGTGAGTCACACCTCAAAAGTCCCGCTATGACCAATGAACGCATCCCAAGCTTTTGTGCCCTCTTTGATCCTTCTTAGTCTCGACCGACCTGTCCGTCGTCTGTAAGGGAACACCAAGTGCAGGCAAAGCCCAAGCAGGGGTGAGTATAAAAATACTCAGTAGGATTCCCCAAAAGTTCGAGGGAGAAACAAGGTAGGTACTAAAATGGTGAGCAATAAACAGAGAAAAGAACAGTGTAAGAGTACAAAAGAGAGAGAGTATAGCTCAACCCAACAAGAGAAAGGAAGAAGACTCTTCTAGACACAAGGACATAGAGACGGTGAGAAGACAAAATTCTCATCGAGTCTTCACTGCCTATAGCAGGAGAGTAGACTCATCCATCCAAGAGAAGCTAGACATGGAAATCACGTGGCATACCCCATGCATCTTCACCTCTCCTAGAAGAAGAGTAACCAAACACAAGAAGTGGGAGCAACAGTAGGGTTTATATATATGCTCAATGAGAACCCCGAATTATTGTGTAAGGGGATCTATATCTCCAAGCTCAACCCAAGAAGAGTCGCCAACAGTTCAAAGGATATCCAACACTAAACCCAAACTTCCCGCACATCAACCAAGGAGCTACAAGTCAAAGGGGCCCAATCACCGCACCTCGATACTATCCGCTTTGGGCAGCACTGACTCACCCGAACGACTTTTAATTCATGTCGCAAGGATGCGTATCAGTGGGAAAAGCGCCCCTCATTCTTGTATGTCCAAAGGTCACATCAAATCTGTCACATAATCAATCCGTAAAACCAAGGATTCCTCTCTAGTAGTCATGGAGAAAAAGTCACTGAAAAACCTCATAGATAAGGACCAAGTCTGAAATAATTCGTCGGGTAACCCACTGCCCAACCCCGCTGGAGGGTAAACCACAATAAGTCAACGGTGACCCACTGCCCAACCCCGCTGGAGGGTAAACCATAATAAATCATCAGGTGACCCACTGCCCCACCCTACTAGAGGGTAAACCAAAAATAAGTCTATGGTGACCCACTTCCCAACCCCACTAGAGGGTAAACCGTAATTAAATGTCCAGTGACCCACTACCTACCCCTGCCGGAGGTCAAACCCAAAATAAGTCGACGATGACCCACTGCCATGCCCCGCTGGAGGGTAAACCATTATAAAACGTCGGGTGACCCACTGCCCAACCCTGCTGGAGGGTAAACCCTAACACTACTTCAAACATGGCTTTTATCAGCGGTAGAAAAGTTCATTAATAGTGCTAAAAAAATATTTCTTTATCGAGGCGAAGATAGGGGGTCCCTTTTATCAGCACTCGGAAAAGCGATGATAAAGACCCCTTTTATCAGCGCTAAAAAAAGTGCTGATAGAAGACCCCTTTTTCAGTGCTAAAAAAAAGAGCTGATAAAAGGGGTCTTTTATGAGCGCTTTTTTTAGCCCTGATAACATGTTACTTTTATCATCCCTTTTAAAAAGTGCTGATAAAAGTCAATAAATAAATAAATAAATAAATAATAATTTATATTCGGGGGGGGGGGAGATTTTAACAGCACTTGACCCCCACCCCCCCTTTATCAGCGCTAGGTGGCCCCCTCCAACTCTCGCGCGCTGCCCTTGCCTGCACATCCTGCACTTGCCTGCACGCCCCTCCTTGCTTCCACCCGGATTCAAACCCGCGACCTCCCCCTTGCGCACCTGAACCTTTACCACTAATCCATTTCATTTTTTATCTATTTAATGATACATATTTTTATTTTTATATATAGTTATATTTATTTTTAGATTAATATAAATTCATATTAATATAAATATATTTAGTTATATTAATACATATATATTTATTCATATAGTAATATATATATATATTTATATATATATATATTGTTATATTTATTCATTTATTAATATAGATTCATATTAATATAAATGTATTTAGTTATATAAATACATATATGTTTTTTCATATATTAGTATATATATTCATTCGTATATTAAAATATATTTATATCCATCTATATATATATTGGTAGTTACAATTTTTTATCTGTATATTTATTTGCATATTAATATATATTTATAAGATTAGTTTTAAATACATTTTTAAAGTTTTTATGTGTGTTTTTAAATAAATAAATACATACATATATACATACATACATACATATATACAACACACACATAGAAACATATATATTTACGAATAAATACATATATATGTGTATTTAAAAAGACATAGAATGTTAAAACGGCCATAACTTATAATCCAGAAGCCCATTTCAACTCTACAACTAGTGAAATTGAATAAAATAAAACAATCTTTGATATGATATGTGGTACAGGGCTAACAGACATCCGGATCAGAAGTTATACCTATTTGAATGTTAACCAATTAGGGTATGCCGATTAAAAAAATCAGTTTCAGAGGCCTTATGGGCCTTTTTTGGCCTTGAGAAATATGACAGAGGATTCTCCTAGGTCAACAACGCATAGATCTCGTTGTTGGCTTCGATTTGATATGTTGTAGAGCTCAAACAGACACCTAGATAAAAAGTTATGGTCGTTTGATGTTTGAGTTATATTTTCAATGTATTTTAGATCTTTTATTAATTTTTTTGATTTTGGTGTCTTCAAATTATTATTAAATGATTACTAATCGATGATAATTAGTAAATTATTAATTAATAATATTTAAAAAAATTAATGTCATTTTTACTAAATTTCTTATATATTAAATGTAGTACTCTATTTATACTTTTCTAAAACATATTTAAAAAATATATATTATATTTATATCAATATAAATATACTTATATAACAATATTTTTTTTCAGGATTTTTTTTGAATATAAAATTTATCAGCACTAGGAAAAAGCGCTGATAAAGAGGTACCCTTTATCATCACTTTTCTTAGCACTGCTAAATGGTGGCGCTGCGGAAACCTAGTTTTGTGGTTGTGTAAATAAGTTGATGGTGAACCACTGCCCAGCCCCGCTGGAGGGTAAACTGTAATAAATCATCAGGTGACCCACTACTCAGCCCTGCTGGAGGGTAAAACCGAAATAAGTCAATGGTGACCCACTTCCCAACCTCGCAGGGGGGTAAACTGTAATAAAACGTCGGGAGACCCACTGCCTAGCCCTGATGGAGGGTAAAATGTAAATAAGTCGATGGTTACCCACTGCCTAGCCCCGCTAGAGGGTAAACCGTAATAAAACGTCAGGTGACCCACTGCCCAGCCCTGCTAGAGGGTAAACCCTAAATAAGTCGACGGTGACCCACTGCCTAGCCCCGCTCGAGGGTAAACCATACTAAATCATCAGGTGAACCACTGCCCAGCCATATTGGAGGGTAAACCTAGAACTGGTCTAATATCTCCGCACAACCTGTGCCATCACTGGGTGTCACCAACACCGCTCATGCGTAGGTTTGGAGTGCGTCAGAGGAACTTTCAACCAACGCCCTATCATAATGTCACATTTAATGAGGTCTCAAATGGGGCTTCCCACACCCAAAAAAATTACACCGTTGCAATCCTCACAAAAAACACGCTAGATAGACTATTTACCCAGCCGAAACGGACAATTGGTGATTATGGTACTATTCACCGTCGCCAGCCCAGATGGGGCCCACACAACGATCCAGAAACTCAAAAAACGGATCACACCATTAGGATTACCATAGAAAAGCACACGGGGTCGACTACTCGATCGCCCAAATCGGACACCTGGTGAAAAAGGTACTATTCATCATAGCCAGCCCGGGTGGGGCCCACACTAGGATTCTGAAAAAGGTCAGGCGAACAGTGCCATTACGATGCTCTGGAAAAAACACATCAAAATGACTATTCATTCACCCCGAACGGACGTCTGATGAAAAAGATGCAGTACGCTGCACACCGCTTAAAAGACTACTCGTGGGGCCCACGCCTCAACTCCAATTTAGGCAGGCAGAATGCACAGTTGAAATCCCCTCGAAAAAAAACACAGAATGTAGTGCTCAAACACCCAAAACAGATGTCGGGTGGAAAAATGACATTTCATCACAAATCGTGCAAACCGGGCCCTGTGGGGCCCTCTCCCTGTCTCTGACCCGAATACTCAAAGGAGCATCTCCAAACGTCCATACGAGGACTAGGATCACGTTGCCACTGATGGCCCGTCAATTGGACATTCCAAACACCAGTTAGGTCCGACACAAGAGAAATTAATTAATTAATTAAATAGTTAACTAATATCATTAAGCGTTTCATGCCTCCGAGCAACGAAACCAAAACACAAAGGTTCTAAATGATCTTCGTATGGTCCGTCTGAACTCCAGGGCCACAGTGCCTTTGACGGCATGTCAAATAGACGTCCGGCTCGCGAAGTGCGTCCATTACGGGCTTGATTTAGTAATTTATTATTATTATATTAAAGCTCTTTGGGTCACTCGTCTTCGAGAAAATACTCCAAAAACCTTTAAACCCACTTTAGAAAGACCACCTCTCTGAGACGATCCTATAGCCACAGACAGCGCATCAAACGGACGTGCCGTTTAAAAGTTACGGCCCTCCGAACACACGGAGGCCTAACCGGGGCAGTTCACCCCGGCTGGGCCGATCCGAATCACCGGCCCGTGACCCAGACGCTGGTCCGGCCCGTCACACCACGACCGTCCCAGCAGTACCAGACCTGAGCGGGTCTGGTTTTCCCCAAATAGACCGGCCAACTGGCCGGTCTTCGTCACCCAACAGGACCCGTAGCGCACAGGTCCTTACCTCCCAACAGACCGGCCACTTGGCCGGTCTTCGTTGATGCGCCTATAGGACCCACAAAGGGAGGGTCCTGGCTTCCTCTACAAGCCCGAGGCCAGGCCTCAGGCTCCCTTTGACCGTAATCAGCCGAGGCTGCCACCTAGGCCCCTACATGTTGTCAGCTCCACTGAAGCCCCACGCCTCTGGTTCTCCGTCAGGCCACATCTGCAGCCAGCTCCATTCGCTGATCCGCCATCCCGGCTTCACCAGCCAGTATGTAATGTGCCGACCCCAGATACCCATAGTCGGTGCATTATTACATAACATTGTCATGATCACAAAAGATCATGTCTTTAAAAACCGATTAGTTTACTAGCTTTGGAATCACTAGATATATTCATAAAGATTACATTACATCATAAAATGAAAACTATAACAATATAGTATCCATAGTCCACACTCTTACCCCAAAATACTATCCCTGCAGGTCATTCATAAAATATTTCTTCACATCCTGGAAAAATAAAACATAGAAAGGGGTGAGCTCAGATGCTCAATAAGGATAACAATATAGTAGAAACTTTCATAAATAATCATAAACATTTAAGGAAATGTATAACTAAAACAAAAGCCTTTTGAACTTGAACTTCAACATAATATGTCAAAGATAAAATGAAATAATTCCATTTACTTATTCACATGGATATTCTACCAGTCTAATAATCACATGAAATATTAATAACCACATTCATAATGATGGAATACATAATGCCAGACTATCACAACCACATAGCCAAGGCCTCGTGCCAAGACTAAAAATAATATTTTGTCAAGGCCTTGTGCCAAGACCCTAGTTTGTCTCATAAGACCTACTGATGCATCGAGGAGCTATAGCGGGCTCCACCCATCACTTGTCAAGTCTAATGCATTCCTCATATGAATAGGTTTAAACATGAGATAAATATTCATATTAAAACTAGCATATGAAATGTCAATACTTTCTCCATAAAACATGAATGGTATAAAAATAACACATCCACATTCAAACATATCACAAAACCTTCAATACAATATGGAAGTTTTGTATCACAATAAAACAACTTCAAATAAGCTTAAAACCCATCAAAGGATGTTGACATAGATGAAATCAAAACTATTTGAGAGAAATATTTCTTTTATTGAAATCATTTGAAAGTCACATAATTATAAAATAAAACATTTACTTTGAAAATTTTCTTATAATCTTGTAAGGGAAGGTTTGATGATTTTATAAAAGTGGAAAATAGACGCACCCAGTGTATAAGTTAAAAAAGACTTTCTTACCTTAATTCTGTCGAAATGGTTAAAAAGGACCTTGTTTGGAAAACGATAGAAATATTCCTTTATAAACTTCTTATAAAAACTAAACATGGGTATAAATGACTTTATCCCATAGTCTTTAAAATATTAAGAATGATGTGAAATACATTTTTAAGAAACATGTATGTGGATGATAAAGAAGTCCCAGTAGATAATTATGTATAAACAACCTCAAATAATGAAGAGATCGTGAAATAAACCCTTTCCAATTTGGTAACTTATGAAACATACACCCCATGAAAAAGGTATCATACAATGAATATTTAAATACACATAAATTAATGTTTATTACACAAAGAATACAATTATGGGCAGTACATACACCACACAAAAGGTAATAATGGCAATATGGCTTGAATCTCATGGGAATAAGAAGTGAGATGAAAACCCCTTACCTTGTACTTTTCCTTGGTTGAGGGTAGGTTAACCTCCTGTATAATGGTGAAACAATTGTTATTAAATTAAACAAGAATCATATACATTAATATGATATCATATAATACCTTTTAACATTGATTTGTTAATAATATCTTAGTATTATCAACGTTTCGGGCGTTAACTTACTCATTTTCTTTTATATATTTTGTTACATAATCTATGTTTGTTATGTATAAGTTGTATCTTATTCATATCCAGAATTATATAAAGTCCTTAAACATTATTTTTAATAATCAAATGACAATTAGACTTGAATTGATACGATGGGGAATTAATCTCATCGCGTTCCTGGAGACGGTAGTCCATACGTACGAACACACGAGCAACAATATCATTTTTTTACAATAAAATAAGATATAATTGGATGATATATCATATATAAAGAATTATTATCATGTTATAGTTTTTATTTACATGAATTACACATCATTATTATACCCGTCCAAATAATAATGTCTTGAATAACAATTACACCACGACGTGGAGACGGTAAGCCGTACGTAAGCACGTAAGGTGACATGTCATTAAAAGGATGGATATAATAATGAATATGGTTGTACCATATTTATAATAACATCACTATATATATATGATACTGGAGTTATTATTTTAGAAAGGAAATAACAATGAATGTATAAGTTGAAGAAGAAAGGAACTTGAAAAAGGGTGGTGAAAACATTACTTCTTCTGCGGGTTCTTTCTTTTTATTTGATTAAAAGGGCTCAATAAGTTGGATTTATGATCAAAATAGTACCTCTAGGTTGAATTGATGGAAGTTGATAGAGTATTTGGGTAGTGGTTGGTTGATCCAAAAGGCTTTGAATGTGTGAATTAGTGAGAAGGGGGAGTTCCCTTTTATAAGAGGGGTGAGGGGCACCTTTGGAAATGCTAGAAATATTATTTTATATAATATAATCATATTCGGTTTATAATGGATTAAAAGGGTATTATTTAAATTTTATGGTGGAACCACTCAACCAATAGGTTTTAGACAGTTTTGGGTCACTATATTAACCTTACCTTTTAGTTTTAACTCTTAGTTAATTAGTTTGACATTTACAACGTCACTTTGTATTTTTATATTATATAGTTAATAAACTTACTATAAACATCTAAGATACCCCCAGGTGATCCAATAATGATTCACCTATCATGATATAATTACTTTTGGAAAAAAGTAGATTTTTAGGAATAGAAAATCAATTAATAATATAATATCTGTTTTAAAAACTTTTTTATGTCAATTTTGACACTATTGGGTATTTTGTTTTTGATAATTTCATAACAGCATTATTACTTAGAATATAATTAATATAACCAATCTTAATATGTCATATTCACCTATAAAATTAGTGTAATTCATAAAAAGTATGAAATTTAATTTATTTTGATATTTATAATATCATTATTTTAATATTTCATTAATTAAGTAATTACTGTATCATCATTGTGTCATAAATAAATTAAATTATTTAATGTCTAAAAATTATAAATAAAATACCATTATGTAGGAAATATATTTATCTCTCTAATTAATATTTATAATCTAATTTAACTTATGTATAAACCAATAGTAAAAATGTTTTAGTTATTAAACTTTGATTTTAACTCTTTTAACTCTTCTTTGAATAAAATAATAATAAATGTCCTAATCTAATTAAAGTGAACCTAAATGATAATATTTTATTCGTAAGGCTGTTTTTGGTCAAGATACACTTGTCCAATAGAATTAGGACATGTGTTAGGGTAATATTAATATCATTTTTACCCTTAATTACCCTATTTACTTTTAACCGTGGTAAATAAAAGTAAAAAGTTAATATTCACCAAAAATTATTTTTATCTTATTGAACAAAATTTTAATCCTTTATATTAACTATGTCTCTTGGATTTTTGAAATTCCACTCACAGAGGTGGTAAAATTATGTTTTATGTGAATTTCGAAATTTTCCTAGGAGGTGGGTAAAAGACGGTGAAAAATTCAATAAAATTTATATGTATCTAAAATTATTTTAAACTAACTCCAATAAATTACATTGAACTTATATCGATATTATTTATCTATTTTTACCTTAATAAAATTTAAATAAAATAAATAATTATTTAAATAAAAAATTCGGTTTTAAACTATAACTAAGTGTTTTTAACTATTCATCAAAAATTGAAAGTTTTTAGAAAAATACCAAAATTTCACCCTAGGCTAATTTCAATATTCCGAATCCAAAAATGAAGTCCATTTTGAATGATAAAATTTATAAAATTTCCAAAAGTGGTTATTACTATTCATAACGGCTAGTTTGATTGGTTGTGGTGTGTGCTAGATCTCGAAGTTGCGTACAACACATGATACTGTATTATTCAAAGAGAAGCGTACCGTGGAAGCTTGGGGTGTTACATTCTCCCCTCCTTCAAATAATTTCATCCTTGAAATTTCTAGAATACTACCGCATGGAAAGACTTGGGTGATTATTCATCATAAGTTTCTCGGGTTCCCACATTGCCTAGTCCATATTATGGTTTCTCCATAGAACTTTTACCAGACAAGTCATCTGGTTTTTCAGCACTTGTTCTCTGGTATCAAGAATCATTATGGGCTCTTTGCAATAAGATAGATCGGGTTCCAGTTCTAATTCCCCATAGTTGAGTACATTCATTGGGTCAGGCATGTATTTTCTCAACAGTGATACGTGGAACACATCATGAACTTTGGAGAGATTTGGCGGCATTGTCAAACGGTAAGCTACAGCCCCAATTCGTTCAAGAATTTTGAAGAGTCTGATGTACCTAGGACTCAATTTAGCCTTCTTACCAAAAGGTATAACTCCCTTCCATTGAGAAACCTTCAAGAAAAAATGATCTCCTACCTGAAATTCCAAATCCTTCATTTGGTTATCGGCATATCTCTTCTTCCTACTTTGAGATGATTTGATATGGTTTTGGATTACCTTTACCTTTTCCATTGTTTCCTCCACCAATTCTGGGCCTACAAGTTTTCTTTCAACAATGTCATCCCAACAGGTTGGTGTGCGACATCTCTTTCCATATAATGCGTCATATAGTGCCATCTGAACACTCAAATGGAAGCTATTGTTATAGGAAAATTCTACCAGAGGTAAATATTGATCCCACATACCCTAAAAGTCAAGTGAGCAAGATATCAACATGTATTTTAAAGTTTGAATAGTCCGTTCTGATTTTCCATCTGTTTGAGGGTGGTAGGCAGTGCTCAAATGAGGTTAAGTATCTAGGGATTTCCAAAGACTCTTCCAGAATCTCGAAGTAAAATGGGGATCACGATCAAAAACATTGATAGGGGTACTCCATGAAGTCTCACAAAATCATTAACATACAGCCTTGCTAGATGTTCAAGTGGTAAATCTTCCCTTATAGTAAGAAAATGTGCTGACCTGGTAAGACGATTAATAATGAGCCATATTGCATTGTTCCTTCTTGGAGTCCTTGGTAGTCCCATGACAAAGTCCATAGTGATATTATCCGATTTACACACTGGTATGGGAAGAGGTTTCATGACTCCTCCAGGCTGTTGCCTTCCAGATTTCACTTGTTGACAAACCATACATCTTGACACAAAATCAGCAATCTCCCTGTTCATGTTGTCCCACCGAAAATGCTCCTTCAAGTCTCTATAAATTTTGGTGCTCCCAGGGTGTATAGAGAAATTGGAACTATGAGCATCGCCCAACAATTCCCTTTTTAGATCAGGTATATTGGGATCACAAAGTCTCTTCCCAAATTTCAAAATTCCATCTTCATACCCAAAGTCATTCAATCTCTCATCATTCAAAGCTTTAATCGTCTTTTAAACACTTCATCACAAATATGAGAACTCTTTATCCTCTATAGTAATGATGGTTTGGAAGCCATTTGAAAAAAGCATTGATATTTCACCATCCATGGTTATTCCCATGTCCATCTTCAGTAGATCCATGAAAATTGGATCCCTCTCAATTCTCATATTGTTCAAAACTCCATGATCTTTTCTGCTCAAAGAATCTACCACCTTATTTTCCTTCCCCGGGTGGCAGTGTATCATGCAATCATAATCCTTGAGTAATTAAAGCCATCTACTTTTCCTCATGTTGAGTTCTTTTTGTGAGAAAATATACTTCAAACTCTTGTGATCAGTATAAATATCACATTTTCACCATAGAGGTAGTGTCTCCATATCTTTAATGGAAATATCACAACTGCTAACTAGATATCAGGAGTAGGATAGTTTTGCTCATGAATTTTCAACTGTCGTGATGCATAGGCAATAACCCTATCATTCTGCATAAGGACACAACCAAGTCCTTTATTCAATGAATCACTATAAATAACGAACCCATCATTCCCCAATGGTAGATTCAATATAGGAGCATTGAATAATCTTCTCTTTAGTTCTTAGAAACATTCTTCACACTCTTTATGTGCATAAAAATTTAACCCCTTTACATGTGAGATTTGTCAATGGGTTAGCCAGCCGGGCAAAATTCAGGACGAAATGTCGATAATAACCTTTTAAACCAATAAAAATACGTACCTTAGTCATACTCATCGGTGTAGGCCATTCTTGGATTTCCTTGTTCTTAGAAGGATCAACATATATTCCATATTTAGAGACAATATGGCAAAGAAAAGAAATCCGCTAAAGCCAGAATTCACACTTGCTAAACGTCCCATATAATTCATATCTTCTCAGAGTCTTCAGGATAATGCGCAAGTGATTTTCATGATCTTCATAGCTTTTGGATTATACCAAGATATCATCAATAAATACCACCAAACATTCATAGACATATTCCTTGAAAAATCTATTCATTAGATCCATGAATACAGAGGGTTCATTAGTCAATCCAAAAGGCATTACTATACACTCGCAATGCCCGTACCTAGTTTGAAATTCTGTCTTCGGAATGTCTTCCTTCTTCACACACAACTGATGATATCCAGATCGAAGGCCAATCTTTGAAAAGTATTGAGCTCCATGCAGTTGGTCAAATAAATCATCAATGCAAGGTAGGGTTACTTGTTATTTATTGTTATAACGTTGATTTCCCTGTAGTCGATACATAACCTCATAGATCCATCTTTCTTTTTGACAAAATGAATAGGGGCTCCCCATGGAGAAACACTAGGGCGAATAAATCCCTTATTACTCAATTCCTCTAGTTGTTTCTTTAGTTCAACTAATTTATAGTGGCCATTATATAAGGGGTCTTTGATATAGGCCTTGATCCAGGAATTAAGTCAAGGGAAAACTCAACTTCTTGTTCTGGAGGGTGTCAAGGTAAATCTTCTGGAAACACATCTACATATTCTTTCACAATAGGTACATACTCTATTTGAACATTCATTTCCTCACCCACAATCATTTCATTCTCTTCCTCCCTAATAATTTATTTTAGTTGATCTAATGGGGGTGGGTCTAGGTAAGAATTAGGTGGTGATGATTCCGCTCTAAAGATAAGGTGTTATTTATCATCATCATAAAAAATAGTAACCTCCTTCTTCTTAAAATAAATTTTTTCATCATGGTCTGAAATCCAATCCATACAGAGGATTATATCAAATTCAATCATCGGTATCGAGAAGAGATCATCGTATAAAGAACATTTATGTGCTCTAATGGGGACTGATTCTAAAAACTTTGTTGTAATGATACTTCCCTTAGGAGTTTTAACTGACAAATCCCTTGTTAAATTAAATTGGAAATATCTAATTTTCTTAGCAAACTGGGAAGATATAAAACAATACGATGATCTAGAATCAAATAATGCATTTTCTAAAATTGAGGAAACCATTAAATTACCTTCTACCATGTCGTTCAGAGCTTCTACCTCAGCAGTAGTGATAGCATAAACTTGTCCTTGATCCCTTGGCCTTTTTTGAGGTAATTTACACCGAAGCTTTGGACATTCATTTTCATAATTTCCCATCTCTCTACAGTTGTAGCATTGAACATTGGTCGCTTCTTTCTTCCCCTTGAAATCACGATCTTGGTGGCCTTTTTCACCACACTTGTAACAGACTCCCATTCCCTTCAAGAAAGTACCAGGGTGTTTCTTCCCACATTTACTGCAGGATGGATATTCAAGTTTTCCCTTCTTTGCTTTATTTCCAGTCCCAGAGTGATCAGAAGATCTCATCTTCTCTTGCTTTGCTTTAAAGTCATAAGACTTAGAGAATTCCTTTTCTATCTTGATAACACATAAGACAATGTCTTCATATGATGAGAAAGATTGTGAGACTAATGCTTGACGAAGAAATGGTTTTAACTCATCAAATAAACGATCAATATTACTTCTTGGGTTACGTATATAATCTCCACCATACCTTTCTAACCTTGTAATGTTAGCCTCATACTTTACGACATTCTCATCCTCCTTTGGTCTTAGACTAAGAAATTTCCTTTCCATATCTACTCAATGGTCACGAGGAATGTATTTTTCTAAGAAAATATCTTTGAACTCCCTCCATTCCATATTTGATACTTCATCATCTTCCTTTTTGTTTTGTATCAACGACCACCATTGATCAGCATCTCCAGTGAGGCGATAAACTGCCATGATAACTTTCTACCTTTCAGTACTCCCCAAAGCCTGAAATATTCATTCTAGGGAACTTATCCGTTTCTCAGCTACCAATGGAATTGTAATCCCATTTAATGCTGGTGGTTTTTGCCTCATGAAGTGGTCCAACATTGATCCTCCACGCTGTGGATCAGGGTGCTCCATACGGGTAATGTTATTATTCCTAACATGAGTGAGTTGTCCTAGTTTGGTGATTAGCTGATCAGCGTCAGTTGCATCATCAGCTCCACTATAATTATCTTGAGTAGGAGGTAAATCCCTACATGGAGTGTGTGCATTGATACTATTTCCATTCCTTCAACTAGGATCCATTTCTAAACAATGGCATAAACTAGACTAGTTTATGAATCAAAATACATAATTCTTTACTTGTAAAACAAGTAACATAAATTGAACTATTTATGGATATAATCCATAATCATAAAAATGTTTTCTTTGAGGAATTATATACTCATAAACCCTTCATAATGGTTTGTAAATAAAATGAGAATTATCCTAAGCATATCCCCCGGGAGTGTCGTAACCAAGAGTGCAGCAAGGTCCGTTGTCGTGCACCAGTTCCCGTTTGAGTCTAGCCCAAAGCGGTGATTTCCGGTTTTACCCCTAGGTACATTTGTACCAGATCTGCCTCTACCTTCTTGTATCCAGATAGGGATTTATTTCTTGAAAAACTCACAAAATTTATACAATACCAAAATTCTAGGATGTTCTTCTATACTAATCCTCAAAGTCTGTCTTAGGTCTATGTGCTCTAATTAGAGTTTACCTAAATCTAGCTTCCAATGTTTGTAATAAACTTCCTCTTATACCAACTATAACTCCCCGACCACAGATACCCAGAGTCGGTGAATTATTACATAACATTAGCATGATCACAGAAGATCAAGTCTTGAACGACCGATTAGTTTAGTAGCCTTGGAATCACTAGATATAATCATAATGTTTAAATTACATCATAAAATGAAAACTACAAAAATATAGTCTCCATAGTCCACATTCTAATACCCTCATACTATCCCTAGAGGTCATTCATAAAATACTTCTTCAAATCCTGGGAAAAATAAAACATAGAAAGGGGTGAGCTTAGATGCTCAATAAGGATAACAATATAGAGGAAACTTTCATAAATAAGCATAAACATTTAAGGAAATGTATAACTAAAACAAAAGCCTTTAAAACTTGAACTACAACACAATATGGAAAATATAAAATGAAATAATTCCATTTAATTATTCACATGGATATTCTACTAGTCGAATAATCACATGCAATATCAATAAACACTTTCATAATGATGGAATGAATAATGTCAGACTATCATAACAACATAGCCAAGGCCTCGTGCCAAGAATACAAATAATATTTTGTCAAGGCCTTGTTCCAAGACACTAGTTTGTCTCATGAGACCTACCGATGCATCAAGGAGCTATATCGGGCTCCACCTGGCACTTATTAAGTCCAATGCATTCCTCATATGAACAGGTTTAAACATAACATAAATATTGGTATTAAAACTAGAATACGAAATGTCAATACTTTCTCCATAAACCATGAATGGTATAAAAATAAAACATCCATAGTCAAACATATCACAAAAACCTTCAATACAATATGGAATTTTTGTATCACAATAAATCAACTTCAAATAAGCTTAAAATCCATCAAAGGATGTTGACATAATGAAATCAAAACTATTTGAGAAAAATATTTCTTTTTTTGAAATCATTTGAAAGTAACATAATTATAAAATAAAACATTTACATTGAAAATTATCTTATAAGATATTAAGGGATGCTTCGATGATTTTATAATGGTGGAAAATAGACGCACCCACCGTATATGTTAAAAAAATACATTCTTACCTTAATTCTGTCGAAAAGGTTAAGAAGGACCTTTTTTTGGAAAATGACAGAAAGATTCATTTATAAACATATTATAAAAATTCAATAAGTTTATAAATGACTCTATCCCATAGTCTTTAAAATTTTAATAATGATTTGAAATACATTTTTAAGAAATATGGATGAGGATGATAAAGATGTCCCAATAGATAATTACGTATAAAAAATCTCTAATAATGAAGAGATTGTGAAATAAACCCTTATCAATTTGGTAACTTACGAAAAATACACCCCTTGAAAGAGGTATCATACCATGAATATGTAAATACACATAAATTAAAGTGTATTACACAAATAATACAATTATGGGCAGTATATACACCACACAAAAGGTAATAGTGGCAATATGACAGGAATCTCACGGGAATAAGGAGTGAGATGAAATCCCCTTACCTTGTACTTTTCTTTGGTTGATGGTAGGTTAGCTTCCTATATAACGGTGAATTAATTGTTATTAAATTATATAAGAATCATATACATTAATATGATATCATATATGATCTTTTAACATTGATTTGTAAATAATATCTTAGTATTATCAACGTTTCGGGTGTTAACTTACTCGTTTTGTCTTTTATATTTTGTTACATAATCCATGTTTGTTATGGAGAGGATGTATTTTATTCATATTCAGAATGATATAAAGTCCTTAAAACATTATTTTTAATCATAAAATGAAAATTATACTTGAATTGATACGATGGGGAATGAATCTCATCGCGTTTGTGGAGACGGTAGTCCGTACGTACGCACGAGCGACAATATCATTTTTTTTATTATAAAATAATATATAATTGGATGGTATATCATATATAAAGAATCATTATCATGTTATATTTTTTATTTACATGAATACAACATCATTATTATACCCATCCAAATAATAATGTTTTGAAAAACAATTACACCACAACGTGGAGACGGTAAGTCGTACGTATGCACGTATGGTGACATGTCATTCAAAGGATGGATAGAATACTGAATATGGTTTCACCATATTTATAATAACATCACAATATATATAAGATACTATATTTATTATTTTAGAAAGGAAATAACAATGAAAGAATAAGTTGAAGAAGAAAGGAACTTGAAAAAGGGTGGTGAAAACATTACCTCTTCTTCGGGTTCTTCCTTTTGATTTGATCAAAAGGGCTCCTTAAGTTGGCTTTCTGATCATAATAATTCCTCTAGGTTTAATTGAGGGAATTTAAGAGAGTATTTGGGAATGGGTTGGCCGAGCCAAAAGGATTTGAATTTGTGAATTAGTGAGAAGGGGGAGTGCCCTTTTATACGAGGAGTGATGGGCACCATTGGAAAAGCTAGAAATAATATTTTATAATAAATTCATATTCGGTTTTAATGGATATAAAGTTGATTATTTAAAGTTTAAGGTGTGGATGGGTTGAAATCCACTCAACCAATAGGTTTTAGACAGGTTTGGGTCACTAAATTAACCTTACCTTTTAGTTTTAATTCTTAGTTAATTACTTTGACATTTACCATGTCACTTTCTATTTTTATATTAGATAGTTAATAAACATACTATAAAAATCCAAGAGACCCCCAATTGATCCATTAATGATACAACTATCATAATATAAGTCCTTTTAATGAAATTTATAATTTTATAAATCAAATATCAATTAATAATATAATATTTGTTTTAAAAACTCTTTTATGTCAATTTTGAAACTATTGGGTATTTTATTTTTGATAATTTCATAATAGCATTATTACTTCGAATACAATTTTTATAATCAAACCTGTTATGTCATATTAACATAGAAAATTAGTTTAATTCATAAAAAGTATCAAATTACATTTATTTTGATATTTATAATATCATTTGTTTAATATTTCATTATTTAAGTAATTACTGTATCACCATTGTGTCATAAATAAATTAAATTATTTAACATCTAAAAATTATAAATCAAATAAAATTATTTAGGAAATCTATTTATATTTCTAATTAATATTTATAATCGAATTTATCTTATGTATAACCCTATATTAAAAATGTTTTATTTATTAAACATTGATTTTAACTCTTTTAACTCTTCTTTGAATTAAAAAATAATAAATTTCCTAATATAATCCAAGTGAACCTAAATGATAATATTTTATTACTAAGTTTGTTTTTGGTTTAGATAAACTTATCCAATAGAATTTGGACATGTGTTAGGGTAATATTAATATCATTTTTACCCTTAATTACCCTATTTACTTTTAACCATGGTAAATAAAAGTAAAAATTTACTCTTCACCAAAAATTATTTTTATCTTATTGAACCACATTTTAATCCTTGATATTAACCTTGTCTCTTGGATTTTATAAATTCCACTCACAGAAGCGGTAAAATTACGTTTTATGTGAATTTCGAAATTTTCCTAGGAGGAGGGTAAAAGACGGTGAAAAGTTCAATAAAATTTTTATATATCTAAAATTATGCTAAACTAACTCCAATGAATTACATTGAAATTATATAGGTATTATGTATCTATTTTTACCTTAATTAAATTTAAATAAAATAAATCATTATTTAAATAAAAAATTCGGTTTTAAACTATAACTAAGTGTTTTTTCACTATTCATAAAAAAATTGAAAGTTTTCAGAAAAATAACAAAATTTCACCCTAGGATAATTTCAATATTCCGAATCAAAAAATGTAGTCAATTTTGAAAGATAAAAATTATAAAATTTAAAAAAGTGGGTATTTCTATTCATAACGGTTAGTTTTATTGGTTGTGGTGTGTGTTAGAACTCGAAGTTCCGTACAACACACGCTAATGTATTATTCAAAGAGAAGCGTACTATGGAAGCTTGGGGTGTTACACGGTTGCTCCACCGCTGGGACCTCACCGTGCCCCTCGCCTTTGGCTGGGCCTCGTTGCACTCCGCCGTAACGAACTGGTCCCCCTAGACACACCTGAGCCAGCCACACACTGGCTGCCTGAACACCTCCGGATCGACCATCGGTCGTCGCACACCGGACCTCCTCCACCAGATCCCGAGCCTCCACCGTGTTCCAAGATGCGGCTACCCCACTCCGCCACCGGTTCGTTCTCCGGCAACCGCCCCTCGCCAGAGATGAACCTTCGGCCGGTCCCCCCGACCACTCCAGTGGTCTGAAAAATTATCTGATACTGGTTTCGGGATCCCCGGGACCGGATCTTCACAACGACATCCATTGCTCATCAATCTGTCATGGTTCACGCGCGTCCGAAAATTTGGGATGAAGAACGTCCAAGAATGAGGAATTAAATGGGGCTCGGGCGTTGGCCGTGTTCGTTCAGCCAACGCCCCAAACTCTAAAAAAAATCAAAGATGAATTTGATGAAAAAATTTAAGAAATCGACAAGGGAGCGAAATTAAACAAGAATCCTACGTCGTTGGATCCGTTCGTCGTTAGCGATGTCGTCGTTGCACCCCACCATCGATCCGTCGAGGTCTCGGGGAAGATCGCTCCTCGATCCGATGAAGAACGATGAAGAAAACTGAATAATGGATAAGAGAGAGAGGGAGGGATAGGGAGAGAAAGGAGAGAGAGTAGGAACCCCAACTCTTATTTGCTTATTTATAGCAAAACCCACTTAGCGCAGAAATCTGGAATCACTCGCCCTCTCATTTTATATCGCGCCCAGGTAAAACACCACATTTATAACTCAATAGAAGTCTCAGATTTCCATTTAGAGGCTTCGTTCAAAAGTTATTTGAAAAGATCTTCAGTGATAAAAATCACTATGTCATTAATTCAAAAAGACAGTTTTGCCGCTGGGTAACATCTCTCACAGCAGGCCCGCACCCGAGACCTTTACTCCCCTACTAGGGTAAGCGGCCCACTCCGGACTCAACGATGCCCTTGGTTTTTCGAACCAAGAAACTATTTTGGAGTTATTTATGTTAGAACTATTAAATGAATAATTTGATAATTTAATTATCCATTTAACACACCGCCAACGATAGAGGGGTCCGAACATCCCACTCCGACTCATTTTATGCCAGACCTAGGGTAAACACCGTGATCCGGACCCAACTTTGGTCTCAGATTTTTCATCTGATAAACCATATAGGAGATATCAAATTTTCTTTAGTTAACCACACATGCATAATATAAAAACAGTTAACATTTTTATATAATTAATTTTGCGGACACCGGACCTCGAAATTGCACGCCGTCTAAACGCCCAGCTCTGGAATGATATAATTTTTTTTCAAAGTCTCAGAGTCCCAAAACCGAGGTACATACATCATTCCATCCTTCAAGATTTGCGTCCCCAAAAATAAAAACTAGGAAAAGAAACTCAGGATATAGAGCTCACACCTATCTCTCCCGCGCCCAAGAAAACTTGCACTACACCAAGTTGGCACAACACGCAAACCACATGGATGGTTCGTACTCATAAGGTCTACTACTCTCGAGGGAATTCATAGGAATATACACGGACATCATCAGTTGTGACACATGGAAGACACTGTGCTCCCACTCCTACTATTGGGATTGTAGGGAAAGACGGTAGGCAACCTCTCAACAGTTTGCATGATTCCCGAACGTCCCAAAGAAACTCCGGGGTCTTTCCCAGCCGCACCTCTACTTTCCACATCACAAACAAAATCACAGTTTGTTCCTAGAACATGGTCTCCTAATTCACTTCTTCAGAATACCCATCTGGTGAAACACCCAAGGATATCCGATCACACAATTTTTCACAGTCGATGCATCATGACCGAGACTCTCTTACACACTCAACCAGCAAAAGTGTAATCTTCATCATCTGAAGACAACTTGTACCCTCCTGCAGAAACTCCAGCTAACACCATTGTCTCAGGTTTAAGTCTCTCTGTGTGGGGACGCAATTAAGAAACTGGTGGTCTGAGAAAACCACAAAGCACTCTCCCTGAATATAGTGTCTCCAAATTCATAGGGAAAAAATACCACCACCAGTACCAACACAGGGTTACACTGACGCCCCACATCACCCTTGGTAACCCCTTTATATGAAAGAGTACCTCAAACAGTGTCTAAAAAGTTCTACTGAGAAAAGTATAAAAAGACATAGAGCGTATCACTTATCATATCTTGCGCTGTAGGATTGTAAACAACCATAGCACACAGCCGCCCGCAACCCCGTCCGTTAGCTCTCAGAGCCTGACATGGCCCACCTAGTGGTGGTGGAAGGACCTCTAAATGTCACCCACTAACCAAAATTCTTCATTCTTTTCTTCCAACACCGCCTCCTTGGAGACCACCCTGTCCTCATCTGGGAGTTCTCTTATCACGACACTGCCTCTGTCGTGGCGGTGCATCTATTAACTATCTGGAAGACTCAGCACATTTGGTTGAGTAGTCTCATGCTACGTGACCTCGCACATCAAAACATAGCACTAGTCCTCCCTGGGCTATCTTAGTGATCTATGTTGTCCCCATCCATGTGCCTGAGTCTTATAAAGGGGAGACCTCCGGCATTGAGGCCCCGCCAATCGACGTCCCTCTGCCAGAAATTTCTCTGTCGCCAGTGCCTGGTCCAGCACCCCGTGATGGGTGAGGATGCACAAGGGAACTATGCTGGAACGAATCTCCTATACAAATATCTCACTCAAACATCTATGTTCTGAAGTTTCCTCACATACCACATCCACAAAGTACCGAGTAAGGTCTAAAAACCTAGTCGTGTAATCATTCACTGCCATCACTCCCTTCTGATGCTTCAGCAGCTCCAGAAACTGTAAAAAAACAAAAGTGGGAGGGGTAGTACTCCTCATGAAACAACCACTAGAAGTCATCCCATGAGAGTACCGACTCATCATCCATCTGAGCAACCTCGGCTCTACCACACCAACTGTTGGGTGGGAAAAAGACTGGCTGTCAAATCCACTATCTAACCCGTCAGTGTCTGAACAAGCCTGAAGAGGCGGACCACCAAATTTAGCCAACCCTTAACTGTCTGAGGGTAAGGATCTCCATGGAACCTAAACAATCTCTACTACTGGAACCCATGCAGCGCACCCAGCCAGCGCTCTTCATCGGCCCTTGTTGTCGGTACTACATGTTACTCCACAGGGGGAGGTGTTACTGCCAGACCTCATGGAGAAAGGGTAATCGTATGATGGATCTCAAACTGAGGCCTCGTCGCTCATAGAATCGTAATCACGAACCAGAGATAGTACCCTAGCTGGCAATCAATGCGGAGACATCCTGAATCTGATCAAGGAGCACCACAGTCAAATGATCATGTATATATCAACAATGATGGGGAGCTGACTCAAGAAGGACAGTCAAAGACTCAATCCTATATGATATGTGAACCAAATTCCCTACGACAAGTGTCTCAGTGTGCCGAGTTGACAAGTGGGTTATCAGGGTCCTGGTGAATGGATGCATCGGCCGCCACACTATCACTGGACTCCCTGGCCTAAGAACTGCTCCCGAAACATGTTGACACTATTTCCCCAAAACTCAACCAATTCCTTTTGAGGGATGTTCGAACAACGCCCCAAGGAACGAACGACCTCTGATACCACTTTGTCACGACCCGACCCATACTGGGCTCTAGCCATAACTACCCCAATCCCACCTCCGTAGTTCAGGGGCTAGCGACCAGCGCCAAAGGTACGACAAACTAGGGGAGGCCTTTGCCTAAGAAAATGTACACACACACATAGCTAACTCAATGCTAATGTGCAGAGAAAAGAAAGCAGGATACAACACCACTAAAAAAGGGACTAGGATCACGTTTCCACTAACAGCCCGTCAATCAGACTTTCCAAACACCAGTAAGGTCTGACACAGGAGAAATTAATTAATTAATTAAATAAATAACTATTCGCATAAAGCATTTCATGCCTCCGAGCAATGAAACCAAACCAAAAAGGTTCTGAATGATCTTCATATGGTCCGTCTCAACTCCAGGGCCACAGTGACTTTGACGACTTGTCAAATGGATGTCCAGATCGCAATGTGCGTCCATCGCGGGCTTTATTTAGTAATTTATTATTATTATATTAATGCTCTTTGGGTCACCCGTCTTTGTGAACGGACTCCAAAAACCTTAACAATGAATTTAAAAAGATCGCATCACCGACAACATCCTGCATCCGCAGATGGCGCATCAAACGGACATGCCTTTTAGAAGTTATGGCCCTCCGAATGGACGAGGACCTAATCGGGGCAGTTCACCCCAGCTGCCCTGATCCGAATCACCAGCCCATGACCCAGCCGCTGGTCCGGCCCGTCACACCACAACCCTCCCAGCAGTACCAGACCTGAGTGGGTCCGGTTTTACCCAAACAGACCGGCCAACTGGCCGGTCTTCGTCACCCAATAGGACCCGCAGTGCACAGGTCCTTACCTCCCAATAGACCGGCCACTTGGCCGGTCTTAGTTGATGCGCCTGTAGGACCCACCAAGGGAGGGTCCTGGTTTCCTCTACATGCCTGAGGGAAGGCCTCGGGCTCCCTTCGACCGCGACCAGCTGAGGCCGCCTCCTAGGCCCCCTACTTATTGTCGGCTCCACTAAAGCCCCCCCCCTGTCCGCCTTTGGTTCTCCGTCAGGCCACATCTGCAGCCGGCTCCGTTCACTGCTCCGCCATCCCGGCTTCACCAGCCAGTCTCTAACCAGCCGACCCGAGATACCCAGAGTCGGTGCATTATTATATAACATTTTCATTATCACAGAAGATCATGTCTTGATAGACCGATTAGTTTACTAGCTTTGGAATCACTAGATATATTCATAAAGATTACATTACATCATAAAATGAAAACTACAACAATATAGTCTCCATAGTCCACACTCTTACCCCCAAATACTATCCCTGCAGGTCATTCATAAAATACTTCTTCACATCCTGGGAAAAATAAAACATAGAAAGGGGTGAGATCATATGCTCAATAAGGATAACAATATAGCGGAAAATTTCATAAATAAGCTCAAACATTTAAGGAAATGTATAACTAAAACAAAATACTTTTAAACTTGAACTTCAGCATAATATGGAAAAGATAAAATGAAATAATGCCATTTAATTATTCACATGGATATTCTATTAGTCTAATAATCACATGCAATATCAATAACCACATTCATAATGATGGAATGCATAATGCCAGACTATCATAACCACATATCCAAGGCCTTGTGCCAAGAATACAAATAAGATTTTGTTATGTCCTCGTGCCAAGACACTAGTTTGTCTCATGAGACCTACCGATTCATCGAGGAGCTATAGCGGGCTCCACCCATCACTTATTAGGTCCAATGTATTCCTCATATGAATAGGTTTAAACATAAGATAAATATTCATATTAAAACAAGCATACAAAATGTCAATACTTTCTCCATAAACCATGATTGGTATAAAAATAACACATCCAAAGTCAAACAAATCACAAAACCTTCAATACAATATGGAAGTTTTGTATCACAACAAATCAACTTCAAATAAGCTTATAATCCATCAATGGATGTTGACATGGATGAAATCAAAACTATTTGAGAGAAATATTTCTTTTTTTGAAAAAATTTGAAAGTCACATAATTATAAAATAAAACATTTAATTTGAAAATTTTATTATAAGCTTATAATGGAAGCTTCAATGATTTTATAATGGTTGAAAATAGATGCACCCACCGTATAAGTTAAAAAAGACTTTCTTACCATAATTCTATAGAAAAGTTAAAAAGGACCATGTTTGGAAAACGATAGAAAGATTCCTTTATAAAATTATTATAAAAAGTCAACATGGGTATAAATGACTTTATCCCATAGTATTTAAAATATTATTAATGATTTGAAATACATTTTTTAGAAACATGGATGTGGATGATAAAGAAGTCCCAGTAGAAAATTATGTATAAATAACCTCAAATAATGAAGAGATTGTGAAATAAACCCTTTCCAATTTGGTAACTTATGAAACATACACCCCATGAAAGAGGTATCATACAATGAATTTTTAAATACACATAAATTAATGTTTATTACACAAAGAATACAATTATGGGCAGTATATACACCGCACAAAAGGTAATAATGGAAATATGGCTTGAATCTCACGGGAATAAGGAGTGAGATGAAAACCCCTTACCTTGTACTTTTCCTTGGTTGAAGGTAGGTTAACCTTCTGTATAATGGTGAAATAATTGTTATTAAATTATACAAGAATCATATACATTAATATGATATCATATAATATCTTTTAACATTGATTTGTTAATAATATCTTAGTATTATCAACGTTTCGGGTGTTAACTTACTCATTTTCTTTTATATATTTTGTTACATAATCCATGTTTTTTAAGGATAAGTTGTATCATATTCATATCCAGAATGATATAAAGTCCTTAAACATTATTTTTAATCATCAAATGACAATTAGACTTGAATTTATACGATGGAGAATTAATCTCATCGTGTTCATGGAGACGGTAGTCCATACATACGGACGCATGAGCGACAATATCATTTTTTTGACATTAAAATAATATATAATTGGATGATATATCATATATAAAGAATAATTATCATGTTATATTTTTTATTTACATGAATTACACATCATTATTATACCCATCCAAATAATAATGTTTTGAATAACAATTACACGACAACGTGGAGACGATAAGTCATACATAAGCACGTAAGGTGACATGTCATTCAAAGGATGGATAGAATACTGAATATGGTTGTACCATATTTATAATAACATAACTGTATATATATGATACTAAAGGTATTATTTTTGAAAGGAAATAAGAATGAATGAAGAAGTTGAAGAAGAAAGCAACTTGAAAAAGGGTGGTGAAAACATTACCTCTTCTTCGGGTTCTTTCTTTTGATTTGATCAAAAGGGTTCATTAGGTTGGATTTATGATCAAAATAATACCTCTAGGTTGAAGTTAGGGAAGTTGAGAGAGTATTTGGGTAGTGTTTGGCAGAGCCAAAAGGCTTTGATGTGTGAATTAGTGAGAAGGGGGGGGGGGTGCCCTTTTATAAGAGGGGTGAGGGGCACCTTTGGAAAAGCTAGAAATATTATATTATAATAAATGTATAATCGGTTTATAATGGCTTAAAAGTGTATTATTTAGTTTTTATGGTGGGGATGTGTCGAAAACCACTCAAACAATAGGTTTTAGATATTTTCGGGTCACTATATCAACCTTACCATTTAGTTTTAACTCTTAGTTAATTAGTTCGACATTTACCATGTCACTTTGTATTTTTATATTATATAGTTAATAAACTTACTATAAACATCCAAGAGACCCCCAAGTGATCCATTAATGATACACCTATCATGATATAAGTACTTTGGCCAAAAAATGGATTTTTAGGAATAGAATATCAATTATTAATAAAATATTTTTTTTAAAAACTTTTTTATGTCAATTTTGACACTATTGGGTATTTTGTTTTTGATAATTTCATAACAGCATTATTACTTCGAATATAATTTATATAACCAATATTAATATGTTATATTAACCTAGAAAAATAGTTTAATTCATAAAAAGTCTCAAATTAAATTTATTTTGATATTTATAATATCATTTCTTTTAGTATTTCATTAATTTGGTAATTACTGCATCATCATTGTGTCATAAATAAATTAAATTATTTAAGTCTAAAAATTATAAATAAAATACCATTATATAGTAAATATTTTTATCTTTCTAATGAATATTTATAATTTAATTTATCTTATGTATAACGCTATATTTAAAATGTTTTAGTTATTAAACATTGATTTTAAATCTTTTAACTCTTCTTTGAATTAAATAATAATAAATGTCCTAATCTAATTAAATTGAACCTAAATAATAATATTTTATTTTTAAGGCTGTTTTTCATGAAGATAAACTTGTCCAATAGAATTAGGACATGTGTTAGGGTAATATTAATATCATTTTTACCCTTAATTATCCTATTTACTTTTAACCGTGGTAAATAAAAGTAAAAGTTACTATTCACCAAAAATTATTTTTTTCTTATTGAACCAAATTTTAATCCATGATATTAATCGTGTCTCTCGGATTATCAAAATTCCACTCACAGAGGCGGTAAAATTAAGTTTTATGTGAATTTTGAAATTTTCCTTGGAGGTGGGTAAAAGACGGTGAAAAATTCAATAAAATTTATATATATCTAAAATTATTCTAAACTAAGTCCAATAAATTACATTGAACTTATATAGGTATTATGTATCTATTTTGACCTTAAAATAAATTCAAATAAAATAAATAAATTTTTAAATAAAAAATTCGGTTTTAAACTATAACTAAGTGTTTTCCACTATTCATCAAAAATTGAAAGTTTTCAGAAAACTACCAAAATTTCACCCTAGGATAATTTTGATATTCCGAATCCAAAAATGAAGTCCATTTTGAATGACAAAATTTATAAAATTTTAAAAATTGGGTATTAGTATTCATAACAGCTAGTTTGATTGGTTGTGGTGTGCGTTAGAACTCGAAGTTACTTACAACACACGCTACTGTATTATTCAAAGAGAAGCGTACTGTTGAAGATTGGGGTGTTACATTCTCTCCTCCTTCAAATAATTTTGTCCTTGAAATTTCTAAAATACTACCGCATGAAATGAATCTGGTGATTATTCATCATAAGTTCCTCAGGTTCCCACGTTGCCTCTTCCATATTATGGTTTCTCCATAGAACTTTTACTAGACGAGTCATATGGTTTCTCAGCACTTTTTCTCTAGTATCAAGAATCATGATGGGCTCTTTGCAATAGGACAGATCGGGATCCAGTTCTAATTCCACATAGGTGAGTACATTCGTTGGTTCGGGCATGTATTTTCTCAACAGTGATACGTGGAACACATCATGATCTTTGGAGAGATTTGGCGGCATTGTCAAACGGTAAGCTACAGCCCCAATTCGTTCAAGAATTTTGAAGATTCTGATATACCTGGGACTCAATTTACCCTTATTACCAAAAGGTATAACTCCCTTACATGGAGATACCTTCCTGAAAAAATGATCTCCTACCTGAAATTCCAAATCATTCCTTTGGTTATAACCATAGCACTTCTTCCTACTTTGAGCTGCTTTGATGTGGTTTTGGATTACCTTTACCCTTTCCATTGTTTCCTACATCAATTCTGGACCTACAAGTTTTCTTTCAACAATGTCATCCCAACAGGTGGGTGTGCGACATCTCTTTCCATATAATGTGTCATATGGTGGTATCTGAATACTCGAATGGAAGCTATTGTTATAGGAAAATTCTACCAGAGGTAAATATTGATCCCACATACCATGAAAGTCAAGTGAGCAAGATCTCAACATGTCTTCTATGGTTTGAATAGTCTGTTCTGATTTTCCATCTGTTTGAGGGTGGTAGGCAGTGCTCAAATGATGTTCAGTATCCATGGCTTTCTGAATACTCTTTTAGAGTCTTGAAGTTAAATGGGGATCACGATCAGAAACAATCGATAGGGGTACTCCATGAAGTCTCAAAATTCATTAACATATAGCCTTGCTAGATGTTCAAGTGGTAAATCTTCCATTATAGCAAGAAAATGTGCTGAGTTGGTAAGACGATCAATAATGAGCCATATTGCATTGTTCCTTCTAGGAGTCCTTGGTTGTCCCATGACAAAGTCCATAGTGATATTAGCCCATTTCCACTCCGGTATGGGAAGAGGTTTCATGACTCCTCCAGGCTGTTTCCTTCCAGATTTCACTTGTTGAAAAACCATACATCTTGACACAAAACCACCAATCTCACTATTCAAGTTGTCCCAAAAAAATGTTCCTTCAAGTCTCTATACATTTTGGTGCTCCCAGGGTGTATAGAGAAATTGGAACTATGAGCATCGTCCAACAATTCCCTTTTTAGATCAGATATATTGGAAACACAAAGTCTCTTCCCAAATTTCAAAATTCCATCTTCATACACAAAGTCATTCAATCTCTCATCATTCATAGCTTTAATCTTCTTTTGAAACACTTCATCACCAATCTGAGAACTCTTTATCCTTTCTAGTAATAATGGTTTGTAACCCATTTGAAAAAATCATTGATGTTTCACCTTCCATGGTTATTCCCATGTCCATCTTTAGTAGATCCATGAAAATTGGATCCCTTTCAATTCCCATATTGTTCAAAACTCCATGATCTTTTCTGCTCAAAGCATCTTCCACCTTATTTGACTTCCCCAGGTGGTAGTGTATCATGCAATCATAATACTTGAGTAATTCAAGACATCTCCTTTGCCTCATGTTGAGTTATTTTTGTGAGAAAATATACTTCAAACTATTGTGATCAGTATAAATATCACATTTTTCACTATAGAGGTACTGTCTCCATATCTTCAAAGCAAAGATCATAGCTGCTAACTAGAGATCATGAGTATGATAGTTTTTCTCATGAACTTTCAGCTGTCGTGATGCATAGGCAATAACACTATCATTCTGCATAAGGACGCAACCAAGTCCTTTCTTCAACGCATCACTATAAATAAAGAACCCATCATTCCCTAAGGGTAGCTTCAATATAGGGGCATTGACTAATCTTCTCTTCCGATCTTCGAAAAAATCTTCACACTCTTTTGTGCATATAAATTTAACCCCTTTACGTGTGAGCTTTTTCAATGGGTTAGCCAACCTGGCAAAATTCTGGACAAAACGTCAATAATAACCTGCTAAACCAATAAAACTATGTACCTTAGTCATACTCATTGGTGCAGACCATTATTGGATTGCCTTGGTCTTATAAGGATCAACAGAGATTCCATATTTAGAGACAATATGGCCAAGAAAAGAAATCCCCTGAATCCAGAATTCACACTTGCTAAACATCCCATATAATTCATGTATTCTCAAAGACTTCAGGATAATGCGCAAGTGATTTTCATGATCTTCATAGATTTTTGATTATACCAAGATATCATCTATAAATACCACCAAAAATTCATCGAGATATTCCTTGAAAACTCTATTCATTAGATCCATGAATACAAAGGGTGCATTAGTCAATCCAAAAGGCATTACTATAAACTCGTAATGCACGTACCTGGTTTGAAATTCTGTGTTCGAAATTTCTTCTTTCTTCACACACAACTGATAATATCCAGATCAAAGGTCAATCTTTGAAAAGTATTGAGCTCCAGGAAGTTGGTTAAATAAATCATCAATGCGAGGTAGGGGGTACTTGTTCTTTATTGTTATAATGTTGATTTCCCTGTAGTCGATACATAACCTCATATATCCATCATTCTTTTTAACAAAAAGAATAGGGGCTCCCCATGGAGAAACACTAGGGAGAATAAATCCCTTATTACTCAATTCCACTAGTTGTTTCTTTAGTTCAACTAATTCCATAGTGGCCATTCTATAAGGGGTATTCGATATAGGCCTTGATCCAGGAATAAAATCAATGGAAAACTCAAATTCTCATTCTGGAGGGTGTCCAGATAAATCTTCTAGAAACACATCTATATATTCTTTCACAATAGGTACATACTCTATTTGAATATTCCTTTCCTCACCCACAGTCATTTCATTCTCTTCCTCCCCAATAATTTATTTTAGTTGAGCTACTGGGGGTGGGTCTAGGTAAGAATTAGGTGGTGATGATTTCACTCTAAAGATAAGGTGTTCCTTATCATCATCATAAAAAATAGTAACCTCCTTCTTCTTAAAATAAATTTTTTCATCATGGTCCGAAAGCCAATCCATACGGAAGATTATATCAAATTCAATCATCGGTATGGCGATGAGATCATCAGATAAAGAATATTTATGTTCTCTAATGGGGACTAATTCAAAAAACTTTATTGTAATGATACTTAACTTAGGAGTTTTAACTGAATACTCCCTTGTTAAATCAAATTGGAAATATCTAATTTTCTTAGCAAACTTGGAAGATATGAAACAATGAGATGATCCAGAATCAAATAATGCATTTGCTAAACTTGAGGAAACCATTAAATTACCTGCAATCATGTCTTTCAGAGCTTCTACCTTAGCAGTAGTGATAGCATAAGCTTGGCACTGATCCCTTGGACTTTTTTGAGGTAAGTTACCCTGAATCTTTGGACATTAATTTTCATAATTTCCCATCTCTCTACAGTTGTAGCATTGAACATTGGTAGCTTCTTTCTTCCCCTTGCAATCACGATCTTGGTGGCCTTTTTCACCACACTTGTAACAGAATCCCATTCCCTTCAAGCAAGTACCATGGTGTTTCTTCCCACATTTACTATAGGATGGAGATTCAACTTTTCCATTCTTCCCTTTATTTCCATTCCCAGAGTGATCAATAGATCTCTTCTTATCTTTATTTGATTAAAATTCATAAGACTTAGAGAATTCCTTTTCTATCTTGATAGCACATGAGACAATTTTTTCGTACGATGAGAAGGATTGTGAGACTAATGCTCGACAAAGAAATGGTTTTAACCCATCAAAAAAACGATCAATCTTACTTCTTGGGTTACGTATATAATCTCTAGCATACCTTTTTAACCTTGTAATGTTAGCCTCATACTTTGCGACATTCATATCCTCCTTTTTTCTCAGACTCAGAAATTGCCTTTCCATATCTGCTCAATGGTCACGAGGAATGTATTTTTCTAAGAAAAGCTCTTTGAACTCCCTTCATTACATATTTGATACTTCATCATCTTCCTTTGTGTTTTTTATCAATGACCACCATTGATCAGCATCTCCAGTGAGGCGATAAACTGCAATGATAACTTTCTCCCTTTCACTACTCCCCAAAGCCTGAAATATTCATTCTAGGGAACTTATCCATTTCTCAGCTACCAATGGATTTGTAATCCCATTTAATACTGGTGGGTTTTTCCTCCTGAAGTGTTCCAACATTGATCCTCCACGCTGCGGATTAGGGTGCTCCATACGCGTAATGTTATTATTCATAACCTGAGTGAGTTGTCCCAGTATGGTGATTAACTGATCAGCACTAGTTGCATCACCAGCTCCACTATAATTATCTTGAGCATGAGGGAAATACCTACATGGAGTGCGTTCATTGATACTTTTTCCATTCCTTCCACTAGGAGCCATTTCTAAACAATGGCATAAACTAGACCAGTTTATGTATCAAAATACATAATTCTTTACTTGTAAAACACTTTACATAAATTGATCTATTTATGGATATAATCCATAATCATAAAAAAATTTTCTTTGAGGAAGTATATACTCATAAACCCTTCATAATGGTTTGTAAATAAAATGAGAATTATCCTATGCATATTCCCCGGGAGTGTCGTAACCAATAGTGCAGCAAGGTCTGTTGTCGTGCACTAGTTCTCGTTTGAGTCTAGCTCAAAGTAGTGTTTTCGGGTTTTACCCCTAGGTACATTTGTGCCAGATCCACCTCTACCTATTCATATCTATATAGGGATTTATTTCTCAGAAAACTCACAAAATTTATACAATACCAAAATTCTAGGAAGTTTTTCTATACTAATCCTCAAAGTCTATCTTAGGTCTATGTGCTCTAATTAGTGTTTACAAAAATCTAGCTTCCAATATTTTTTATAAACTATCTCTGATACCAACTGTAACACCTTGACCCTAAATACCCAGAGTCGGTGAATTATTACATAACATTAGCATGATCACAAAAGATCAAGTCTCGAACGAACGATTAGTTTAGTAGCCCTGGAATCACTAGATATAATCATAAAGTTTACATTAAATCATAAAATGAAAACTACAAAAATATAGTCTCCATAGTCCACACTCTTATCCCCTTATACTATCCCTGTAGGTCATTCATAAAATAATTTTTCACATCATGGGAAAAATAAAACATAGAAAGGGGTGAGCTCAGATGCTCAGTAAGGAAAACAATAGAGCAGAAACATTCATAAATAAGAATAAACATGTAAGGAAATGTATAACTAAAATAAAATCCTTTTAAACTTGAACTTCAACACAGTATGGAAAATATAAAATGAAATAATTCCATTTACTTATTCAAATGGATATTATAATAGTCGAATAATCACATGCAATATCAATAAAAACTTTCATAATGATGGAATGCATAATGCCAGACTATCATAACAACATAGCCAATGACTCGTGCTAAGACTACAGATAAGATTTTGTCAAGGCCTTGTGCCAAGACATTAGTTTGTCTCATGAGACCTACCGATGCATCTAGGTGCTATATTGGGCTCCACCAATCACTTATTAAGTCCAATTCATTCCTCATATGAACAGGTTTAAACATAACATAAATATTGGTATTAAAACTAGCATACGAAATTTCAATACTTTCTCCATAAACCATGAATGGTATAAAAATAAAACATCCATATTCAAACATATCACAAAACATTCAATACAATATAGAAGTTTTGTATCACAATAAATCAACTTCAAATAAGCTTAAAATCCATCAAAGGATGTTGACATAATGAAATCAAAACTATTTGAGAGAAATATTTCTTTTTTTGAAATCATTTCAAAGTCACATAATTGTAAAATAAATCATTTAAATTGAAAATTATCTTATAATATATTAATGGATTCTTCAACTATTTTATAAAGGTGGAAAATAGACACACCCACCGTAAAAGTTAAAAAATACATTCTTACACTAATTCTGTCGAAAAGGTTAAGAAGGACCTTTTTTGGAAAACGACAGAAAGATTCATTTATAAAATTATTATAATAAGTAAAAAAGGGTATAAATGACTTTATCCAATAGTCTTTAAAAAATTAATAATTATTTGAAATACATTTTTAAGAAACATGGATGAGGATGATAAAGATGTCCCAGTAGATAATTACGTATAAACAACCTCGAATAATGAAGAGATTGTGAAATAAACCCTTACCAATTTGGTAACTTGTGAAACATACACCCCATGAAAGAGGTATCATACAATTAATATATAAATACACATAAATTAAAGTGTATTACAAAAATAATACAATTATGGGCAGTACATACACCACAAAAAAGTTAATGGTGGCAATATGGCATGAATCTCACAGGAATAAAGAGAGAGATGAAATCCCCTTACCTTGTAATTTTACTTGTTTGATGGTAGGTTAACCTCTTGTATAATGGTGAAATTATTGTTATTAAATTATACAAGAATCATATACATTAATATGATATCATATATGATCTTTTAACATTGATTTGTTAATAATATCTTAGTATTATCAACATTTTGGGTGTTAACTTACTCATTTTCTTTTTTATATTTTGTTACATAATCTGTGTTTGTTATAAAAAGGGTGTATTTTATTCATATCAAGAATGATATAATGTCATTAAACATTACTTTTAATCATCAAATGAAAATTAGACTTGAATTGATACGATGAGGAATGAATCTCATCACGTTCATGGAGAAGGTAGTCCGTACGTACGCACGAGCGACAATATCATTTTTTTATATTAAAATAATATATAATTGGATGCTATATCATATATACAGAATCATTATCATGTTATATTTTTCATTTTCTTGAATTACACATCATTATTATACCCATCCAAATAATAATGTTTTGAATAACAATTACACAACAACATGGAGACGGTAAGCCGTACGTATGCACGTATGGTGACATGTCATTCAATGGATGGATAGAATACTGAATATGGTTGTACCATATTTATAATAACATCACAGTATATATAAGATACTATACTTATTATTTTATAAATGAAATAACAATGGAAGAAGAATTTGAAGAAGAAAGGAACATGAATAAGGGTGGTGAAAACCTTACCTCTTCTTCGGGTTCTACCTTTTGATTTGATCAAAAGGGCTCCTTATGTTGGCCTTCCGATAAAAATAATGCCTCTAGGTTGAAGTGATATAAGTTTTTAGAGAATATGTGCAGGGTTGTCCGAGCCAAAAGGCTTTTAATGTGTTAATTAGTGAGAAGGGGGAGTGCCCTTTTATAAGAGGGGTGAGGGGCACCATTTGATAAGCTAGAAATAATATTTTATAATAAATTCATATTCAATTTATAATGGCTCCAAAGTGGATTATTTAAAGTTTAAGGTGGGTATGGGTTGATAAACACACAACCAATAGGTTTTAGACTGGTTTGGATCACTATATTAACCTTACCTTTTAGTTTTAACTCTTAGTTAATTAGTTTGACATTTACCATGTCACTTTGTATTTTTATATTAGATAGTTAATAAACAAACCATAAACTTCCCAGAGACCCCCAAGTGATCCATTTATGATACACCTATCATGATATAAGACCTTTGTCTGAACTTTATAATTTTAGAAATAGAATATCAATTAATAATATAATATTTTTTTAAAAACTCTTTTATGTCAATTTTGACACTATTGGGTATTTTATTTTTGATAATTTTATAATAGCATTATTACTTCGAATATAATTTATGTAATAAATACTAATATGTCATATTAACCTATAAAATTTGTGGAATTCATAAAAAGCCTCAAATTACATTTATTTTGATTTTTATAATATAATTTTTTTAATATTTCATTATTTAGGTAATTACTGCATCACCATTGTGTCATAAATAAATTTAATTTTTTATTGTCTAAAAATTATAAATAAAATACCTTTATGTAGGAAATATTGTTATATTTCTAATGAATATTTATAATAGAATTTTTCTTATGTATTACCATATATTGAAAATGTTTTATTTATTAAACATTAATTTTAACTCTTTTAAATCTTCTTTGAATTAAAAATTAATAAATGTCCTAATCTAATACAAGTGAACCTAAATGATAATATTTTATTAATAAGGTTGTTTTTGGTCGAGATAAAATTTTCCAATAGAATTTAGACATGTGTTAGGGTAATATTAATATCATATTTACCCTTAATTACCCTATTTACTTTTAACTATGGTAAATAAATGAAAAAAGTTACTCTTCACCAAAAATTATTTTTATCTTATTGAACCAAATTTTAATCATTTATATTAACCGTGTCTCTAGGATTTTATAAATTCCACTCACAAAAGCGATAAAATTAAGTTTTATGTGAATTAAGAAATTTTCCTAGGAGGTGGGTAAAAGACGGTGAAAAGTTCAATTAAATTTTTATATATCTAAAATTATTCTAAACTAACTCCAATGAATTGAATTTAAATTATATAGGTAATATGTATCTATTTTTACCTTAATTAAATTTAAATAAAATAAATCATTTGTTTAAATAAATAATTCGTTTTAAAACTATAACTAAGTGTTTTTTCACTATTAATAAAAAATTAAAAGTTATCAGAAAAATACCAAAATTTCACCCTAGGATAATTTAGATATTATGAATCCAAAAATGAATTCCATTTTGAAAGTTAATATTTATAAAATTTCAAAAAGTGGGAATTACTATTCATAACGGCTAGTTTGATTGGTTGTGGTGTGTGTTAGAACTCGAAGTTCTGTAAAACACACGCTACTGTATTATTCAAAGAGAAACGTACTGTAGAAGCTTGAGGTGTTACATGGTCACTCCACCGCTGGGACCTCACCGCGCCCCTCGCCTCCGACTTGGCCTCATCGTGCTCCGCCGTGACGACCTGGTCCCCCTGGCCGCAACTGAGCCAGCCGCACACCGGCTGCTTGAACACCTCCGGCTCGACCGTCGGCCGTCGCGCGCCGACCCTCCTCCACCGGATCCCGAGCCTCCACCGTGTTTCAAGATGTGGCTGCCCTGCTCCACCATCGGTTTGTTCTCCGGCAGCCACCCCTTACCGGAGCCAAACCTTCGACCGATCCCCCTGACCACTCCGGTGATCTGAAAAATTATCCAATACTGGTTTCGGGATCCCCGGGACCAGATCTTCACAACGATGTCCATTGCTCATCAATCTGTCGAGGTTTGCATGCATCCAAAAATTTGGGATGAAGAATGTCCAAGAATGAGGAATTAAATGGGGCTCGGGCGTTGGCCGTGTTCGTTCGGCCAACACCCCAAACTCTAAAAAATATAAAAAATCAAATATGAAATTGATGAAGAAATTTAAGAAATCAACGAGGGAGAGAAATTCAACAAGAATCCTACCACGTTGGATCCGTTCGTCATTAGCGATGTCGTCGTTGCGCTCCACCTTAGATCTTTCAAGGTCTCGGGGAAGATCTCTCCTCGATCCGATGAATAACGATGAAGAACACTGAAGAATGGATGAGAGAGAGAGGGAGGGATAGAGAGAGAAAGGAGAGAGAGAGAGAGGAGAACCCCCAACTCCTATTTTCCTATTTATAGCAAAACCTACTTAGTGCAGAAATCCAAAATCACCACTCCCTCTCATTTTATATCGTGCCTAGGTAAAACGCCACATTTAAACCTCTACAGAAGTCTCCGATTTCCATTTAGAGGCTTCGTTCAAATGTTATTTGAAAATATCGTCAGTGATAAAAATCACTAAGTCATTAATTCAAAAAGACAGTTTTCCCCTAGGTAACATCTCTCACAGCAGGCCCGCACCCGAGACCTTTACTCCACTCCTAGGGTAAACAGCCCACTCCGGACTCAACAATGCCCTTGGTTTTTCCATCCAAGAAAAAATTTAGGATTTATTCAAGTTTGAACTATTAAATGAATAATTTGATAATTTAATTATCCATTTAACACACCGCCAACGATCGAGGGGTCCGAACGTCCCGCGCCGACTCATTTTATGCCACACTTAGGGTAAACACCACGATATAGACTCAACCGTGGTCTTGGATTTTTGATCCGATCAACCATCTAGGAGATATAAAATTTTCTTTAGTTAACCACGCATGCGTAATATAAAAACACTTAACATTTTTATATACTTACTTTTGGGCAAACCGGACCTCGGAATTTCATGCCATCTGGACGCCCTACTCTGGAATGATATAAATTTTTTTTCAAAGTCTCAGAGTCCCAAAACCTAGGTTCTTACATCATTCCATCCTTTACGATTTGCGTCCCCATAAATAAAAACTAGGAAAAGAAACTCGAGATACATAGCTCACACCTAGCTCTCTTGCACCCAAGAAAACTTTCACTACACCAAGTTGGCACAACATGAAAACCACATGGACAGTTCGTACTCCTAAGGTCTGCTAATCTCGAGGTCATGCATAGGAATAGACACCGACCTCATCAGTTGCGACACATGGAAGACACCATTCTCCCACTCCTAATATTGGGAGGGTAGGGCAAGACGGTAGGCAACCTCTCAACAGTTTGCATGATTCCTGAATGGCCCAAAGAAACTCTAGGGCCTTTCCCGGCCACACCTCTACTTTCCACATTGTAAAAAAAATCACGGTTTGTTCCTGGAACATGGTCTCTCGATTCACTCTTTCAGAATACCCATCTGGTGAAACACCCAAGGATATCCTTTCACACATGTTTTCATAATCGATGCATCATGACTGAGACTCTCTTTCACACTCAACCAGAAAAGGTGTCAGCTTCATCATATGTAGAAAAGTCGTAACCTCCTGCAGAAAATCCAGCCAACACCGTTTTCTCAGGTTCAAGTCTCTCTGTGTGGGGACGCACTTGAGAAACTGGTGGTCTGAGCAAACCACAAAGTGCTCTCCCCGAAGATAGTGTCTCTACATTCTCAGGGAAAAACTTCCACCACCAGCACCAACACAGGGTTACACCGATGCCCCACATCACCCTTGGTAACCCCTTTAGATGAAAGAGTACCTCACATAGTGTTGAACATGTTCTACTGAGAAAAGTAGAAAAAGACATAGAGTGTACCACTTATCATATCTTGCGCTGTAGGATTGTAAACAACCACAACACACAGCCTCCCAAAACCCCGTCCGTCAGCTCCCAGAGCCTGACATGGCCCGCCTAGTGGTGGTGGGAGGACCTCGAAATGTCTTCCAATAATCACAATTCTTATTTCTTTTCTTCCAACACAACCTCCTTGGGGACCACCCGGTCCTCACCTTGGAGTTCTCTTATCACGACACTGCCTCTGTCGTGGAGGTGCGTCTATCAACTATCTAGAAGACTCAGCACATTTGGTTGAGTAGTCTCACGCTACGTGACCTCGCACATCACAACATAGCACTAGTACTCCATGGACTATATCAGTGCTCTATGTTGTCCCCATCGATGTTCCTGAGTCTTATCAAGGGGAGACCTACGGCATCGAGGCCCTGCCAATCAATGTCACTCTGCCAGAAATTTCTCTATCGCCAGTGCCTGGTCCAGCACCCCATGATGGGTGGGGATGCACAAGGGCACTACGCTGGCACGAATCTCCTATACAAAGATCTACTCAAACATATGTGTTTGGAAGTTTCCTCACAGAACACATCCAAGGAGTACCGAGTAAGGTCTGAAAACCTAGCCGCGCACTCATCTACTGCCATCACTCCCTTCTGAAGCTTCAGCAGCTCCAGAAACCGTAAAAAACATAAGTTGGAGGGGTAGTACTCCTCATGAAACAACCACTAGAAGTCATACCATGAGAGTACCGAGTCATCGTGCATCTGAGCAACCTTGGCTCTACCACACCAACTGTTGGGTGGGAAAAAGACTGGCTGTCAAAGCCACCATCTAACCTGTCAGTGTCCGAACAAGCCTGAAGAGGCGGACCACCAAATTTAGCCAACCCTTCATTGTCTGAGGGTATGTATCACCATATAACCTCAACGGTCTCTACTACTGGAACCCACACAGCGCACCCAACCATCGCTCTTCATCGGCCCTCACTGTCGGTACTACATGTTACTCCACAGGGGAGGTTCTACTGCCTGACCTCATGGAGAAAGGGCAATCATATGATGGATCTCGAACTGAGGCCTCGTTGTTCACAGAATCATCGTCATGAACCAGAGCTAGTACCCTGGATGGAAATCATTGCGGAGACATCCCGAATCTGATCAAGGAGCACCGCAGTCAAATGAGCGTGTATATATCAACAATGATGGGGAGCTGAATCAAGAAGGACAGTCAAAGACTCAATCCTATATAATGCATGAACCAAATTACCCGTGGCAAGTGTCTCATTGTTCCGAGTAGAGAAGTGGGTTATCAGGTTCCTGGTGAATGGATACATTGGCTGCCACACTATCACTGGACTCCCTGGCCTGAGAACTGCTCCCGAAACACGTTGACACTATTTCACCAAAACTCAACCAATTCCTTTTTAGGGATGTTCGAACAACACCCCAAGGAATGAATGACCTCTTATACCACTTTTTCACAACCCGACCTGTACCGGGATCGAGCCACAACTACCCCAAGCCCACCTCCATAGGCCAGGGGCTAGCGACCAGCGTCGAAGGCACAACAAACTAGGGGAGGCCTTTGCCTAAGAAACTGTACACACACACACACAACTAACTCAATGCTAAAGTGTAGAGAAACGAATGAAAGATACGACACCGCTAGAAAAAGGGAAACCAACATACATGCATTGCCCTATAATAAGTACAAGTAAAGTGTTGAAAAGTAATGACAAGTAAACTGAACAGAAAAAGGGGCAAAACACGTTCCCAATCAGAAAGGTGCCACAACCTTGGAATAAGTAAAACGGATGTGAAACACTGGTGAGTCAAACCCATAAAGTCCTTCTACGGCCACTGAACATAGCCCAAGATCATGTGCCCTCTATGCTCCTCTATAGTCTCGACTGACATGTCTGTCGTCTGTAAGGGCACACCAAGTACGGGCAAAGCCCAAGCAGGGGTGAGTATAGAAATACTCAGTAGGATGCCCCAAAAGCTTGAGGGAGTAACAAGGGAGGTACTAAAATGGTGAGTAGTAGACGGAGCAAATAATAGTGTAAGAGTGCAAAAGAGGCAGAGTGAAACTCACCCCAACAATAGAAAGGAAGCATTCTTGTCCAGACAGAAGGAGATAGAGATGGTGAGATGATGAACTTCTCGTCGAGTCTTCACTACCTATAGTAGGAGAGTAGACTGGTCCAACCAAGAGGATCTAGACACGGAAATCACATGGAATACCCCGCACATCTTCGCCCCTCCTCGAAGGAGAGTAACCAACCCAAGGAGTGGTAACAACAATAGGGTGTATATAGATGCTCAAAAAGAAACTAGAATGAGTGTTTAAGGGGATCTCTATCTCCAAGATCAGCCCATGAAGTGTCACCAATAGTTCAAAGGATATCCAACACTGAACCCAAACGTCCCGCACGTCAACCTAGGAGGTACAAGTAAAGGGGGCTCAATCACCACACCTCGATATTATCCGCTTTGGGCAACACTGACTCGCCCGCATGGCTTTTAGGTTGCGTCGCAAGGACGCGTCTCAGTGGGAAAAGAGCCCATCGTTCTCGTATGTCCTAAGGTCACGCCAAAGATATCACATCACCGATTCGTACAACCAAGAATCCCACTCCGGTAGTCACAGAGAAAAAGTTACTAACTAACCTCATAGATAAAGACCGAGTCTGAAACATGTCGTCGGGTAACCCACTGCCCAACCCCACTAGAGGGTAAACCTCAATAAGTCAATGGTGACCCACTGCCCAGCCCCGTTGGAGGGTAAACCATAATAAATCATCAGGTGAACCACTGCCCCAGCCCTGCTTGAGGGTAAACCCTAAATAAGTCGATGGTGACCCATTGCCCAGCCCCGCTGGAGGGTAAACCGTAATAAAATGACAGGTGACCCACTACCCAGCACTACTATTGGTTAAAACCTAAGTAAGTCAATGGTCACCCACTGCCCAGCCCCGTTGGAGGGTAAACCGTAATAAAACACCTGTTGACCCACTGCCCAGCCTTGCTGGATGGTAAACCCTAAATAAGTCGACGGTGACCCACTGCCCAGCCCTGTTAGAGGGTAAACCGTAATAAATCATCAGGTGACCCACTTCCCAGCCCTACTGTAGGGTAAACCATAAATAAGACGATGGTGACCCACTACCCATCCCCGTTGGAAGGTAAACCGTAATAAAATGTCGGGAGACCCACTGCCCAGCCTTGCTGGAGGGTAACCCCTAAATAAGTCAATGGTGACCCACTCCCCTGCCCGACTGGAGGGTAAACTGTAATAAAATGTTAGGTGACCCACTTCCCAGCCCTACTTGAGGTTAAAACCTAAATAAGTTGACGGTGACCCACTGCCCAGCCCTGCTGGAGGGTAAACCGTAATAAATCATCGGATGACCCATTGCCCAGCCCTGCTGGAACATAAACAAAGAACTGGTCCGATATCTCCACACAACCCATGCCATCACTGGGTGTCACTAATACCGCTCGTGCGTAGGTTCAGAGTGTGTCAGTGGAATCTCCGACCAATGCCATATCATATTTCCATATTTAATGAGATCTCAAATGATGATTCCCATGCCCAAACAGATTACACCGTTGCAATCCTCACGAAAAAACACGCAAGATAGACTATTTTCTCGGCCAAAATGGACAACCGGTGTATATGGTACTATTCACCATATCCATCTCGGATGGGGCCCAAACAACGACCCTGAAACTCAAAAAATAGATCACACCATTACGATTCCCTCAAAAAAAAACACGGGATCGACTACTCGATCACCCAAATCGGACACCCAGTGAAAAAGGTATTATTCACGGTAGCCATCACAGGTGAGGCCCACACCATGATCCTGAAAAAGGTCTGGCGAACTGTGCCATCGTGATGCTCTCGGAAAAACACATCAAAATGACTATTCATTCACCCTGAATGGACGTCTGATGAAAAAGTCACAGTATGCTACACACCACTTAAAAGATGGATCGTGGGTCCTATGCCTCAACTCTAATTTAGGCGGACAGAATGCACTTTTTCAATCACCTCAGAAAAACACACAGAATGCAGTTCTCAAACACCCCAAACAGATGTCTGGTGGGAAAATTACATATCATCGCAAATCATGAAAACCGGGCCCTGTGTAGCCCACTCCCTATCTTTGGCCTGAATACTCGAAGGAGCATATCAAAAAGTCCGTACAAGGACTAGGATCACACTGCCGCTGACGACCCTTCAATCAGACATCCCAAACATGAGTTTGGTCCAACACAAGAATAACTAATTAATTAACAATTCGCATTAAGAGTTTCGTGCCTATAAGAAACGAAACCAAAACAAAAAGGTTCAAAATGAACTGCGGAAGGTCTCTCTCAACTCCAGGGCCATATTTCCTCGGACGGTACGTCAAACGAACATCCAGCTCGCGAAGTGCGTCCATCGCGGGCATTATTTAATAATTTATTATTATTAAATTAAAGCTCTTCGTGTCACCTGTATTTTGGAACGAACTCCAAAAACCCCGAAACCCACTTTAAAAATACCGCCTCGCTGACACAATCCCGCAGCCGTAGACGGCATGTCAAATAGACGCGCCGTTTAGAAGTTACGGCCCCCGAACGCAAGGGGGACTAACCGGGCCGGTTCACCCCAGCCAGCCTGGTCAGAATCGCCGACCCACAGCCTTGCCGCGGGTCTGGCCCGTAACGCTACGGCTCGCTGGCCATGGCCTGCCCAACATCACCGGACCCGAGCGGGTATGGTTTTCCCCCAACAGACCAGCCAACTAGCTGGTCTTTTTCGACCAACAGGACCCGCAGCTGTCGGGTCCTGGCCTCCCAACAGACAGGCCGCTTGGCCGGTCTTCGATGACTTGCCCACATAAACTACAAATGATGGTTCCTAGATTCCTCTACATGCCTGAGGCCGGGCCTCAGGCTCCCTTTGACCGTGACCTTCCGAGGCCGCCATCTCGGCCCCCTGCTCGCCGTTGGCTCCATTGAAGCCCCCCCCCGACTGCCTCTGGTTCTCCGTCACGCCACAGCTACAGTCGGCTCCACCTGTTGCCCCGCCGTCCTGGCTTCACCAGCTGGTCGCTCCACCGCTGAGACCTCACTGCTCCCCTTTACTCCAGCTCGACCTCACAGTGCTCCTCCGTGACGACCGGATCCCCCTGGCCGCACCCAAGCCAGCCGCACACTGGCCGCCCGAACACCTTCGGCTCGACCGCCGACCATCGTGCGCCATCCCTCCTCCACCGGATCCCGAGCTTCCACCGTGTTCCAAGACTCGGCCTCCCCACTCCACCACCGGTTCGTTCTCTGGCCGCCGCCCCTCACCAGATTCAAGCCTTCAGTCGTTCCCCCTGACCACTCCGGTGATCGGAAATATTATCCGACACCAGTTTTGGGATCCCCAAGACCGGATCCTTACAACACTGTCCATTTCTCATCAATCCATCGAGGTTCATGTGCGTCTGAAAATTTGGGATGAAGAATGTCCAAGAACGAGGAATTAAACTGGGATCGGGCATTGGTCGTCTTCATTCGGCCAATGACCGAAACTCAAAAAACTATAAAAATTCAAAGATAAAATTGATGAAGAAATTTAAGAAATCGATGAGGGCACAAAATTCAACAAGAATCCTACCTCGTTGGATCTGTTCGTCGTTGGTGATGCCTTCGTTGTGCTCCACCTTCGATCCGTCGAGGTCTTAGCGAAGATTTCTCCTCGATCTGACGAAGAATAATGAAGAACACCAAAGAACATATGAGAGAGATAGTGAGGGAGAGAGAAAGAGAGAAAGGAGAGAGAGAGGAGAACTCCCAACTCCTATTTCCCATTTATAAGAAAACCCATTTAGAGCGGAAATATGAAATCACCGCTCCCTCTCATTTTATATCACGCCTAGGTAAAACACCACATTTCACACTCAAGGGAATTCTCATATTTCCATTCTGAGGCTTCGTTCAAAAGTTATATGAAAATATCATCGGTGATAAAAATCACTAAGTCAATAATTCAAAAAGACTTTTTTCCCCTGGGTAACATCTCTCACACCAGGCTTACGCCCGAGACCTTTACACCCTGCTTAGGGTAAACGACCTGCTCCAGACTCAATGTTGCCCACATTTTTCCCATCCAAACAACCATTTGGGAGTTATTCAGGTTTGATCTATTAAATAAATAATTTGATAATTTAATTATCCTTTTAACACACCGCCAACGAGCGAGGGGTCCGAACGTCCTGTGCCGACTCATTTTATGTCGCGCCTAGGGTAAACACCGCATTCCAGACCCAACTATGGTCTCAGAATTCTAATCTGATCAACCATCTAAGAAATATCACATTTTCGTTATTCAACCACGCGTGCGTAATGTAAAAACACTTAACATTTTTATACAATTAATTTTAGGTACACCAGACCTCAGAATTGCACGCCATCTGAACGCCCTGCTCTGGAATGATATCAAGAATATTTTCCAAGTCTCAGAGTCCCAAAACCTGGGTTCTTACACCCATATTCTAGTAAATAGTAAGAATGTTTTGAAATATGTTTTTAACAAATATAGATGTGGATGATAAAGAGGTCCCAGTAGATAATTATGTATAAACAACCTTGGATAATAGAGAGATTGTGCAATTAACGCTTACCTCGTTGTAATCAATCGAGTCATATGAAAAATAATCATTAAAAACCAAATTAATCACAAAATATCATGAATATAAATAGAATAGTGATAATATATATTGAATGGAAGTACACAATACACCACATGTAATAAATAAGTGGTGAACAATGGAAATCTCATGGAATTAAATGTGAGATAAGAAACCCCTTACCTCGTGTCTGACTTGACCCGTTCATTCTTTAATATGCTGAATAATAAACTAAAGTTAATATATACTTGCTTAAGAGCCTTTTTCAAGTTTATTATTCCTTTTATATAACTTATTACCAAGTTATAAACATTATATAACCATTTATGTTAATAATGTTTATTTTGTCGATGTCGGCACTTGAGTAAAAAATAAACACCTTATAGTTACAAGTTGTTCACATGGTCAAAATTTCATTATATCCAGAATTATATTCATGATTTAGATATCATATATATCATATATATCCAGTATATACATGAATTTATAATAGTACATATCATTTTGTGGTAAGAAATGAAGTGCACCGTTCATGGAGAGGGTAAGCTGTACGTACCCATGAACGCTACTTTCATTTATATTTCTTATTTTTATGGAATTAAAACATAATTATACATTGGTATATTATAATTCTAATATGATATCATATATAATATCATTAACTCCATCCATTATATGTCCTACATTTGGTATTAACGAGTCATATCACTTTGAGGGGGCGGTAGTCCGCACTTCCTCAAATGAAATTATTGCATTTACACATAATGGAAACCATTAAGTCATGATATAAAAGAAAAATATATAAGCCTGAAGAAAACATAAAATTAATATATATCATATATAAATACATTTGAATCATAATGGCCACCATGATAGGCGGTAGGAGGTAATTGAACAATAATCGTTTTGTGAGGCGTTAGTTTTCTATCAACAGAAACATTATGTTCCTCACCCATTAGATGGAGTTGTGTGTAAGTGTAGTTCGAATCCTTCTCATAAGAACATCCTAGAATATTTAGGACACTGCTGTTGTTATGAAGTAAAGGAATAAAAAGAGTTTAGGGGTTGGAGAAGTAAAATAAAATAAAATAAGTTAAGATAAACTGTTACCTTTAATTTGGGTAACTTCCTTTGGTTTTAACCAAAATGAATTCTTGATGTGCCTTTTTACTAAGGTAAGTCTTCTAGGAGGAGTATAGGGGTGTAGAGAGATTAATTTGGTAGAGTTTGGACGAGCCTAAAGGCTTGATATGAGTGAATAATTGGTTATAAGTGGTCTCCTTTTATAAGGGGGAGGAGGGGCTCTTTAAGAAAGTGTGAAAATATTATTTTATTATATAATGATATTCGGTTTCTAAAGGTCCAAAAATAATTAGGTACTAATATAAGATGACTCTTGGTCGAAATAAAATCATCCAATAAGAATTGGACATGTTTTAGATATTATTTTAATATTTATAATGTAATTTATTTAAATAATTTATTAATGAGGTAAATACTACATCATTATTATGTCATAAATAAATTAATTTATTCTATGTCTAAAAATTATAAAAAAATACCATGATGTAGGAAATATTTTTCTCATTCCAATTAATATTTATAGTCAAAAATCTTACTTATATAAAACTATATAAAAAATAATTACTAAAAGATTTTTTATGCCAATTTTTCCTTTACTTTAAATTAATTAATCTAAAGTGTCATTATCATTTTTTAGTGGCCCCATGGGGTCCCAAAATAGACCCAAGGATTCCCATGTTCGTCTATTACTCATCAAATGACGTTAGAACATGTGTTAAGGCAATTTGGAATTATTATAATATTCGTTTTACCTTGAATTACCCTATTTACTTTTAACCGCGGTAAATAAAAGTCAAAATTTACTATTCAAAAAAATTTATTTTCCTCTTATTGAACAAAATTTTACTTACTGAGATTAACCATGTCCCTTTTATTTTTGAAATTCAACTCATAGAAGTGGTAAAATCATGTTTTATTCAAATTTGCAAATACTGATAGGAGGTGGGTAAAAAACGGTAATATGTTTAATAAAATTTTTATATATCTAAACTTATTATAAAATGACTCCAATGAAGTATTTTGAACATATATTGGTATTATGTATCTATTTTGACCTAAAATAAATTTAAATAAAATAAATATGTTTTTTCAATAAAAAGTCGGTTTAAACCAATAACTGAGTGTTTTTACTATTCATCAAAAATTGATGTTTCTCAGAAAAATACCAAAAATTCAGCATAAGATATATTTGATATTCTGAATTCAAGAATTATGTCTATTTTACCATATTAAAATCATATAATTTGCATATATTAATTTAAAATTAATTCCCACTATTAAAACAAATAGCGTGTTTTTAAGCCACAATATCTATCAAAAGATTGACACTTGTTTATGTCTAATTTCAAGATGAAATTAATTATAATGACCTAAATTGTATTAAATGATAAAAATATAATCTAATTATACTTCAAAAACCAATCATATTCATAATTTAACACTATAAATTATTTTGATTAAAAAATTTGTTTTTAATTAAAATTTAGTATTATTCACTATTCACCAAAATATGAGAGTTATCAGAAAAATACCAAAAATTTATCAAAACTAAATTTTTATCTCATTAATCTAAATAAGAAGTTTATTTTGTAAAATTGAATATATAAAATTGTCAAATATTGTATTTAAAAATGGTTCTCCCTCAAAAGGCGGTAAAATTGCATTTTCTAAAAAATACTTTATCTAAAAAATTGAATTTGTTCTTATATTATTTCTAACAAACACATAATATGGATGTTAAAATTAAATTGAGTATATAAAATTCAAAAATGTATTTAATAATATTCATAACCTCTTTTGAATAACTATATTGGAAAGTCGTGGTGCACTTGAACTCAGTGTTGCGTGTAGTGCAAGTTATTGAATTACTTTGAAGAAACAACGTAATATGAAATATTGGGGTGTTAAATTCTTATGTACTTCAATAAATTGTGTCATCTAAATTTTAAATTGTTCTTCAATAATAGAAGGTTGAAAATATAAAATACCTTTTTGGGAAAACCCACATCTGAAATTGGGTTAATAAAATTTAGTATTAATAAGAGGAAAAGGGGAATGAAAAAGTCACCACCAAATTATGATATCGACTAGGAAAACATTGGATGAAATTAGAGACACATAATTAGAGGAAAAATTTAAATATTTATAGGGAGTGACTGAGGTCATCAGTCACAAACAATTGTAGAATTGAGGGCCTTAAAGCCATCAATCTATAATGATTTAAAATAGTATCGGTTCAACAAAACATAAGGTATTAGTATAACAAATTTTTAGTTTTAATATCCCTTACCTAAAGTTTAAGAATTAATTTCTTCATAGAATAAGAGAAGAAGAAAAAAATATACTTGACAAGTAGAGTTCCATCCTTTAACTAATTTCTACGAAAAACTCATCTTTCACTCTAAAAGATATTATAACTAAAAAAATATTATATTTATCCTATTCGTATAGGGTTCAAAAAATATGAATTTATAATTCCCCTATCAGACCCTTTAAAAAAATAAACTTAATTATAAAATCTAGGGACTTCATGAAGTTCAGTGGTAGGTGATAAATCTCAATCACACTATGGCTATGGGTTCGATTCCCGCAGCTTTGTCTGACACGATGGGTTGTTACACAGTCTGTGTGTTGTCCTTTTTATAAAAATCCAAAAATAACATTAAAAATAGTATCTTAACTCATTACAACCTTTAGACTTATCCAAAATAAATCTATCCAAACTCATAGTCCAAAATTTCTAAGGAAGTTAAACACAATGAAGATCCTTTTTTCCACGTAATAACATGTGAACACCTTCATCGTGTATTTTTTTAAAACACGACAACACCTTGAATTACTATAAAACCTTATTGATTACATTCATTCTCCCTTATCCTTTATATAATAATGGATATATTCCTTATATCCAAAAATATTTAATATTACAACAATGAAGATATAAACAATCAATTAATTAGTTCCAAGGAAGTCAAGAATATCCAATATAATTTATCCAAATCAATCATGTATTATTCCCAAATCACTAACATAGTATTAGAACCATATTATGGTTTATCTTTCTCTTAAACATATATTTCCCAAAACTTTAACATTATATTGAGTCACTTTCTTGGTTCCACACAATCTCAAGTCCTTAATGAAATAGTACTGCAGTACAATCCTTATATACCATATAATTCTTATAACATGGACTTCATTAACACAATAATAAAATGACACAATACATTAATAAAAACGTAATAAATATAATCATTCTTCTTCTTCTTCAATATTATCATAACATTATTATTATCCAATAGTAGCATTTGGGGTATACTCTGATGATTTGGACATTGAGTCGCGTAGTGTCTCATCTTTTTGCAGATGAAGAATTGTACATTTGAAAATTTTTTCTTACCCTTACAATCACGTACTTGGTGTCCTTTTCCTCTACAATTATAACATACTCTCATTCCCTTAAAGAATTTAAAAACGTGATTCTTTCCATAATTTTCACATATGGGAAAATATTTCTTTTCCCTCTTCCCTTTATCCATATTTCTCTCTTCCATCCTTTTCTTCTATTACTTCCCTTCAAAGCCATAAGACTCAAAGAATTATTTACTTATCTTATTGACACATGATATTATTTCTTCATATGTTGAGAATAAATGTAAGACTATTTACTTTCTAAATATTGGCTTAATACCATGAAAGATATGATCCTTCTTACTCTTAGGATCATACATATTGCTGGAGCTCACATTCCTTATACTGGGCACCGTTTCTATACAATGGCGTAAACTAGATTAGTTTATGAATAATAATACATAATTCCAAACTTGTAAAACACTTAACATAAATTGAATAGTTTATAGATATAATCCATAATCATAAAAATGTTTTCTTTGAGGAAGTATATACTCATAATTCCTTCATAATTATTTTTAAAGAAAATTAGAATTATCCTAAGCATATCCCCTGAGAGTTTCGTAACCAAGAGTGCAGCAAGGCCTCTTATCGTGCACCAGTTATTATTCGAGACTAGCTCAAAGATGTGTTTTTAGTTTTTACCCCTAGGTATATCTGTTCCAGAGTGGCCTTTACCTTCTCGTATTCGGACATAGATTTATTTTCTTGGAAAAATCACAAAATAACTACATTACCAAAATTCTTGGAAGTTCTTATATACTAATCCTCAAAGTTTATCTTAGGAAAATGTGCTCTAATCTGAGTTTATCAAAATATAGTTTCCATGGTTATTGCTAAACTTCCTCTGATACCAACTGTAATTCCCTGACCCCAGTTAACTAGAGTCGGTGCATTATTTTAATACATTGGCATGATTATAAGGAATCAAGTCCCGAAAGACCGATCAGTTTAGCAGTCTTGGAGAATATATTATATACATGAACATTACATTACACATTAGAAAATAAAATAGAATATAAATGATCCTTAATTAATGCAATTATTCCCTTAGCTTGACCCTACATATCAATCACAATACACTTCTTGGAATCCTGGGAAAAATAAAACATAGAAAGGGGCGAGTTAAAATGCTTAGTAAGGGTAAGCACTACAACCGAAGATAGCATAAATATTAATCATGATGAATAATTGAAACCACATTTATTTACAAATAATAAACATGAATACTTTTATGGAAGGAATATGAGCTGAGTAAATAATTCCATAAAAAACATAATCATGGGTATTCTACTAGTTGAATGACCACATGAACCATCAATATTATTTTCATAATTAGGGAATGTAGAGTACCTGACTTTAATTTCTATGTCAAGGACTCGTGCCAGGACCTAGGGGCTAACTGTAACCAAACCCCATCCTGGAGAGCCTTTGTAACTGAAATCCGTCCTGGAGAGCCTCTGTAACCGGACTCCAACCCAGAGAGTCTCTGTAACTAGACTCCAACCTGGATAGCCTCTATAACTGGACTCCAACCTAGAGGGTTTGCTGTAACCAGACCCCAACCCATAGGGCTTACTTTTATTGGTCGCCAACCCAGAACATACTAGTCCAACACATTCATCTTAAAAAGTGGTTGAAATATAACATAAACATTTGTATTAAAACTAGCATACTAAATGTTAATAATTTACCATAAACAACGAATGGAATACGAATAGCACATCCATAGTCAAACATACCACAAGAACTTCAATACAATATGTATGTTTTGTATCATAGTAAATCAACTTCAAATAAACTTAAAATCCATCAAAGGATGTTGACATAGATGAAATCAAAACCTTTTTTATAGAAATATCTCTTTCGGTTTTGAATGCATTTAAGAGTCACATAATTATAAAGAAAAAATTTATTTTGAAAATATTCTTATAAGATTGTAAGGGAAGCTTGAACGATGTTATAACGGCGTAAAATAGTTGCACCCGCCGTATAAGTTAAAAAAACATTCTTACCTTAATTTTGTCAAAAAGGTTATAAAGGACCTTGTTTGGAAAAAGACAGAAAGATTTCTTTATAAACATCTTATAAGAGTCAAATAAGGGTATAAATGACTTTAAAACATATTTTAGTAAATAGTAAGAATGTTTTGAAATATTTTTTAAAGAATCATGGATGTTGATGATAAAGATGTCCCAGTAGATAATTACGTATAAACAACCTTAGATAATAAAGAGATTGTGAAATTAACCCTTACGTCGTTGTAATAAATCGATTCGTATGAAAAATAGTCAATAACAACCAAATTAATCACAAAATATCATGAATACAAAGAGAATCATGATAATATATATCAAATGGAAGTACACAATACACCACATTCAATAAATAAGTGGTGAACAATGGAAATCACACGAAATTAAATGTGAGATAAGAAACCCCTTACCTCGTGTTCAACTTGACCCAATCGTTCTTTAATATCCTAAATAATAAACTAAAGTTAATTTATACTTGCATAAGAACATTTTTCTTGTTTATTATTCCTTTTATATCACTTATTACCCTGTTATAAACATTATTTAATCATTTAAGTTAATAAAGTTCGTTTTGTCGATATTTGGCACTTGAGTAAAAAATGAACACCTTATAGTTACAAGTTGTTCACATGGTAAAACGTTCATTATATCCATAATGATATTCATGATTTAGATATCATATATATCATATATATCTAGTATATAAATGTATTTATAATAGTACATATAATTTTGGTGTAAAAATAAAATTCACCGTTCATGGAGACGGTAAGTCGTACGTACGCATGAACGCTACTTTCATTACTATTTCTTATTTTAATGGAATTAAAACATAATTATACATAGTTATATTATAATTTAAGTATAATATCATATATAATATCATTAAATCTATCCTTTATACATCCCACATATGGTATTAACGAGTCATATCACTTTGAGGGGGCGGTAGTCCGCACTTCCTCAAATGAAATTATCGCGTTTACCCATAATGGAAACCATTAAGGTATGCTACACAAGAAAAAAAAAGAATCATGAATACTACATAAATATAACACATATAATATATAAATACAGTTCCATCATAATGGCCACCATTAGAGGTGGTAGGAGGTAATTGAACAATCATCGTTTCATGAGGTGTTAGATTGACATCCACAAAAACATTATGTTTTTCACCCATTAGATGGAGGTGTGTGTAAGTGTAGTTCGGATACTTCTCATTAAAACATTCTAGTAAATTGGGGATACTGGTTATGTTATAAAATAAAGGAATAAAAATATTTTAGGGGTTGGAGAAGTAAAATAAAAGAAAATAAGTTAAGAGAAACTGTTACCTTTAATTTGGGTAACTTCCTTTGGTTTGAACCAAAATGACTTCGTGAAGTTCCTTATGCCTAAGGTAAGGCTTATAGGAGGAGGATAGGGATTTAGTGAGATTAATTTGACAGAGTTTGGATGAGCCTAAAGTCTTGAGAGGTGTGAGGAATTGGTTATAAGTGGTTTCTTTTTATAAGGGGGAGGAGGGGCTCTTTATGAAAGTTTGAAAATATTATTTATTATATAATGATATTCAGTTTTTAAAGGTCAAAAAATCATTTGGGTCAAAGATAATATGACTAATGGTCGATATAAAATCATCCAATAGGAATTGGACATGTTTTGGACATTATTTTAATATTTAAAATCTAATTTATTTAAATCATTTATTAATGTGGTAAATACTGCATCAATATTGTGTCATAAATAATTTAATTTATTAAATGTCTAAAAATTATAAAAAAATACCATGATGTAGGAAATCATTTTAGATTTCCAATGAATATTTATAGTCAAAACTATTACTTATATAACACCATATAAAAATTAATTACTAAAATATTTTTGTTTATGTCAATTTTTCCTTTACATTAAATTAATTAATCTAAACTGTCATTATCATTCATAAGTGGCTCCATGGGGTCCCAAAATAGACCCAAGGATGCCCATGGTCAGCCATTACTAATAAAATAAGGTTAGGGCATGTGTTAAAGTAATTTTGAATTATTACAATATTCTTTTTACCTTGTATTACCCTATTTACCTTTAACCGCAGTAAGTAAATGTCAAAAGTTACTATTCACAAGAAATTATTTTCATCATATTGAAAAACATTTACATAAAGAGGTTAAATGTGTCTCTCAGATTTTTTGAAATTTAACTCACAGGAGCAGTAAAATTAAGTTTTTTTGCAAATATGAAAATACTCCTAGGAGGTGGGTAAAAGACGTTAAAAAGTTCAATAAAATTTTTATATATCTAAACTTATTATAAAATTACACCAATGAATTATTTTGAACATACATAGGTATTATGTATATATTTTGAATTAAAATAAATTTAAATAAAATAAAAAATTATTTAAATAAAAATTCGGTTTTAACCAATAACTTAGTGTTTTTTACTATTCATCAAAAATTGATGTTTCTCATAAAAATACCAAAAATTCATCCTAAGATATATTTGATATTAAGAATTGAAAAATGATTTCTATTTTACAAAATTCAAAAAATATAAGTTGAATTAATTAATTAAAAATTAATTCCTGTTGTTGGAACACATAACGTGTTTTTAAGCAACAATATCTATCAAAAGATTGACACTTGTTTATGTCATATTTCAAAGTGAAATTAATTATAAACAGCTAAATTGTACTAAATAATAAAAATAAAATCTAATTATACTTAAAAACCAATCAAATTCATAATTTAAAAATATAATTATTTCGATTAAAAAAGTAGTTTTTAATTAAAATTTATTATTTTTCACTATTCACCAAAATATGAAAGTTATAAAAAAAATACCAAAAAATTATCGAAACTAAATTTTTATATAATTATTAAAAAGAATAATTTTATTTTATTAAATTGAATATAGAAAAGGGTCAAATATTGGATTTAAAAAGGGTTTTCCCTCAGAAGGCAGTAAAATTGCATTTTCTGAAAAATACTTCTTTTATCAAAAAAATTGAATTTGATCTTATATTATGTCTAAGAAACACATAATATGGATTTTAAAATTATATAGAGTATATAAAATTAAAAAATGTAGTTAATACTATTCAAAACCTCTTTTGAACCGCTAGATTGGTAAGTCGTGGTTTGCTTGAACTTGGTGTTGCGTGTAGTGAAAGTTATTGAATTACTTTGAAGAAATAACTTACTATGAAATCTTGGGGTGTCACAAAGACTATTTTTAATAATTTAATAGGAGTTTAATAAATTCTATAATATTGAATCTACCATTAGGAATTGATATATTCATGATGTAAAATGATGCATCGAATAAGGGACTTGGGTGTTTTCCAAACAAATGATAAATTTATTTCCTCTGCATTTAGGGAGTCCAATAATCAATAATTGAACTATCCAATCCATGATATTTAGATGTAAACCATAATAATTTCTTTAATGATATTACATTATATCTATTGTGAACGATATGAGATATAAACATATCATAACACTCTAAAATTCATCTTTTAATAAAGAGAGTTCAACATGAGAGAATGATGATGAATTGAGCTACTAAAGGATCATTATGTATCAATACACTACCACCAAGGGAAGGAAAAAAAGTTAGGAAATGTATTTAAATAAAAAATCATGCATTCCTAATAAAAATTTGGATTTACAAGGATCATATGTTCATGGATTTAGTAAAAAAAGATATGAGAATTATTAATGAAGGGGAATTATCACACATTTTTAAATGATTTCTTGAAAATTATTATTAGAAAAGATAAAAAGGTCTCATCTTGATGATTGGAATTTTCAAATGAAAATTAATGTCATGAATGATTGAAAATTGGATGGCATCATTTATGAAGATGATTTCTAAAATCTGGAAAGAGGTTAGGTGTTATAACTATATCCAATATTAATATTGAATTATTATATGATGCATCTAACAAAACAATATTAACGTACATTGAAATTACATTACTTTTATGTAATACTTAGTACATGACACAAAATGACTCCCAATGAACATATTAGTTTAATGTATTTGGAAATATGGAACATAATATTTTAACTTGGTGAAAGATATTCAATATCTCACATAAAGATCTTTCCCTATTTTTTTGTTACCTAAAACAATTTTTTATATCATGGGGAGAAGGAAAGATAAAAATGATGAGATGAAATTATCTGTAAGGTTAAAAATGAAAATTTAAAACAGTCCATAAAAATTAGAATGTAAAAATAAGAACATAAAGTTTAAATATCACAATCATGGGTCATGAAAAAAATCTTAGTAGTACATAAGACATAGATCATAAGGGAACATTAACCAGGATAAAATAGCATTGGCATAAAATATACAATGTGGAAAACAAATAAGCACATAATATGATTTCTATAGTATCAAAGGAATTATTTCCAAGACCATCATAGTTTACAAAGTCCACTACTAAACCAAGATTATTTTCCATTCCAACCATGTATTACTAAACTAGATTTACTTACTGTTCCAGTCATGTCAATATCATGAGATATAAATCCTTACTCAATGCATTGGAGGGAGATATAGGTCCCACTCATCTCATAATGAAATCATTATTACATGTTCTATAAAAACACAAATCATTCATCATAGCATAACCCATGAAATAAAATGAGTTTCTTAAACATCATTCCATCATAACATAATCCAAATAAAAGATCATTCCATCATTAACATAATAAAATCATAGTAATAATAGGGATATAAACATAACCATAAGATATCATAGATGAGAAGTAATTTTGATAAAACACATCAACTTAATTCTTGAGAAAAAAATCCTTTCTTTTTCAAAAATGTTTTCTTTTCACAAAATTTCATGCAATTTTAGAAGAAAACAATTTACTTAAAAATAATCTTGAAATCATATAGAGTAAGCATCATGGAAATAAGGTTTGATGAAACCATAATAATCCATTCATTCTGTATAAGTTTAAAAAACATTCTTCATTAACTTTTGTAAGAAAAGTTAAAAATCACCTCATATAGTAAATAAAAGATGATTCCTTCTATATAAGGTAGTAAATTTAAAAATGGGTAAAAAAGACTCTAAACATACATAGAACAATAGTACAAATTTTATTAAAACATCGACATGGATGATAAATATATCATCAGTAAATAATTACGTATAAAAAAATATCATATAAAAAAATATCATATAAAAAAATGAGATTTCAAAAAGTATCTGTTACCTTAGGTATGATATTCTTCCTATGTGTCCGAACCTTCTCTTCCTTAATGTGGTCTATTTAGATCTCCACTTAATATAACTAGTGTTTTTATTTTTAGAATACTAGAACTTCTATAATATATCTAGGGAGGATGAGAAGAGAAATGGTCTAGGGATGGACAAACTTGAAGGTTTAATGAGTTGTCGAGAAATGAGGGAGGAGGTTCCCTTTTATAATTGAGGTGAGGGGCACTTTTGGAAACATAAAAAATATTAATTTATAATAAAATAAAACCCCACTCAAAAACCCCCAAAATGACCTAAATTATAATACGAGAAGAGATAGGGTTTTAATATCATCAACCAATAAATTTTACACAAGTTTTATGTCCATTCAAACCTTATTGTTTCAGTTTAACACTTAGTTATTCTATTTAATTTTAACTATGATAACAAATATTTCAATATTAAAAGTGTAAAATATTTACTTATTTGATGTTAGTTAGATCATAAATAAATAATTTAGAACACTTTAGACCATATAAAAATTATTATATATTTTAAAAATAAATTTTAATATTTTTAAATAATTTAATAAAACACTATTTCGGTAAACAATCAATAGAGTCAATTTTGACACTATTCAATTTATTGATTTTGGAAAATATAAAGGTAACAAGTTTACTTAGAACCAACTATGTTATTATATTACTATAAGGTCATGGTTATCCATAAAATTTATTGGACATATTAATTATTCCAAAATATATTTATTTTAATATTGTTAATATCATTGATTAGATATATCCATTAATAAAATAATTACTACAAGGATTTTGTGTAATTATTTAATATACTTATTTGTTAAGTAAAAATTAAAAAAAAATAATATGATGAAGATAAATTTAATATATTTCATGATAATATATCTAGTATAATTTATCTGCTATAAAATCAATCATTAATAATGTTATACTTATTATAGTATGAATGTGATAACTTTAATATTACTTTAAATAAAATAATATAAATGTCATAATTTATTTTATATAAATCCAAATAGTCACTATCTTGATTCTTGGATGATTATGGTTGAGATATGCTCGACAAATAATATTTTTTCATGTGTTTGTGACTTATTAATGTTACTATGATTTTAATAAAAATCATTTTATTGATTTCAAATCAATTAATTAATTGTTACATCATCAAAGTATAAGAATCTGAGGTCATTATTTATTTCCTAAAACATAAAAATAAATTACCACAATTTAGTTAATTATTTTATATTTTCATGTACTATTTATGATCAGGTATATCACCTAGTTATCTCTAAATTAAAATTATTATACTTAGATTAAATACGAGTCTGACATTTTCTTAGTTTCATTGGTTTTATTAATATCTATGTCATTTTCATTGTCAAGTGGACACTAAATGACTAAGATACGAGCCAAATATGTTAAGGGTGTAATTTTATTCAACCAAAGTTATTTTTTCAGGTTTTAGGATAAGTTTATTATCCATATCATATCATTTGTTTCACTAATTTACCTGATTTACCTTCAACTATGGTAAATAAGAATTACTATAGTTACTGTTTATAAAGTCCAAAAAATTAAAGTAACATAATTTGGAACCACTGATTCCAAATATGGCATCCATTTTTCATAATTCAAAACATATAATTGGTTGAAATTAATTTACAATTAATTCTTATTGTCAAAAACCAAAAAGCAGATTTTTAAGAAATTAAAACTTATCAAAAGATTGTCATGTATTTATGTGAAATTTAAATGTAAAATTACTTCCAATGACCAAAATTCTAATAAAATATTAAAATATAATCCAATTGAACTATAAAAATAATTAAAAATATTATCTAAAAATATAAATAAATTTGACAAAAAGACAGTTTCAAATTAAAATGTAGTATTTTTCAATATTCATCAAAATATGAATTTTATCAGAAAAATTTAAAAATTTTAACCAAGTTGAATTTTGATTTTACTCTTCCAAATAAGATTTATATTTTTTAAAACAGAATATATAAAAGTGTTAAAAATTATATTTAAAGTTGGTGCACCATCAAAAGGCAGCAAAACTGTATTTTTTTGAAAAAAAAACCTTTTTTACGTGAAAAAATGAATCTGTTCATATATCATGTTCTAGAAAATATATAACATGAATGTTAATGTTATATAAAATTGTAAATATTTTGAGTAATATTCATTTGGGCTAGTTTATATCCCATTAAATAATAATATTTTAATAATATATCATTATTTAGTGAAACATGACATTGTTTATAATTCATGCTATCGAGGAAGGATGATCTTGTCTGTAATGTAAGATAAATCAGTGTTATGTTTAGTTGAATATTTTTTTGGTGTTGTGTAAAACATATTTCAGACATATTTCTTTAATACATTGAAAAAAATCTTTAATCAATGTTGCATGAAATGAATTATATCAAAAGAACTTGAAATTGTGTGTAAAAAAAGCCAAGAATAGTGTTGTGCATACTAAAAGATAATATAGTGTTGCATATAGTGCAAGATAATATTGGTGTATCATAAAACACAAGACATCAAGGAAATTAAAAAGAATATATCTCCTAAAATCTTGGGCTATTACATTATACCCCCTTAAATATGAACTTCACCTTTGAGATTCGTCAGGGTTATTAACGGTTTACTACTTGAAAGTTTCTTTCATTGAAACCCACATAATAAAAAGGTATACTAAAACTTTATTTTAAGAAGGAAGGTTATAAATATAACAGTTACCCAAAGAAACTCATCACTCGGTTTCCATATTGGAGAACATATGTGGGAAGTGGAAACATGGATATAGAATAGATATCTAACCATCATCTTTTTATGTATAGTGTTAGAGAACAAGGTTAGAGAAAGTTAACAACCAGAAATGCATAAATATATGATGATTTAAGGGACCATATGATTCCTTGGATGAGAAGGTACTAAGATAAAAAATTTTGGTTTTCAAGATACATTCCCAAAAATTAAAAATTTTACCATGAGAATAAATAATTACTTGATTTTGGTATAATATCAATATTTTTTATGCCTTGAAAAATTTTCAATTCATCTCTTATTAATAGAAATGAAGTTGAATTTTTCATTCTTGAAGTGTAATCAGATCATGCGATAGAATGATAGGTCATTCCATCTATCTCTACCAAAGGTTCGAACATGTAGTCAGATATGCATAAGTCCACCTATAGTGAGATAATACATTAATATATTAACCTTCAACTAGAATATATATTATACTATCTATAAATGGATAACAGTACAATCCTTCTAGAGACTAAAAATATAAAACTTTTGAAAGAGGTGAAATAAATCGACTTAACATTAATCTCCCATATCTTATAGTGTAGTTCTAGGTTGTCACATTCCAAACATGTGAATACCTTAATCATGTATTCTATTGAAACATGAAAATAACATGAATTACCATTTAACCTTAGTGAAAACAATAATTTTATAAAAATTAACCCCTTCCACACACCAAAAATCCCCAAAAAATTATATACTCAAACCATGATATCACATTTTCCTTATAGTAGTCACGTGGTCATTAATTATATCAAACATCTCATTATCTTCTTATCCCTTCATTATTAACATATCATGTGCTTTCTAAAAATATTTCAATAACTTTTCAAGGTTACTGGTACCATATAATTATGGAAACAACAATAGACCAATACATAGATACTCAAATATTCCATAATTCTATAAATGGGATTCCACAATAATATTTTGAAATACCATTACATAAACACTTAACCATTCCACCACTTCATGTTGATACTCAACATCGCCAATGGTGATCACATGTTAAATCCCTTTTTATTTTTTCCTTAAGAGGTTTCTAACATCGATCATCATTAACCATTGTATTAGGGAATTGGTTATAATAATGACCCATTTCCTTTAAATTATAGAATTGAAGCATTAGTGTGGAATTCTATATTATTTTTTTTTCTATTCACATCATTAGTAAGCTTTTTACAATTACTTCAGCACTCAACTGCTCAATGGCCATCTTTTCATCACTTGAAACATTTGCTAGTCCCTTTAAGACAATATTCATCATGCATATTTCCACAATTTGAGCATAAAGAAACATTCCTCTTATTTTCACCATTGTTTTGAGATTTTCCCTTGAACTCCATCTTTAATTTCTTATAAAAATTATGATATGGATATGTAACAACAACTTCCAGTACTACCATGACAGTGAAACATGCAATATAATCATAGATAGTAAAGTCTCTTATATCTAATTCCCTTAAAAGACTTTTTTTATGACACTGAAGAGTCGATCAAATTTAATTTTAGGTTGGATGATAATACCAGAAGAATACCTTGAAAGTCTTGTAAAATATTCCCTGTATGTACCAATAGATTCCTCATCAATTTTCTTAAGCTCCAAGAACTAATTTTCCTTCACTATTTAAAGAATAATAGAGAAGTAATTATTGAAAAATAAGTTCTTGAACTTTTCCCACTCCTTGGATTCAATTTCATCTTACTACCTTATATTCTTAATTAGAGTCCACCACTGGTCTAATTCCCCATCTAAATGATAAACAACAAAAATGATTTTTTCATGTCCCAAACAGCGAAGGATGGCAAATATATTTTAAATGGTACAGATCCATTATTCAACAATAAGTGGATTAGAAAAACCACTAAAAGAGGGTGGACATTGCCTCATGAAAAAATCAATTGAATTTTGTTACCTTCTTTTCCCATTTAGATGTCCAGAATGATTCATAGCTTGTATAAGTATAGAAAAAATATTTTCATTCTATCCCCCATAACATTTGGTTTTTTAGGAGGACAATAAATGAATTTTCTAGTGCATTGATCATTAACATAGGTCCTTTAGGTTCCATCCATTGTGTAAAATCTAAAAAGAATAGTGTTAGAGGGAAAAATCAAAATAGGAAAACAATATAATCAAGTCATAGTACTTTCAATCTCTAACATCATAGAATTAATTCTAAGTTATTCTTGATCATTGCCATAATTCTAGGAATATAACCTATTGTTATACGTAATCTTAGGGACATCGCTAGACATAAGTTTAAATATATCTAGTGATCATAGTAATGTTTTCAAATCCTAATTTCCAAAGTTTTGCTAAACCATTACTCTGATACAAACTCTAACAACCCAGGCTTGAGGTACATGGAAATTACATCACTTTTTCATAATATTTAATACATTACACAAACATATTCCCAAATTCTGTATTATTTTAGTATCTTTGTAAACTCGGAACATGATCTTCTAACTTGGTGAAATTTATTCAACATCTCCCATAAAGTTCTTCCCCTTTGGGTTTCTTACCAAAAACATTTATTTATATCCTCGGGAAAAGAAAACATAAAAATGGTGAGCTAAAATGCACAGTAACTGTAAACATTGACAACATAAAACAAACCATAAACATAATAATGTAAAAATATGAACATAAATTTTAAGTATCAAAATCCTGAGTCATGAAATAAATCTTAGCAGTATGTAAGGAATAGATCATAAGGGAACATTAACCATGATAAAATATCATTGGCATAAAACATGGAATTTTGGAAAACAGATAAGCACATAATCTGATTTCATTTTTATCCATGGAATTTTTTCCAATACCATCATAGTGGACAAAGTTAACTAATGAACTGAGTTTACATTCCGTTCCAACCATGTATTACTGAACCATATTTACTTTTAGTTCTATTCATGTCTATCTCATGAGATATAAATCTTTATCCAATTAATTAGAACAAGATATAGGTCCCACACATATCTTAATGAAATCATTCTTACATGTGCCACATAAATATAATTCATTAATAATAGCATAACCTAATAAATAAAATTGGATTCTTAAGAAACATTCAATCATAATATAATCTATATAAAATATCAATCCATCATTAACAAAAAAACATAGTAATAATAGGGTTAGAAACATAACCATATGTCACATTAGATAGAAAATAATTTTTCATAAACAATTGAACTTAATTTATGTGGAAAATTTCTATTCTTTTCCAAAAATAATTTTCTTTTCTCAAAATGCCACACAATTTTATAAAAAAATAGTTAAAAATAATCTTGAAATCTTATAAAGAAAGCTCCATTGAAATAAGGTGTCATGAAACTGTAAAAATCCATTCATGCTTTATAAGTTAAAAAAAATTCCCCTCATATTTTTTTGGGAAAATTCAAAAAGTACATCTTATGGTAAAAAAATAAATATTTATTCCATAACATGTAGAAAAAGTAAAAAATAATACAAATTGATCTAAACATACAAAGAAGAACAATAAAGATTTTATGATATTTTTAGAAAAAATGAATATGGATGATAAATATATCCCAGGAAATACTTATGTATAAAAAATCATGTATTAAAATAAGATTTTCAAAATTATCCTTTACCTTAGGACTGATATGCTTCCTATGTGTCTGAACCACCTCTTCCTTGATGTTCTCTCTTTTGATATCCCCTTAATGGAACTATATTTAGTCTTTTAAGAAGAAAATAATCTCTAGAATGTAAAAAGGGAATTTGAGAAGGGAAATAGTAAGGGTATGGATGAACTTCAAGGCTTAATGAGTTGTTTAGAAATGGGGGGGGGGGATGTGTCCTTTTATAACTAAGGTGAGGCGCCCTTTTGGAAACCTCTAAAATATTAATTTATAATAAAATCAACCCCCACTAAAAAACCTCTAAAATGTCACAATTTTCATTATGAAATGATATAGGGTTCTAATATAATCAAACTATAAATTTTATAAAAGTTTCTATTTCTATTAGAACCTTATCCTTTCAATTTTACACTCAGTTATTCTAATTCATTTTAACTAGGGTAACAAATATTTCAACATTAAACTGGTAAAATATTTAATTATTTTATGTCAATTAGATCATAAATAAATAATTTAAAACATTTCTTAACATATAATAATTATTGTATATTTTAATAAATATTTTATTATTTTTAAATAATTTAGTAAAACTCTATTTTGATAAACAATGAATAGTGTCAATTTTGAAAGTATTCAATTAATTGATTTTGAAAAATAAAAATATAACAAGTTAACTTCTAAGAAACTATTTTATTATATTCTTATGAGGTCAAGGTTATCTTGAAAATTCATTGGACATATTATTTATCCCAAAATATATTTATTCTAATATTTTTAATGACATTTATTTGATATCCCCATTAATAAAATAATTAGTAAAATGTTATTATGTAATTATTTAATATACTTATTAGTTAAGTAAAAATTAAAAACAAAATACTATGATGAAAATAAATTTAACATATTTTATGATAATATATGTAGTAGAATTTTTCTCTTATAAAATCAAACATTAAAAATTTTATACTTCCTAAAGTATGAATGTTATAACTTTAACATTACTTTCAATAAAATAATATAAATGTCATACTATATTCTATAAGGATCAAAATGGTCACTATATTGACCATTAGGTTATAATGGTCAAGATATAATCTTACAATAAGAAATAGTCATGTGTTTGTGGCATTTGATGGTTATTAAGATTTTAATGAAAATTGATTTATTGATTTATTATCAGTCAATTAATTTTTACAACATCGAAGATTAAGACTTTAACGTAATTATTTATTTCCTAAAAATTTGAAATAAATTACCATGATATATTTAATTTTTTTATTTTTCACTGTAATATTTCTATTTTAAGATATCACATGGTTATCCATTTTTTAAAATTATTATACTTATATGAAATGTGAGTTTGACATTTTTTCACTTTAATTTGTTTTATTAATATCTATTCCATTTTCTTTGTCAAGTGTACATTAAATGAATATGTTTAGAAACAAAGATGTTAAGGGTATACTTTTATTCATCCAATGGTATTTTTTAGGTTTTTGGAAATTTTTTTGCCCCTATCATGTCATTTGTTACACTAATTTACCTGATTTACCATTAACTGTGGTAAATAAAAATTACCATAGTTACTATTCAAAATATTCAAAATATAAAAGTAACATAATATAGAACCACTGATTACAAATATTTAATCCATTTTTTATAATTCAAACCACATAAGTTTTATAAATTAATTTAAAATTAATTCCCATTGTTAAAAACCAAAAAGTAGGTTTTTATGAAGTAAAAACTTATCAAAATTTTGTCATGTATTTATATCAAATATAAATGTGAAATTACTTAAAATAACCAAAATTTGATTAGATGAAAAACATATAACCCAATTATAATTTAAAAATAATTAAAAAGAAAATCTAACTATATAAATAAATTAGACGAAAAGGCAATTTCGAATTAAAATACAGTTTTATTTCACTATTTATCAAAATATGAATTTTATTAGAAAAATACAAAAATTTCAACAAAGTTAAATTTTGATGTCCTGATTCCAAATAAGATTTTTATTTTTTAAAATATAATATATAAAATTTTTAAAATCTAGATTTAAAATTGGTGTTCTATCAATAGTTGGAAAAACTGTATTTTTTTTGAAAAATACTTCTTTTATCTGAAAAATTGTATTTGTTCTTATATCAGGTTATTGAAAATATATAAGATGAATGTTTATGTTATATAAAATTAAAAATGTGTTTAATACTACTCATAAATTCTAGTTTATATTCTATTATATAATAATATTTTAATAATATATCATTGTTTACTGAAACTCGACATTGCGTACAATGCAAGCTATCAAGGAAGGTCCCTCTTTAATGTAACAAAATTCATGTCATTGTTGTGTGTATTGAATTATTAATTTGGTTTTTTATATAAAATAATCCAAATATAGTTCTTTTATACATTGAAAAAAATATATTAAATAATTTGTGAAATGAATTTTATCAAAAGAACTTGAAATTGTGTGTAACATAAGCAGAGAATAGTGTTGTGTATACTGTAAGATAATACAGTGTTTCATAGAGCACAAGATAATCTTGGTGTAGTGTACATCAAAAGTCATCACATAAATTAAAAAGAATCTATTTCATAAAATCTTGGGGTGTGACAATGAACATAACTAAAATTTCTCTATACACTGAGATATCACCAAGATGCATGGGGACTTTATGGAACATTTTATGTGGGATAAAATGAAGTAGGAAATTATTTATTATGTATAAATATTCTTGATTTTTAAAAAGGTGAACTATGATAGACAACATCCTATCAGATTCATGAAACCTATCCCTATTCATATGTTCTATTTGGATACCACTACCATGGAGTTGTTTCCATGATTAACAAATTCTCCTAGAAAGAATCATATCATATGGGTCATTATTGAAAACATTAAAAAATTGACACTATAAAAGAATATTTACATATTGAGTTCCCCTAATGACTCTATATCAATATTTTTTAAGATATTATTGTGAAACTATTTCATCGGTGCTTCACCATGATCCATGATTTACATCAAAATTATGGAAAAATATTTAGAAATCTATTGATATTAGGATTCATTTGAGCATTTATTATCTACTCAAACCAATAGAATACAAAAAAAGAATATTAGAACATTAGAATATATGTTAGGGTCATGATAAAATTTATTTATTGGTATATGGGATAATTATTTACCTTTTTTTGTGTTTTTCTATAACAAGAAATTCCATTGAAGTATTCAAATAGAATTTTGTAAAGTATTATATGGGAAAAGATTTCATACTCCAACTTGTTGGGATGGAGTTGGTAAAAGAAATATTATAGGACCAAAAATATATATGAAGAAAATGGTTAAGTTAAAGAGTATTCATACCCATGTTATAGAATCTAAATTTATGAAATATATATATTCTAATAACTGAAGGAAATATTTATAATCTTAAGTGGGAGATCATATTTTCTTCAATGCAACTCTTTTGAATAATATTATATGGTTCTCTAAGAAAGAGAAACGGTACCTTAACCCTTTTGAAATAATAAAATGATTTAGAGTAGTGTATTACCTTTAGGAAGATAAATAGAGTCACTCTAAATTACATGTTTTTTACCATATCTCATTCTTAAAGAAATATATTCTAAACCAAACACATGTGATCAACTATGAAGAAATATAATTGGAACATGATCTATCTTAATATAAATAAATTATCTAGATCCTTGACACTATATAAATATTGATTCAGAATTAGTTGGATTGAATGGTTATGCTACTATGGTGAAATTATAAAATAGAGTAATAAATTTGGGAACTTGAGGATGTTATGAAGAATAACCACCCTCATTTATTATAAAATAATATCAATTTTTTTTTGGAGAATCAAATCTTTGAAGGAGGGAAGAATGAAACACCCAATTTTTAATTTTACAAAATGAATAATTTATCCTCATAAAACTATAATACTTTAAAAATTTTAATATTTTTTGGCACAAAAATTATAATTTTATAGATTAAATATTTATTTAGATCTTAATACGTCAAAATAAACTAATAATGAATTTACGAAAATTTCCCTTGGAAATATGATTTTATGAATAATTGAAAATTTAGAATTTAAAAAAATCCTCAATTTATTTATAATAATATCTTATAATATGTATATTTAACCATGTATTTATTTTTAGTTTGACAGAAATAAAGATAATATCATTTGGTGTTAAAAATGATATTTTTTAGAAAAATATTTTTAAGTGCATAAGGTTTCTATAATTTAAATAATTAAAATAATATATATTAAATATTGAAATAAATTATATATATATATATTTATCTAAATATATGAATTGAAATGAATATATAAATGATTACATGCTATAGGATTAATGTAGTATCATCTCAAGCTTGAAAAATGAATTTTTAGAATAGTTTTTTTAAAATTTAGATGGTTTATTTTATTAATTTTATATCCATTGTTAGAATGTAATGTGAAAAAATGGTTTTAGAATTTTTAATTAACATGTATTTTTTTAATGAATTATCTTTCATTTTTTGTCATTATGAATAAAAAAATGGTAAAATTTGATTCCACAATTATGGGTAAAATGGGTTAAAAATAAAGGAATAAGGCTATAAGATGACACATAACACATTTTGAAACCTAAATTTTTGGTTTCAATTCAACCATAATGTTATAATATTTTAATATCAATCCTCTTGAAATAATATTTCTTGAGTAATAACTTAATATATTTTAATCTTTTGAAAAATTCTAAGTGTGTCCACCTCGTCAATAATAAAAGGGAATCTCCTCACCACACTTATTGTCACCTTTTTTCCTATTTTGATTGACTATAACCTACAAAATAGTATCCAAAAAATAGTTATTCACATTATAGATGTAGTATAATTTCCAAAAGACCAGTCATATTGTCCTTAAGAGTGGATATAAAGGATTTTTTTAAAATAAGAGGTAATAATCTTAACCAAACACTTTCATTTTTTTGCTTATTTTTAAACCATAAATTATATACTACAATTAAAATACAATATAAAAAATATCTCCCATATAATAAAATATAATTATGTTAGTGGGATAATATATAACTATATACTTCTCTCTGAAATGGAAAACAAACCATCGCTCATGTGTACAAAGAACCACCACCATGATAAACGATGTAATTTGTTTTCTATCCCCACCTCAAATGGAGAATTACAATGATTGAAATAATGAATATATATGATATATAGAAAAAATTATATTCAATAAAGTTAATATATAATATACTTCTTTACCCTTTATCCGATTAAAAAATAATAATATCACTCGTGTATACACATAAACTATCTCTTTTACGAAGTGATGTGATTCATTTTTCATGTCGTATTTTAATGGGTGATTATAAATATAAAAATAATATATATATATATATATATATGATATTTATAACATGAATATCATTATTTTTTATGATGAAACTTCATCTTATTTAGAAGAGCATGGACATCTATAATAAATCAAACATGAGAAAACTAAACTGCTAACACCCAAAACAAATATAATAATTTAAGATTATAAATGAAATAATAACCAGATGTTAAAAGTGTATAAAATATGAAATGACATATAATTATATTTTTATGTTACATAATTATAATAAATCTAAATTTATGATATCGTAGGTTAATGAACGTTTAGTTATGTGGAATCCTGAGATTAGGGATTTCGTCTCAAATTCCACTCCATTGATAAATATTTGGTTTTAATTACCTATTTTATTTTATTAGGGGAATATAATTACCCTTTTATGTATATAATATTAATATATATATATATATTTATATATATTAATGGTTGTTATAGTTTTAGTTCGCATTTACCCATTTAATGGGTTACAAATTTAATGTAACTAAGGAGGCATGAATTTTTTTTAAATATAATTTCTTTGGGATAGATTATATTTTCATTAAAATAATTTTATAATCTATCCATTTTAATTTAAATAAATTTTCCTATAATATGGAAATATAATGATCTTACATGTTTTAATACAATTATTCCTTTCTTTGGAACATGAACCATGAAAATAAATGTTTAGAAGAAAATCTTATCAAATTTATCATTTGGAGCAGGTATATTTTTATTTAACATCCATAGTTGTAAAACTTATTATAAAAAATTATTTTTTATAATCCCAAATGATTATTAATGAAATTTTATGTCTTCTTAAATTTTTACAAGGTTTAAATAGAATATTGTTATTGTTCAGAAAGTAAAATTTTCTACTTTCTTTATGAAATGTTACAAGGGATGTTTCTTTTTATTTTATGTGGCATTAAAAAATTTTCTCACCACCATAGATGTTTTACTATATTTTAATTATTATACATGTTTAGAATGGTTTTAAAATAATAATTAAATAATAAAAATTTATTTTAAATGTTTCTTTTCGGGTTTATTCTAAACTTGAAACAAAAGATACATTTTTTGAAAAATTTATGTTCATCTCTCATTTCTTAATTTATTTTGTGGTAATTACTTTTCTGTTAAAAAATTTAATTTCTTGTGGAAAATTTTTATTATAATTAACTTATCCTACCATATCTATATTATTTATATCAGGTATACTATTATTAAATAAAATCAATACCAATTCTATATATGGTTTATCTAAAATAAAACATAATTTGAAAGAAATTTGATTGATTAAGGAAATGACGACATTTCATTTTATTTGAACAATATAAATTTTTGATCATAAATAATTTTTTTATGTTGTGAAATTTCAATGTCTTGTGATTTTATGAATTTTTTTCATATAAATATAATTTAATTGATAGATTTCATTCCATGTATAACTACGTTTTAACAAATCGTGATATACTATTAATATTATTATTTAAACCTGACCATTATAAGAAATCAGTTAAATTTATGTATATAAATAGGAATAAATGCATTTTAAAAACTAATTATAAAAGTTCTATATAATATAAATATATTAATTAATAAGTATTTATTTTTTAGTAATGTAATTATATTCTTCGAAGCAGCATTTTTCTCAAAAAATGATTTTTAATTTTTATGGGAAAAAATTAATTTTTAAAATTTTAGAAACTTTTATTGAAAAAATTATGATGATTTTTGGAATTAATATATCAATAATATATTAAGGTTAATGTTTTTAAAATTTTTAGAAATGAATAAGTTCTTAGTGAACTATGAAAAATATAAATTTTTATTAAACAATTGTCTAATCATTTAAAGAATTTAAAAACTTCAATATTGTTTAAAAATATTTTTTTCATAAAATTTCTTAAAATAAATATTAACTAACAGATTTTAGATGATTTTAAAAAATTATTTATTGATTTTTTTTATTAAAACATTTTATACCTAAGATAATATTCTCTTTTGGAAAACATTTTTTCGTCGTATCTACATGTGTAATTTTAAATTTTATTTTGCCACTTCTATGGATATAATTGGAAAAAATGGATTCCATATTAAGAATAAAATTAATTTATATTGTATAATAAGATAAAATTATATTTTGGTCCAAATTAATAGTAAAAAAAATTAAAATTAGTTACCATGGTTAAAGTTAAAAAATGTTTATCGGGGTTAACTTAAAATACACATGTAAAAAAATCCTGAGAATATATCCAAATACTATTGGACATACATATTTTGAAACTTATAAACTTATTATCAAATTTTATATGATTGTGGTAGACTATTTCACAAAAGCGACTAGTATAAAAATTTATTAAAATAAAAGGTAAAAATTTCACCTACTTTTTCTAAATTTTAATTTTGTGTTCACATAGGTATTTTTTTGAGTGAATATTGATGGAAATTTTAAGAATTATGAAATTGATTTCTTGAGGGTAATTTATTTTTAAATTTTAATAATTATATACTTTAGTTAAATTCTTAAGCAGCTTGAACACATTAATTATTTAATTAATATAAAATCATGTAAATGATAAAAAATATAAAAAATATTATAAATTGATTGAATTATTGTATTCTATTAATTTGGTAGATAAATATAATATAATAGGAGACTAGTAATATAATATATTATAATTATAATTTTTTCATGATATTTGTATTGTCAAATAAAATGAATAGTTTCAAAATTGATATTAGTGTTATATTGTAATAAATAATATTTTATTAAATGATTTTAAATTCATAAAACCCTATCTATTTACAAGATATTTTTATATCTTTATAAATATAAAACATAGTATATTCGTAGAAAAATGGTCCTTTTTTTTATTATTTGTATAATTATATTAACCCCTAAATACTAAAACATCATTACCGTGGTAATGGGTAAAATAAGGTTTTGCGCGTTACAAATGTTTGGGTTAAAATAGAATTTTCCACACACATAGGAGTTCTATTTAGTAAAATTGATTTAAAATTTATAATTAGTGTTTTTAAATAATATAATGAGGCTCATTTAATTTTTTTGTATTAAGGGAAAAATTAAATCGGTAAATAAATAAAAATTCTAGTTTTCATAGTGAAAAATTTAATGGTAAAAGTAAAAAACATATAAGTAAATGAACAAAAAGTAAAAAAAAAACAATTTTTGTGTGTGGTGGAGGTTTGGATATACCATATAATCCAAAAACTATATTATTTATCTAATTTTGTGCAATATTTCATTAGAGTGACATCCCATTATTGAATAGTTTAGGGTATTTAAAAAATACCACTCCACCTCAGTTATAAAACCCCACAACGTATCCTAAGTAATGCACACCTCATGATCCATTTTGGATTATAAAACTCTGTCAAAAAATCTCTCTAATATACTTATCCATTGTGTATCATTTTTGGGATCCCTATAAGAAATATGCTATGGTTACTAATAATATATCCAAATGTGGTTATTCTAAGAGTTGGTAATGATCTTTAATTGGATTATTATTTTTTTACCTCTTCTCACGCGAATTTAATTCATATCATAATATTTATTGTATAATAACAAAATTATATACCGAATACCTATATTTTATTATATTTAATGAATAATATATATCTATATACCCTTCCATCAATAGGGAAACAAACCCATTTATCTTGTTTACAAGGGACTACCGCCTCACTAACCGATGTAATTCGTTTTCAATCCCCATAAGTAATAGAAAGATATAATGATATATTAAAGTTTTATATATGATATTTATGATATTATTATAATTATGAAATTAAAATATCATAGTACCATCTTAATTTCAATTCTTTGGGAATACAATAGCATTGCTCATGTGTGTGACGAACAACGTTCTTGTGAAGAGATGTGATTCGTTTTTCACATATGTTTTACATGGAAGATAAAAGGAACAATTTAATAAATATATGTGACATATAGGATATATTAATTAACCTGAAAAGGATATATATTATTTACCTTTCTTTCGTTCCATCCTTCATGAAAATGGAAGTAGCATAAATGCATACGTACGACTTTACATCTCAACGATCAATGCATTTAATTATCTATCTATAAATTTTATGGATTACTAAAAATATATATAATTTATATATATGATATTAATATCATGATTAACATTCTAGTGATTATATAAACATGATCAAATTAAAATGACTGCAAATAGATAATGAAAACATACATGAAAAACAAAGCAGTTATTACTCGAAATGTGATTTTAACAATAAATTGTTAATAAATTGATAATTAAATGTTAAAAGTAAATAATAAATAGTATGATCTATATAATTATTTCTATATAATATGTGTATAATAAAAATAAATTTATTATATAGGTGGTTCATACATGTGTGAAGGAATTTGAGACTTAGGGTAGGGGATTTCTTGCCCCTTTTTTTCTAGGAGACAAATGCCATATGTACCACTTAATAATTTTGTGTGGTGTATATAATTCACTTAAATATATTTAATGATTATTCCAATGAAAATTAAATGATATTAATATCTATATAAAGTTCTCTCTTTCATGGTTCTTATTATTCAAAAGTTACCAAAGTTGTAAGGGTTTGATGTTATTGTCTCCTTATTTTTTGTGATTGTTTATGATTAAGATTAAATGGAGAAATAATATAATCTATTAGTAAATAAATTCTTGAATATTACTATTATATGTTTATTACTTAATAAAAAAATTTCCATTAAATTTAATTTCTTTATGTACTCATTATTATAAAAGAATGGTTTTTATTGAAATTGATTTTTTCTCTCTTTAATATAAAACCCTATTCTGTCGATACCCATGATTTATAAAATATTTTGAATAATTATCTAATGTTCTTATATAATTTCTAAAGTAATATTTACCCTTGATATATGTTTTTAAAAAAAAAATTAAAAAAATTATTAGTTTTAAAACAATTCTCATTTGTCTTTAACCATAAATGTGAACATAATCATTGTTTTAAATGTGTATGGCCTGAAAAACATTTTCTTTAGTCATGACCAATCAATGATTTAAATACTCCTTTATATTTTTCTAATGATATTTTCAAAAGGAAATATTTTTAATAGTTTTTATGAATAATAATATTTTAAAAGTGATTTTAAAAGTGGAAATGATATTGTTTTCAAGAAATGTTCCATGTAACCTTTAAAATTATTTTCCCTCAAAGATGAAATATTTTGATGTTACATTTTATTTACTATAGATATTATCCATTAATTACATCATTATTATTTATTTTTGGGTCTATCAAATATGATTATAATATATCCATGATTCCTATTATGCCTCAATTGGTTTTTCTATAAGGAAATGATGAAATGATTATAAAACAAATTTATATTTCATGGGTTATTCTATTACTAAATATTTATAAAACTCATTTTTTTAATATGATCAATGGTTTATGATCATATAGAACACATATTTATAATTTCCTTTATGGTATGAGTGAGGCCTATATCTCCGTCCAATGCATTGGGCAATTATCGATAACAAATTATGAAATTATGTATGCATGAACCAAATTTCATGTCCAAAATGTTATGTGTGGACCAGATTTAAAACCCATAAGGTTATTCATGGAACTTATTTCTTGTCTATAAGGTTATTCATAGACATTATTTCATTTCCATAGGTCTATTATAAGGTCTAAATTCATATCCTTAATTTAATGAGCGAACGTGTCACTATTTAAACATTGTACAATGTTATAAGATTGTGTTTATTCCAAAATTAAATGTGTTATTCCAATTTTATTCCCTAATATATTATTTTATTTGAATCCTTTATAATTACTATTTTATGAACTATAATTATTTATTACATGACTCGTGTTTATGATTTATGACATGCTGGGTATGGGTTTTAGATGAAATTATCATGATCTGAGAGCCTTATAATTATGTTATATTTATATATCCCTTATTTACCCATAATGAGCATACGAGATAACCCTTTATTATGTTTCATTTCCACATATTATGAATAAATGTATTAAATATAATATTTATAATAAGTTTTCTAGTTTTAAATAATTTATTTAGGGATGAAATAGTTCCCTTATGTTCTAGTTGTCATGTTTCCTATATTCCAAATACACTATACCATTACAATCCTCAGGTGTGTATTTGTGAAATGTAATGAATACTCAAATAAAAAGTTGTAATATACATATATGAAAACCTAATTAGTTATAGTTTCAATCAATCGAAATGTTTAGTCAACCTTTGGATGAAAATATGATAATAACTCAGAGAGATACCTAAGGATAAATCTATGGATATTTATAAGGATATGTTTAAGGTTATGTTTATTATAGAAAAAGTTCATGGAAATTTATGGAAATATATAGTAACGTGTTTTCATGAAATTTCATACCATTATGGATACTATATGTATATAAATCTCTTGTATAGTTCTACCTAGGGGTAATAACACCATAATGGAAATATTGAGCAGGACTCGATCATCACCTAGTGCACAAAATGGGCCTTACTACACAACTAGTTTGACACTCCTCGGGGATATTTTTAGATATTCAAAAACTATTTATGAACCATTATTATGTATTTTAATAGTTTTTGACCATTAATGACCTAGGATACAACTATGATATATTATATTGAAAATACTATCTAATTATTTATACATCCAATAATTTATTTTCCCTTATTATGTGGCTTCCCACTATAAATACTATTTTTTACATAATTGTTTTCCTTTTTATACAATGGTGGGAACAAAAAACATTTGGGTTAAAAATTAATGTGATGGAGAATGTGTTGTTGTGAAATGAAATAGATGATGAACAAAGTAAAGGATATTGTGATTATTTAGAATCAGTTATCATAACATATTATTAATAAATTTCACCTTAACCAACTCTTAGATTAACCAAAGAAGAGAAAGATAGAGTTTTTTGAGAGTTGGGTGGTGGATACCATGGAGAAAAGAAAACTCAAATTATTATATGTTGAGAATGTGGGAATAAGTTTTCCATGGAATGTATCCATGTAAGGATATATTGTTTTATGTCATAGAATAAGGGAATAGTGTATGTGGTTGTTCTGAGTAACTGAAATGTTTTTTTAACAAACTAAATGAGAAAAATGGTTTCCCTAAGGAATTATCCATAGTTGAATTTTTTAAATGTAGAGAGTATTGGAAATATGAATATCTATGTCCTAGGGGGAAATATCATGAAGAATATCAACACGGTTTTATATGTAAAATTTTTACTATTGATGAAAAAGATAATACAAATGATATATGAAATGAAGGAGGTATTGATGAATAGGATGATAATTCCTAATTAATGGTTTAGGAGTGAAGTGGGATGAGTGAAGTTTCTATTTGTTGGAATTAAAGAATTATGTTATATAAATCATGAAATATATATAAGTATTATTCTAAAAACGTCTTTAGTTCATTATTCTCAATAATATGTTAAATTATATTGATGACTAATAAAAGTGATTTAATTTCATCATGATATTTTATGGAAAGTACCTGATTAAAGAAAATATGAACCTCAATACATTCCTGATATTAAGATAATAGTGTTTAGTTTGAATAAAGAGATGACCAATATAGGTAATGTAAATTTTATATTATTCATAACCTTTGAACCGATTAATATTTGATGAAAAAGTGGTTTATGTAATCATTCAATGATTTTAGAAAAGTTTTGGTTATAAATAATATGTTCAATAATATATGCTTTTATTTATGTAATGGGGACGCATGGATTTCATAATTGATAATTTATGGTAATTATGTTTATTACAATCTTTATGGAGAATAAATGACCACAATATTAACATATTTTTAATGTGATAATTAGGATCTACTTTATGATATTTGGGTGATTAATTTGAAGTTTATCTTATGAAATTTAGAGACCATTTATATACATCATCAGATTCAAATCATGATGATAAAAGATTTATTTGAGAATTTTGTGGTCCGTTTATACCACAAATCACTCTCCCAAGAGATAATTTCTCCAACAAGAAAAAAAATGCACAACTACAGCCAACATGAGATCGTGTGTCTTGTAGTTCCTCTCATGTGGCCTTAACTGCCGAGACCCATATGAAAAAACTCAATCCTCCTCCATAAGCATTGCTCCCAGACCAATACCTGATTCATCACAGTACACAGTGGAACTCTTTCCTGGCTCTAGCAATATATATATCAACGCTGAAGTCAAACAACTCTTCAACTCTTAAAAGGATACATCATAAGAATCCGACCACTCAAACTTCACAACATTCTTAGTTAAGACTGACATCAGTGATTCTAAGCATGATAAGTACTGTATAAAATTATTGTAGTAACCATCAAGCCCCAAAAAACTCTGTACCTCAAAAAAGTTCATGGGATGCTCCCAGGTGACTACTGATTCACCTTCTCTGGGTCTACTGATACTCTAGTCTCTATGATTTTGTAACCCAAGAAGTGAATATGATTCATTTAGATGTGGAATTTGGTGAGATTAGCATATAACTTATTCTCTCTCTTAGTGTATTAAAAACTATATCAGTGTGTTTGGAATGGTCATGTCGATTGTGAGAATACACCAAGATATCATCCATGAAAACCACCAGAATAGAATCTAGGTAATGATGGAACAGTTAGTTCATCATCACAATGAAAACTACAAGCACATTCGTGAGACCAAACGACATAACTAGGTACTCATATAGGCCATAACTACTATGAAAGGTTGTACGAGGTATGTCTATAGGTTAGACACATACCTGAGGATATCCAGACCTTAGGTCAATCTTCAATAACATTCGAGCTCCTAGAAGTTGATCAAACAAGTCATCTATCTATGGTAAGGGATAATAGTTTTTAACCATCTACTGGTTAAGTTTACGATAGTCTGTGCATAGCCTAAGGGTACTGTCATCCTTTTTCGTGAAAAGGACCAGTGAACCCCAAAGAGAAGTACTTGGTAAGATAAAACCCTTAACTTCCAGATCTTCCAACTGCCTATTGATCTCTTGAAACTCCATCATGTCCTTCCTGAAAGAGGAATGGATACTGGTGTAGCTCCTAGAACTTGTTCAGTAGTGAACTCCACCTATTTGACCAGAGGTAGGCCTACGAATTCATCCTGGAAAACATCCCTAAAATGATCAACCACTGGTGGGAAATATTCCAGATGTGTTCCCTAATTATCAAGATATTAACTCACAATATGGGTTTTCATCCCGCCTAGCCCATGATGCTCGGGTCCAAATCATCTTGACTAAAAATTCCATCCACTCTTGTGTAGAAACTCGATACCCTTTGGTGGTGTGAAACTCACCCTGCAGAGATACCAATCAAAAAAGGATCAAAGAGAGACCAACCGGTCCATTTAGAGAATCAAATCAAATCATGCCATATCTAAGACATAGAGGCTCCATAGAAAGTGACACCCAAAAATCGCAATGGGGGAACTCCTTACACTAACACAAACCTACTGTTTTAATCCACAATAGAGTGTCTAGCATCATAACATCATAAGTAGTATAAACACAGAGCCCAAGGATTTACACAATTTCCATTGATATAAAACCATGTGTAACAATAGTATCAAAAAGTGGAGAAGATAAAATAAAGGAAAATAGAATAGTACATATGACAGTAGAATGTCATGGGATCCTACTCCTACTGGGTATATTGTACCCCATAAGTTTGACCTATACTAAAGCCCTGATACACTACTGGGATACCCTGAGCTGACCCGCCCTGTTGTTTCTGAGATCCTAGGGTCTGGATACCATGGACACAACCACCCTGTCAAACTAAACAACCTGACATATTCTAGTTCACTGACAAGTGAGAATTTATTGACCCAACTCCTGAATGTGGAGTTGGTGAAAACCCTCTCTAAATAGAATATGGTGTTAACATCCTGAAGAACCATTGTAAATGAACCATATTGCTATAATCTCGGAATTCGAATGGGTCCATCAAGCACTTGGGTTTAGTATTTCCAATCCTTAACCACTTGTAGAAACTCACTTGGCTACCAGAAGGGAAGTTATGACTAATTGTATCCCTACGAGAAAGCTCCATATGATGCTTCAGGTTTCCAGTTGAGATAGTAACAGATCTCGGTGCCGAACATCCCTGGATTTCACCCCCAGATTCTTGAAGGTTTATTTTCAGTAATCATCACCTGATTCCCAATAGCAGAGAAAAAATTAATCTTTAATACATTCACCTTTGATCATATTTCAAACCCGAGACCATTCTCGAATCGTATAGCTTTTGATACATCATCACCCATCAGAATAGGTAAAAAATGTTGAATCTTAGTAAACCAGGATGAATAGTCCATAACTGACAAAGGGCCTAGCTCTAGGTGTATAAACTCTTATGCTCGATCATCCCTCAGTGTCTCCAGAAAATAAAAATCATAGATGGACACATGAAATTCTTCCCATGTCATATCCCGAGGATGCCCTACCTGAGTGAAAACATCCCACCATCTCTGGGTAGAATCATGCATCATCTATATCGTGAGCATAAAACTCCTCTTAAGAGGTATCTCTAAATGTTCGAAGATAGAAATCTCCGATTCCAGCCAGGATTCTGCAGCATGTGGTCATCCATCCTCAGAAAAAAGTAGGCAGTTGTTGTTGTTAGAAAATATACGTCAACTCTAGAATAGATATGGTTCCCTGAAGGTCTCCCTAAAAGGCCTGTATAATCCTCACAAAGAATTCAGGGAACTATGCATCTGCACTTGTGTATGGTATAACAGCTCATTCTACAGCTGGTACAACTGGAGGATCCATTGGTAGCCCATGGCCTACCAATTCTGGAGTAAAATCATCTCATGTCTCCTGACCCAAAACTTGTGGTTATCGTAGTGCCATGAATTTACATGGTCAAGATCATTCTTTAGTTTAAACTCATCATCATGTTTTTCTTTATAAGAGGTCTAAAAAAACTAGAAAAGACCCTTTATGTTTGGAATAAAGGGACTACACAATGTGTAGCTAGTATACACAACATATACCCTTACATCATCACATGGTCATGCTCTACCTCTAGCCTAGGTGTGAATCAAACACTGATACATGATGTTTTCCACGCACACACAACATGTACACATGTACGTCCTCCCAACCATGTACTTCGACATGGCCAGGTTTACATGGGATCTGCTTGGGTAGCCTACACAATGTGTACTGAGAGTACATGATGTGTTCTAATCTGAATTTCTCCAGCTAGTGTTTTTTATCCCTTGAACCATTACATGGTCAGATACTGCACAATATGTACATATTGTACACGTCTTATACATTTTAAAAACATGGAACACATTCTTCTTGAATAGGAAGAACACACGACGTGTTATACTAAACTACACGCCATTTATATTGAATTTTTTCAGGAAAGAATCCCTAGATTGATCATAAAACCCATGTTCTTCTGAAAAACTAACCAGTGGGATGCCAAAATTCTAATATGTGAGGGCCCATACTTCCAACATATCAAATTTTGGCACCAAAGTAGAGAATATCATAAAAAAACTCTATAACACATTCATTAAACATATATAATCCATTAGTTCATCATTTCCCAATTAATAAGGGACCATACTCCTTATGGATTGAAAGAAGAAGTCACACCATTATTTATTTCACCCAACTAAAAAAATAGTAGGAACAACTATAACATCAACTATAACCACAACTTTCAATAGCTAATGCATCCAATATGGCATGACATAATGCATGACATGTGATTATAACCAGTGTATATATGATGAATGAGATGTAATACCATCATCTCATTAGGTTGCAACAAAATAGAACCACACTTGAATCAATAGTAATAGAAGAATTCTAGGGAGTCACCCAACGGTGAAATAAAATCCACTATAATAGCACAAAATCCAAAAACACAATTTTATTTAAGGCAATTTGGATTTTCCCTATACACATGGTAGATACTCCCAAGGAAAACTAATTAATAAATTCCATATTCTTCCTCTTATAGTCAATTTTCAAAAATAGTAAAAAAAATTAGAAAATAAATCCTCTTATACCACTTTGTAACTTCCTCAGTCTAGAAGCCACTCAACTGGTGTCCCGTACCCAGTTGGCCACATGCCCTCGTGTGCATTTTTCCAAACTACAAGGGATGTCGACTAGCAGTGAGGACCTAGGGTGTGATAGTGGGAATTCAATGCCATAATATGCAGATTATAACATTGTGGAATGAATAAAAACAATAGAAGAAGCAGTAAACAACATGCAACTGAAGTAAACAACAAAAGACTAAAAGGTAAAGATAACCAGAAAATGTATAATATCAGGATTGTGCAGCGTGTCACTTGTTCTAAGAAATAATTGAAAAAATTATACATTTCTATCAAGTACATTACAGTACTAAGGTAATATAATATAAAAAGAAAGACAATAGTATTACAAGCCTTGTCTTGGTCCCATGTTATCCTGCTCCTAAGCAGTAATCAAGTACCTATATAAGGAGCTTTTCCAGTTTAGAAACCTACATCAATATAGTCAGTTTGTGTCAAAAAACATGACCCAAACATGGTGTGGGAAATAAATCCAATTAGGTAACCACCAATGGTTTGTGCCAATATTTTTGTGAGTATATGCAATAGTAGAGTGCAATAGTGAAAATCTGTTTAACTAAAAAGTACACTAAAGTAAGCAATCCTACAAGTTCTGGCATTCAATTACATTCATTAAATGTTCTTTAATCAATTTAAATTCATTTAATTATACAAATATTTGGGTCCTTAATAATTCCAATAATACCCTATATAAAGTAAACACAACAGATACCTCAACATGCTATCTAAACTAAAGAAGTGAAGGCTGAATCCAGGCATGTGCTTCCTCTTGGAAGACACATCATAAGTCATTCCATTTTAATATGTCTCTAGGCCAAGCCTGATGTATAATAATTTCATAATATTCAAATTAGGGTCAAGTACGATGTGTTAGAATTTTAGCATATTAAAATCTAGGACAAGCCTGGTGTATCATCATTTCAATATGTATTAGGGCCAAGCCTGGTATATTAGCATTTCAGCATATTTAGGGACAAGACTGGTATATCAGTATTTCATCATATTCAAATCCAAACATGAAAATTAAACTATTACATGGTTAACAATGTTACATATCACATGGGAAACTCACAAAATAAACAACACATATAATCTATATTATTAAATGGTTTTCAACAATCAACTCACGTGGGAAAAAATTATATAACAAGGCTAACATGTGGATTAACCTATCATAATTCCTTATCAATCATATTCACTTGGAAATATTTATTTAACCAAATTCATTATAAAATAACCCTTCAAAAGGAAAAAAGGCAATCCCATCGGCATCCTAGGCCAAATGATTAAACAATGGTTATCTGAGGGAAAACGTGCCCACTAGGTGGCCCTTAATCAAACCAAACAACCCTTAACATGCTTCAAACAAGTTATTAATTTACCTAATGTAATTAGGTATCGACATGGGTCAAATTCTCAATCAATCAACACCCTATACATGGGTTCATGGCACAATGACACATCTAAATAACATTACATTAAACAATTAGCATGATACCACCTACCTCGTCATAGTATGACTCTCCACGTCCAGCATCAACTGCCAATTCAAGATAGAATGATGCAGATCTGCAAAACATAGATATTTAATCAACCTTAAATAACTACTTAAAGAATATGAATTACCAATAATGGGTCAATAGTAATCTAGCACTCACTGATTGGGTTCAAACGAGACTGAAATTGATTAATTCAGAGTTTGAATGATCAACCGAGAAGAGGTTGATGTTTCGACACTCCTATTGAGTTCCCCCAATGAACCCACTATCCAAACTACATAATGGATAGGGTAATTCCTATTTTAAATGAAAAACACAAGTACACAACATGTAATTATATATACACGACATGTATATTATTTTAGTATTCATTTTGTAGCTAACTTTGAAAGTCTTACTTTCTAGGACCTATCAATATGACTACATAGCGTGTACTGGGATTTACATGGCAAGTAGTTGGTTTTTCCTCTTTTCCATGATGACATTCCCACACACCATGTATTATATACTTACACAGCCAACCTACACAAAGTGTGCTTAGGATTATATGGCGTATAACCCCCATTTTATTTAATTTCTCTAAATTTCCCTTTTTTCTAAAAAACAACTCAAAGGAAAAAATAAAAGACAAAATTATACCTCAAAAGTAGAACTGAGTTCTTACAGTGCGTATGGAGGACTATCACCTCACGAAGCTGTGTAATTTATTTTCTATACCAACATATAAAGGCTATATATAATTATAGATTAAATGTATATATATAATATTTATGATATTAATTACTTCAATATTTATAATATCACACATACCTTTTTACTTTTTATTCTTTGGTAATATGATAACATCACTCGTGGGTACAACAAACTATCGTCTCATGAAGCATTGTGGATCATTTTTCACACACACATTAAAAAAATGTTAGTAAGGATATATTCAATGAATATATGTGATATATATGCAATAATAATGAAACTATAATGGGGATATATTATTTTTTTCATTCCATCCATCATGAAAATGGAAACAACATTCATGTGTTCGTACAACCTACTGTCTCTAAGAACTGTGTATTTCATTTTCTATATCTAGATTTTATGCATCACACTAATTACATATATACTGAAAATATTTTATTTTTATATTTTTTACCATTATTCATATGTTGTAACCATGATCAAATTTAAAGGACCAAAAATAAAAAATCAAAACATAAATGAATAAAAAAGAAGTTGTTACATGAAATGTGATTTTAATAAAGAATTTATAACGAACCGGTTATAAAATGTCATAACTAAATAATATATTGTATGATATATATATATATGTGTGTGTGTGTGTCTAGTTAATTAATATATCTATAAGAAACATATATTTAATATGCATAAGGTTCCAACATGTTTTAAGGATGTCGAGAGTTAATGTAAAGGATTTCTAGCCTCTCTTTTATTTCTGGGATATAGTTTCTATATTCACCACTTGTTAAATTTGTGTAGTTTATATATCATTAATGAATTTATTTTATTTTTTTTCTCATGAATATTATGGGATATAAATATCTATATAATTTACTATATTTAATGGACCTTATGATTCAAAATTTACATAAGTGGAAATGGTATGCTGATAGAATCTCATTATTCATCAGGATTATTCATGATTAAGAATATAATGATGAAATATTATGATATATTTATAAAGAAATTAATTAATTTTATTTTACACTATTTATTATTTGATTTTAATTTTCCCTTTATTTTAATTACTTTATGAACTCATGATTCCAATAGAATGTTTTTAATGGAAACTGAATTTATTTTTATATTCGTTTGAGAATATTCATTCATCCATATCAATGTTTTCTTAAAATGATTTGAATAATGTTTTATTATTACAGAATGATTTTTAAATTTACTTTTCACCCATGTTTTATTTTTTACAACTTTTTTTAAATGGGATTTATTTTCATTTTCAAAACAAGTCTCATTCGGATTTTTTTAAATGTGAATGTAATCATTTTTCTAAACATGTGCTATATATAAAGAATTCTATTCCATCATGTCTGAAAAATGTTTTAAAGATTTAATAATATGTTTACAAATTTATTTTCAAATAAAATAATTTTGATAATGTTTTTTGATCTATTATTTTAGAAAAAGTTTTTTTCAGTGTGGAAAGGCTATTTTTCTCAAAAAATATCTCTGTGTTCTTTCAATATAATTTTATATTAAATATGACATCCTTTCTTGTTACATATGATTTATTAGGGATATGATCCATTAATAACAAACTTTTATTTTCTATGGGTGGTATATGATTATTTTGATAAGATGTACATGAAACCCATTATGTTTCAATGGGGTTTTCTCTAATAAAATGAAAAAAAGTTTACAAAACCCATTTAGTTGCCAAGGGTTATGCTACGTTTAAATGTTTATGAAAGTAGTCTCTTTTCATTTGTTAAGATATATTTAATGTTTTATAATAACTTATCACACATATGCTATATTTTAATTATCTGAAGGGTGGGACCTTTATCTCCCTCTAATGCATTGGGTAATTATGGATAACTCCTGAGTTAATTTTTTAAATAGTGAACCTGATTTTATGTTCAATATGTTATGTGTGGACATAATTTCATTTCCACATGTTTATATGTGGGCCTTCTTTCCTATCTATGTGGTTAAGAATATATCATATTTCATGTACATAATTCCATTTGAGGACCTGCTTTCCTGTCCATATGTTTATGATAGGGCCTAAATTCATTTCCTTTACTTAATGAGTGAACCTGTCTCTATTTGAACAAGTTCACAATATTTTAAGCTTTTGTGTATGACACAATTCTATGACTTTTATCATTATTTTTCTCTCATGTATTAAGTTATTTTATTCTTGTATGATTCATTTCTTATGACCTATAATGATTTATCTCATGACTCATGTTTATGATCTATGAAATGTATGGTATATATTTCAAATGTTATTATCATTTTCTTATACCCTTAATATGATGATTTGTTGATATGCCCCTTTTTTACCATTATTAAGAATCTGTGCTATCCCATTATTATTTTTTCATTCCCTAAGTTATGACTAAAGGTATTAAGTATACTGTGTCTATGAAAGGTGCTAGTTATGATGAATTCAGTGGGAGATGATGTAATTAACTTTTGAACTAATTGTATATATTTCTACGTTTACATAGACAAAAAACTATTGATATCCTCATGTATGTATGTTTTTAATGTAATTAATATTTATCTAATTTTTTATAAATATATAAAATCCTAATAAATTATAAAATTTATCATTAAATATGTGATTAATGCATTGGACATGAAGTTAATAGTGAGTCCCATTTATTTATTTCCCCTCAATTCATCAATAGGTCTTAGGCGAAAAAAAATATTTGGATGGAATTTATAATTGTACTTTTTTATACCTAACCATATTTGAAAATATATTTGAATATGTCCTAGATTGAGACCTTTGATGTCATCGATTTCTTTAACTGAGAATTCAATTATTTTTATATCTTTTAATATTAAATTGATATTATCTATGAATTCTTTTTTTATTTAATTTTTTTTGATTAAGTGTAACATTTTATTGATAATTACCATGTCATTTTTATTATTCCTTATTTAATCATGATTGATTCAACTCTAGGTATCCCTTAATAAGAAGTTGAGCTTACACATACCTTTTTTCCTTTCCCCATTACATGAAGAATGAATCTTTGAATGAGTTTCATATAACAACCCTGCTTTTATTACAAACATAAACATGATTTATTACATAAAACATCACTTGATACAACAAAGAAGATCGAGAGGCTTAGTGTATTTGGGGCTTATGATCATTACATAAAAACATAAAACATGAAATACAATAGCTTTATTGAAAACTTCCTTTACATGACAACTACATTCCCTCGTACTTAGCATTGCATGGGATAACCTGAGGACATGCATAAGAAAAGGGTGCGCTATAAAGCCCAGTAAGGGAGTACACATGGAATAACATGAGGAGTAAAATACATGTTAAGAAATAGGCATGTCCATAGAGAATAATATAAACATGAACATAAAGGCATGATAAAGCATGATAATCCTAACATGGAAATGTAGCAACAACACTTAACATTGAATTAGCATGAGCCAAGGCTCATTGCACATGGACCATGAGTAAAACCTCATTGCACATGAATCATGAGTAAGCCCTCATTGAACTTGAATTAGCATGAGTCAACACTCATTTCACATGACGTATCATGATACTATACTATACCCAGTGCATTGGAGCGCTATAAGGGCACACCCTTCTTAAACATTTCATTTCATGCTTAAGTGTGCCACATGGATCATAAAACATGGATTCATAAGACATAAAAATTTATTCCACGATAAAAAAATGTGTAATTCCTAAATGAAACATTATAATCAATAAGTAAATGTTCATAATGTTGAATACCCTTGATGGAGAAATGGGTATGGTACTCACTACACAATGGCATTGGCTTAGAAAATCGGTGCGATTTCGGCAGCGTAACAGCGTGACATAAGAATTCATAAAAATGGTTGATGAGAGATAAAGGGGTTCCTCATCATATTTAAATGTAATGGAAAGTAAGGATTTCATATAGATACATGTCCCAACAATTTGAATGGAATTTAGATTCATGATACAAAATTATTGCTTGAATGTAAAAGAAGAGAGAGAAGTTCCTTTTGGAATTTCGGCATAGTAACGGGTGTATATGGGAGGCATTTAATGAGAGAGAAAGGGGTCTCCCATCATTAAAACATAAATAGGGCAGTATGAGGGAGGTGCGAAACCATACCCCAACATTCATAATTGAATTCAAAAGGGTAAAAAAACTTAAAGAAAATTGGACAAAAAATGAGAAAGGAAGAAAAAAACCCTTACTTGGAAGTGTTCTTCCAAAGGCTAGAGATAGGCTTGTGAGAGGCTTCTTGGGAGATTAGGGCACCTTGGGAAGATTTTAGAGAGAGTTGGGAGGCGTTTGGACGAACTCCAAGGGCTTTGAGTGAGGAGGAAGTGGGAGCTTGGGTGGGTTTATATACGAAAGGTGAGGGAATTCTTTATTATTTAGGTTTGGGTCCCCTTACATTAAATTAATCCAAACCACAAAACATCCCATGTTTTTTGCCCATGGTTTTTAGAAAAGGGAAGAGAAAAACAATATTTTATAAGGACCAAGTCCGAACTTCTTAAAATAATAAGGTTTCTTATGTGGAGGTGAGTCACACTCCAATGGAAATTAATTTAAAAAGGCAAAGTGTTGAATATGTCTTGAGGGGTCCATTAATGCTTTGAAAAGTAAGTCAAACAAACCCGAAATCACATTATTTTAATGATAAAACATATATTTTCCGAACATAAGGATTATGGTATTTTATTACATCACCATTGGGTCATTATGATGTCATCAAACACATTATATATTTAAACGGTATTTAATTTTTACCCAAAGATTTGACTATCTCAGAAAATTATGAAAAATTCACCGTTGGATAATTTCAACATCCTGATTCCAGAAATGACTTTAATTTTATATAAAAAAATTTCTATATATGTTAATTTTCACTTTTAAAATAAAAACCGACATTTATCGAAAATTCACGGGTTTTGACAAAAATGGCTTTTAAACCTTAATAAAAAAATTTAATTGCATTCATAAAATTATAAGATCATTTATATTTAATAAAAATTAATTTAATATTCATAATAATATATTATTAAAATATTATTTAATTAAAAAATCCCTTAATTTAATAAAATATAATTTTAATTAAATAATAACTAAAAACACCATTTGTACTTTAAAAACTATTTACAATGTATCAAAAATGACTAGAAATTATATTCATTATTATATACAAAAATAATGTACATGAACATAGTATTAATTATTTGTTACATAACCCCTTAAAATAGCCGCATAAGACCTAAGGGTAAGGTGTGCGATGGTTACAGACTCTTAGGGTGGCTCGGATAACATCGCTCGAGTGGTAATTTCAATCAACTTCCACTTTTCCCGTAGACGGTCACGTTCGAGCTTAAAATAATGAATATTAGCTTGGGATTGGTTAAGGGTGAATCCAAAGGATGCCAACTCTTTTCCATGTTCCGATAAATTGGCTTCGTATGGGGAAATTCTACTAGATGAGGCCATCGCTTCCTTCGTCTGAGTAAAATTGGGTTCGTTAAAGCCTTATATTTATACTAATCATGTGATCACTGTTCAACAACTATAAAAGTAACGTTCACAACTCTTATCATAAAACCAAAGAAGTTGACATCTTATAATAACATTTTTTATGAAGAGACATTTAACTGGATCAAGAGGGATTTTCCATTAATGAAACTTTGGGTTGTTACATTTCAATGATGCATGATATTTGATTTTGTTATATTTTATATTCTATTTATAATGTTAAATTGGAATCATGTATGAGTATTGTTTTTTAAATTATAAAAATAATCATCCCTTGGTGATGTGATCCCTTTTATCTCATCATAATAATGTTGAAAATAGTTTTGGGTTACTTGAATTGGTTTGTTGTAGTTGGTATTAGAGGAAGTTTTGTATAAAATTTGGGACCTAGATTTAGGAGAAAATATATAAAATAACATACCCTTACGAGAAACACTATAGATATGTCTTTGTATAGAGTAAAATAATAATTTTTTGGTAATATAGAGATTTTATTATTTTCTTAGAAAATACAACCCATTCTAGATTCTATAAGTGGATGTCCTTTTAGAATATATGCATCTAGGGGTAATATTCTATAAAATTATTGGTCAAGTATATCTCAAACATTATTTTGGAACATGGGGAATGGTCTATTACTTTTCAACTAATTTGAAACTCCCAAGGTATATTCTTTGGTTTATTCACATAACAGTTACAAACTGTTATAAAACATATTTGAACATATTTTTATGATTTGCAGATATTCCCAAGGAAATAAATATTATGATTTTGATATTAAATATGGATTAATTTACAATTTATGATAACAGTTAAAAAAATTATATACAATGATTAAAAATTCATAATGTTATGATGTAATTATGTTTACTAAATTTCTTTTAAATTGTGCTTGGAAGAAAGAATAGTATAAATAATCATAGATCATATAGAGATTTTATTGCAGAGAAAAATAATATAACTGGTGTTGGAGTTAAAAGAATCATGTCCATAATTGGGATTCTTACTTTGGTTATGACTAAAACATTTCACATACTGAATAAAAACATGTTACAATCCATGATACACACATATTTGATTGTATCATACGACACAAGCCTCCATCATTTTATTAAACTACTAATCGAGTGGTAGATAAGAAATGGATTATGTCCCTTGAAAATATATTTATGGAATTGTGTTGTAAGTAAATGGAAGAGGTTATACTATAATTTTATTATCTTAAAATTTTAAAGTAACTATTTTTAGTAAATATTAGCCTCATGAGAAATTAAATTAAATGAATAGAGAGTTCCTCAACTTAAGGAAAAATGAAGAGGAAAGTGTTTTAGAGAATATGGGAACCTTTACCAAAATATCCATGTATTATATGGATTTTATACATAATCATGAAATAAAAATTGACTATTTTATTAATGGGATTAATCCATGCATCTAAATGGCACTAGTTTCTCAAACATTATCATTATATGATGAAATAATATTATGTTCCATCAAAACAAAGTTTTTTTCTGGATCCTATATCTTAAAGGGAGTTGAAGAAATGAAGAGAAAGAATGAACACTATGAAAATGGGAACATGTTAAATAAGTAAAAGGGAAATAATCAATTTACACCATGTAAAAATTATGGAAAGAAACATCCTAGAATTTTTTTCAATGGAATGAGAGTTTGTTTCAAGTATGGAGATAAGGTTCATTTAGACAATAAATGAAATGGGACCAACAAACCTCTACTATGTAGTACTTAAACTATTGTAAAATGTAAAATTATTCAAATAAGTGTCCCATGTGTAAAGGGAACCTACTATAAAATATGTGAAGGGGAGAAGGACAAGATTCTATGATCATTGGAGATGAGGATGACATTCCAAATATGTGGTGTATGTTACTTTATTCATATCCTAATATTAAATTAATTTTTTATTTTATTCGAGGTCTTCCCACCCTTTTTATCTTCCATGTTTTCCCTAAAAATTTGATATTTCCAAAAAACCATATGAATGGTATTTTTAGTCAAGACTTATAGTGGAAATCTCACAACAAAAAGGATGTTTCAGTGAGTTCTCTTTATAACTCATAGATAAACCCTATTTTTAGACTTTATTAGTACACCAATGATTAAATTTTATATAATCCGTGGTATAAAATAATACCAAAATATATTAAAAAAATTTATTACCAAGTTAAAGAGATTATGATTTATAATAAAGATGTGGAATTTCTTTCTTTTAGATGTGATATTTAATATTTTGGGTAATGTTAAGATCCACCTATAGTAGATGTTATAAATTATATTCTTGGTGATAAATAGTAGATATAATATATATATTGTATAGTTATTATTAAAACTAACGATATACTTGTTTTATAATAATAAATTGATATATTTATTATGTGATTACATAGACATTCACTAGAGAAATATGTTTAGATTTCCATTGACATAATCACTAATGTGAGACCTATGTCTAAGACTCCATATAGAATAGAGAGTATCTAATTAGTGAAGTTGAAAAAAAATCAAGAATAATGTGATAGGGATTTATAGTCCCAAGTGTTTTACTAGAGTGAGTTGATGTAATTTTTATTAAGAAGATAGATGGATATATTCGTCTTTTAAATTATTCTGGGAAATATTTTTTGTATTACTATGAAGAACAAGTATCCTCTGACTCGCGTTGATGACTTTTTCAATCAAATTAAATAATATCAATATTTTTTGAATAATGGATTCTATTATAGGTATCATCAATTGTGAGTAAAGTATAAATATATTAGAAAGATAATATTTTATATGGGGTAAAGAAATTATGTGTTTTATGTAATACCATTTTTTTTACTAATGAAACCATTGTTCTTGTTGATATAAATAGTAGAGTATTAAATTAATATAATTAATTTATTTATAATATTTATTTATGATATCATCATATACTCTAAAATATATGAATACCATGATAATCAATTAATGATATTTCTTGAGTCTCTTGGTGGGAAATAGTTTTATGGGAAAACATGGAAGTATGAATCCTAAATTTAAAATAATTTTGTTCATGGTAAGATTTTTTCTTAAGATGTAATCTCTATTAATACTTTGATGACAAAGGTAACAAAATAATGACCCAAACTAATAAACATAACCATGGTTTGTAGTTTCCTTAGATTATCAGGTTATTATCAATGATTTTTTTGAATTTTTTTCAAATTGCATATCCAATTAACCAATCATACATGTGAATGGATCGATTTCATATTTATAATGTAATATTAATAATTCTTTGAATAATTGGAGAAGAGGTTGGCTAATTATTAGATATTTTCTCTAACATCCAGAATGAATGGATTTGTGATATATAATGATTCATAGAAAAAAATTGATGTATCATTATTCATAATCTTTAATTTATTGCCTTTTAATCTTGGTAGATATTGACTTATGAAAAAAACTATCCAAGTTGGAATCTTCAGTTGGTGGCCATAATATTTCATTTGAAGAAATTGAGATATTATCTCTATAGATAAATATGTGAGATATAAATAGATCATATGAGTCTACAATAAAAATTTCCATAGAAAGACATCAATATGTTGAAATGGTTATGGATTGAGATAGTAAATTATTATGATTTATCAACACACTACCTCTCTATAAAGGAAAAAAATGTATAATATTAATTCTTATAGAATAATCAAATAGCTCGGATCAACATGAGTATTGAAAAGGATCCTACGATAATAAATTTATAAAAATGGATTTTAGATTTATGGGGAAGTTGAAACGTATTTCCTTTTAAAAATGATTTCTCAAAACATAATTATTTGAAAAAATTCTTCCCAACCTCATGATAATCTTTTTGAAATGAAAATTGAAGTTGTTAATCATGGGAAATTTTAAGGATTAATTTATTATGTTTGTGTACCTATAATTTGTAAAAGGAAAATGTATTACATCTATACCAGAGATGAAAAAAAATTATTTGATTATGGTAATAGTTATAATTTATTTTTACACCATGATAGCACCATGATGTATAAGGATTTGATGTAACATTTTTTGTGGGAAAATATGATGTGAGAAATTTTTTATTAAGTTACAAGATGATTAGTTTGTGATGGATGAGAAATAAAATCCAAGAGGAGTCAGGGTACCTATATCTATTCCTATGTGAACATGTGATGAAATTACGATGATTTTTTTCACTAGATTACTAGATAGTCTTAGAAAGAATGATACCATATGTGTTAATGTTGATCGTCTTACAAAAACCCCAATTTTTCTATCTATAAGATAAGATTGACCAATTTTCCTCCTATAATTAATCTATATTAATGATGTTTTAAGACTTAATGTGGAACATATTTCACTTTTGAATGATCATAATCCAAATTTTATAAAAACAAAATACCAAAAAAAATCCATACATATAATAATACCAAGATGTATTGTATTGGTGTCTATCATACTCAAATTCATGGATAATCTAGAAGGCCTTTTTTAATGTTAGAAGGCATGTTGAGTTCTTTATACCTTGACTTTCAATGTATGTGGTATTAATATTTACCTCTGGTGATGTTTTTCAACAACAGAAAATCCCATTTGTGTATTCAAATGGAACCTTATAAAGAATTATATTGTAAGAAATGTCTTAATTCATCTTATTGTGATGGAGTTAGTGAAAGGAATATTTTAATATGAAAACATGTTGGGGAGAAAAAGACAAAGGTAAATAATATTCATACCCATATTAATGTATCTAAATAAAGTGAAATGATATATTCTAATAGCATAATGAATCATTTTTAATTTCATGTGGGTGATCAAATTTTCTTCAATGTATCTCCAAAGAAGGATGTTACAAGGTTATGTAACAAATTGAAAACAAGTCCTAGTTAAGTCTGATCTTTTGAAATTATAAAGTGAATTAGAGTAATGGATTACTATTTAGAAATTCCTCTGATCCTCTTTAATGTATATGATGCATTACATATCTCACTATTAAGGATGTAAATTCTTAACACAATGCATTTACTCACCTCTGATGAATTAGAATTAGAACCCAATCAATATTAACATGAAAAGAATATAAATATATCTGTAATAGTAGTTAATAAATGTTAAGGAATTAGAAAAATTAAATAGTAAAGGTACTTTTTAGAAATATAAGAATAGAGGAAGCAATGTGGGATCCAGAGGATGTTATGAATAATAACCACTTCCATCTATTTAAAAAGTAATATCCTTGAAAATTCTAAGGGTAATATTTTTGATGGTGGGGAGAATTTTACACTCGAGCCTAAAATATAATAAGTGAAAATTTTATTTTCATGAAACTATATTAAAATGAACATTTTAATATTTATTAGCCCATGAATTAAAATTTGATATAATGAATATCAACTTTAATCATATTATGTCAAAATAATCTTAGAATGAATTTTTATAATTTTATTTAGAAATATGGTTTTATGAATAATTGAAAATGTAGTATTTAACAAATAAAACATATATTTCTTATAATGTTATTTAATATTTATAATTAACCATTTATTTATAATAATTTTAATATAAATAAATGTGAGAGAAATTAGAGGTAAAAGGGATATATTTTAGAAATTTTTTTTAAAGTGGATAATGTTTTTCCAATATAATTAATTAAAATAAACATTAATGACGAATGATTTAAATGAAATTTATAGATTATATATCTAACTACATGAATTTAAATTCATATAATTATGATTAAAATTCATAATGTTCATGTAGGATCATATTATGCTTCAAAAATACATTTTTAAGAAAATCAATTTTTCATCACATTTTACATGATTATGTTTATATTAATTTCCACTTGTTATATGAATTAAATTTGATTAAATGTATTCCATATTAGTAATCATCACGTATAGATTTTTTTATTGATTCCAATTTCATTTATATTTATTACAAATAGTAATTTTATTAAAAATTGGTAACCATATTCACGATTAAAATTTGTTGCAAGACAATGCTTCAAGATAACAAAAAACACAATCTTAATCATATATTTTTTAGTTTTATTTAAAAAGTGAAATTAAGAACTATGATTATTTTTTATTTTTGAGACTATTTTCTTGATTAGGATATTAATATATTTTAAACTTTTGAAAAAATCTTACAATATCCTCTCCCTCAATTATAAATCAGAACCTCCTACCCTCACTTATTCACACATATTTATCCATTTATCATGACTAAGTCCTATGAATATTTCTCAAAAACATACTTATACAAGCTATAAAGGTGTTTTTATACCAAAATACCCACAAAAGGGTCTTAATTGGTGATATAATTGAGATATTTCAAAGACTATGTAATCATCTTAAATAAACACATTCAATTTCCCTCTAATTTAACCACCATAAATTATGTAATTACAATTCCAATATAAATAAAAATATAACCCTTATACTGATATGTTATTATGTTCATGGAATTACATTTATCAATCTATTTCTCTGTGAAATTGGAAACAAAACCACCGCTTGTGTGTATGACCTACTACTGACTTGTGAAATGATATATTTATTTTATAACTGTCTAACATGGATTGTAAGAATGGTGTAAAAACATAATATATAAGTTACATATAAAATAATTATGATTCTTTAAATATAATATATCATCCCCTTTATTATATTTCCGCCCATTAAAGAATGATAACGTCACTTGGGAGTGTGTGTGTACTACCACCTCTATGAAGTGATGTGATTCATTTTTCAAGCCACATTATCATTACTGATTATAATTATTTATAAAATCAATATATATTATATATATAACAGGAATATAATATTATACATTAATAAATAATAATCTATTCACAATAACCATATCATCCATGATGAATCATGCCCAATAAAACCGAACAATTAACACCAAAGATGAAGATAATAAAGAAATATTATTAAGGAATAGATGATAAGATGTAATAAATTTATCATATATGATATTATAGAAAGTTATATTTTTAATTTAGATATTTATAATATATCTATGTTTATTATATAAGAGGTTAAAACATTTTAAACTATATGGAAGCGTGAGGTAAGTGATTTTGTCTCAATTTTACCTTCATTAAAAAATATTGGGTAGTAAATGATAATTTTATTTAATTGGGTGTATATACCAAAACATTGATTTATGTAACATGAATATATATTTATTCATGTTGATTGTAATTTTAATTCATATTTACTCATTCAATGTTTTTCAATTTAAAATTAACTAAAGTGGTAAAAATTTATTTTCAAATATGAAACTTGTTAGTTATATTGTATTTTTTGTTGAATGAATATTATAATTTATCCCTCATAAACTCCATATTTTTTTATACTTATGATATTTAGTAAGTATCAATTTTTTATTCATACTTTTACTCCAATTTTCACCAGAAACAAGTAATGATTTTTTAGGGAATTATGATATTATTTCTCTTTCTGATCATGTATATTTTTTCCCATATCCATATTTTTAAATAATATTCTACAAAAGTCATTTCTATTTATCCAAATGATTTTAAAATGAAATTTCATATCATCCTTTGTATAATAATTTTTTTATATTAATGTTTATATTTTTTCCAAAATACAAAATTTTGACAATCATTATAAAAATTGAAATAGAATGCTTAATTTAAATGAAAACAACTTTAATAGATTCACTAATTACCGTAACTATTCTCTAATTTTAATCTTATACTAGTTTTCAATGGTTTTAAAATTGAAATTATTTAATTAAAATTTATTTGTTTATTCTCCCTTCCATTTTGTTTCATTATCCTAAATACTTGATTTTACTACAAAATCTACTTTTAAGATGAATTGACAACCACATATAATTTCTGGATTGATTTTATTTCTCATTAAATTTCACATGTAACTTTAATCTTCTTGTAGTCATATTTAATTTTAAATAACATTCTTATAATTTATCAATATTCTTTTTAACAAGGATATTCTTATTAAATAACCATATATTAATTCTAGAAATGGTGTTTATTGAAATTATATTACTTTTAAAGTTATTTGATTCAATGGGTAAATCATAACTTCATGTATTATTTACTCCATATAAATATTTATTTTCAAGGAACATTTTTTATGAGAATTGGATTGTTAAATATTAGAGGAATTTATTATACATGAATTTATGAGTGGGGAAAAGTCAATGATATCCCCTCGGTGAATCGACCTATTTCATAAAGAAAACAGATTGTATATCCTTATTAAATGGGATTTTAGTATATATCGACACATATTTTCATATTTCCTAGAATAAGGCCTTATAAATACATCTTACATTTATTATCCCTATGACTATTACAATGATATTATCTATGGATTCATTTCATGCTCAAAATTTGGATAAAATGGAATGTATTTTCATTAATTTCCATTTCCATATTGATTATACCTTATTTACTCAAGATTGATTCCACTGTACACAAACATCAATTTTAATTTAATCTCACAATTATTTTATTTTGCATTTCCCCGTGATATGATGAAGTATTCTTTGAATGTGGTTTAAGGATACACAATATTTTATCATCCTATGTCTTATTAATTTTTATAATATAAATTCATATTCTTGTATGTTTCTTGTTTTTCAATACTACTATACTAATTAATCCATGGTGATGTGATCTATTTTATCTTATTACAATGTAACAATATAGACATTGACTACAATTTACTGCAGTCAGGGTTATTACAGTCTTATTATAAAGAAGTTTTGAAGAAAAAATTTGAACAAGATTTAGAAAAAAATATATTAGAGAACACAACCCAATGACTGACTCTAAGGATAAGTCTATTTATAAAATAACACCACAATGAGTTATTCAATTAGAGATGTTGTGGTTTTCCTAGAAAATATATCCAAATCTAGATTCTACCGGTGTACATGGTTTTGGAATAGGTGTATTTAGGGTTAATTACCCCAAAATGAATTGTTCCAGTATATCTTGAACATCATTAAGTTTCACACTAAATGGCCCATTAGTGCACACATAGTTTTAAACTCCTAGGGGTATGATTCAGTTGAATCAAATGCTATTTATGAACAATTACGAATGACTGAACAATATTTTTATGATTTTGGGATATTCCTAATGGGATCAAGATTATGACTATAATATTATCTATGTATAAATTTTCAATTTATGTTAAGTGTTACACCAATTTTATAATATGAATTAAAATTCAATATTCGACGAGCTAATACATTATAATTCATTGTTTTGAAATGGAACCCTACAAAAATAATGGTATCAATACTTATGGTGGAAAGCTTATAGATTTACCTACAGATTAGGCTAGTACAACATGGGATAGAGCTAACCATATCGTGGATATATTATAGAACATAACCCTTTTTATGACTAATAACCTTTCAAAAAATTGAACAACACGATGTTATACAACATCATACACCTCTATTGGATAGTTTAATGTGATATAAGCCTTCATATTTTAGTGTAATTACTAATCCCTTGGTAGTTGAGAAATAGATTACATATCTTGGATAGATATTTCTATCATTGGGATACAATGAAAGGTAAAATATTATACTAGATGTGAATTTTATTAAAGGTTATATTGATCAATAGTGGGTTTTGATCGGAAATACAGAGGAGTTAGTTGAAATATACTATAAAGAATGGCGATATTTTTAAGAAACATGTTTCAAAATTATTTCCTCTTTGATAAAAAACGTAAATGAAGTAAATGTTCATAATATTTAAGAAAAAATAATAGGAAAGTGTCATATAGTATATGTAAACCTTTACAAGAGTTGATAAGTGTAGTATCGATTACATATGTAATCTAGAGAAAAAAAATTAAAATTTCCTTTTGGGGATTAAGGTTTGATTTTTAAGAGAACTAATTTATCATGGTTTTCCATCATATAATGAAATAATATTTATTGAAATCAAATATAATTTTTTCTATAGATCTATTATCATCATGGTAATTCAAGAAAACAAGAGGATGAAAGGAAAACAAGAAAAATAAAATGTGTCAATGAAGAAGAAGGAACAATGAAATTTTAATCATGTGAAAATTATGGAATAAAACATAATGTATAATTCTTTAATCTCATGGTAGTTTTTTATATGTTTATAGATAAGGGTCATATATTCAATCAATATAATATATAGACACTATTGTTTTCCCATTGTATAACTTTGGAGAAATGGGGTATTATTCATATCAATGTCCAAAAACTCAAGGTAACCTATCGATGAAGTGGCCCAAGGAATAAGGCTAAACTCATGTAACTAATATTTTAGAGGTTAATTTTACAAAATATTTACTAAAACTTACATTAATAAAATAAAAAAAAACTTTAAAATGATTTATTTGACATGTTATATTCACAATCATTTAATTATTCTTTGTTTTATATGATAATTAGATATTTACCAAGAAAAAAAGTTGAAATTTTTTAGTCAAGGATCCTAGTTTAAATCTCAAAACAATAAGAACATGTCAGTCAGTTCCCAATACATGACATAAATGTACCCTATTTGTATACTTTATTGTTATACCTATATATAACTTTTATACAATCCTTGGTATGGGTTATAATTCAAAATAAAGTGCTAAAACGTTTTTCCAATAGAAGTAAATTATTCTTAGTGAAAAATATTTAGAATTAATTATCTTTATAGGGGTGCATATAACGTATAGGTTATGTCATGATTCACCTAAAATATATCTTCAAAATGAGATTATTCGGTAAGAATAATAAATGAAATCTGGGGATGGGAAATGTAATATTAAAATTTATGATGTACCACTTATAAAAATTATATTGATTTATTGCATAAGGTATTAACTTGATATCCATAAGAATAGAATTTTTGAATTTATAATTTATTTAATCGTTAATGAAATACCCATATCAAAGACATCATATAGAATGGATACTATTGAATTAGTGGAGTTTAATAAAAGACTACCATAAATCTATGATAAAGCATTTATATTCCATAGTGGTTTACTACATGGAGGCCTTTTTTTTCTTAAGAACAAGTATTTATCTATGAGGGTGTGAATTTTCTATAGGTAAACCAATTATATTAATTTAAGGAAAAAATATCATATACTTCACATTGATTGAATTTTTGATCAACATCCTATATTTCAATATTTTCCAATGATTGGCCTTAATTCTGGGTATCATCAATTATGAGTAAAGAAGGATGATATTAACATGGAAACATTTTATATGAGGTATGGAAATTAAGAGTATAGAATATTTCTATTTTTATTTAATTTTGACCCCTATATTTTTATGGATGTGACTAATAGAGTATTAAAGTAATATCTTGAAATTTTGTTATGGTATTTATTGATGATATATTGGTGTACTATAAAAGCTATAAGGGCCATAAGGATCACTTTAGGATCATTCATGAGACCCTTAGTGGAAAAGAGTAAAAAGAGAACTTTAAAAAGTGTGAATTTTGGATATTGAATATTTCTTTTTTTGGACATATTTTATCAAAGGATGGAATCATAGTCAATCCTTCAATGAAAAATGTAGTCAAGGAATGACCCACACAGATAAACATAACTGAGGTACATAGTTTACTTGGATAGGAAAAATATAATGAAATATTTTTTTAATGTTTTAATTGATCATAAAACACATTAATCAATATTAAAAAAATTGGTTATGTTCATAAAGAAAATAGAATTTAAAGAATGTTTTGAAGAATTAAATATATGATTGGTCAGTGCGCTAATATTGAATCTACTACTAGGAAATGATATATTTGGGATATATAGTGATGCATTAAAGAAGGGTCTTGGTTGTGTTCTTATACAAAATTATATCATTATTTAATATGTATAAAGTTATTCAATGACTCATGAACAAAAAATCCATCCAATGATCATAAGTTTGTAGTTATATTATTTTCATTGACAATATGAAGACATTATATCTATTGATAAAGATGTGAGATATATAAAGATAATAATATTTTTGAATAAATATTTCAATAGAATGAACTCATCATGATATAAAGGTGATGTCTTTAGCTTCTTAAGGATTATGTTTTCTCAATATACTACCACCCATTCTAGGATAAATATATGGTAGTGGATGTGTTTAGAAGAAAATTTCATCAATTCTTGACCAAAATAATGATAAAAAGGATCCTATATTATTAGATATATAAAAATTTGATATGGGAATTATTAAATAGTGAAAAAAATCACCTGTTTTTTAAATTAATGAAAACCCATATTTATTGTAAAAGATAAAAAAATCATTTTGGTGATGAAAATTTTCAAAAGAAAATTTATGCCCTGAATAATGGGAAATTGGAAGGATATTTTTATTAAGATGATGTTATAAAATATGGAAATAGTATATGTTCTCTATATATACCTAAGATAAAAAGTTAATTATTAGATGATTTCCATAGCTCAAATTTTCTTATACACCCTAATAGCACCATGTTATATAGGGTTTGGAGGAACATTTTTGGTGGGATAATCTTCAGCAGGAAATTAATGATTATGTTTCAGGATTATGAGTTTTCAATAAGTGAATCCTAGGAGACCATATCCTATAGGATTCATTAATCCTGCCCATATTAATATTTAAAAATGGGATGGATGTACTATATAATTTGTCACTACACTACTAAATACCCCTAAAAATGATTCCATATGAATCATAGTTGATTTATATACTAAATCTAGGAATTTTCTATCTATAAGAGAATATTTAACTGTTGAGAAACTTAAATAAGTATATATTAGTGTCGTTATAAGGATTAATGGTGCACCTAGTGCACTTTTTTATGATTTCTATAAGTGGATTACATTGAATTTTTGGAAAACTATTTAGAATGATCTTGATACTGAGCTTCTTTTCAACACAACAAATTATCCTCAAATTATTGGAAATATTGAAAGTAAATTTGAAACATTAGAAGACATGTTGATGTAATAATATATTTGCTTTAAAGGTATCTAGGATAATTATTTTCCTTTGGTGTAGTTCACCAATAAAAATACATAGTGTTTATATATTCCAATGGAGTTGTATGAATCATTAGAAGGAAGGATATTTTTTACTCCATCTTCTTGTGATGATGTTGGTGAAAATAAGCTTGTTAGACAAGAACTCATTAAGGAGACAACAATGAATGTAAATAGTATTCAAATCCATATTAAAGCTATAAAATTTATACCAAATTCTTATGCTGATAACCAATTAAATGATTTATAATTTAATTTTGGTGGTTATGTTTTCTTAAATGTATATCTATATGTGGGTGTTATTATGTACATTAAGAAAGGGAACTCGGGCACCAAGAACACATAAATTTATAATTTATGGAAAGAATTGGATTGGTGGATTACCTTTTTGTAATTCCACTATGTGTCTGTAAACTACATTTTGTGTCACATATATCATTTTTAAGGAAGTATATTCTTGTCCCAAAACATATTCTCCCCTATGAAGAAATAGAACTAGAACCTGATCCCTCTTACTTTAAAGTCACTATCAAGATCATTAATAAAAAAGAAAAAGTTCTGAATAATTATAGGACTGTACGAGTCTATGTAATTTGATGAAATAAAAAATCAAGGATACATTAGGGAAACCTGAGGATGTTATGAAGAAGAAACACCAACATTTAATTAGAAAGTAATATCAATGAATATTTTTAGGATTATATTTTGGAAGGAGTGAAAAATGTGACACCAATATTCTATTATATTAAGTGAATTTTTTTTATGAAACTATAGTACAATTCACATTTTAGGTTTTTAATTTTTTTAATTTTTAAGGGATGAATATCGATTATTAACATACTATATAAAAATAAGCCTAGATAGATTTTTAAAACATTATATTATAATTATAATTTTATGAAGAATTGAAAATGTAATTTGTAACACCCCAAGCTTCTATGGTACGATTTTCTTTGAATAATATAATTGCTTGAACTCTACGATACTTTGAGTTCTAACACACCATGGCCAATTAAACTAGCCGGTATGAATAGTAATACCCACTTATTGAAATTTTAAAAATTTTATTTTTCAAAATGGACTTCAATTTTGGATTCTGAATATCAAAATTACCTTCGGGTGAATTTTTGGTATTTTCCTAAAAACAATCAATTTTTTATAAATCGGTAAAAACAGTGCATTATTGTTTAAAATTGAATTTTTATTTAAATAATTAGTTATTTTACTTAAATTTAATTTAGGTAAAAATAGATTCATAATACTTATATATTTTTAGTGGAATTCAATGGAGTCATTTAATAATATTATTATATATATAAAATTTTATTGAACTTTTTACCATCTTTTACCCACCTTCTAGGAGCATTTGAAAATTTGCAAAAAAAAATAATTTTACCACTTCTGTGAATTAAATTTCAAAAATCTAAGATACACAGTTTACATCAGTAAGTAAAACATTGTTTAATAAGATGAAAATAATTTTTGGTGAATAATAACTTTGACTTTTATTTAGCACGGTTATAAATAAATTGGGTAATAAAATGTAAAAATGATGTTATTATTACCATAACACCTGTACAAATTCTATTGGATAAGGGCATTTTTACCAATATCAACCTTAGGAATAAAATATGTTTGTTTTGGTCCAAATGGATTTGATTTTGACATTTATTATTATTTTATTTAAAGAAGAGTTAAAAGTGTTAAATTCAAAGTTTAATAACTAAACAAAATTTAATATAGGGTAATATATAAGATAATTTCGACTATAAATATACATTAGAAATATAAAAATATTTCCTATATAATGGTATTATATTTATAATTTTTAGAAATTAAAAAATTAAATTTATTTATAACACAATGATGATGTAATAATTATCTTATTAATAAAAGATTAAAATAACTAATATTATAAATGTCCAAATAAATTTAAATTGAGACTTATGATGAATTACACTAATTTTCAAGGTTAATAAGACATGTTAGGGTCGAATAAATAATTTTTTTCCAAAGTGATAATTTTTTATGACTTTCAAAAAAACAAAATACCAAATAGGTTCAAAATTGATATAAAGGAATTTTTAATACAAATACTATATTGTTAATTAATATAATATTCATGAAAATCTATGGTTCAGCCAATGGACTTATATAAGGTTAGATATATCAATAATGAACCACTTTGGGATCTTTTTTCTTTTTATAGTTTGTTTGTTAACCATTTATTATAATAATACAAGAATACATGGTAAAAGTTAAACTATTTAAATAAGAGTTAAATCTAAAAGATAAGGTTAATATGGTGACCTAAACCTCTCTAAAACCTATTGGTTGAGAGGTTTTCAACCCATCCACACCTTTTTTGTACCCCTCTCTCTTGGATTTTAATGATCACAATCACTTTCATCGTGTTCTAACTTGTTTTCAAGTGTTTTGATGCTAGGAAAAAGGTTGCCCAGGAGTTGGCCCAAGAAGGTTGATAGTGGACCCTCTAGGTCCACCAGCCAACCGGTGGATTCCCACCGGCCAGCCGGTGGTCTCTGGCAGAAGCATTGCTTTCTGCCAGAGCCACCGATCAGCCGGTGTTAGCGCACCGACCAGCCGGTATGGGCACCGGCCAACCGGTTCTTGCCCACCAGCCAGCCGGTGGAACCCAGACAAAAAGCCTGCTCTGTCTGGACCACCGGCCGGCCGGGATCTCAGTACCGGCCAGCCGGTGGACCACCGGCCAGCTGGTGAGACACCACCGGCCAGCCGGTGTGCCCAGTCAAACTAGCAGTTGGGCTTTGACCAGACTTGTACTTTTGACCCCCAACGGCTCCGAAAGACCTCTAACGACCATATTGAAGTGTTTATGGGTATTTCTCCTATAAATAAGAAACCATGGATGCCGGGAACACAACAGAAACATATTTGGATGTCTTGATGCTCTAACGACAAATCTCCAAGGCCTCTTGTGATCCATTGCCATCCTTGAAGCTTGAGCTCCCTGTCCATCAGCTGCTCTCACACTTTTGGTGCTCAAGAATTCCGTGTGTTTGTATTATTTTATTTGTTTAGTTCTTCATTGGGTTTGGATTAAAACAAACCTCTCATTTCCATTCTTTCTTTCAATTGGGTTTCTTGCTACAACCATAATAAAAAAGCAAGCTGTACGAAGGTGTTCTAGCCTACCTTAAAACGGCTAGTGGGTTTCTTGCTACAACCATTAAAAAGCAAGCTGACGTATAAATCTCTCAACGGTTCTTGTTGGGAGCGGAGACGTAGGCTTGGGAATTAAGCCGAACTTCGTTATCAAATTGTGTCTTGACTTTTTTATTTCCGCTGCATTGATAATTGTTTTAAATTGTTAATTATTTTTCGAAAAGGAAATTCACCCCCCTCTTTCCATCCTCTACGACCCAACATTTGGTATCAAAGGGAATGTTTGTGTAATACCTTAACCGGTTACAAAATTAAGATCCTTAGTGATGGCTAATTCCTCGCATTCTTTCGAAGGGTATTCTATGACTCGGGCTCCATTCTTTGTTAGAACCGATTACACTTATTGGAAAAATCGCATGATTACATTTCTTAGAAGCATTGGTTATCCTATATATCGGATTGTAATTCAAGACTATACTTTATCTAACAAGGATGAGTCCAAATGGACCCCCGAAGACATTGCCAATTTTGAGCTTGATGGCAAAGCCATGAATGCTCTTCATTGTGGGATAGACAGTAATGAATTCAATCGTGTTTCTACTTGATCCTCTTCTTCTGAAATTTGGAAACTTTTAGAAGTAACCCATGAGGGTAGTAACAAAGTCAAAGACACTAGATTAGACATGTATCGCCAGGATTTTGAATGTTTCACCACGCACCCACACGAATCAATTACTGAAATGTTTACTCGTTTTACTGACGTTTGCAATGGAAGAAAATCTCTTGGTGAGGATGTTTCTGCAGAAATGATGGTCAAGAAGATTCTTTGGGTCCTACCAAGCTCATTGGCAGCAAAGATGACCGCAATTCAAGAAGCAAAAGATGTCAAGAAAATCCCGGTTGAAGAACTCATTGGATCACTCATGACCTACGGGATCACCATGAAGAGGCAAGCCGATAAAGAAGGTAAAACCTTCAAGGAGAAAAAGAAAATTGCTTTCAAAGCAAAGGAAGAAAGCTCCTCCACTGATAGCGAATCTGAGATTGCTCAACTAGCAAGAAAAATGAGCAAATTCATGATGAAAAAGAAGAACTTTCGAAGGGCACGAAAGGAAGAGCCCAAAGCGGAGAATGAAGTTACATGCTTTGAATGTGGAAAGAAAGGCCACATCAAACCGGAGTGCTCCATTTTCAAGAAAAGGGTAAAAGAAAAGAAAAACAAGAAGCCTTTCAAAGCATCCACATGGAGTGCAAGTGATGACTCCATGTCTTCAAGCGACTCAAGCGATAAAGGTGGAAAATGCCTAATGGAATTTGATGAGGTATCTTCTTCCGACTCCTCTTCCTCATCTTCCTCTTTCAATAATGACATGTCCTATGAAGATCTCCAAAATGCAAGAGATCAATTAGAGGAAGGTTTTCACGAACTTACCTCTAAATTTATGGCTTTGAAAAAGAAAAATAAAATTCTCATTTCTGAAAAAGAACAACTTCTCAAAAAGAATGAGGAACTTACCCTTAAGATCCAAGATATTCCAAATGTTGATTCTTTGAATTCAACCATTAAAGATCTAAGGGAGTCTCTTGCCAAGTTCACCAAAGGTGAACAAAATTTGACCAAATTACTAGGTTCTCAGCGTTCGGCTAGAACAACACATGGACTTGGCTTTAACAAACAAGCCACTTCTTCTAGAGCACCCACTACTTTTGTAAGGGGGATCTCTCAATATAAATTTTGTAATTATTGTAAAAAGACCGGGCACATGATTTATGAATGTGATTGTAAAAATTCAAGGTATGGAAGCCTCAAAACCATTACCTACTCGGATGAGTATTTTAGATGGAAACCCTCTAGAAAAATATGGGTTCAAAAGTCTCTTTTAGCTAATCTTTCCAGACCCAAACTTATAAGGGTACCAAAATCTATTCTCTCTTGATTTTGTAGGATAAATTCCAAAGAAGTAGGAAATAGAAAGGCTTGTGGTATCTCGACAGCGGATGCTCGAGGCACATGTGTGGCGATCCCTCCGAGTTAAACTCCCTTGAAGAATTCGATGGAGGATACGTCACCTTCGGTGATAATTCAAAAAGCAAGATCATTGGAATAGGTACCATTGGATTTGGTAGCACCTCTTTAATTAAAGATGTTTTATTTTTTAAAGGTTTAAAACATAATCTAATTAGAATTAGTAAACTTTGTGATAGTGGTTTTTCGGTGAATTTTCAAAATGATTTATGCAATGTGTTTGATTTTCAAAACAAATTGATATTTTCTGCTTCCCATTTTCAAAATGTTTACATTATTGATTTAATGTCTTTAGCTAGCCAAAATGTTAAATGTTTAAGTTCTCTTGACAATGAGTCTTGGCTTTGGCATAGAAGGTTAGGCCATTGTAGCTCTCATTCACTTCTAAAGATTAATAAGAACAAGCTCATCCGTGACCTTCCTAAACTTAAGTTTAAGAAAGATTTGATTTGTGATCCAGGCCAACTTGGCAAGCAACACAAGTCTTCTTTAAAATCTAAGAAGGAAGTGTCCACTTCAAAATCTCTTGAGCTCCTACATCTTGATCTTTTTGGTCCTACCCCTGTAGCAAGTCTTGGTGGAAATTCCTATACCTTTGTCCTAGTAGATGACTTTTCTCGTTTCACTTGGGTTTTCTTTATAGCTCATAAAAATGATGCTTGTAGAACCTTTTTGAAATTCTCTAGGAAAGTAGAAAACGAAAAAGGATATAAAATTATATCGCTTCGTAGTGACCATGGAGGTGAATTCGAGAACAAAGAATTCGATGAATTGTGTTCCTCTCAAGGATACAATCACACCTTCTCTGCCCCTAGGACTCCACAACAAAATGGAGTAGTTGAAAGGAGAAACCGAACTCTCCAAGAAATTGCTCGAACCCTCCTTAGTAAATTCAACCTCCCTCAATTTTTCTGGGCCGAGGCAGTTAACACTGCTTGTTATACTATCAATAGAGTCCTTGTAAGACCCCTTCTTATGAAAACCCCCTATGAACTTTGGAATGGAAAATTACCCAAAGTTGGTTATTTTAAAGTGTTTGGTTGAAAATGCTTTATCCTTAACACAAAAGATAACCTAGGGAAATTTGATGTCAAATCCGATGAAGGTATTTTTCTTGGGTACTCCAACTCAAGAAAAGCCTATCAGGTCTTCAAAAAACGTTCAAAAACCATCGAAGATTCATCTCATGTCAAGTTTGATGAAAATATTCCAAAACCCCATTCGGTCATTGAAGATGTTGAAGATATGCTTGATAAACTTGAATTAAATGATTCCTCTTCTCCTCTCAAGGAGGATGATGATCATGAACCTTCTTCACCTTCTTCGCCTTCCACCTTTCCTAAGGTTTGGAAACCTTCTAGAGACCATCTTTTAGAAAATGTTATAGGTGATCTTCAAGATGGTACTCAAACTAGAAGATAAATCCTCAATGAGGTTGAACATCAAGCCTTCATTTCTCACCTAGAGCCTCAAGCCATTAATGATTCCATTAATGATGAGAATTGGGTTCTTGCAATGCAATATGAACTAAATCAATTCTCTAGAAATGATGTTTGGACTCTTGTTGAAAGACCCAATGATCATCCAATTATTGGCACTAAATGGGTTTTTAGGAACAAACATAATGATCAAGGAAATATAACTCGGAACAAGGCTCACCTAGTATCTAAGGGCTATAATCAAGAAGAAGAAATTGATTATGGTGAAACCTTTGCGCCCGTTGCTAGATTGGAATCCATTAGGATCTTGTTGGCTTTCGCCGCCCACTTAAATTTCAAACTTTTTCAAATGGATGTTAAAAGCGCCTTTTTAAATGGTTTTATTTCAGAAAAAATCTTTGTTGAACAACCTCCCGGTTTTGAAGATCCAAAATTTCCAAATCATGTTTTTAAATTAACCAAGGCTATATATGGCTTAAAGCAAGCCCCTCGGGCTTGGTATGAGCGGTTAACAAAATTCCTTTTAGAAAATGATTTTAAAATGGGTCAAGCTGATTGTACCCTCTTTTTAAAACACACTTCAAAAGATCTTTTGATCGTCTAAATCTACGTCGATGAAGTTATATTTGGTTCTACCAAAGAATCACTTTTTACTGATTTTTTATATTTAATGAGAAAAGAATTTGAAATGAGCTTTATAGGGGAATTGAAATTTTTTCTCGGTTTTCAAATCTTTCAAAATTCAAAAGGTATTTTTCTAAGCCAAGGTAAATACACAAACGAGCTCTTAAGTCATTTTTGTATGGATCAAGTAATGGGAATTAGTACCCCCATGAGTACTTCCTGTAAGCTTACGTTAGATGAAGTCGGGAAACCGGTTGATAACAAGCTTTATAGGAGTATGATCGGGAGTCTACTTTACCTAACTGCGACCCGTCCTGACATCATGTTTAGTGTTTGCCTTTGTGCTCGTTTTCAAGCCAATCCCAAATAATCTCATTTTAAATCGGTCAAAATTATTTTTTGGTATTTAAGAGGATCCAAAAACATTGGTTTATTTTATCCTTCTAATACTTCTTTCGAACTTTCTTCATATTCGGATGCTGATTTTGGCGGATGTCAATTAGATCGAAAGAGTACTAGTGGAACCTGTCATCTTCTAGGCAAGTCCCTTGTATCGTGGAGTAGCAAGAAGAAAAACTGTGTTGCTCTTTCTACTGCCGAGGCTGAGTACGTAGCCGCTGGGAATTATTGTGCCCAAATTATTTGGATGCAGCACACTCTCTTGGATTATGGCCTTTCCTACGATCATGTCCCTATTCGGTGTGACAACACTAGTGCCATTAGTATTTCTAAGAATCCAATACAACACTCTAGAACAAAGCATATAGACTTAAGGCATCATTTCCTTCGTGACCATTTTCAAAAAGGGGGTATCACTTTGGACTTCATTTCTACTGATTTCCAATTAGCTGATATTTTTACCAAACCGCTCCCGGTTGAACGTTTTGACTTTATTAAGGGGGAGTTAGGAATGATATGTCAATGAGCACTATTAAATATTTAACTCTTTTTTATTTTAATTCAATTTTTTTTATATTTTATGAATATTAATACCACCGGTCAACCGGTGGTACATCACCGGTTAACTGGTGGTGTCGGGATTTTCTTTTTTGGGCCGGCCAGAGGAAGGGTTAAAATTAAAATTAAACCCTTCCCCTCCCTTTCTTCTCTCTCTCTCTCATGCGGCCCCTCCAAAACCACAGCTCCTCCAAAGCCCTAGCCCCCCTTCTTCATTCTTGCCCTCTCAAACTCCATTCTTCTCTCAATCTCTCTCATTTTATCTCCTTTTTCCTTCATGGGTCCTTGCTCTTCTCGCAAAGGAAAGGGTATCGCTCAAGAAGCACCTCCTCCTCCTTCAATTCCTCAACTTCCGGATATATGGCATGACAAGGTCATTCTGCCAGGTAGAGTGATTGACTATTATTGGCTTTCTTCTGCTCGTCTCGAGCTTTTCTCCATTATTGAATATCAACACTGGCATTCCTTTTTTGAACCTCCTGAGAAGGATGTTATTTATCCTTTACTTGTCAAAGAGTTTTATGCTCACTTGACGTGGTCGGTTTCTGACGACACCGATACCATTTCCACCACCGCTCTTGGGCAACCTATCACTTTCACATCTGTGGAGGTTGCCAGAATGCTAGGAGTTCCTCATGTCGGGCCTCATGCATTTGCTCAGGGGGAGTTTCCTCGGGACCCTGATTTTGATTTAGCTGTCTCTCTAGAGCATCTCATAGGACAGCCCAACAATCCAATTGTCAAGCTCTCCCAGCTCACCCCTAACCATCGAATCATTCAACGCCTTATTCAGACCTCCCTTGCGCCCCATATCGGTGATCACGATACGGTGAAATTCATTGATATTTATCTTCTCTCTTATGTTACTAGAGGGATTAATTTCGATTTGGTCTGGTTCCTGTTTCGGGCAATGACTTATGTGGCTGAGCACCCGTGCCGATCCAAAACTCTACCTTTCAGTCGCCTTTTGACCAAAATCTTCACCCTCCTTGATGTGGATCTCCATACTACTTCCTTTGAGCAGCCAAAGAAGGATAGCATCGTCAATTTTATGATGGTGCAACGGATGAACATCCGTTGGAACCCTTGGCGTCAGGAGTGGATCACTGACAAGGATGGCCTTCTCAAGGCTTACTCTCCTCAGACTCATTCACATCCTCCATCCCATGCCATGCCTCCTGCTATTTCCACTGCTTATCCTCTTTCAGACAGTGAGGACAGTGATGACGATGAAGAGGAAGGGAGTGGTGACAACGAAAGTGATGCTGAGGCTGATGCTGGTGAGGAAGCTGGAGCGGATGATGATGCACCTGAGCCTGCTGAGGCTGTTCCCCCTCCTGCTGATGCTGGTGGCTTGTCGGTGACGGCTGATCAATTCCTACGCTTCCAGGATCAAATTGAGACCCGGCTCGACTTGCAGTTTTCCTTCTTCATCTCTCAGTTTGATCAGCTCCATTATCGGATCGACTCTCTTGATCATCGCTTCGAGGCGAGCCAGGCTCCTCCAGCTCCTTCGACCTTCAGGCGTCGTCGTCACTCTCGGCCCTCTATGAGTGAATAGAGCCTTTCATATTTTTGACTTGTCTTTGTATTTGTGTTTTGAACTCTCTATGTAACGTTTCATCTTTTATAAATTTCAAGTTGTCTTATCTATCATTTTTTTTCTTTTTCCCTCCTATTTTGATAATCCCAATGGGGGAGAAATTTCTCTGTTTACTAGTTTCATATTTCAATTGATTAAAGTGCTCACTTTAAAAGTTCAATTTTTTTTAAACCGGTAAGTTATTGATTTCATTTGTTCCTTTTAAAAAAATGACCTATGGTTACAATTTCAAAATGACTCATTCTCTTTAGATTAAGATCATTTTCAATACATGGTACATCTCTTCAATTTATTTTTTTTGAAATGATCTCTAATATATTTTCATGTCCAAAATTGTTTATTTAAGTTTTAAATTGGCATATCCTTTTTAAAGATTTCTCTTTTGTGATTGTAATCATCAAAATAGGGGGAGATTGTTGTACCCATCTCTCTTGGATTTTAATGATCACAATCACTTTCATCGTGTTCTAACTTGTTTTCAAGTGTTTTGATGCTAGGAAAAAGGTTACCCAGGAGTTGGCCCATGAAGGTTGATATTGGACCCTCTGAGTCCACCGGCCAGCCGGTGGTCTCTGGCAGAAGCATTGCTTTCTGCCATAGCCACCGGTCAGCCGGTGTTAGCGCACCGGCCAGCCGGTATGGGCACCGACCATCCGGTTCTTGCCCACCAGCCAGCCGGAGGACCCAGGCAGTAGGCTTGCCCACTGCCTGGTGCCACCGTCCAACCGGTGGATGACCACCGGCCAGCCAGTGGAACCCAGACAGAAAGCCTGCTCTGTCTGGACCACCGGCCAGCCGGGAGCTCAGCACCGGCCAGCCGGTGGACCACCGGCCAGCTGGTGAGACACCACCGGCCAGCCGGTGTGCCCAGTCAAACTAGCCGTTGGGCTTTGACCAGACTTGTACTTTTGACCCCCAACAGCTCCGAAAGCCCTCCAACGGCCATATTGAAGTGTTTATGGGTATTTCTCCTATAAATAAGAAACCATGGATTCCGGGAACACAACGGAAACATATTTTGATGTCTTGAAGCTCTAACGACAAATCTCCAAGGCCTCTTGTGATCCATTGCCATCCTTGAAGCTTGATCTCCCTCTCCATCAGCTGCTCTCACACTTTTGGCTCTCAAGGCTTCCGTGTGTTTGTATTATTTTATTTGTTTAGTTCTTCATTGGGTTTGGATTAAAAAAAACCTCTCATTTCCATTCTTTCTTTCAATTGGGTTTCTTGCTACAACCATAATAAAAAAGCAAGCTGTACGAAGGTGTTCTAGCCTACCTTAAAACGGCTAGTGGGTTTCTTGCTACAACCATTAAAAAGCAAGCTGACGTATAAGTCTCTCAATGGTTCTTGTTGGGAGTGGAGACGTAGGCTTGGGAATTAAGCCGAACTTCGTTGTCAAATTGTGTCTTTCCTTTTTTATTTCTGCTGCATTGATAATTGTTTTAAATTGTTAATTATTTTTTGAAAAGGCAATTCACCCCCCCTCTTGCCATCCTCTATGACCCAACAACCTTATCCTCGAAATAAATCATTTTGGAGCCATTATAAATCTAATATGATTGTATAATAAAATAATATTTCATGATTTTCCTAAAGAGACCTTCACATCCCTTATAAAAGGGTACTTCTCCTTCTCTCAATATCACACCTCCAAATCCATTTGGCTTAGCCAACCTTTATTCACATATCCTCCAAAATTTCCTAACTTTATCTTAGAGTCATAACTTTGATTAGGAATACAACCTATGGATCCCTTGCGATCAAATCAAAAGGAAGCACCCAAAGAAGAGGTAATAATTTCATCACCCCTTTCAAAGTTCATTTCTTATTCCACTTCCCCTATCTTTGTTGTATCCATAAAAAAATTATAAATTCAGTAACTTTATCATACTAGGATTTTATTATAAATATTTTACAACCATATTCATTATTCAATCCATCCTATGAATGAAAATGTCACCATACGTGCGTACGTATGGCTTACCGTCTCCATGTAGTGGTGTAGCTTGTTATTCAAAACATCATTATTTGGATGGGTATAATAATGAGTATAATTAATGTAAATAATAACTGTAACATGTTAATGATTCTGTATATATGATATTCCATCTAATTGAATACTATTCCACCATCAATATAATGGTATTATACCTCGTGTGTATCTACGGATTACCATCTCCATGAACGTGATGAGATTCATTCCCCATGGTAACCATTCAAGAGTAATTTTCATTTGATGATTAAAAATAATGTTTATGATCTTAATATAATTTTGTATATTAATCAAATATATCTTATCCATAACAAAAAGGACTTATGTAACAAAAAATATAATGGAAAACAAATCAGTTAACACCCAAAACAATGATACTACTAAAATATTATTAACAAAGAAATATTAGAAGATAATATATGATATCATATTTATGTATGTGGATATTTTTTAATTTAATAATAGTAATTTAACTATTATGCAGGAGTTTAATGTACTATAAAACAAGTAAAATTACAATGTAAGGTTTAATTATACAATCTCCTCATTATCCGAGGTTGTTTATATGTGGGTATCTATTGGGACCTCTTTATCATCCACATTCGTGTTTCTTATAAATGTATTTCAAAACATTTTTATTATTTCCCAATCTATGTTTTAAAGTCATACATAACTTTATTTTACTTTTTATGAAATTTTTATAAAGGAAGTACTCTGCCGTTTTTCAAACAAGGTCATTTATGACCTTTTCAACAAAATTAAGGAATTTTTTTTAACTTATACGACGGGTGAGGATATTTTCCATTGTTATATCACCTTCAAAGCTTCCATTACAAGCTTATAAGAATATTTTCAAAATAAATGTTTTATTTTATAATTACATGATATTTAAATTATTTCAAAATAGAATGAGATATTTCTCTCAAATAGTTTTGATTTCATCTATGTCAACATCCTTTGATGGATTTTTCACTTGTTTGATATTGATTTATTATGATACAATCTTCCATATTGTATTGAAGGTTTTGTGGTATTTTTGACTATGGATGTGTTATTTTTATACCATTCATGGTTTATAGTTAAAGTATTAACATTTCTTATGCTAGTTTCAATACAAATGTTTATGTTGTGTTTAAACCTTTTCATAAGAGGAAGGCATTAGACTTAGTAAGTGATGGGTGGAGCTTTTTATAGATCCTTGATGAATCGATAGGTCTCATGAGACAAAATAGTGTCTTGGAACAAGTCCTTGACAAAATATTTTTTGTAGTCTTGGCACAAGGCCTTTACTATGTGGTTATGATGTCCTACATTAGGCATTCCATCACTATGAAATTGGCTATTTATATTGAATGTGGTTATTAGACTAGTATAATATCAATGTGAATAAGTAAATAGAATTATTTGATTTAGCATTTCTATGTTATGATGATGTATAGGTTTAAAAGGATTGTGTTTAAATATTATACATTACATTAAATGTTATGATTATTTATGGAAGTTTCTGCTATATTGTTATCCATACTGAGCACCTATGCTCACCCCTTTCTATGATTTATTTTTTCCAGGATGAGAAGAAGTATGTTATGACTAACCTACAGAGATAGTCTAAGGGAGATGAAAGTTTTAAAAGTAGACACAATGTTGTTGTTTTTTTATTTTATGATTTAATGTTAAATTTATGTGTGAATCTAGAACTTCCAAGGCTACTAAATTGATCGGCCTTTTGGGACATGATTCCTTGTATCATGCCAATTTTATATAATAATGCACCGACTCTAGGTAAATAAGGTCCGAGTGTCATAGTTGGTATAAGATGAATTTTATTTCAAACACTAGAAGCTAGATTAAGAAAAACTCTAATTAGAGAACATTTCCCTAAGATAGACTTGGTGGATTAGTATAGAAGAACTTCCTTGAATTTTTGTAATGTTGATATTTTTTTATTTTACAAGAAATACATCCATGTCTGGATACGAGTAGGCAGACAAGGCTCTAGAAGAGATGTATTGAGAAGTGAAACCTCCACCAAGGAATTTCGGGCTTAACCCGGGGTATATTGGTACAAAAGAACAGGCCTTGCTGCACTCTGGGTTTTGACCCTCCCGAGGGATATACTTACGATAATTCACATTTTTTACAGACCATTATGAAGGATTTATTAGTAAATACTACCTCAAAGAAAACATTTTTTTTATGATTATGGATTATATGCATAAACTATTCAATTTATGATAGGTATTTTACTAGTTTGGAATTATGTATTGCAATTCATAAACTAATCTAGTGTATTCTATTATTTAGAAATCACACCTAGTGGAAATAATGGAAACGATACCAACACACATAATCCATGTAGGTATTATCCTCCTACTATAGATAATTATAGTGGAGTTGGTGATGCAACCTATGCTGAACAACTTATAACCATAATGAGACAACTCACTAAGGTTATGATTAGTAACCTTACCCGTATGGAGCACCCTGATCCACAACGTGGAGGATCAATGTTAGAACACTTCATGAGTAAACAACCAAAAACATTCATTGGGACTACAAATCAATTTTTAGCTGAGAAATGGATAACTTCTTTAGAGAAAATATTTCATGCGTTAAGGAGTAGTGAAAGGAAAAACGTTTTCATTGTAGTTTATCGGCTCACAGGAGATGCAGATCAATGGTGGTCATTTATTCAAAGCACAAAATAGGATGAAGAAGTATCAAATGTGGAATGGAGGGAGTTTAAAGAGATTTTGTTAGAAAAATATTTCCCTCCTGACCATTGAGTGAATATGGAAAGAAAATTTCTGAGTCTGAGGCAAAAAGAAGATGAGAATGTTTCAAAGTATGAGGCTAACTTTACAAAGTTGTAATGGAATGAAATAGATTATATACGTAACACAACGAGTATGATTTATTTATTCTATGATGGGATAAAACCATTTCTCCACTGAGAATTAGTCTCACAATCTTTCTCATCGAACTAATATATTATCTCATGTGCTATCAAGACAAAAAAGGAATTCTATAAGTCTTAAAAAATTAAAATGAAGAAAGAGAAGGGGATATATACTTAAAACAATATGAATGAAAATAAGGGGAAGAAGGGAAAAATCGAATTTCTATCATGGGGTAAATGTGGGAAGAAACACCCTGGTACATGCCTGAAGGGAATTAGGGTCTATTAAAAGTGTGGTTAAAAAGCCCACCGAGCTCATGATTGAAAGGGAAAGAAAGAGGCTATCAATGTCGAATGCTACAATTGTAGAGAAATGGGGCAATATCAAAATGAATGTTCTACGTGCTAAGGAAGAATACCTCAGAAAAGGCCAATGGAGAAAGGACAAGATTATGCAATCAAATTTCCTAAGTTTGAAGCTATGAATGATGTAGTGGCAGGTAATTTAATAGTTTCCTCAAATTCAGGAAATGATTAATTTGATTTTGGATCATCGTATTGTTTCATATATTCCCAGTTTTCTATGAAAATTAGAAATTTCCAATTTGATTTAACAAGGATTCTATTGGTCAAAACTTATAAGGGAAGTGTCATTACAAATTTTTTTTGTGAATCAGTCCCCATTAGGTCATATAAATGTTCTTTATCTGCTAATCTCATCATCATACCAATGAAAATTTGATATAATTCAGGGTATGGATTGGATTTTGCGCCATGATGTGAAAATTTATTTTCAAAGAAGGTGAAAATTTTCGATGATGATAAGGAGTACCTTATCTTTAGAGAAGAAATGTCACCACCTAATTCATACCAAGATCCACCCCCAATAGATATACTAAATTCAATTATTGGGGAGGAAGATGATGAGATAACTATGGGTGAGGAAAATAATGTTCAAATAGGGTAAATACCTATTGTGCAAGAATATATTGATTTGTTTCTAGAGGATTTATCTGAACACCCTCTAGAACAAGAAATTGGGGTTTCCATTGATTTAATTCCTGGTTTGAGGCCCCTATCGAAGAACCCTTCTAGAATGGCCACTATGGAATTAATGGAACTAAAGAAACAACTAGTGGAATTGAGTAATAATGGATTCATTTTCTGATGTGTTTCTCCATGGGGAGCCCCAGTTCTTTTTCTTAAAAAGAAAGATGAATCTATGAGGTTGTGCACTGACTATAGGGAGATCAATGCTAAAATAATAAAGAACAAGTATCCCCTACCTCGCATTGATGAGTTATTCGATCAACTTCATAGAGCTCAATATTTTCAAATATTGACCTTCGATCTAGATACCATCAGTTGTATATGAAGAAGGAAAACATTCCAAAGATATCATTGCATACTAGGCTTGGGAATTACGAGTTTACAATAATGCCTGTTGGAATAAATAATGAACCCTTTGTCTTCATGGATCTAATGAATAGAGTTTTCAAGGAATATCTTGATGACTTCGTAGTGGTATTTATTTATGATATCTTGTTTTAGTCCAAAAGCTGTGAAGATAATGAAAATAACTTGTGCACTATTCTAAATACTCTTAGAAGAAATGAATTATATGGGAAGTTTAGAATGTGTGGATTCTGGCTTCATGAGATTTCTTTTCATGGACATATTTTCACTAAGGATGAAATCTCTATTGAACCTTATAAGACAAGAGAAATACAATAATGGCTAGCACTGATGATTATAACTGAGGTATGCGGTTTTATTGGTTTATTAGGTTATTTTTGGCATTTCTCCCAATATTTTTCCTGATTGGATAACCCATTAACATAGATCACACATAAATGGGTTAAATTTGTTTGGAAAAAAGAGTATGAATAATGTTTTGAATAACTGGAGGGAATATTAGTCAATGCTCCTATCTTGACTCTACCATTGGGAAAAAATGGGTTGTTATTTATAGTGATTTTTCAAAGAAAGGACTTGGTTGTTTTCTTATAAAGAATGATAGGGTTATTGCCTATGCATCACGACAGCTAAAAATTCATGAAAAAACTATCCCACTCATGATCTTGAGTTAGCTGCTATAATATTTTCATTGAAGACATGGAGGCACTATCTATATGGTGGAAATTTTGAGATATATACTGATCACAAGAGTTTTGAAGTATATTTTCTCCCAAAAAGAACTCAATAAGAACCAATTATGATGGATTGAACTACTCAAATATTATTATTGCACTATACATTACCACCTGGGGAAGGAAAATAAGGTGGAAGATAATTTGATCAGAATGGATTATGGAGTTTTGAACAAGATGAGAGTTGGAAGGGATCCTATGTTCATGGATCTAGTAAATATGGATATGGTAACAATCATGGAAGGTGAAACGTCAATAGTTTTTCAAATGGTTTCCAAACCATCTTTAATAGAAAGGATAAAAAGTTCATAGGTAGATGATGATAAGTTTCAAAATATTATTAATGCGTAAACGATGGGAGATTGACCGACTTTGTATATTAAGATGTGATTTTAAAATTTAGGAATAGACTTTGTGTTCCTGACATACCTGATCTAAAAAGGTAATTTTTGGATAATGGTCATATCCCCAATTTCTCTATAAATTTTGGTAGCACTAAGATGTATAGAGATTTGAAGGAACATTTTGGTTGGACAACATGAAGAGGGAGATTGATGATTTTGTGTCAAGATATATGGTTTTTCAATAGGTGAAGGCTGGAAGGCAACATCCTAGTGGACTCATGCAACCTCTTCCCATACCTGAGTAGAAATGGGATGATATTACAATGGAATTATTCATGGGGCTACCAAAGACTCTATGATGGAATGATGCAATATGGGAATTGTTGATCTTCTTACCAAGTCAGAACATTTTCTAGATGTAAGATAAGATTTACAACTTGAACATCTAGCAAAACTATATATTAATGATGTTTTAAGACTTCAAAGAGTAAAACTATCAATTGTTTTTTATCATGATCCCTATATTACATCAATATTCTGGAAAAGTCTTCAGAAGGGATTGGATACTAAACTTTTTTTGAGCACTTCCTACCACCCTCAAACTGATGGACAATTAGAAAAGACTATTCAAACCTTAGAAGACATGTTGATTTCTTGATCAATTCACCTTAATGGTATGTTGGGTCAATATTTACCTACAGTGTAGTTTTTCAATAACAATATATTCTATTAAAGTATTTAGATAGCACTATATGCAGCGTTATATGGAACGAGATGTCACACACCAACTTGATGGGATGATGTTGGTGAAAGAAAACTCGTAGGCCTAGAACATGACGAGGAAACAATAGAAAATGTGAAGATTATCCAAACCCACATCCAAGAATCTCAAAGTTGGAAAAACAGAAATTCCAATAACTGAATAAAGTATTTGGAATTTGAAGTAGGAGATCATGTTTTCTTCAAGGTATCTCCATGGAAGGGTGTTATACGATTCATTAAGAAGGTTAAATTGAGTCCCAGGTATATTAGACCTTTGAAAATTCTAGAACAAATAAGAGTTATGGCTTATAGTTTGTCAATTCCATCAAGACTCTTCAATGTTCATGACGTGTTCCATGTATCACTACTGAGAAAATACATGCTTGATCCAATGCATGTAATCACTTATGAATAAATAGAACTATAACCTGAACGGTCTTATTAAGAAGAAACCATCAGAATTCTTTATACCAGAGAACAGTTATTGAGAAACTAGATGACTCGTTTGGTGAAAGTTCTATGGAGAAACCATAAGATGGAAGAGGCAACGTGGGATCCTGAGGAACATATGATGAAGAACCACCCAAATCATTTTACATAGTAGTATTCTAGAAATTTCGAGCATGAAAGTATTTTAAGGAGGGAAGAATGTAACACCCGAATCATCCACATGTTACTTCTCTTTATATAATACAATAGCTTGTGTTGTACACAAATTTGAGTCCTAACACACCACGAACAATTAAACTAGCTGTTATGAATAGTAAAACCCACTTTTTGAAATTTTATAAATTTTACTTTTCAAAATGGACTTCATTTTTGGATTTATAATATCAAAATTAGCTTTGGGTAAATTTTTTGTATTTTTTTGAAAACATTCAATTTTTGATGAATAGTGAAAAACACTATGTTATTGTTTAAAACCGGTTTTTATTTAAAAAATTTGTTATTTTATTTAAATATATATTAGGTAAAAATAGATACATAATACCTATTAATGTTCAATGTATTTAATTGGAGTCATTTTATAATAATATTATATATTTATATATAATTTTATTGAACATTTTACCGTCTTTTACCCACCTTCTAGGCACATTTCAAAATTTGCATAAAATGTAATTTAACCACTTATTTTAATTGAATTTATAAAATCTAAGAGACACGGTTGACATCATTATGTAAAATTTTCTTCAATAAGATGAAAATAAATTTTGGTGAATAGTAAATTTTGACTTGTATTTACTACGATTAAAAGTAAAAAAAGGTAATTAAAGGTAAAAATGATATTATTATAACCCTAAAACATGTCCTAATTCTATTGTATAAGCTTATTTAGACCAAAATCAACCTTATTAATAGAATATTATCTTTTCGGTCAACTTGGATTAGATTAAGACATTTATTATAATTTTATTTAAGGAACAGTTAAAAGTGTTAAATTCATTGTTTAATAACTAAACAAATTTTAATATAGGGTTATATATAAGATAAATTAGACTATAAATATTTATTTTAAATCTAATGATATTTCCAACATAATTTTAATTTATTTATTATTTTTAGACATTAAATACTTAAATTTATTTATGACACACTAATGATGCAATAATTACCATATTAATAAATGATAAAAATAATTTATATTATAAATATTCAAATAAATTTAAATTGATATTATTGATGAATTAAAATACTTCTATAGGTTAATATGACATGTTTGGGTTTATTAAATAAATTTTGGTCAATGTGATAAACTTTTTACCACTTTTAACAAAAAAAATAACAAATAGTGTCAAAAATGACATAAATGAATTTTTAAAACAAAAACTATATTATTAATTCCTATAATATTCATAATATTATAAGGTTTGGAAAAAGGAATTTGATAAGGATATATATATCAATAATTAACCACTTGGGGTTCTCTTGGATGTTTATAGTAAATTTATTAACCATTTATTATAATAATACAATAATACATTCTAAAAGTTAAACTATTTAACTAAGAGTTAATATAAGAGATAAGTTTAATTTGGTGACCTAAACCTATCTAAAACCTATTGGATGAGAGATTTTGGAACCATGTACACCTTATACTAGAAATAAATCATTTTGGAGCCATTGTAAACTGAGTATGATTGTATAATAAAATAATATTTCAAGCTTTTCCTAAAGTGACCCTCACCTCTCTTATAAAAGGGTACTTCAGCTTCTCTCAAAATCACACACTAAATCCATTCTGATTGTAAAAAACCTACTAAAATATCCTCAAATCTACTATAAATTCCTCTTATAGTCCTTAATTTGACCAGGAATCCAACCTAAGGATCCATTTTGATCAAATCAAAAGGAAGCACCTGAAGAAGAGGTAATAATTTCTTCATCTATTTCAATGTTCTTTTCTTCTTCCATGTCCTCTTTCTTTATTGTATCAATACAAAAATAATAAATCCAGTACCTTATATATACTGGGATATTATAATAAATATTTTACAACCATATTAACTATTCTTTCCATCCTATAAATTACAAAGTCACCATACATGGGTATGTACATCTCCACATCTCCACACCGTGGTGTAGTTTGTTATTCCACACATCCTTATTTGGATGGGTATAAAAATGAGTATAATTGATGTAAATAATATATATAAAATTTTATTTATTATTTATATATGATATACCATCCAATTATATACTATTACACCATCAATAGAATGCCATCGTCGCTCGTGGGTACGTACAAATTACCGTCTCCATGAACGCGATGAGATTCATTCCCCATCCTGACCATTCAAAAATATTTTTCATTTTATGATTAAAAATAATGTTTAAAAAAATAATATAATTATGGATATGAATAAAATATATCCTATCTATAATAAACATGACTTATTTAAGAAAACATTGAATGTAAAATGAATTAGTTAACACTTGAAAGAATGATACTATAGAAATATTATTAACAAATCAATATTAGAAGATCATACAAGATATAATATTTATGTATGTGGATATTTTATAATTTAAGAAAGTTATTTAACTATTTTAAAAGAGGTTAATGTAACATCGAACAACGAAAAGTACAAGTTAGGGTTTAATACTACAATCTCTTCATTATTTGAGGTTGTTTATACGTGAGTATCTACTGGGACCTCTTTACCATCCATATCTGTGTTTCATAAAAATGTATTTCAAAACATTTTTACTATTTCTTAGACTATGGTTTAAATTCACTTATATCCTTTTTTTAACTTTTTAGAAAATTTCTATAAATGAATATTTTTTTTTGTTTTCCAAAAAAGTTCTTTTACGAGCTTTTCGACAAAGTGAAGGAAAAAATGTTTTTTTAACTTATATGGTGGGTGCAGCTATTTTCCACCATTATAACACCTTCGAATATTCCCTTAGAAAAATATAAGAATATTTTCAATATAAATGTCTTATTTTTTAATTATGTAAATTTTAAATGATTTAAAAATAGAATGATATATTTCTCTCAAACAGTTTTGATTTCATCTATGTAAACATCCTTCAATGGATTTTACACTTGTTTGAAGTTTATTTATTATGATACAATATTCTATATTGTATTGAAGGTTTTGTGATATGTTTCAATCTGAATGTGTTATTTTTATACCATTCATGGTTTATGGTTAAAGTATTAACATTTGATATGCTAGTTTTAATACGAATGTTAAAGTTATATTTCAACCTTTTTATATGAGGAATGCATTGGACTTAGTAAGTGATGGGTGAAACCCAATACAACTCCTTGATGTATCGATAGGTCTCATGAGAAAAACTAGTGTCTTAGGAGAAGGTTTAGACAAAATATTATTTTCATTCTTGGCATGGGGCCTTGACTATGTTGTTATGATGTTCGACATTGTGCAATCCATCATTATGAAATTGGCTATTGATATTTCATGTGATTATTTGACTAGTATAATATCTATATAAATACGTTAATGGCATTATTTGATTTGTATTTTCCATGTTATACTAAATTTTATGTTTAAAAGGATTTTGTTTTAGTCTTATAAATTTTCTTAAATTTTTATGCTTATTTATGGAAGTTTCCGCTATATTTTTATCCTTACTGAGCACCTAAGCTCACCTCTTTCAATTTTTTATTTTTTCCAGGATGTGAAGAAGTATATTATGAATGACCTACAGGGATAGTATAAGGGAGATTAATTTGTTAAAAGGAGACACAATGTTGTTGTTTTTTATTTCATTATGTAATGTAAAATTTATGTATGTATCTAGCACTTCCAGGGATACTAAACTGATTGGTCTTTTGGGACATTATTCCTTATATCATTTCAATGTTATGTAATAATGCACCGACTCTTAGTAACTAGGCTCAGGTTGTTACATAATATTTAACATGTACACATTTTATTTATAATAATTTTTTCTAATATGTATAATTATACATGCATTTATTAAAAATTTGATAAAAATAAAGATAATATCATTTGTAGGTAGAAATAGACATTTTTCATTGAACTTATTTTATTTGCCTAAGGTTTTTCCATTTAAATTATTTAAAATAATCTCTATTAATGAATTATTTTATTGAAATTTGTAGATTTTTTATATTAAAATATAAATTTTAATATATATATACTAGTAATTAATATTAATAGAAATAATATAATATTATCCTATATTGAAAAATGAATTTTCTTGAAAAATTATTTTCCATCATGTTTTTCAGGTATCTTATTTAATTATTTTCATCCAATTATAAGAATTGAATTTGATAACATGGTTTTAATATTTATAATCTTCATTTGAAATTTTTTTAGCGAGTTAGCTATCATTTTTATCATTTTTATAGTAAAAATTCTAAAACGTGGTTTCCATGATTCAATGTAAAATTGATTAAAAATGTTAAAAATAAAAGGATAAAGTTTCTAGTTAACATAAAATACATACTTAAACCTAGTTGGTTGGTTTTAATTCAACCATTCCCTTTTAATAATCGAATATGTGTCATATTTGTTCCATTTTTCTTGAGTGAAATGTTAATATAATATAGTATTTAGATAAATTATAAGTGAGTCCTCTCGCTTACTTATAAAAGAGAACCTCTTACCCACATTTCATCACAACAATTGAGCCATTTTTCTTGGATATAAACTACCATAATCTCTACCCAGGAACCTAAAACACATTTTATAGGTGTATTTATTCCCTAAATCTAGGCCCTATAGACCTTAAGAGGTTATTTAATGGATTTTGTTTCGAAGAAAAGAAAATCATCTTAACCGAAAAATTTAATTTTTCATCTTCTTTTACCACCATAAATTATGTACTATGCATTGAAATGTATAAAAAACTATTAACTAATATATTTTATGTTGTTATTCTATTTTTTTGTAATTCATATATATATATATATCTTCTTCTTCATCTAATATGAACAAAAACCCTCATCCGTGTGTAGGCTTGACCATCGCCTCACAAACTTATGTAATTGTTTCCCATCATCAGCTTACATGGTTACATATAATGATGAAATTAATGAATATATATGATGATTGTAAAATAATTATAATATTTCAAATGCAATATATCATATAATTCATTATAGTTATACCTATTAAAAATGATAACATCAATTGTGCGTACATGTTGACGACCACCTCCATGAAGAAATGGAATTCATTTTTCATGTACGATATTCATGGATGATTATAAAATATATCATATATATATATATATATATGATATTTATAAAGTTAATATCATTATATATATTATTAAACTTTAACCTATTAAAAATAACTGAGAATTTCATGATGAATAGAGCATGAGAAAACTAAACAATGAACACTTGAAATGATGATAATAATGAATGATTATTAATGAACATTTGATAAGATGAAATATATAGATCATTTATGATTTTATAGTAAAATTTATGGTTATATTTTTGTAACTATAATAAATCTAAATTTATTATATAATATTTTAAATCTTGTTGAACTAAGTGTAAGCATCAGAGAAGGGTTTTTTTCTAACTTTCCACATCATTGAGAGATATATTGTATTAATAGACTATTTTATTTTAAGTAGTGTGTATAAAAAAACATTTATATCTACAACAAAAAACATATTTATTCATGGAAATTAGATTATTAGTTCTTGTTTACTCTTTCAAGGGGTTACAATTTAAAAGTTTCCAAAGTGGAAATATTTTATATTAAAATCCCATTGTTTTTTGATTTCTTATATTATCCTAGAAGGTATATTTTAATTTATCCTTATTACACATAATAAATATTCTTATCCTAAGTTTGTTTAATGGGATTCCATGTTTTATTCAGAATTTCATCTTTTGTGATTTTAATCAAGAATAAAAATGTTTAATAGGAATGACTTTTGTTTTCTGTTTTTGATCAAGTATATTTTTCATCCTTGTCTATATTGTAAAAAATCATTTTTAAAAAATTCATGATTATTTAACTAAATGATTTATTAAGGAAATTTTACACCATCATTGAATTCATATAATTTATAAAGGAATATTTATATTATTTTATAAATATATTATTGACATATTTCTATACAAAAATTGAAAATGAATGTCTATTTTTAACATAAGAAATGTAAATGTATTATCTAGTTGGAATATCTATTTCAATGTATTTAGACAATTCTATTAATTTTTAGTAATTAAAAAAAAAATACATTAACAAACATTTATTTTAAATTTTTCTCTTCCATTTCATTTGTTATCCATTGGACCATATTTTTATATAAAATATACCTTTTTAGTGAATTGATTATCATATCACATCTCATTATTGATATTATGAAAAATAAATTTATCTTGAAGTGTTCAATATCCTATTATCATATTTCATTGAAATATATTTTCTACTTCCATATCTATATTATTTATATCAATTATATCCTTATTTAGTAAATTATACAAAAATTTTTTATATGGTGTTTGTTTATGAAATATTACCTTGAAATTTATTTGATTTATTAAGAAATTATGATATTTCAAATTCACTAATCAATATAGTTATTTTCTAACAAGGAATATTTTTATAAGAAAAATTGATCCTTAAATATATTTTAAATTCTTTGGACATTCAATTATTAGCAGGGCTCAGTTATAGATAGCCACTCGATATTTCTACAGATATCATGAGGTAATCTAGTCAAATATCAATATTAAAGGGATTTTTTCTGTATACCTATCAATATTTAAAAATATCTTTGCAAATGGAATGGATTAAGATAACTGAAATTATGAGTTTCATTCATTGGTAATCATGTTGTTATTATCAATGAGATTATTATATTGATATTATCAATTTTATATTTTTTCTCATGTTTTTTTATTAAATGGATTATATTTTCATTTATTTACATTTCCATAATGATTATGAATTATTTACACATGACAAATTCCACTATATGAATCCAGTATAAAGTGTTTGAGATCATCATTATTTGGTTTCCCTTTCCCCATGAATTTATGAAGGAATATTTCAGTGGGTTTTAAAGACATAGAATATTTTATTTTTTATGTTTTATATTTAATTTCCATTATAAAATGGGAATCATGTATGTATGTAGTTCTATAAGACTATAAAATAGGTCAATCAGTCATGATGTAATCTATTATATCATATGGGAATGTAATGAAATAAACACCATCTTAGGATTACTAAATTTGGGTTATTACCATTGTTATCAAAACATTTTGGTAGAAAACCATGAGAAGTTGATTTATGAAAATATATATTTTTGGACCCAAACCTATGAAAAACTATATGGATAAGTATAAGCATAGAATAATATCACATTGTTTTTTTAAATCATAGATATATAGTGTTCCTAGAAAATACTTCCCTTTATAGATAATATAATTAGTTGTAACTTAGGGATAGATCCGTCTAGGGGTAATAACACGAAGGGTGGTTCACCAAGTATAAATCATTCATAAATATAGTTAATGGTGAATGGGACCTTACTAGACACCTAAATTGAAACTCACTTAGGATTTGATTTGATTAATACACATAATGATTTTGAATAATTATAAATGATCAGAAGTTTTTTTATCATATAAAGACACTCTTAAAGAAACCTAGATTACGATTCTAAGATTAACGATGAATAAATTTACCATTTATTTTATGTTTTACACCAATTATATTTTAGGATAAAAATTTTAATATCTTTTGAGATAATTCAGTATAATACGTTGATTATAAATAGAACATGGTAGAGTGAATTGTATTAATAATCAATGATAATATAATGATTTCCCTGCTAAGAAAGTCAACAATAATTGTGTTGGAGTTGAGAAGCTTCTGGATATATTAACGCATCCATCCCATGTTATGAATAATTACCTTTCACATAATATACAACATTATGGTCCAAAAAATGTTAATCCTATATTGGATCATTTTATATGAGTTAAGACTCTATATTTTAGTGGAATAACTAATCCAAAGGTTGCTGAGTAATTAATTATATCACATGAAATGTTATTTCTAACCTTGGGTTGCAATGAATGAGATAATATTATAATGGAATTATATTGTCCAAAAGGTGAATTTGATCAATGAAATTCTCTAATTTAGAATAGTATTGACGAATAATAAAAAAAAACATATGAAATAGAGAGTATTTAAAGTAACATTCTCTGAAAAATAATTTTCTCATGAGAGATGAAATGAAATTAATAGAAATTTTCTTAGCTTAAGGATAATGGGAGTGGTAAGTGTAATAGAGTTTGAGTCCACCTTTATAAGTCTAGTCAAGTATACTGTAAATTATATCTGTAATTCAGAAATAAAAACTATCCATTTCATTGAAGGGTTTAATCCGTGTATCTGAAGTTTAATGTTTTCTTAATCATTTTCATAATATGATAAAATAGTATTATGTTCCAAAAAATTATTGAAATAATTTTCTAGATCATATATCCTAAAGGTAAGTCACAAAAATAAGGGATTGGATGAACACTAAAAAATGGAAGACTTTAATAGAGAAGAAGGGAATAGAGAAACATACAACACGTGATCATTTTAGAAAGAAACATCATGGAAAATCCTTGCAGAAAATGGGGTTTAATTACAATTTAACCGATAAGGATCATCCAAATAATTAAAATAATTTAAATAAAGAAACTAATATTTTCTATTGATTAAAAAATAGAGAAATGGGTCAATATTAAATTCAATGTCTTGTGTTTTAAGGGATCATACTCTATAAGGGGCCAAGGGAGAAAAAAATCATACAAAATCACTCCAGATAAGGTTAATGCTTCTAAAGATGTAGTGGAAGGTAACATTATAATAGACTAAAATTTAGCTAATGAATTTTTTAAATCTAGATATTTAGAAGCTTCATATCTTTTTTGTTTTGAATGAAATTAACATATTTCCCATTAACAATAAGAAGTGTTTTTTTCAAGACTATTATGGGAAATATCACTGCAATAAGAATGTGTTAGTTAGTTCGTATTATGGCATATAGAAAAACCATTATTTAAAATTGTAATATTATAGCTACGATTGGATTTGATATAATCCTTTATATGGAATAGCTTTCCAAATATTATTATTTTTTCCAACCGAAGGTATATATAATTCATAATTATGAGATGGAATTAATTGTCTTTAGAGGGAATAATTTATTGTCTAATCCACTTAATGATTCACCTTCAGTATCTTTTTTAAATATGATTCTTGGGAGAGAAATAGAAGAAAAACTCTATATATGGGAAATGTAATATTAAAATTGGGGATGTACATATTATACCAGAATACATTGATGTAATTCATAATGCCTTACCTAGTAATCTCCCAAAGTGTGATGTTGAGAATTATCTTGATTTAATCCATGATGTGATACCTATATAAAACATTTCGTACAGAATGAATAAAATGGAATTAATGGAGATCAAGAAAAAACCAATATTGTGTGATAAGGAATTTATTCAGTACAGTGATTCACATTGGGGATCCTGTGTTATTTTTTTTAAAAAATTATTTATTTATAATAACCTATATTGATTATAGGGAAATCAATTCAATTATTATAAATAAATAGTACAATCTTCATCACATTGATTGATTGTTCAATAATCTTAAAGGAGAAAAATATTTTTTAAATATTTACCTTCATTCTAGGTATTATAAATTATCAGTAAAGAAAGAAGATATTCAAAAAACAACATTTCATAAGATCTAAGGATATTATTATTTTAAAATAATGACATTTGGATTGAATAATGGACCCTCAATTTTTATGAATCTGAAGAATGGAGTATTCAAAAAATATACTCGTAATTTATTGTGTTTTATATTAACAATATCTTGGGGTACTATAAAATGTATGAGGACTATGATAATCAATTATAGATCATTCTTGAGTCTCCTAGAGGAAAATAGTTTTATGGGAAATTTATAATGTTTAACTTCTAAGGATAGATAATTTATTTTATTGTCCATATTTTCTAAAACTACGGAGTCAAATTTGATCCTTTAAAGACAATGTTAGTTAAAGAATGGCCCCTTTCAAAGAAAATTAATAAGGTACATAATTTTTGAGGATTGGATGTTTATTATTGGTGATTTGTTAAATAATTTTCCATCATGGTTAAAATTCATAGAAAGATTACACATAAAGGGGTTAAGTCCATATTTTAAAAAAGGAATGAGAATAATGTTTTGATGAATTATAGAGGATATTAGACAATGAACCAACATTGACTATACTATTAGGTATGGATGGATTTTTCTTATTTACTGATACATCAAAGAAGATTCTTGGGTATATACTTATATAGAATGATAATTTTATTCCATATATGTAATTGCAGTTAAATAATCATAAACATAACTATCTAACCCATGATCTTGAGTTGGAATCCACAATATTTCTTTGAATATATGGAGATATTATATCTATGGGGAAATATTTGAGATATACCTAGACAATAATGTTATGAAATAACAAATTTCTCATAAAGTGATCAACATGAAGAAAATTTGGTGTCTTGGGATACTCAAGTACTGTGAATTCACAGTACACTACCACCAAGTAAAATAAGGGTAAAAAATGTGTTGATCATGAAATATCACTAGGTATTAACCAAGATGAGGTTAGTAAAAATGTATATTGATATTATTTGTGAAACGGAAATGCCAAAAAAGTTTAAATCACTTCCCCACTATCTTTGTTGAAAAATTTAAAATTTTATCAGTCCATTGATATGAATTAGAAAATGAAAATTATAGTCATGGATGATGGTAAATTAGTCACCTTATTTTATAAAAATAATTTTCATAATTTTGGAAAAATGATATTTGTTCCATCTATACCTGATATGAAATGTGAATTATTAAATTATTAGATTAAATAAAATTTCTCTCTATATCCTAGTAGTACCATGATGTATATACATTTTGAGGATCACTTTTTATTTGATAATGTGTAGTGTTGAATTGATGATCATGTACCAAGACACAATGTTTTTCAATTGGTGAAGGATGATATATGGTATCTTAGTGGATTCATGAAACCTCTACCTATTCCTATGAGGAAATGGGATGAAATTACAAAGGAATTTTTCAATAGATTACTAAATACTCATTGAATTAATAATTTAGTATGGGTCGTTGTTTATCGCTTTAGATAATCCACACATTTCTTCACTATAATAGAAGATTTACCACTTGAGTTCCTAAGTTGAGTCTTTATTAATTATGTTTTAAGACTTAATGGTGAACCAATTTCACTTTTTTATAATCATGATCCACAATTTACATCAAAATTATGGAAACTTATTTAGATGTATCTTGATCCCTATCTTCATTTTCTCATGGCCTACTATCCTCAAATAGATGGATAGTCTGAAAGGAATATTCATACATTAGAAGATATGTTTAGGTATTTTTAATGTGATATTATGTAGTACCCCTAGTTTCTAGTATGTAAACCTTACTTGATTCTTTTCACGGTTTTAAAGATAAGGGTGTTGAATGGGATAGTCGAGAGAACTTGGAGTGATGTTTTGAGGCAAATTGGAAGTCGTGCGGTCAGTGCAGGATTTGTCTAACCGTGTAGCCAAACCGTGTGCAGTGGGTCTTGGAGGCAGTGGATTCTGCATGTTCGGTGAACGGTTTTTCTAACCGTGTGGGCAAACCGTGGGAGAAGGGCGGCTGGAGTAGTAGCCAACGCACGGATAGCGCACGGTTTGTCAGACCGTGTGGACTAACTATGCGGTCAATTAAAATTGGATCCTTAAATTTTGGATCTAACTTGTTTTGCCTAGAATTTACTCATTAAGGCTTCTATGCGGCCCTAAATCAGGATTTTGGTTCTTTGAAGGGAATAGATGGTTCTCCCATCGTTCCGGAGGAAATCTGATGGCTTCTCTTGGTGAATCAAAATCGGATTATTGAGGTATGTGATCGTTATCCTTCGTTCTTGAATTGATTCTTAGATCTACTTAGATATTCTTCTCCCTTTCTCTTGATTTCGTAGATATATGCCCTTTAGGAATAGACCTAGGTATATGGATTACAAATATGTTTAGATTTGGTCTTGGTTGTGTTAGGAGAAGAGATCTAAGGTGGGTTTTCATAGATTTGACTCGGTGTTCTTCAGCGTTCTTCGTCTGTTGCATGGTTTCACCTTTTTGTTCAGGTAGGTGGCTTCACTCTCGACTCCTTTTGTGAGAATTGCTTGTATTAGTTTAAAATTGGTTATTTGAATGGAATTGATTGTGAAAATCATGGAATAAACCTTATTTAGTGATGATTTATGGTTTTGATGAAATTATGAAATCTTGGTGAATTGTGTACAAAGTGACTTGGCTATTTGAATTTAAAATGTTGATTTTAAATTATGAAATTTCTGAAATTTTAAATGGTTTGATGAGAACTGGGATATCAATAAAAATGGTTTTTTATTGAAATGGTTTTGATGGATTGGTTTTCCAAAAAAAGGAGTTTTATTGAAATGGTTTGAATTGGTTAAACACACTTGGTTTGGATGGAAACGGTTTTCTTTAAAATGTGTTTTATTGAAAGGTTGATTTTGGCATGATTGTTGGGAATGTTCAGCATGTGTTCTTATTTCATGTATGGGGATTGGTTGAAATATGACCTTGTGATTGGTGCCAAACGTTTAATGGAACGTGGTAACTATATGTACGAGGCTTGGTTTAAATATGACCTTGTGCGCGGTGCAAAAGGTGTAATGGAACACGAGAAATAATTACCTTGTGACAACTTGGTAGATTGACGAGAGACCACTCATGAGTATGAAACTGTCATAACGATGCATGAATGGTTGATTTCATGGGATTGTTAAATGGTTGGGAATGCCAAAATGGGGTGTTTGTGAAATGGTTTGGAAACTTATTTGGTTATTTTTCTGGAAAAATAACATGTTGGAAAATCCTGTTTAAATTTCACTTTGATACTTTTGAGCATGGATGGTTTTGGAAAACTAGTTTATATTGAGTTATAAACTACTTTGGGGAAAATGTTTTATATAAAATATTTATATAAATGTAGCTAACTCTTCTATCCTAGAGGCATGAGTAGGGAAGTCATTGGGTAAAACCTACTGAGTTTTATACTCACCCCTACTTTGGAACTTTGGTGCTTTTGCAGATGTTGTATTTCGAGACACAGGTAATGGTAAAGAATCTCATTACTAGTGGCTTGTGGTGATGTTTGGGAGATGATGTGGAGCTTGGAGCTTGTGGACCACTGATTCATGGTGTCTTTTTGGAGTCTTCTGTTGTTCTTCCACTATGTACCTTGATGTTTGGTTTGGTCTTCCGCTGTTGTTTACTATGATGTGATTTTATATAAATGAAGTTTTTTATTGGTCTTTCATTTGTCTCATACATCATATAGTGAATGGTTAATGGATGGGTTTATTTTCATAAAGGGTAAATTGTCCCCCAATTGTTTTTGAAACCCTTCGTCATTTATTGCCAGCCTTTGGCACCTTGGGGATGTCACTTAAGGCCTAGTAACGACTCTTTGCACTCTCAAGCCATTGAGAATTGGTGGGTCATTACATATTCCATGTATGTGGGATCAATAGTTACATTTTTTTTAGAGATTTATGATAATATTTTCTTCAATTAAAGTATTCAAATGGAACCATGTGATGTGTTATATGAAAAGATGTTTCACACTACAACGGTCTGGGATGAATTCGGTGAATGGAAAATTGTAGGACTAGAACTTGTTGAGAAGATAACTATGAAGTTAAATACTCTTTAGAACAATATTAATGAATTATAAAGTAGGAAGAAGTGTTATGATGGTAAAAAAGGAATAATTTGTGATTTTAATTAGGAGATCACATTTTCTAGAATGTACCACCATGTAATGGTGTTATAATGTATCCTATGAGAGGGAAACTAATCCCTAGGTACATCCTAACTTTTTAAATTATTGAAATAATTAGATATATGGATTATCACTTATAAATTCCACCAATCATATATAAATTACATTCTGTGTTCCCTATCTAACTATTAAGGTAGTATATTACAAACTCAACACATTTTATTACTTTGGAAGTAATTGAAATGAAACCAATCTATCTTACAATAAAGTGACCATCCGTATTCTTGACACTAATGAAAAAGTGTTGTGGAATCACAAAAATATAAATATAATGATAAAAATGAGAAATAATAATTAATGAAGTATTACATGGAAAATGGATTAAGGAATTCCAAAATATGATTATACATTATTATATCACAAGAGTTATGCTATTTCATAAAACAAATTATTTTCAAATTTACCCAAGAAATGGCCTTTTATAGAAAACTACCATAAATTAACCCTAAAATAATTAGGGAGCTTTAAATCCAAAAAATATATTCACTTTATCAAAATAATAATCCAAATAGGATAATTTTATATTCTATGTAAAAATAATTATTTATTTAAAATTAAGAATTTCTATGACATTATAAACTTTTTCACCATTATAAAACTTAATTTGGACTTCACTAAAATATATTATCATGTAAAAGTTTTTATGAAGATAATATAATAAAAATAACATTTATAAATTTATCATATAACATACATTTTATGGAAATTAAACATTAATATAGCTTCCAAAAATACAATAAAAAAATAATCCCAATGGTCAATTTATCATGCCAATAAAAATAATAATAACTAAATATATTATTGGTTAATGGTATTAATCCACATCATCCATATTGGACAACATTTATCATGTTGAACTACCATTATTTTTATATAAATCAACCATCATTCTCTCTTCACCAATCTGTACATTACCAAGAAGATCTAGGATCCAGAAGACTCTTTTCCTAATAATTATTAATAAAATAATGCATACAAGGTTAGGTGTTACAAGGGATTTTACAAAGGTGAAAGTGAATCACACCTTTCATGTCCTCATCGACTATTGTATTATATTATTCAGGATCTATGAGGGTCATTATTGAACATGCTACCACAATTTACATCTTTGAAAGGGTGTCCGCTACCTGATTCTACCCCATATATGAATGAGATACTAGTTAAAATAAAATTTGAAGCATGTGAAATACATTCAATCAATTGTCGTAGAAGCTTTTATGCGACATTTCTTGTCCTCATACCAAGTTACATAACAACATTTTCAGAATTAAACTCAATATATTGAGTGGTCCATTAATGTTGAACCACATGTCTAACCCCATATATCCTATCTCATAGAAAATATTCATATGAAAACCCAATAACAATGTAATGATAAAAAAACCCTTGAAAAATCCACAACGAGTCTGGAAAATACCTCCACATTCTGATGGTCCAAGCATGCTGGAGGGGAAGCCATCATAATTTACTTTAATCGTCATTATAGTTGGGGGATCCACATTTTCTCAACCATTCCAACATGAATCAATGTTTCCATTCCCTCAAATAGAAAAGAATTTATTGTTTTCTAGACCAATACAATGATAGAATTTGCAGTGACCAACAAGAGTTTATGGACCTATATGCTTGCTTCAATAGCGTTTAGGCACTCCATGTGCATTCCCACCTAAACACCTACATCAAAATCAAAATAAAATAGGTGTTATATGTAATTATATAGGTTAGTAGCATATGAAAAAATGAAGAATATTTTTTTTTGTTTTCTTATGCCTTAAGTCAAGTATTATAGGCCAAAACAATATTTTTCTCTTCCCTCTTCAGATGGTCATGTGTTGGCAGCTTTTTCTTCCAAATTCCCCATATGAGAGTGTATCTAAAATTCTTAATGAAGTTGGCCTTGAATTTAGATATCCACATTGGGACCATGATTGTGTTCTCACATTTCATCTTGTAGTAATACTTTTAATTGAATTTCTCATTGGATTTATGTTTTCACACTAGTCTATCTTTGTTTATAAAGGTGTAATTATACATCATAATTACATCCAACACTGGGATAAAGTCAAAGATGTTATTAATTGTGTAGAATTGAGAAATTTTCATTTGTATCCTATAAGTGGGGATATTGAACATACCCTAAAATGGTTTATCAAGACAACAATATCTCCAAAAATTGAGGTCGGATAGTTTTTAGTCCATACACTATGTATTTTACATCATTTCACTGAAATAGAGCTTGATTGAGGGCCATATCTATGATCCATGGTAGTGTGGATAACAATCCAATAGCCTCTTCTTTAATCTATGGATACCAAATTCATATATGGGGTCATTAGTGGAAATTCATATCACTATGAACAAACCAATCATAACTTCTTGGAATATCTTTAGGTCCTTTGTTCCAAGACCACCCATTTCATCTGGTTTGATACATTCCTTCTATGCAACAATTACATTATTCTTTTTGTGTACAAACCTAGTCGAGATAAAGTTTCTAATAATGACTTTTAGCCCATTAATTAGTGTTCTTGTCCACCTGTAGATTGATAAGGAGTAAACAAATATATAAATTATGATTGAGTTTACTAGAAATACCCTAGATTCTTGAGACATAGATTTACCCTTCCATTTAGCAATTTTGTTAGTAAATCTTGAACTAGTTTCTCTAAGGAATTGTATTTTCACATTGCCATAAAATAAATGGACTCCAAGGTAATTTTAGGGGAGAGATCCCCTACTCACCCCGAGCTTCCTAATGATCCAATTATATTTACCCATATAATTTCCATTAAAAAACAATAAAGGGATTTCATTAGATAATGTACTTCCCTACTACTTCCTCATAATGTCTAAAGAGGGTCCGAATTAAAGAAATATTTTTCTTTGAAGCTTTCCTAAATAATGGAATTTCAAATGTATATAATAAATGTTATGGGACAAGCTCATTTCTCCCTATATTTATTTGTTTATAGAATTTCACTTGAGCCAGATCATTGATAAACCAGCTAAGATATTCTTTAGCATGGGAAAAGATAATCCCTAAGAGAGGATCTCCCTGCCTCACCAATCTAGTGCCATGGAAGTACCTTCTTGGAGTCCCATTAATTTATATGGAAAGCCTTTATGATTAAAGGATAGAGTTTATTAACATAAAATAAGTGTTCAAGATTCGATGCCTCTTGGGAATTTTGAATAGTAAGATGCATTTAAGAGTGTCAAAGGCCATTCAAATATAAATATTTGATGAAAAATTATCTTCCTTCACATTCCTCTTCATGATGTTAACACTCTATGAGGCTGTAAAGAGACAATTATGGAGTAATATTTTATGAATTAAACCATATTGATTTGGAGTTATTAGTTCCATGATAATATCCCCCATCCTAGAAACTATTATTTTATTGAAGACTTTAGTGATAATATTCCCTTTTGAAATAGAAAAAAAATCATAATATCAACTGATTTTTTTTTCAAATCAATGAAATGAAATTTTAATTCATTATATAGGGTAGATAAGCTTGAGTAAATAAATTCCATAAAACACTCAAAATATCATCTTGTATGATATCCAAATAGACCATGAAGAAATTATTTGTAAAATCATATTGTCTTAGATCACATTCCATGTTTAGGGAAAACACGTACATTTTTATTCACCCTCTCCTTCTTCTTGTACAAGGATTCGATTCTGGTAATCATTAATGCATGGGATGATTTCTCTAATCACAATTGAACCATTTTCATGTCCATCATCTACATAGTCGTCACAGAAATAGTCAACCATCACATTTGATACATCATTTACCGATGTCTATAATTTACCATTTATGTTGATAATGTTATTTAAAACATTGAATCTCTTCTCCCTATGGAGTCTTTAAAAATATTTTGAGTTCATATTCTCTTAATTCATCTATTTTACATTCAACTCACTTCTGTCCAATATCTCTTTTATAGTCAAAAGACCATCTGATTTTTCATGGGCCTACATTTCTACACTACAGTGTAGATTCTTGTCCTGATATTGGTTCTATATTCTTACAAGATGAATCACAGTATTTTAAATATCAATGTCAATCTTTGAAAAGGATTTATTACTCTATTCCATAAGTAGAACCTTATTGTGTTTTAATTTTTCCAGCAATCCACTAAAAATGGATTCTAAAGGGAGTTAAATACCAAGCCTCTAATATTACTTCTGTAAGGACCCAACCCCAATTGCCCGGAGCCGGTGCCTTATTTTATTACATTGGAATATAAATAAGGAATTTGTTTCCTTAAATACCAATTAGTTTAGTAGCTTTAAGAATCTATATATATAAATATGTTTAACATTACATCATGAAGGGAATTAGAACACTAAATTATTCCTTTTGAAACATCCAAGCCTCTTAGATTAAGCCTGGAAGTAACTCATAACAAACATATTCATATCCTGGAAAAATGAATCATAAGAAAGGGGTGAGATAAAATTCTTAGAAATAGGAAGAAATACAGAGTAAGATAACATTAATATTAGACAAGTTGAATAATTGAAAACACATGCCTTTAAAAATAAACTAGAACATAATATGGTTGGAATATGGGCCGAGTAAATAATTCAATAAATATAAATTAATCATGGGTATTATACTTATTAAAGAACCACCTGAACGTTCAATTACTAGATTCATAATGAGGGAAGTGAATATACCAGACATTCTGAAACATTTTTTCAAGCCCTTGACCGAGACGTCTAAAAATGATTTAGGCCTCGACCAAATCCATATATCACATTGGGAATGGCCTTGGCCAATTCCACATCTATTTGTCTCATGATACCTACCGATGCATCAAGGGGATATAGCAGTCCCCACCAATCACATAATAAGTATACTACATTCCTCATATGAGTGGGGATAAACATAAACAACATATACATTCATATTGAAACTATCATATGAAATGTAACTAACTTTCCCCAATCATAAAACACTATGCATGCCGAGTAATTTGGTGAATAGATTTAGGATAGATCTTACACAATAAAATTAGTAATGTACCAATAATTAAAATATGGTAAAAGACTTCATAAATTATTAAACCCAATAATACATAATAATCGACAAGAGTGTTGAATCAGATGAAAATACTCTTATAAAATCACTAAGTAATTCTTGAGAGAAATACTCGTTATTTTCAAAAGAAGTGTTATTTTGGAAAATTCATTATGTTAAACTAGAAGTTAAGTAAGATATCATTTTTATAATAAAATGACTTATTTTAGAAAGATATTGTTTCCAAAAACATATTATATAGTGCCCTTGAAAATAGATAAGAATTTTATAAATTGCCTTGAACCGAGCTTGTATTTTGGAAACAATTTTGAAAGTTTCTTTTAAAACATACAAAAATCCAAAAAATACGTAAGGATTCTGGTTGGTATAACAATATATAATACTCAAACATAATTTATTAGTATTACATAATAATTCCTAATAATTTAATTGAGGTAATTAAACAACTAAAGTAACCCGAATGAAAATAGATGTTCGAGTGGAAAACCCTTACCTTAAGTTTGAATGTGTTCTTCTCTTGAAATTAAAGTCCCAGAATATGAAATTAGAATAATTAAAAAATTATTTCATAACCTAATAGATATTTATTTATTTTATAATTAATATGATTAGTTCTTTTATGTTCATATTGATAAGTTATTATATCGAATTCTGTCGTTCCAGAGTTTTTGTTTTCTTGAATTTCATAATCGGTTCACTAGTTTTTAAGTAATTAAGTTCAAGTGGAATGGATGAAAATCTCCCAAATTTAAAGTAATTATTATATATGAACATACTGAATTGTTAATGGCCAATTCTACCATATTTATACATGGAATGAGGATGAATCATTAGATGAAAACCACTTCGATTATTTGGTGGTATATTGATTGTTATGAAATAGTTTTATCTTATAAATTAATAATATGTACACATACTAGTTACTGAATATTAATTTGGTTATAATAAATATAATATTCTCTATTTAAACCACATAAATGGTTTCATGAATAGTAATGAAGGATAAATTGAAGAATAAAGCTTCTTCATCCACGAAGGTTATAAATTAGAACGTTATAGACGTTGATTTCATTTATAAAAATAAAAGGGGGGAGTAAGAATATTGATGATGTTTATTCCATAAAATTGATATAATTATATTATATAGATAATAATGGATTTATTGTGGTCATCCAGATAGAGGAGGCGAGGATAGGAAAATAAAATATATGAACTTGAAAATAAAATAAATGTTGAGAGACCCCTTACTAAAATTCGGTAGCCTAACGACGTCGCATAAAATTTAATAAAATGAATTTATGAGAGAAAAATGGTATATAATCATATGGAAATAAAAACTATAGTAATATGAGTACATAATATCAACCCCAACATATGAGAATAGAAATTCAAAGAGATAACATAAAAGAAGTGTTGACTAAAAGAGGAGGGTGAAGGATTCCCTTACCTTGTAGAGTAACACTAATAACATGAAGGTTGGGACAATGGAGGATTATGGAAACCATGGTAGGACTCCTAGGGAGGTAAAAATACCAGAGATTTGAGTATGTTGGATTTGGAATGAATGAAAACGAATGGATGAGTGGGTATTTATAGTAAAAGAGAGATAATTTTTTATTAATTTAAAAATAAACCTCATTAGTGGTTTTTGTAAAACCATGGGATTGATCATGGTATTTTTCTATGGTATTATCCACTTAGAAAACCTATTATCTTACTGTACTTTCAAAAAGTCTACCATCCATTTTATTTTAAATATTTTTCCATTATGATGACATTAAACTATCGAATATTGAAAACAATATTTTGACTATTCACAAAAATCCCAAAAATTCACTCCTACCATTTTTCAACATGTAGAATTCAAAAATTATCTCCATTTTTCAGAAATAATTCTCTAAGTATTATTTATTTAATTTTTAAAGAAAATCATAGTTAATTTGAAAAATAAAAATTTTGAGGTATAATTAGTTTTATATCACATTTAAAAATTAATTAAGATCTTATTATCTTATTACATTAAGAAAATAAAAAAATATCATTATTTAATATTCATAAGGGACATATTACTATTCATATTACTATTAGTAAGGGTATGTTACTTTAAATGAAAAATCATTTTTGTTCTATCAAACTACAAATTAATAACTGGTTACAACTCTAGATGACCGTTTTTTGAAATTCAAAACATAGTAGAGGAAAAGTTATGTTTAATGGATAGATTATGAAATGAATTTATTTTAAAAACCTTAGGTGTCACATTCTCCCCTCATAAAAAAAATGTCATCCTCAAAATCAAAAAAATGTTACCTAAAAATATTCAAGTATGTCTTTAACATTAGCTCCTTAGGCTCCCTTGTTGCTTCCACCACTTTATGGTCCCTCCAAAGAACCTTTACTGGACGAGTTGTTTGATTTATCAATACTTGTTATCCAGTATCAAAAATATTGATAGGATCTTCACAATAAGAAAAATCAGGCTCATGTTATACTTCTTAATAGGTGAGTAGATGTGTTAGGTCTGGAATATATTTTCTTAACATTCACACATGGAACACATTGTGATCTTTGTAGAGAATTTGTAGCATTTCCATACGGTAAGCTAAGACTCTAATTCAGTCCATAATTTCAAAATGTCTGATGTACCTGGGACTTAATTTTCCCTTCTTACCTAATCATATAATACACTTCAATGGAGATACCTTTAAGAAAACATGATCTACTTATTGAAATTAAAAATCCTTGCTTAGGTTACCAGTATAGCTTTATTAACTACTTTGAGCTGTTTTAATATGGGTTTGGATAATCTTCACCTTTTCTGATGTTTCCTCAACATGTTCTGGGCCTATGAGCTTTCTATCTCCAATATCATCCTAAAAAGTTGGTGTGTGAAATATCATTCTATATAACACTTCATATGGTTCCATATGAATACTTGAATGGAAGATATTGTTATAGGAAGATTCTACAAGAGGTAAATAATGATCCCACATACCTTGAATGTCATGTTAACAAGACCTCAACATATCTTCCAATATTTTAATAGTCTATTCTGATTTCCCATCAGTTTTTGGGTGGTAGGAAGTGTTGAAACGATGATAAATATCAAGGGACTTCTAAAAACTTTTCTATAATTATGATGTAATGTGGGGATCATGATCAGAAACAATTCATAAAGGTACACCATGAAGTCTTACAATTTCATTAATATATAGTCTTTCTAAACGTTTAAGTTGTAAATCTTCTATTATATAAAGAAAATGTTCTAATTTTGTAAGAAGATCAACAATGACTCATATCGCATCATTATTTCTTGGAGTCTTAGGTAGTCCCATAACAAATCCTATAGTAATATCATCCCATTTCCATATAGGAATAATAAGGGGTTGCATAAATCCTCTAGGATGTTTTCTTCCAGCCTTCACCCATTGAAAAACCAAACATCTTGGCACATAATCAGCAATCTCCCTCTTCATGTTTTCCCACAAAAAATGTTCCTTTATATCTCTTTACATCTTGGTTCTACCAGGGTTTCTATAGAAATTAGAGCTATGAGCATCATCCAATAGTTCTCTCTTCAGCTCAGGAATAGTAAGAACACAAAGCCTCTTTCCGAACTTCAAAATTCCACATACATATACAAAGTCAATCAACATCCCCTCATTTACGGCTTTAATTTTCTTTTGAAAATCCTCATCATCAACCTAAAAACATTTTATCCTTTCCAGTAAAGAAGGTTAGGAATATATTTGAAAAAGTAGTGATGTGTTTCCTTCCTTGATAATTCCCATATCCATATTTACTAGATCCCTGAACACAGGATCCCTTTAAACACTAATCTTCTTCAGAATTTTGTGGTCCCTTCAGAATTCTGTGGTCCCTTATGAGGTAAAAGGAATATTAGAAAACTCAATTTCCTTTTATAGAGGATTTTTAGGTAAATCCTATAAAAATACGTCAATATATTACTACACAAAAGGTACGTCATCAATTTGAACATTCTTTTACTCACCCCTGGTTATTGCATTCCCTTCCTCCCCAATAATTGAATTCAATAGTGTTATAGGGGGTGTATCTAGGAAAGAATCAGATGGTGAGGTTTCTGCTCTAAAGACAAGGGATTATACACCATTCTTTAAAATTGTAAATTCCTTCTTCTGGTAATAGATCTTTTCATCATAATTTGACTTCCAATTCCTACCAAGAATTATATCAAAGTCAATCCTTGGTATGATGATAAGGTTAGAAACTAAAGCACCTTTATGTGTCATGAGGGGGACTAATTGACACACCTTTGTTGCATTGATACATCAACTTGGAGATTTAACTGATAACTCTTTTATTAAATCAAATTGGACATATCTAATTTTCTTGGAAAACTGGGATGATATAAATGAATGGAACGATATAGAATCAAATAAGGTATTGGCAATGTTTGATGAAATGATTAATGTACCTTCCACCACTTCATTAGGGACTTCAATATTAGTGGTTATGATTGCATAAGATTTTCCCTGCTCCCTTGGAATTTTCTATCGCATGATTCCTTGACGCTTTGGACAATCATTAGTGTAGTGCCCCAACTCCTGACAATTATAACATTGAACATTAATAGCTTCTTTTTTCCCCTTGCAATTACCATCACGATAAAATTTCTATCCACATTTGTAGCACACTCCATTTCCCTTTAAGAACACACAGTGGTGTTTCCTTCCTCAATTATCATAGTGTCTAAATTCAACTCTTCTCTTCTTCACTATTTTCTTATTTCCTTTCCCAGAATTTTCAGCAACCCCCTTCTTCTCTTACTTTCCCTTAAAGTCATAAAACATAGAGAATTACTTTTATATCTTGATTTCACATGACATTATATCCTCATATGATGGAAACCATTAAGAGACCAGTGTCGACTATACCAATGGATTTAGGCCATCAAATAATCAATCAATTTTTCTCCTTGGATTTCGTATGTACTCCACAACGTTTCTTGCTAACCTTGTGAAGTTATCTTTATACTTTGCAACATTATAATATTCCGTTTACCTCAGATTCAAGAATTTCCTCTCCATATCATCTCTCTGTTCATGAGGAAAGTATTTATCTAGTAATATTTCCTTTATATCCCTCTATTCCATCTCCTCAATTTCTCCCTCCTCCTTTGTGTTTTTTATTAACAACCACCACTGATCTGCATCTCCCGATAGATGATAAAATTCCATGATTACCTTATCTATTCCATTACATCCCAAAGCAAGAAATATTTTATATAGGGAACTTATCCACTACTCAACTAAAAATGGGTTTGTAGTACCATTGAATGATGGTGGTTGTTGTTGTATAAAGAGATCTAACATAGCTCCTCCACATGGTGGATCTGGATGCTCCATACGGGTATAGTTATTATTCATACCAAAGTAAGTTTCCCTAGTATAGTTATAAGTTTCTCCGCACTCACCCCAACACGAGATCCAAAATCATTATCTTGAATTATAGGGAAATACATATAGGGGACACATGCTTTTTTGTGGTTTCCATTCCTTCTACTAGGCATCATTTCTAAATAATAGCATACACTATATTAGGGTTTGAATCATAATGTATAATCCTAACTTATCAAAATACATAGTAAAAATTGAGATCCTATGCATGGATAATCCCATAATCAAAAAAATGGTTTCTATGAGGAAAATTTATATTTAAATCCATCATAATGGATTGTATAGAAAATGTGAATAATCCCAAGCATACCCCCTGGAGTGTCATAACCAATAGTTCTACAAGGCCCATTGTCATTTACCCGGATACCCCAGGTCAATCCCAAAAATCCCTGTCAATGTATTCACTCCTAGGTCTATCTATCCCAGAGCCACCTCTACCTACTCGTATCTAGATAGGGGTGTATTTTTTGAAATATCCACATAATATATTCCTTACCAAAATACCAGGACGTTCTTGTATGTGTACCCTCAAAGATTATCATAGGGACTCTTCCCTAATCTACGTTTTTGAAATCTAGTTTCCATGTTTTCTACTAATTTTATTTTATATAAACTGTAAGGACTCGACCATAGTTTCTTGGAGCTGGTGCCATATTTTATTACAGTGGAATGTAAATAAGGAACATTATTCCTGAAGGACCAAGTAGTTTAGTTGCTTTTGGAAACAATATACATAAATAAGTTTAACATTACATCATGAAGGGAATTACAACACTAAATTATTCTATTAGAAACATCCAAGCCTCCTAGATTAAGCCTATAAGTCACTCATAACTAACTTATTCATATCCTGAGAAAATGAGTCATAAGAAAGAGGTGAGATCAAATTCTTAGTAAGAGTTATAAATATAGTAGATTATAACATAAATATTAGACAAGGTGAATAATTGAAAATAGATGCCTTTAAAAATAAACATGAACATAAAATGGTAGGAATATTGGTTGAGTAAATAATTTCATAAATAAAACATAATAATGGGTATTCTACTAGTTGAATAACCACTTGAACATTCAATTACTAGCTTCATAATTAGGGAAGTGTATATGATGGAAATTCTAAAACACTTTTTCAGGGACTCGGCCAAGCCGTCTAAAAATGATTTAAGCCTAAGCCAAATCTATATATCACATTAGGAAAGGCCTGAGCCAATTCCATGTCTATTTATCTCATGGGACCTACCAATGCAATGAGAGGCTATTATGGGACCCACCCATCACATAATAAGTCCAATTCAATTTTTATATGAGTGGGAATAAACATAATCAACAAATACATTCATATTGAAACTATCATATAAAATGTAACTATCTTTCCCCAATAATAAAACACTAACCATTCCAAGTAATATGGAGAATGTGTTTAGGATGGATATTCCACAATAAAGATAGTCATAAACCATTCATTAAAATATGGTAGATTATATCATAAATTATTATAACCAATAATACATAATAATCAATATGAGTGTTGATTCAGACGAAAATACTCTTATAATATCATTAAGCAATTCTTGAGATAAATACTCTTTATTTTGAAAAGAAGAGTTATTTTGGAAAAATATTTCTATAATATAAGAAGTGAATTAAGATATATTTTTTATAATAAAATGAGTTATTTTATAAAGATAATGTTTTCCAAAAATATATTATAGAGTAGCCTTGAAAATAGATAAGAATTTGATAAATTCCCTTGATTCAGGCTTCTATTTTGGAAACGATTTTGAAAGTTTCTTTTAAAACATGTAAGTATCCATAAAATAGGGAAGGATTCTGGTTGGTGTAAAAATATGTAATACATAAACATAATTTATGATAAGTACATTATAATACATAATAATTTCATTGAGGTAATCAGACAATGAAAGTAACCCAAATGAAAATGGATGTTCTGGTGGAAAACCCTTACCTTAAGTCTGAATGTGTTCCGCTCTTGAAAATAAAGTCCTAGAATATGAAATTAGACATATTAATAACTTATTTCATAAATTAATATAAATTTATTTAGTTTATCATAATTCTTTTTATTTTAGTTATGTTCTTATTGAAAAGTTATTATATTGAATTATGTCATTCCTGAGTGTTTGTTTTCTTGATTTTCATAATCGGTTCACTTTTTTTTATGTAATGAAGTTTATGTGGAAAGGTTGTAAATATATAGAATTGATATTAAATATTATTTATGAACATAAGTAATTTTTTAGTTTCATTTCAATCAATTTTTTACATAAAATGAGGATGAATCATTAGATTACAACCACTTCGATTATTTTGCGGTATTTGGATTATTATGAACGAGTTTATTCATATAAATTAATAATATGTACATATACTAGTTCCTGAATATTAATTAGGTTATAATACATATTATATAGTTTGGTTCATCAATATAAATGGTTTCATGACCTGTAATGAAGGATAAATTGAAGAACAAAACTTTTTCTTCAACGAAGGATATAAATTAGAACCTCATGGAGGCAGATTTCATTTATAAAAATAAAATGGAGGGAGTAAGAATATTGATGATGGTTCATCCATTCACATGATATAATTATAGTATATATATTATAATAGATTTATCATTTTCATTTGGATAGATTCCGTGAGGAGATAAAAATAAAAGAGATGAACTTGAAAATAAAATAAAAATTGAGAGATCCCTTATGAAAATTCGGCAGCCTAACGGCGTCTCATAAAATTTCATAAGATGAATTGATGAGATAGGAAGGGTATCTCATCATATTTAAATAAAAATTATAGTAATATTAATACATAATATCAAACCCAACATATGAGAATGAAATTTCAATGAGATAACATAAAAGAAGTGTTAACTAAAAGATGAGGATGAACGATTCCCTTACCTTGTAGAGTAACTCAAAGAACATGAAGGTTGGGACCTTGGGGGCTTATGTACACCTTGGGAGGAATCATAGGGAGGTAAAAACACCAGATATTCTAGTATTAGAGATTTGATATGAATGAAAATGAATGAAAATGAATGGATATGTGGGTATTTATAGTAAAAGAGAGAGAATTTTTTATTAATTTAAAAAGACCACCTCATTAGTGGTTTTTGTAAAACTGTGGGATTTACCTTGGTATTTTTTCTTTTTATTATCAAATTGAGACACATAATATCTTATTTTACTATAAAAAAGACGACCATCCCTTTTATTTTAAATATTATCTCATTATGAAGTCATTAATCTACAGAAAACTCAAAACTATATTTTTACTATTCACAAAAAATCAAGTATTTTAGAAAAATATTAAAATTTAACCCTAACATTTTTCGACATGTAGAATTAAAAAATGAACTCAATTTTGCATAAATAATTTTTTAAATATTATTAATTTATTTTTGAAATAAAATGATAGTTAATTCATAAAATAACAATTTTAAAGTATAATTAGTTTTATATGACATTGAAAATTTAATTAAGACAACATTATTTTATTACCTTAAGAAACTAAAATAATATAACTATTTACTATTCATAAGTGTCATATAAAAATTCATATTAATATTCATAAGGGTATGTTAATATTCACCAAAATCATGTTTGTTCTATCAAAATTCAAATGACTTACTGGTCACAACTCTAGATGACAGTTTTTTGAAATTCCAAACATAGTAGAGGCAAAGGTGTGTTTAATGGATTGATTATGAAATGCCTTTATTTTCCAAACCTTCTGGGGTTACAACTTCCCTAAATCCAAGCATGGTTACCCATCCTTTGTTAATACTAAAAGTTTGTGGAGTAAATCTTTCCACAATAAAAATCTCCATAGCAATGAGGATATGGTCGAAGTTATACTTGGGAAGTGTGTATCCTGATAGTCCACTAGAAACACTCCTATTATACATTTGATTAATGAATATATCAATATTTATATCTTTCCTTCCATTAATTGTGTACATACTCCTCGTGAATTCTTCTACAATAATTGAGTCCTCAACAAGGTTACATTGATCAATGTAAGATGAAAATTTATTTTCTAGCATCCTGATGATGTTTGACCCATTTTCTCCAACATTGTGAGGACTGTATTAAAATCACCAATAATCACCTAGTTTTTGGTAAGGTACTCAAAAAGTTCTCCATGATCCTTCCATAAATCTCATATCCTAACATAAGATATTAAAGGATACATAATATAGAATTTAACTGTGTGTCCTAGATTTTTGAAAGTAACTATTATTCTTTGATTTCCTTAATTACATCCCTAAATCTTAATAATTTTATGTTTGAACACCCATAAGTGATCCATGTTTCCATTATTAGAGTTCTGATAGAGAAAGTGGTATCCCATATCGTCCTATTTGAAGGTCTTCCATTTCTCAAAAGTCATTTTAGGTTTTTCAATTCTAATAATTTCCGTATTGTTGGCCAGTATAAAATTCCTAAGGGCCTTGGTCATTATGGGATTCCCTAGACCTTGTAAATTCTAGAAGAATATATTCATCATTTTAGATCCTTTCCCCTAGTTGTAAGTCATTCATCATGTTCCATGATAACATGGAATTTCCCCATTTCCTTTATAACTTTTTTCTTTTCTTATTTTTGATAATCCTATTATTCAAGTTTACCATTAACTTATGTAGTGGGTTTGTATTCCTCAGCTTTATCAACACAATGTTTTTTCACTTATAGAAGTAAACATGTTCTGAGAATGTAGAGACTCATGTTCTTGGGGATTGGTGGTCTTATTCATGAAAAATTTGGATGAGAGAACCTGTAATAAGTAATCCTCCACATCACATCCACTAACATGCTAATAAGAATGATTTAAAGTTTTCCAAAAACTATATGTATTCTCCATGGGGAATTCTGGATGATCCCCATTGTGACCTGATGCAGGAAAATCCATGATTTACATCTACTTATTGGATTCATTAGGTCCCCATGAGCTATTAACAGGCTAACCTTACTCTACGATGCCCTATAAACTTTCTTTTGGTTTCTCATATATATGTGTAGTATTGTAGTGTACCTCTATCTATTGCTCATGGATGAGAGATAGAATCTCTTGAATAAAATCATCATTTTCTGGTGTGTTCTTGAAAAGTATATCCTATTATTGTGTGTCCTTGGTTGATAGATCTCCAAAAAATCCATCAATGTGTGGTCCCTCAGTATGGTTGCCATGTGCACTACATGGTGTAGAGGCACCCTTTTTGCTCACTACGGGTCTGTTATCATCAATGACTCCACTAGGGAAAGGAGGGGAGGTAGTACCACCACTCCTTAGATTAACCAGCAGGGAAGTATCAAATTTGTCCATACTTTTCACTATTTTATCATATTTCCCATCTCTTAGATACATATTCTAGTTGTGACCATAAGTATTATGGGAATCTTGTATATTTTTGGAATGATCTGGTTGCCCATACTTAGTATGCCTAGGGTGGGAATCACCAGAGGGGGGGGGGGATAGTCTAAAGGCTCCCCCATTCCATGCACTATTATGTTTTTCACTATTCTGTATTCCATCTTTTAAACATTATAAGGGAAAATCGATTTATAACAAGTTATAGTAGTGTAGGGAACTTTCTTCTTTCATTTACTCCTTTTACACTGAGAAATTTCATGTCCCTTCATATTGTAGAAAAATAATTATCTATCTCTTTTTCAATCAGATATCATGTGGTGAAAAATCATTCAGTTTCTGAAAAATATTAGCCTCCTATTGTACTGTATTGATAGGTTTATAGTGTAATCCCATTTTGTTAACACTACTTACTCCACAAGTGTGTTAGACATATCAACCTCCACTAATACCCTCAAGAAATTCCCCTATCTTTGATTGTAGGTCTATCTTTCCATCCTAATTATATTACATGCAGCCTAAGATATGTCCCATAAAATTTTTGGTTGAAAATATAGATAATTATGTTTGCATATTCAGATCATAATTTGGGTATGTGTGTTCCTTACTGTTTCTGGATCAATGTTCATGTCCCACTCTTGAATTTGATGGAAACTATGCCTTAGGGGTATTGATTTGAATCTCCATTCTCTTTGTTTATGATTTTTAGATTGGAAAAACATGGTAGTAATATCATCCCATTCCTCTAATCTTCTACTCACTGAATCCGCAGATATATGCTATATTCCTCATTAGGTCATAGAACTTACTTGTATTATCTCCCTTTTCGATTAACACTATCGCAATGATAGAATAATGACCTAGATCCACCCTCTACTACATTACCTCTTAATATTTAGATACATTCAAAATTTACCCTTTTCTATATACTCCCCTTGTAGAGGATGATAAAAAGTAGGGAATAAAGGATTGGGTGTAAATTTTACCACACCCACAAAATTACTCTTTGTTCCTACCACAATATTTGGGTACACATTTCTTCATTTGAATTCCTTGTCACTAGATAAAACATCTCTTTGTTTCCAATATATTCTGATGGCAATGATCACCTCATGATCCCATTAGGGGAGATCATCTCAAAATCAGTAGAGCCTTAAACTTTAGGGATTTCTTCACTATCCCTTATCTCTTCCATCACCTCCTCACTAGGATCTCCATGTTACCAAACATTACATTTGTCACGACCCGTCCCTTGGGGCCCATGTCGTGACTACCCCATGCCTGCCTTCCTTAGGCCAGGGGCTGGAAACTAGCACTGTAAAGGCATATAACTAAAATTGGATGGAATTCCATTTTTACCGTACCAATACACAGTTCAATAACACAACAAGAATCAACTACAAAGACTAGAACACAACTAGATATAATCACAAAGTAAACCGTTGTAGTAAAAAGAGTGATGAAAGTAAAGGGGATGGAATACAAGCCCCACTAATGAAGTTCAAGTACAACTAAAAAGTAAAAATTCAACTAAAATGTTCAAAACAACTCCTCGATCATCCACCACAGATCCTACTTGAAGGGTAGGTACATATCACCTCCACAGTACTCCACATCTGCTCATATCCTCTGCATCACGTCACATTGAATGTCCACCTCTGAGCACCATCTAGTCCTGGCTCCCTCAGCCTCGGTCAATGTTGTACATCATCTGAAAAAGACAAAACAAGGTGCGGGAATCGCCCGTGTAGGGGTGAGTATAATGATACTCAGTAGGGATCTAAAGACCCCATAAGTCTCTTAAAGTTCCACAATGTAAAAACAAAAATTAAGACATAAACTCTACATAGGTATATGACCATACATACACCAAAGTTATCAAGATATACACATCTCATACATGAGGGAAGAATACCACAAAGGTAACACAATGAAGATAACACCATGAAGGTAAAATTGCCACACAGGTAACACCAAAAAGGTTACACCATGAAAGTAAAATTACCACACAAGTATCACCATGAAGATTGTACCACGAATGTAAAAGTACCACACAGGTATCACCACGAAGGTAAAAGTACCACACAGGTATCACTACGAAGATAGTACCACGAAATTAAAAGTACCACACAGGTTTCACCATGAAGATAGTACCATGAAGGTAAAAAGTATCACACAGGTAAAAGACATAGTTCAAATAGAGTCTCAGCTCAAACCAGGTTTTCAGTGAAGTATAGAAGTACAGATGATTAGTTGAGAAGTTAGAGCATCTTATTCTATGAAGAGGCACTCCTACTGATTATACAGAGTCTGGCCCACACAAGATCGATAGGTACTAACCCCTGAAATGACCCACACAGAATCTAACCCACACATGATTGGTATGCTCTGAACCATACAGGATCGATGATAGTTAACCCACATAGTATCTGACCCACACAGGATCGGTACGCACTAACCCACACAGGATCATTGAGCGATAACCCACACAGGATCTGACCCACATAGGATCTGAATGCGCTGACCCACACAGGATTGCTGAGCGCTGACCGACACCGTATCGATAGGTACTAACCCCCGCAATGAACCACACAGGATCTGACCCGCACATATTTAATAGGTAACTAACCTCCATATTATCTATCCTCATCCTCTTCCTCATTGTCAGCCATTGGATTCCTTGCAACCGGTGCGCTAGAGTTCCGTAGAATCTGTCCCTCGAGATATTGGCCATACCTTGATTTCCACAGAGTCCCATGTAGAAGTAACCAAATGGTTTGTCACATCATAAGGGACCCAATGCAACAGACGGCGCGTCAATCGGTCGCATGGTCTGTAAGTTATTAGCATTTCCGTTCTGAAGGACCGGTTGGATTCGGGGTTCGATCCAACCCAACCATGCTCCAAATTTCTCGCAAACTCATGTGAATTATAAAAAATATACTGTCTCAATGCAAGGATTCCATTGTGTATACGGTTCATCAAACATATGTCTGGTTCTCAAGAGATGGCCACAAAAGAATATCTGGGTCTAGATGGGCCCGGGTCTAGTCTTACTTGGTCGGACCGACCCGGCCTGACCCGTCTTGGGCCGACCCGACCTGGTTGGGGTCAAATCGGTTATCCTGGGAAATGATGGGCCTGAACTACTAGGCCATGGTCTAACTCTGCTCATAAAGGGGGTGGCCTGACCCGGCCAGTTTGGCGCGGCCCGGTGGCGCGGTCCGCTGGGAAAGCCAGCGGTTGGGTGGACCGCCATGGCAGGGTCCGCCGTAGCCAACGCCTAGGAGGAAGGCACCTCCCAGGTTACCAGAATAGCCAAAGGGCCATTTAGTTTTTGGTATTAGGACCCACCAAAGCGGGTCCTGCTTGGAGCATCATGACTGGCCAGTTTTTCGGCCGGGCATCCTCCTCCCAGTGGCGCGGCGACGCTGATGTCCTTTGCAGTTGGTCGGGTGTCGGCCGCCCTTCATCCTCCGTCGCGGCCTTGCAGCCACGTCCTCCTACTCCAATGGAAGCATGGACATGCGTCGATGCTCCGCCATGTGGTCGGCCAAATGTCGGCCAGCTCCTTGCTTCACTACGGCTGATGGGTCGCGGCCTCCTGCTCAACCGGTGGCACAGACGTGTGTTGGCCCCCTTACTTGTGGTCGGCTGGGTGTTGGTCGGCGCCTTCTTCCTCGAGCCTTCACATCTTCATTCCATGTTTGAAAAATATGACGACCACGTATTCACTATCCTTAGGCCAAGGGCTCCACCACCATATGTCACGCTCAACAAAACTTTGTGTTTCCAGTGTCATTAATTATTTGGTGTTGATGAATGCATGAATAATGCTTGAAGAAAAAATGATAAAGGGGCACTGTATATGTGCGGGATGATGGGCATATTTTTCTGTCCATTGTCATTGTGAATCTATAATATGAAGAATTATCAAATAAATTAAATCATAATTCAATGCAAATCCCATACCATGTTCATCCATTGGTGGTGTCGTGAGGAAGAGGATGGATTTGGTGAAGGGGACGCTGACATTCGTTGCTCCAGCAACACATTTCTGTTCCGTGCTCATGTGTCATCCCCATTCTTGATCTGGAGAGAGTTCTTCATTAGAGAAGTCCTTTTTTAGAAAATGTTTCCCCAAAGGATCTTCGTTGCAAATATATTTTCCCCATGAGAGGTGTGGTTCCAAATTAATAAGTTAATATTTAAAGTTGGCAAATTAATGGGTGATTCCAAGAGTAAAATTTGGCTAATTAATTATAAATTAGTGGATCCTATTAATTAAAGAGGAATGTGGTTACAAATTTTTTGTAATCGGGCATTTAATTCCAAGAATTAAATGCCCGACCACCATCGTGTGGTCCTCGAAATTATGATTCAAATGAGAGGTTTTAAAAATAAAATAAAAGTTAATTATTATATTTTATTATTTTGCCAACCCTCCCATGAAAATCTGAAAAACTAACTCCTACCCTCGACCTACTATGGTTTTGGTGAAGGTATATTTATGTGAATATCAGTTTTCTGAGTTCAATAGTGTTCTTGGATTTCAATTCTGAGAACCAGTTCAAATGTTACAAAATGTCATTCGCGCTTTTACTGAATGTACCCGATAAAAAGTTTGGAAAATTATTAAAAATTATCCTCCTCCCATGTCGGTCTAGGTTAGGCTCTACTTAAGTGAAACACGCCCCAAAGAACCCAACAGTACTCTCTGATATCTAATCTGAGTTACTGTTTAAAAGATATGGATTTTACAATTAAATAATTTTCACTTAATTATTTTATTTATGACCAAAAACTAACTTTCACTGGTGGCCTGCCCTAGAAAATGCTAGTATCTTCCTAAATAAATAATACCCTCACAAGTTCATCGGTGGTCTCAGAGTTTTAATCTGAGTTACTGTTTTGGAGTTATAAGAATTTGAAAAATAAAATATCTTTATTTAATTATTTTATTTACAGTTATTCCATTTTCAGTTTTTCTCAGAGGATGCCCGTTCCTACTAAACTTAAGTCGCTCTTAGGGTAAAAATGCCATCTTGAGCACAACAGTGCCCTCAGATTTCTGATTTAAGTAACCGTTTAATAGTTATTCAAATTTTTTAGGAAAAATTATTACACGTGCTAATTAAATCTTAACAAAACTTCAACGAATCATTCTAGGAACTCCGGGTCTCAGAATCGCACGCTGTCAGATTTTGTGGTCTTGAAATAATTACAAATAATTTGAAATAAATTATATGGAATTTTTGGGAAATGAAATTCTCCTCACCCTAGGCATTTATGTCCCTGAAAGCCACAATAAAGGCAAAACAACCAAAAGAGGGTACTGATCATGAATCTGAGCCTCCTACTCCCATGTTATCTCCTAAAGGCACTCATGGTACTTGCATACACATACTAGAGGTATCAATTGCCGGTGAAGGACCTACTTCAGTCGATTCTCAATCTTCACTAGAAACTCTATAGACGTTACCCCATCCTCAAAGTCTAGCTCACTATGGTTGATGATGTGGGATGGGTCGTGCACATATCTCCTCAGCTGGGATACATAGAAGTCGTCGTGGACCCTCTCCAACTATGGTGGAAGAGCCAAGCAATATTCTACCTCTCCTATCCTCTGAAGTATCGGAAAAGGACCGATAAACCTTGGTGATAACTTTTCGGCTTGGCCAAATATCCATAGTCCCCGTCGAGGCGAGACTCGGAAGAATACATCGTCCCCCTCCTAAAAATCCAAGGGTCTCCAAATCCTGTCAGCATAAGACTTCAGCCAACTCTGCACAGTCTTCACTTACTGACAAGTGAGACATTCTGATACAAATTATGCCACTGATTTCTTCATCTCTGGCCACCAGTACTGATGTTGAAGGTCCTGATACATCTTCACCACACCAGGATGTACCGCCAGAGGGGACATATGGGACTACCTCAACACCTCATCCTAAAGTGCCACTGGTACCATGGTACATCCTTTGAGGAGGATGATGTGCTCTCCAAGATCAAAAAATACATCAGGTGCCTGTCCTAAGGATATCTGAGCACGTCGAGACCCACAGTCAATTTCCCCAAGATGCGCCTCTCGGACCTGCTGAAGGAGTGGGGGAGTGACAGTCATAGACAGGAGGTAAGAAGCTTCTTCTCTACCAATGAAGGATATATGCAGCGTAACTAATAACTATGAAGTCTCACATAGCAGTTGTAGACCAGACCTCCTGCTGAGTGCGTCTGCTTCCACATTCCCCTTCCCAGGTATATAGACTATCTCAAAGTCATAGTCCTGGAGGAACTCTAGCCACTCCAATTGGGAACTGAAATCTCAAATCTCCTGCTGGCATGAGGGTAAGGCTTGCAGACACACGAGTGATCAACCACACCCACTTATGCAGAATTTTATATTGTGCTGCCTAGGATTCCTTTTTCGTCGACCAAGGAAAATACCATTCCAACATTGTAGGTAAACCACAACCCTCTTGCCTAATACAGTCAATCTACGTATGAAATTTTGATGTACAGTCAATACCCAAACTAACATCATAAGGCATCAATACTGCCACCAAGAGTTTCAAACCGAAACTCTCACCTCAAGGGTTAGATCACACCATCGGGGTACGTTTGATTACCGAGTCTCCTCCCAAAGGTTTCTCCAGACATGAGGGTCAAGTCAACATCTTAACCGGAAAATCTAGGTTTAGGAAAAGATTCATGGAAGGTAGGAATGATTGGTACCTATGTCTATTAATACAGTAGCTAGTAGTAGACACAGACTGTTCATCAAATCATTCATAGAGCTCTTGGGTCACACTCCTTGACCATATGCAGCTACTCCCTTCCCCTATCCTCTAGCTCCCTAAGCCTGGTGAGGAAAACAATGGGGGGTGTTTCTAACATGTAAAAATGTACACCACCTCATGCTACACTCCTAGCTCTACTTCTATGTCTGTAGCCCTACAGATTCATCTGTCCCTAACACTTCTTCTTCCCGAAACATTTTTACATGCCCAAGTCTCTGAAACTAGCACCAGTTTCCTGATTTTCCACTGCTAACATTCACTGGTTGTATCTGATCAGCCAGAATACATTCAACCACAATGGTTCTCTCTAGCACCCTAACATAGGTAGGAATGCATAGAGGAATAGTACTTACATGGATGTCCCTAAAGATACCTCGCTCAGAAGTCTGAGCCTTGAAGTACCGATCTTATCGTATTCATTGAGTACCAAGAATGGTCAGTATCCCTGGATGAATACTTAGCTACTAACATGTAATCCATCCGAAGATGTAGAAGATCTAGAGAACTCTCAACCACCTCCTCAAGCCAGTCCTCAGCCACCTGTGAGTTGGGCTCACCTCGGAACCTGAGGGGTGTCTGATGCTGAAACTCATGTAAGGCATTGAGGGAAAATATGTCCTCTACCAGTACCGCTGGTTGTAACTGCTGACCAAAAGGCAGTGATATAGCTGACACACTACCTGAAGGTACTATCTCGGGCAACACTCGATGTACCGAAGCCTCATCACTAAGTGCACCATCCTCATGGTCACTCACTGGAAAATACTAGAAGCTAAGATCACCATCTGCTCTATCGGTGTCTCTACTAGGTGGAAACTCTAGCCATAGCATTTAGTTAGTCCTTAGCTACCTGGGAATCTTTCTCTCCTTGAAGCCTCGGAGGCCTCTGCCACTAGGACTCATGCAATGTGCTCATTCGACATGCATCCTCTACTGGTAGGGATGGTGGCAATGCTCTCCCAACGAGTAGTGGTGCTGCTGGTACTCCACCTTAAGGTGCTAATGCCATAATAGGGCCCTGCTTTGAGGCCTCATTGCTCGGTGGGCTGTCATTGTGTACACTCTTGGGAATCCTCACTGGATGCCTATGCAGATACATCCTAATAAGGAACAGGTGCTCCATAGTAATTAGGTTATACATGGTGAGCTGACTCAAAAGATCCAAAAGAAATCTTTTCAAAACACATGCAATCAGTGTATCTTTCTACTGAGTTAGAAATCAGAATTTAGGGTCCTAGTGTATGAATACGTTGGCCGACACATCAAAACTGGACTCCCCAAACTAAAACCACATGAATTAAACTTATCACTATTGCTTCACAGGAAAGATCAATGTCCTAGTTCTTCGGTTGAACCAAACTCCTTTGATACCAATTTGTCACAACCCATCCCTCGGGGCCCATTCTGTGACTACCCAAAGCCTGTCTTCCTTAGGCTAGGGCTGACGACTAGAACCGGAAAGGCATATCCCTCAAATGGGAATGCATAGCCTTTTTACCGTACATACACATAGTTCAAGAACACTTCAAGAAGAAACTACACATACTAGAATTCAACTAGATATAACCACAAATTAAACAGCTGTAGTAAAAAAGGGTGATGAATTTAAAAGGGCTGGAATACGTGCCCAACTAAAAAAGTACATGTACAAATGAAAAGTAAAAATACAACTGAAAGGTACAAAACATCTCCTAGATCATCCACCGCAGATCCAACATGAAGGGTAGGTACAGATCACCTCCAAAGTACTCCACGTCAGCCCATCTCCTCCACGTCATGTCATGTCGAATGTCCACATCTGAGCACATTCTAGTCCTATACCCCTCAGCCTTGATCAATGTTGTATGTCATTTTCCCAAGACACAACCAGGTAGGGGCACAGCTCATGCATGGGTGAGTATAACGATACTCATTACGGACCCGAGACCCTGTAGGTCTCCTAATGTTCCACAAAGGAAAACCAAAAGACAAGACATAAACTCTACTTCGGTATATGCCCATACATACACCTAAGTTATCTAGATATACAATCTCATACATTAGGGAAGAATACCATAAAGGTAACACCACAAATGTTACACCACAAAGGTAAAAGTATCACATAGGTATCCTAACAAATATAGTACAACGAAGCTAAAATTACCACACAAGTATCACCACAAAGATAATACCATGAAGGTAAAAGTACCACATAGGTATCACCACGAAGATAGTAATACGAAGGTAAAATTACCTCACAGGTATCACCACTAAGATAGTACCATGAAGGTAAAATTACCATACAGGTATCACCATGAAGATAGTACCACAAACGTAAAAAAGCACCATACGAGTAAAAGAATTAGTTCAAACAGAGTCTCAACTCAAAACAGGCTTTCAGTGAAGTAAATAATTACAAATGATTTGTCATGAAGCTAGATAATCTTATTCAATTAAGAGGCACTACTGTTGATTATACAGTTTCTTACCCACACAGGATCGATAGGTACTAACCACCGCAATGACCCACACAGGATCTGACCCACATAGGATTAGTATGCCCTGACCCACACAGGATCTGACCCACATAGGATTGGTAAGCGCTGACCCACAGAGGATAACTGAGCATAGACCCACACAGGATCTGCCCAACATTGGATCAGTATGAGCTGACCCACATAGGATCACTGAGTGTTTTCCCACATAGGATCGATAGGTACTAACCCCTGTAATGACCCACATAGAATCTAACCCTATGAGATTCGATAGGTAACTAACATCCGTATTATCCATCTCCATCCTCCGCCTCACAACCAGCCACTGGATTCCTCGCACTTGGTGCGCTTGAGTTCTGTAGAATATGTCCATCAAGATTTTGGTCATACCTATACCGCAACTATGGCCCACTTAGAAGCAACCCGAAGGTCCTTTATGTGATAAGGGACCCAATGAGACAAACATCGCGTCAATCAGACACCCGGTATATAAGTTATTAGCGTTTCCGCTATTAGGACCCGGTTGGATTCGGGGTTTGATCCAACCTGGCTATGCTCTAACTTTATCCAAAACTCAAGTGGAGTATACCAAAAGGACCATCTCGATCCATGGATTCTAGATCCACAGATGGTTTGTCAAAATAATGCTTGGTTCTCAAGATATACCCACAAAAGCGTATCTGGGTCAACATGGGCCCATGTCTGGTCCGACCTAGTCGGGCCGACCCAGCCTAACATAGCCTGGGATAACCCAATCAGGTTTGGGTCGACTCAGTTGGCCTGGGCCATGGAGAGCCTGGCTTTCTTGGCCATTGTCCGGCCCGACCAACTGGGGGCGGCCCGTGGTTGGGTGGACTTCGATGGCGGGGTTTTCCCTAGCCGACGCCTAGGAGGGAGGCGCCTCCCAGCTCAGTCGAATAGCCAAAGGGTCGTTCGATGTTGGAAGTGGGACCCATCGAAGTGGGTCCTGTTTTGTGTGCCATGGTCGGCCGGTTAGTCGGTGGGTCCTCCTCCTCCCATCACCGTGACAGTGCTGCTCTCCTCTGCGGCCAGCAGGGTGTCGGTCATGCTTCGTCCTCTGCCGCGACCTCCTACTCCACTGGCGGCGCGGATGAACACCGCCATTCTGCCACACGGCCGGCTAGAAGCCACCTGCCACCCTGGTCCACCATTGTCAATAGGCCACAGCCTCCTTCTCAACCAGTAGTTGGGACGCGCGCCACCCCCTTCCTTGCAGTCAGTCGGGTGTCGACCGCCGCCTTCTTCCGCAAGCCTTCGTGACTTTATTCCAAGCCTAAAAAATATGAAAACCTCATATTCAAGATCCTTAGGTCAAGGGCTCCACTTCAATATGTCACGCTCAAAAAAAATTTATATTTCCAGCGTCATTAATTTTTTCCATTGATGAACGCACAAAGAACACACGAAGAACAAAAGATAAAGGGTCAAGGTATATGTGTGGGACGATTGCCATGTTAGTATGGCCATCGTCATTGTGAATCCAGAATATGAATAATTATAAAATAAATTCAATCACAATTCAACATAAATACCCTACCTCATTCATCCGTTGATGGTGTCATGGGGAAGAGGATGGAGTTGGTGAAGGGGTTGCTGACTTTCGTTACTCCCGCAACACGTTTTTGTTTTGGGATCGTGTGTCGTCCTCGTTCTTGATCCGGAGCGCATTATTCATTAGAGAAGTTCTTCATTTGGAGGATGTTTTTTCGAAGGCTCTCCTTTTCCAATCCTTTTTCCCCGCGAGAGGTGTTGTGCAAAATTAATAAGTTATGATTTAAAGTATTCACATCAATGGGGGATTCCAAGAGTTAAAGCTGATTCATTAATTAAGAATTAATGGATCCTATTAATTAAAGAGGAATGTAATTACACATTTTGTGTAACAGGGCATTTAATGTGACCACCCTCGTGTGGTCACCGCCTTTATGATTCAAATGGGAGGTTTTAAAAATAAAATAATTGGTAATTATTTTATTTTATTATTTTTCCACCACCATGAAAATACAGAAAACTAACTTCTACCCTCGACCTACTGCAGTTGTGGTGAAGGTCTCGTGAATTGAATATCAGCACTGTGAGTTTAGCAGTGTCCTCATATTTTAATTCTGAGCACCGGTTCAAAAGTTACAAAATACCGCTACAGCGTTTTCTGAACGTACCCGAAAAAATGTTTGGAAAATCATTAACAGTCACCCTCTATCCGTGCCAATCGATGTTAAGCTCTGCCTAAGTGAAACACGCCCCAATAAACCCAATGGTATCCTCAAATATCCAATCCAAGATACCATTTAAAAGTTATGTATTTTTCCATAAAATAATTTTCACTTAATTATTTTATTTTTGGCCAAAAAAAAACTTTCACTGGTGGCCCGTACTTACCAATGTTAGTATATTCCTATAAAAGGCATATCTTCACAAGTTTAGTGGTTGTCTCGGATTTTTAATATGAGTTACTATTTTTGAGTTATAAGAATTTTAAAAATAAAATAACTTTATTTAATTATTTTATTTACAGTTATGCCATTTTCAGCTTCTCACACAGGAGGCCCACACCGACTAAACTTAATTCATGCCTAGGGTAAACCCACCATCCTGAGAACAACGGTGCCCTAGTATTTCTAATCTGAGTTACCATTTAAGAGTTAATACACTTTTTCAGGAAAAATTCTTATGTATGCTAATTAAATATTAACAAAACTTATACAGATCATTTCGGGAACTTTGGGCCTCAGAATCGAGTGATGTCTAATTTCACGGTCTCGAAATAATTCCATATAATTAAGAAAAAAAAATTATATAGAATTTTCAGGAAATTAAAACATTACATATAATCATTATTACACATTTTTTGAAAATATAAATATTTTTCAAAATGATTATCTTTCTTTTTATAATATTTATAGAAGTGGGATATTCTTGGGAGAATTGAAGGTTATAGATTTTTTTTGCGATTCAAATATTTTTATTGTGTATATCCATTTATTATTCATATTTGTATTATTCAATATATAAATCTATTGTGTAATGTTTTTATCAAAGGTATAAGTATTTTAATGTTCTCCTAACAAAGATATCATTATAAAATAAGATTTATTATATTAACTGTATAATGGATTTTTTTTTGATTCATTACATTCTATCCCATTAAAGAAATTCCAAATCCACAATTTCCCTCCTTTATTAACAATTACAAAACTAAAATGTTGTTTTAATTAGTTTTTATTAAATGGTAACATTATAAATTCATCTTAGATTTTATTCATATGTCATAAAATTATTTAAAAATAACCTAACCCACTACATCAGTCCCATACAACAAAAATTATGGATTTTATTTTGTAGTAGTACGCATGGTGGTATGGTAGGACTATAAAACATGGAGGAGTTTTCCTAGAGAAGATATATTACCCCTATTTTACAATATTCTCTGTTATATTAAATAGAGTCTTATTGAAGGACTCTATATATCCATTTTATTCTTCATTATAACTTGATCAATGATTGGACTCGATGTTTTACTCATGGTACAAATTCTTTAACTCTATAGAATAGAATTTGGTTCCCTTGTCTGTAAATATTGTGTGGGGGAATCCGAACATTGTGATGATATATGACATTATAAAGTTGATGATGTTCTTCATACTGAATTCCATGAAGGGTATAGACTCAAACCATTTAGAAAATAAGTCAGTATTAGTAAGGATGTATTTAAACCTCTTATCTATGGTTGGGGGATATGGACTCACAACATCCATCCCACAAACATCAAACAGTCCAGAATATTTAGCTGTATGTAGCAATTCTGTTGGTTTATGTATGACGTTCTCATTGAATTGGAATGCATGAAATTTCTTGGTGAACTCCACAGTCTTGCATCATGGTTTTCTATTAATTTCAAAACCTCCCTATCTTAGGGGATATCCTGGTCCCCAATTGATGGGCACCACAAGATCCTACATGGACTTCTTCCATAATGGAAGAGATCTATCATTCTATTATGCATATGAGTAGGATCCCATCAAAACCATGATTGTAGTGTGTTTTCTTCTCATTAAAGATGTTATTTAGGGTAAAGATCTCTGAATGACATCAAATATGTTTCCTTATAGCTATATAAATTTGGAGATTCCCATTTCTCACATAGAAGATTATGGGTTCCATCCATCCATGGGTTATCATTGGTACATCATGACCGAGGGAGGTATTTACATGATTGATCTCTTACATATCACATATGATGATTAATGAGACCATTCTCTGATGTGTGATACGAATGATTGTTTATTCCTAATTAGGATTATCCAAGATAATGACTTCATTGTACAACACATCGACGTAAAAATTCTATGATCCGGGAACATGATGAAATGTGGCTTTGAAAGGGAACTCTTCCATTAGTCCCCCGACATGTCTAGAGAGAGGGGAAAATTCTTCCTTCATGATGGAATATTCTTTAATGAACTACTTTATCACTAACTTTTAATACTCTTGTATTTTTAGGTAGGCTATTTGCAGTTTTAAGGGAAATTTCAATCATGTGATGAGGTATTGGTATTCTGCCTCCTTATTTGTGCATCATATGGATAGTGAGAAAGAGTAGGGGAAAACATCTTTGTTAGGAGAGAAAAATTCAATCTTCTTTCCAACCTAGTTGAGCTTTGGGTTCTCCATAATTTTTCTGATATGAATCTATAAAGCACCATAAAAATACATCTCCCATGCTCAAGGAGTGCCATTGGAATAGAGGACCCCTTCACCTAGAAGCTTGGAATCTTCTAGTATATTCACTAGGGTAGGATGTGCTATGAGGAAATAATCTAGAGATGGTATTTTCACTGACTTCTATGATAGAAACTGAATGTAATATTGGTGATGAATGACAACCGATCTGTCCAAGAACCTAGTCAGCATGGGACGACCAAGGATATACTTGAGCAGATCGATACAAGAGATTAATTGTAATTCATGGTACTTCAAGTAATGTCTCATCTTTTCACTATGAATATGAGTGTGAGGAAATTATTCTGTACATCAGAGTATTAGGTATCAATACCTAGAATAGAATGGCTGAGGTAATAAATACTATTATCACTCCTTGTATCATTATTTGGTGTGAGTACGATTCCTAGTGAGTATTTCATGGTGGCCACATATAAGATGTGTGGCCTCCCTTTCACCAGAGACATCAGTACTGGTGGGTGAAAAACACAATAAATGATTCCTTTGAAGGATTTTTGGAAATCATCATCCAATGGATATGCAGTTTCATTCTTTATTGACATGATGAAGGGGTTAACTATTCTTACAAAGATAGACTTGAACTTCTAAATGTAATCATGGTTCCCTTGGATCCCCCTTAGTTATTTAAGATTTTAGTTGGGTGACACTGGTAAGATATCACTACTATTCTCTAGGTTGACCTTAATGTCATGGTGGCATACCACAAAACCAAGGAATTTCCTTGACGTTACCCCAAAATTGCATTTAAGTTGATTCCTCTTCAGACTGTGTTATCAAAGATTGTGTAAATTTTTTAAAGGTATGTGACATGATCACATCACAATCAAGAATTAAACACCTAGTAAATGACATAACATTCAACTATCTATCCCAAGAATGATATAATGATATGGTACATGTAACATTGATAGAGGTCTCCAACATTCTTTAATCCAAAGGGCATGACCTGATAGAAAAATATCCCCTAAGGTGCTTTAAAGGCACTGGATTCTTCATCTTCAAGGGTCATCTTTTTTTGATTATAAACTAAGTACCCATGATGGAATAAATGTCTTGGATACTAGTAGTTTCATTGATCAAGATTTCTGTGATTAGAAATGGGGAATCATCCATTATTAAATACATATTAAGGTCTTTAAAATTAATGAGGACCCTAATATTCCCATTCTTCTTTTTGATAGAGATGATATTGGAAAGACACCTCGGGTATTATAATTCTTGGACAATGTTAACTTTGATCAAAATTTTGACCATAGCCTCTATATTGTTAGAATGTGAGGGGTGAGTTCTCCTAGCTACCTTCTTGAAGCCTTGATGATCATCTGGTATCCTAAGCTGGTATGTAGCCACATGTGGGTTTAGTAGTGGAATTTTTTTGTAGTTCCACAAGAACAAATATCTATGCTTGTTTAGAAACACAATGTATATCTCTTTATCTTATAGGGGCATGGTGGTACTAATCAATATAGTTCAGGTGTCTTCCTTTTTTACTAGATTTATCTGCATGAGTTCATCGATGGTAGTGGAGACACCTTTCTTGAATGACGGAGGGGCATTCCTAAGGTCAGCCTCATATTCTTCCATATCTGAGTCTATAAGGGCATCTTCATATAGGGAAAAAAATCCCAAGGCTTCACCATAATTATTGAGATGAGAGTTTACTTGAGATGATATACTGTCACCCCCTTTGACTGAGTCATTTAAGAGAGATGTCAGAGTTGATAGCCTTTGATACAATCACTAGGGATATGAGAGGATTGGACCTTTGGGATTATATCTATGACCTCAACCATGTTTATGGGGAGCCCATAATCATTTTCAAGAATAATCTAGGGATTCAAATGGTTTGTCCCCAATCAATTGGGAGTGGAAAAATGTATTTCATCATAGACCATTGGTTGTTTTCCTCCCTTTTTATAGAAATATTCTTGAGCATCTGTGGACCTGAAAGTCTCAAAGGGAGCACTATCATCTTGTAGTATGCTAAATTTTCAATTAACAAGATACTTCAGATACTAGTTGAATGTTGAAGGTATTTTTATGATTTTTTGAAGCCAGGAAATTTCGAGTAAGATATTATACATGGTGTCTGACTAGATTACCATAAACTCAACATCCGACGTGAGATCCCCAAACATGTCTTCGATCTTAATTTTCCCTAGATTTCATTGCTCATTTTTTTCAAATCCTAGGATGGATAAATTAGTGGGATAAAAATACCCTTCACCATATTCCAAACATCATATGTTTTAGAATGGGATAAGAGTGATCCAAGAATCATTATCAATCAGGGACCATTCAATATTGACATTATTTAGTTTTCCAGTGACATATTGGGGTATGATGTGTCATTGAAGGGTCTCTTAATGATCATGATCATTGAATGAGATGGTGACATGACATTTTGATTCCATGGATTCCACTCGATAGACTATGGCTATAGAGACTTATGTCTCAAACTCTTGTAGGATAAGTTAGGCTTCAACAACCACCACCCTAAGTTCTTTTGAATGATGAAGCACATAAGGGACTGAGAGCTTGGATAGGACTATTGGAATCTATTTTATAAGGCCTTAATTTTGTTCTAGAGTACATAGATTTTAGATATGGGGTTGCTACTAGATGGGTGGATGAGGAGTTGAGGCCTTTGAGGTTGACTGATCTGGAGAGGGTGAGGGAATATTGCTGCCAGTGGGGCATGTCATACCAGTCTTCACCATTTCTTGAGTTGATTAGATTAGACCCCTACTAAGAATAAATGCATGGAAATCAAATTTGGGTGATATATGGAGGGCCATGAGGAACCTCCTTTACTTTTTATCCTTATGGAGTGATTTCCCCTAAGTATCAGTTTCATATATTTCCTCTATGGGGACATTATTGAAACATTGGGACTGATCACATCTCCATTATCACATGTATCATTGTATATGGTGCATACGACCACCCAATCCCCAGTTATTTGTGGGAAAAATATGATCTAGGAAAAAATCAATGTCAGATAAGGGTCCTAACAACTGTATCATGTTGAATGAACCAAAGATGAGCTCCTCATCTGATGAGGATTCCATTTAGTGGGGTGGTTCCCGTATTTTATAAGTTATAGGGAATAAGTCGATGAGAGTCAATGATCACATTGGAAGAGAATGTGACTATTCCTATTTTGTTTATTCCTTATTTGGGAGGTCCCACCTACCTTTGGGTGGTATTTTTGAGGTCCCATCTTAGGTGGTGAAGCTATCATGGGTCTGTGAAAACTGTGCTTTCAGAGTATCCTGGGATCGATCAACTGCCTTTCAATTCATGTAGTTTTAGAATTTTTTTAGACATATGGCCTCAATATTATTCAATAACACACTTATTTTTTATGGATAAGAGTTATGAAAGCCACCTGGTTGGGGGAGTTATCTAGTTTAACCTATCCAGAGTTGACCATGCCATGATGGACTTCTTTGAAGATAAAGTAGTTCTAGATATTATCACCCATAATTCTATGGAAGGGGAAGTAATCTAGATAGTTAGTGAGGTTGACATCCTTGAGACTCCAAGGTAGAAAGAGTGTGAGAATGTTATTATCCATGGCTACCAAGAAATTACTGGGGACTTTTTAATTTTAGAAATAGTATACTTTGTTCATCTATTCCTCAAATATTTGGAGACCTTAATTTCATTGTGAATCATAAATGGGGTGATTCTATGGTTTTCAATGATCAAAAAGAGTTTTTGGGTATTTTGGGGCTTGGATAGGTATTTGGAGACGAATTTCTGTTGCCTTGTGAGTGATAGTGGTAGCTTCTACTTTGGATGGACTTATTCGATTTTCCATGGGAATGAGTACAATTTCGGATTGGTTTTGATGGATATCTTTTTCAAAACATTGTTCCATTTCGGTGAACTCCCTAAATCCACCTGGAAATTTCATTGGAACCTAATTCATCTGCATATCATCCTTAGGAATTTAAGGAAAATGGTCCAACAATTTCTCTTGAGAGAGAAGAATGCTGAGTGAGTAGGGTAAACCCTTCCACCTTGCTTTGAAAGTCATACACCCTCTCATTCATGCATTGTTTGTAGTTTTTCAGGTTGATGATGGTCATATTACTCAGTATAAAACTAAATTGATAAATTAATTGATGAAAAATGTCTTCCCATTATGGCACGTATCCTACTGGAATACTTTTATACAAAGCAAATATTGTCCCTATTTGAGTATGTACAAAATAACTCAGCTTTGTTGCCCCCTATAGATCTCAAGGGACCATCATAAACCCACATTGAAATATGAAGTGTGTGATATGTTGTTCGAGGTCACTTTTATTTTTGTAAAAATATAATATAAGATTTATAATATTGGGTGGAGGTAAAGTGTCATTCAACCAATCGGGATATGACTTCTTCTCAGACTTCATAGGTGTCTGTCACCCTTCCATTGCTTACATTTGAGTACCCAGGTACATGATGATGTTATGAAACTCTAGGGGAATAATTTTCTGAGATATCTCTTGTCCATAGGGAGATATCGGGGGTAAACAAGGTGAAATCATTTTATCTCCGAATAATTTTTTATTTTCACCAAGATTGAATGGGTTTCCTTGCACGATAGAGTCTATTACTATAATGTATGGAATTTATGATCATTTTCGACTTTCTCATTTATTGATACGAACTGTCTAGACCCATATCCAACTTGATTCTTAGATACCACTCTTCCTTGAAGATTTTCCATGGGAGGGAGAACATTTTTCTCTTCCGGTAGATGATAGCCAATGATATTATTACCTATTAGTAGATCCCCATTGAATTATTGGAGAGATTTTATTTTTCATTCATGTTGCATCAATCATTCCTCTAGGGAAAAAATACATTTATTATAGGAGGTGATCAATATTTGGTTGTACCCTTACCCATGGTAATATTTTATTGTGGAGGTGGAAACTCAAAATTTGGGGGTGCCTTATTTTGGGGTCATCTTTGGTCATGGTGCTTCCATCCTCATTTGATGTATCGAAGTCACCCTCTTACCGATGTATGTTTTCCATTTTGTGGACTCCTGTACTAACTTCATGATAATTATCTACCATGTTTCCAGTGATGACATTCACAAAGTCATATCGTGCAATGGTGGTAATTCAATTTCTTTCTATAACATAACCTGATTCTGTGAAGCTTCCATCAGGGTCATTATTTGACCCATTGGCCATGTTGGACCGTTTTGGATTATGACCCTCTGGGGTCTGATTTTCCTTTCCCTATGTTCCTCCAATTTTGGTTTATTAATATAGACTCTGAGGGAGTTTTCAGTCATGATTATCGAATTTTTCCCAACCAATAGAGGTTTTTCTTGTGGTGGTAGGTGCAGATACGATGATGACCATTGAGTCATTCCTCCCAACATGTGGAAGACTGATTCCCTCTATGGTGATGTTGATTAAAAGTCCCCCAAAACGTTGGGATGGGGGGAATTTGGGGCTATGATTAGGAAGGATTGATCTAGCTATTGAGGGTCCAATGGCTCCAATAATCAACTTAACAATTCTAGGGGCAGACATGAAGAAACAAATGCCCCCAACCTGGTAGGGGTAGGGTTGTTATGGGATCACTACCGATGTCTCCAAGTTCTTTTGAGGGGATAATGAACCTCATGATGATGATTGGGATATAAATTCCCCCATCATAGTGATATGGGGTTCATCTATGACTTATAATGGTATGTCTTAAATCCTATTAGAAATTGATGATCCGAGGGGTGGAGGTTGTGGTATATATTATGCTGGCCTAAGGGGATGTGTCTGGTTCTAGATAGCTGCTTTGGAAGCTTCTAGTATGGTTTGTGTGATGTGGCACTGATATTCTCACGTGAGAGCTAGGTATGATGTTAGCCCATGGTGAGTGCCATTCATTATGGTATGTTTTATAGGTGATAGAAAATTTGTTCTCTATGTTTATAATTTCCTTATATTGTATTGAGGGGTCAAGTTTGAAATTATTTTGGCTATACTATCTCCCAACACATGGTGTCTGAGAACCATTGAAGTAGGGGAATTTTGTTGCAGTGAACAACTTGCATGGGCATTACCCGATCCCCTAATTTAACAAGAGTCTATCACATTGCAGGATGTCATATCTAAGGGGTTATGCTATTATAGGGGATATGAAAACCATAATTCTTCATAGTACCCCCATAATCGACTACATAAGCATAACGTGGCTTCATAGATCATGTTTCGAAGAGTTGTGATGTAATTGTGGAAAGCATGTTACAGATTTATGTGGTGTTTTTACAGTTATGGATCTCCTGCCTCGGAGATAGCAGCCAGGTCCAGCTGACAATAGAGTATATTGATTGTATGAATGTGAAAATCATATCCTGGACAAGGTAGATGTCGATCCTTAAATCATTGAATATTATTCCATATATTCTGGAATAGATAAGGCATGCACTCCTTCTCAATCTCATCTGGGATCTCATAATCAAAAATATTGAGGGGCCAGAACATGATGTGGAGGTTTTTTCCCACCAACTCTAACCATATTTTGATGTAGGACTCATCCTCATCAAAATTACAAGCCTCCATTCAGTCAAACCAATGAATATGTCTTATATGGTCACATGCTGATGGGAGTGTGGTGTTGCAAGAAGTTAATGTGGAATCATATACATTTGACCATGATAATTTGATCACCTCTCTATATGATGGTGTCGGTGTTTGGTTCACCTCTCTCTATGGAGGTGTGTGAAAAAATGGAGGATTGACTTGTCCATTAGAGATATCACCACAGGGAGGTTGACCAAGATGCATGTCTGAAGAAATGTCCTTGCGATTCATCGATACACTACCACGAGGAGGAAAATCATGGTAATGGACATCTTATGCTTCCACCTTGATCGAAGAGTTGGTGTACCCTTGTGTTGTTGAGAATGTGTCACAAATAGCCTCATGGAAATTGGCATTGAGTAGATTAAGAATATGGCCCACGTTCTACACTATAGCCAGAATATTCTGACCAACCCTTTGTAATTGTACAGGGGTATAAGCCTGCTCTATGATGGTTTTTGGAACATGTATATAACTGTCTGGTGCTGCGGGAGTATGAGAACACTACTGAGAAGCTGCTAGAATTTTCCATTGAGCTATCTCATTATTTTTTTGGAATTTGAGCCTATCCTGAGGTGTTTTCCATTCTCACTAGGTGATCTTAGTCCATGAAGAGAATATGAGCCCGATCCCAAGCCTTTATAATATACCACTAGTCTTTCTCTGTTGGAATATGAGCTTGCTGAGAGGAATGAACCACTTTCCCTTAGTGGACCTTGGTAAGATCAAGAATATGTTCCTGCTCCAAATAATCATTCTCTATCAGAATATGCTGATAGTATTCTAAAATGGGAGAAAAATTATGAACCACCTCCTATGATTCCCTAGAATTATGATGACATAATCATACACTGGTAGGAGTAAGAATATGATTCTAGCTTCCATGATCTTCTAGAATATTTATGATAGATTCCCAAATAGTAATATAAGCCTATACCAAGGCTTGTGCTCTTCTCACTTGGTCATCCATAGCTAGACGAAGATATGTGCCCAATCCTGAGCCTTTTGAGTATGCCTCAAAATTTATTCGACAAGAATATGAGCATATACTGAGGTATGTTCCCCTATCACATGGTGACCCCCAACCATAACAGTGATACAAGACCGATCTTAGGCCTTTGGAATGTGTCTTAGGACTTCTCCAACATGCATGTAACACTATTGCAAGGAATGTTATGCTCTTACCTAGTGATCCCTAGTAGGGACAAGGGTATGAGCCCAGTCTGATGCCTCACCCTTCATCGGAATATGAAGAAAATCCTCTTACGTAGGAGAAAGAATGTGTTCTAGCTTCGATAAAACATCTTGTTTGCGATGATTAGAGTGTTGAAATGTCCTGGATATAGGGATAGGAGTATACACATGCCCCTTCATCTCCAACAGTGCTGGAATATGACAACATAATTCTCTAGCTATTACAAAAATATATTGGCATTTTTGAAAAGTATTTGCAGGGATATGAGCCTTCACATTTTCTATCTCCATGATAAACTGGAAGATGTATTCAATTGAAGTGGGTATATGTGATGAATTCTGGACTCCTTGTTCCACAAGAATATATCAATGTGTCTCATTCTCAGGTGTAGGAGTATGAGCCTCCCCCATGCCCACGGCGAGGATATGTCAGTATATTTATTTTGAACAACTAGGGATATGATCTTTCTGATTGGTTCCTACCTAAATATATTTGAAATAATCATTTGAAGGAGTGATAGTATGATCCCAATCTTAAATATCCAATTCCTTCCTCCAATTATTCTTCCTTTTATGCAATTCTTGGGGACTATAGTCGGTTGTGTGTCAGATGGTACCATCATCATGCAACAGATGGGTACTAGCAGGATGGTGCAAGTGATGATGGTTAATAAGTGACCTCCATGATGAAACCTAAATAATAAGATATACATATTAGGCCTCCTAATAAAACTACATGAGATATGTATGGTTGTGGTTGTCACTCTACAGGATAAGTTACTAATGCTATTGTTCATGGTGATGAGAGCCACTGGCATAACAACCACATTTCTTGGGCAATGTAGACTTGCTGGTCATTATACCCAGAGAAATTCATGAGCATCTTCTATGGTTTGGATTGTACTATGTTAGTGGTAATCCCGTACCATGGTATTTTCTACATGTCATTGGAGTTGTCATGATGGTGAGATTATCATGTGACCCACATAGGCTTTACATGAAAAATCATTTTCTAGAGTTAACACTAGATAATAAAAACATTGTGTCGAATAGGAATGTTGTCAAGATCTTTTGCCACACAGACAAAATGGAACAATGATAATAATTAGTGCAATATCTTAGGAATAATGTTCTCAATCAGATATTCCTGGTTAACACAATTGTCTGGATATTCTCTAATTTGACAGTTATGCTTGTCTGGAACAGTCAAAATGAGGATGGACTTATTCTATGAGAACCCTTGTTACAGAGGACCATAAATAAGGTTCTTCCAATCTTAGTGCTTTTTTGGTAAAGGCTTTTAAAAAAGGTGTCTTGAAAAATTATAATCCAATCATTCTGTTATTACATTTATTCACTTAGATTTAATCATTTGGTTAACATATATGAGAAAATGAAATGTTCTGATAGATAATAACAAAGAAGATTGTCATTTGAGGTATTCACATTAGGTTCTCTATTTTTGTTTTTTCAGGTTTTTGAGGTATGAAATGAGTCCCACTCATTGGGTTGCTGTTGTAAATTTTTCCAAAAATCCCAATGGTTCCCCCATCTATAGTTGGTTATAACCCTTCTTTCCAAAGGGTAATGTTCATCTGGGTTTTTAGGCCTTACGAATCTTGGGGACTCACATTGGTTGAGAGGATGGGAGGTCGGGCTCATCACACCCTTTGGGGGGGGGGGACGTTTTCCTACTCTGAGAGCCTTTTATGGATTTTAGAGATGTTGGTGTATCTCTTAATAATCCTGATATGTGACTGGTTACCATAACAAAACGATTAATTGGTTAATTTTACCATTTAAACAATATAGGGAATCTCAATGATGAACTTGGGGGAGTAAGGTCTCATTAGTGAATCCATCTATATGTATACAAGGTTATCCACCCATGTCCTTAAGGTTGAATAAACTATTTATGTAGTGAATCCGTATAAACAAATGATTCAAAATGTGCTTCTATAGGAGGAGGCGATTAATATTCAAAGGAGTGGGGTGAGCTATTATGAGGCATCCTACATATCATGATTGTTACAAGAATTAAAATACTCTTAGTTCATCAATCTCGTGCTGTTTAGCATCATGAAAATAGGACACTTGTGTAGGTATAGCAACACAAATTTTTGGATATCCGGTTTTAGGGAGACATCCTATGTATCCTAGTTTTGGTAGGAATTAGAGTCATCATAGTTTAATTTATTGGTACCTACACACTAAGGCTTCCCAGAGCATTATGGAGGTTTATAATGAAAATGTTATGATTACTACAAATCCCTAATACCCCATGAGACATGATAATTGTGATAAATAAGGAATATAAATTTATCAATGTCAGTACTTTTGATGGGGAGTCTTAGATGCTAGGATTTCATTGGATGATTAATATAGAGCTTGAACCATAAATATAAGTGGCCTACGTATCATGAACATTACTGGAATCAGAGTAGTAATAGTTCACTTATTCTCTTGGGACTTAGCCAAAGATGTATTACCTTATATATGGGGTGTTCATACCATAACACTCATCAAGGATTATATACTGGGATCCCCCCAGTGACTAGGGATTCATGATTCCCCTTGAGGTTCCCATCGCATTTCCCTAAGCCCACGTGAGCTATGCTTAGTGTGAGAACTAAGGGGGAACAAATTTTCAGTCTCATGGTGTATATATATAGGGCTTGAGTACTAGGATAGTCCTTCATGTGTTCTTATAGATATTTTCCCTCAAAAATAGGTCCTACATATCCCAATTATGATGAGAATCATAGTTCTCTTAGGTTATTTTTCCCTTAACCTACTAATAGTATTTGGTGGATAATCACTTATATAGAAATTATAACCATCCTTGAGGTCTCAAAAATGATAGAAGTTTATACCAAGGTGGATTCCCAATTGATTAGGGACCTACCCGATGATGTTGGAAATTGGGGCTTATGCGCTACGGTGGCTCTTGTAACCATGAGGTGTATAGTGCATATGACATGATCAGTGAAACTCACTAAAACCATACAATCTATTCACATTTTGAGAAAAAAGGGTTAGATATTAATCATTGTAATTTATTTTATTATGGGGCATAGATGTTAGGATCTCCCTATGTAATCAATATGGATCTCAAACCTTAAAGAGATGTGGCCAACATATCCTAGATATGGAAGGAATCAGAGTTATTGTAGTTCCCTTTATATCGAGGCTTACACACTAATGATACCCTTGTATTTGGGGATTACACACCAAGGATGGATTGAGGTGTCAAATCCCAGGACACCCTTGTGACCTAGCCTACTTTTATAGAGGGTGTTTTTTGTCTCAGTTGACCTGTCCAGGGTTCATCTCATGACCTATTTCGCTTTTCCATGAATCCATCACATGACCTGCCTAGACACATATGGAGGGTGTCGTAAGAGTTATTATGACATGGATCAGGGGATTTCACATCTTAATGCTAACATCCTTTTAGTTCATAAAGATACCTAGCATAATTGTATGAATGGAATCATGGGGCTCAGCTGACTTTCCTAGAGGGTGTCCCAAGACCTGGCTGATATTCCTAAATACAATAGTTATACTTAGATGATATGAAATAAACCCATTATATGAGTCAAGAGATGTATCTTAAGGACATTTCTAGGCTAGAGTGATATACCTAGATTGTTTCTCAAGACCTAGGTGGTGTGCCTAAGGGGACCGTGTGATTTTCATTGACATTTCTAGGGGATTTTGTGTATCCCAAATAGCAGGCTGAAGGAATGTCATGAGATCTGGGTGACATTTCCTAGTGCTATCACGTGTCCTTGTATGACTCATGCGATGTGCATGATGGACAATGGGCTTGTATTTTTTTATGTATTTCACTTTTGACCTTAGTACAATCCCTTATATTGAAAATTCCTTATGTTTTTTTAGTATCAGTCTATTTTATGTCTTGTCTGATCTAGTGGACTGAAGGAACATTCTTAAAATAGCCTACATATAACCCTTCACATGATCTATGAATGATCTTATTATGTACCTTATGTTTGGAACATGATTGCTCCAGCTAGTCGTCGGTACATTACCAAACAAGAATGTTGGATGGTCGCGTGATTGGTTGGTCTGAGAAGTCTACTTTGACGATTGTGACTTTTACGCTCAAGAGTTTCCTTCACCTAGTAGCTGATACCTTTTTCATGATAGGGTGGGAAATTTATAGGCCTCACCACCCTTGGTATTATTCAGTTTGCATGGTGTATCTGGTGCAGATCCAAGATGATGTCGAAAAATTCTACTAGCACCACGTGGTTTCGCAAGTCTTTGTCATACACCATTTTGAGTCTATTGCTTAATTTTTAGTGGTCACAAGCCTCTTCCATCAACGCCCATTTTATCATATTATGGCCAATTAATGGGGACTTGTTTGATCCCATAGGCTTGTCAATGTGATTTTTAACTTGTCCAATGGACATGTCCAAGGACCTCGGTGAAATCCTAGGTGTCTATTGAAAGGAATTTGTGATATGGTTTTTCACTTGTCTAGGGACTTGTGCGAGACAAGGATAGTTTGTTAGGGGGTGTTTTAAGACTATTTTGAGGACATTGTAATCACGTTTCAATCCTTATATGAATGTGAGGGCCTTCTACCTCCTCTAGATTTCATCTCCTTTGGTTTATGTGACAATGTTTTTGATTCATGTAAGAGTTTATAAAAAATATCACAGACAATTAACCAATATTTTGGCGATGCATCAGGTGACCGATTTGGGTGATATGGGGTTGCTTGATAATGTCATGGAAGATCCATCTATTTTTTCATAGAACACCAAGGGGATGCACAGAGTTGTCAGGACATCCCCAAGAACTTTCATATGGAATGTTTTTCAATCCAATAGGCTTTCACGAGGTAAGGAGATCATGTCATCGTGGTATCACAGAATCTTAATGATCCCATTGGGAATAGAATATGTCCTTTAGTGACCATGAGTACCTCTCTCCTTTTCCACTTTATCCCATTTTTAGGATAAAATGGTTCATGTGATATTGGAATTTGCATGAGTGGTGTCCGGGATATTATCATTACAATATGATGATACCCCAAATGACTAATATGGGTCATATGGGGGTGCATGATAATGTTTTTAGGAAAATATATTTTTTTGTACTTAGAGTGATAAAGGTGAAGTGCAGAGTCACCTAGACATACCCAAGGACCTCCGTGCAGCGATTCTGACATGCCAAAAGTCCTTCAAGAGATGAGGTGGATGTGTCGGTGAGTTCTCATGGTGTCCTACTGATTTTCATGGGCACACCACATGTCCTTTAGTGACTGCATGTACCTATCTCCTCTCCATTATCAACTTTTATTTATCTTACAAATGTTTTGGGGTCTTGTGATAATTCCTAAGTATCATCAAGGAATTTTGAAATTATCATTAATTATAGAGAACATGATCTCTTAGACCATTGGGGGCCTCTGCCTTTGGGTATCATTATTAAATATTTTTAAAGGATTTTTAATGGTGTATCACACACTCTCTAATGATAAAAGATTTGGATTGTGGAAGATTGTTCGGTTGTCACCATACAGTCATTAGTTTTCTAGAGAGCCTTCGTAAGAGAGGGACTGATTGTTAAAGGTGACTCTGTGAGATTCACCACAGTTTATGGATTATAAGTGGAGTCTTCATGTGACCTTGAAGTGGTCACATGATCACGAGTTCCTTAGAGGACCATGAAATCTGTGAGTCCTGGTTCATTTTCTTTTGAGGGAATGGAATAACCAATATTTAATTATTTTTTCTTTTGAGAAAATTTTGAGGCTTATTTGGTGGGCATCAATAACCACTCTGATAAAAATATTCATAACAATCATGAAAATAATTTTGGTTTTAATAATTGGATGGATATAGAATAATGAAGTTACGGTGGTGATAAATATGCTCAAATACTGATGAATCATATATAATCATAGTTTTATAGATTCCCTTATATTATGAAAAGTATTTAATAATTTCAGTTCTTATCCACATTTATTAGATGTTGAATTAATAGTGAAAACCCCTAATGATTTTTTTATCACATCTCATGACTATGATTCTTCTCTAGTTGATGTTTGTGGAATTTTTCTTCCTCAAATTCTTTTTATTATCCCTTTGGATGAATTTTATGTTATCTTAGGCATGGATTGCATTTATAGTCACAAAAACCTCATCAATTTCTATGGATTAGAAGTCACATTTTATATTCCAAACCAAATTATGATTGCCTGTTAGTTCAATGATAGAATTGTACTTTTGATGTATATCAGATACATTTTATATGTCTTGATTCCTATTAAAAATGGTATTTTATCCTACATGGTGGGGGATAAACTCAATATATATGATATTTCTATTGGGAGATAGTTTTCAGTTGTGTTTTTATAAGTGTTTCATAGTATCCCACCAAATCATGTAGTTGAGTTCTCAATATAACTCATACCTAGATATACACCAATAACAATGTATCCTTATAGAATTCTCTTGATTGATATTCATGAATTTAAGAAAAAACGCTAGGATAATCTAGATAATGGATTTATTCATACAAGTGCATCACCTTGTGGTGGAATTTTTTTTTAATAATAAATATTGATCAATGTGACAATACAGTGATTATTGATAACTTAACAAGATCACTATCATGACGACATATCAACCACCCATAATGAAGAATTATTTTGTCAACATAATAGATGGAAATACTTTTCTAAGATTGACATTCATTCAATAAATATTTAATTTATGTTTATGTAGGAGGATATAACTCCTAATGAATTTCATATAACGTATGATCATAATGAATATATAGTGATATCATTTGGAGTTACTAATCTACCCATATATCCATGTATTGAATGAATAAAGTCATTAGAGATTACCTTGATCGACTCATGGTTGCCCTTTTAGACAATAAAATTCTCTATATTTTTATCAATAATAGACTTAATAATCATATGTTTTTTCTTCTTCCTATACATGCTCACTTGTCATCATCTTTTGACACCACACCTTTATGGAAGTCATTTTCAAGGAATAACATCATGTTTAAGAAACCAAGGGAACCCTGATATATTTCCAATGTAACCACTCATAGTATATAATTTTATAAATAAAATCAAATCTATTCGAAACGATTCCGTAATGTGCTTCATCATACCCATGATTCCCCATCTTGAAAATGACTTCTCAGTGATCTGAAAAAATGAGAATGATTCCTAATAAGCACATTATACCTCGATATCATATGAAATTAATAGAGTTTTTCTCCAATAAAAAATTTTCAATGAATACAACTAATTCTCCCATGAGTCACCCAACATAAAAAAATATCAAAACAAAATGTCCTTGAGCTATTTCAAGTGACATTTAATTATAAAATCATTCACATTGAACTCATGAAACCATAGTATATCATACGACTTTGACCATCAAGTAACATTACACCATTCTTAGGACCACATTACTAACCTATGAAAATGACCATGTTAATTTCAATAACATATATCTATAAATATTTTTATGCTCATCATAAAAATATGGAATATCACTTATTCCATAAACTATCATGAAATCTCTTACCATCAATGATCATTTCAAAAGTCAAAAGCCTCTACCCACAATCTCATAATTCTCTCAAAATAATATCTCAATCAAATTTATTACATCATTCAATGGGTCTTATACTCCCAACACTAACTTCTTTAATAATATAAATCTAATTGATATACATCATAGAAAATGAATTTAATACTATGTCTATTCCATACAACCTGTTGAACCACATGTGCACTAATCTTGTAAATCCTAATGTATCCTGGCATTTTATATGGGTTTTAAGGCACTTAAATGTCATGGATACAACCAATATCATGTCAACCCAGTATATAATAGCTCATATTATCCATAATAAACAACTCACTCAAATCCCGATCCCTATCTTAAGGGAGTAGGATATCCCACCCTACTCGTAAAACTTGAATCACATATGTAACAACTCATGGGGAAAATCTATGTTATAGTATCAACCATGAAAATTAAATTCACATGCCAAACTACCCACTCTAGGGAACTATTATATTAACAGATATAAGAAATCACATGATCGTTCATGATCCTACAAGGGAAAGCATTCTTGTTGGGTATTCATATAAATTACAACCCATTCAAGAATCATGGCCACTAGCTAATCTTTACTGAGCCACCATATATGGTATGCACTATTTGAGGATCATGTACGCATTCATAAACATTTGTATATATCATGATAGCATCTTATGTGATCCATTTTAGTTAAAATCATAGTCATATGGTTCATTTATATAGAATTCCACAAAGAAGGTATATACATATAAATAAAATATATTATTTTGATAACATTTCATATAACCAAACATATTATAATTTGGTACCAGTATCATAGAACAAAACTTGTAAACCAACCCACTAGGGGCCACGATATGTCCCTTAAATAGTGGGGTTATGTAGATGTGATTGTCAATGAGTGTCTCATTGTATGATCTATATGATTTTTCATTAAAATATAATATATCATAGTTCAACTGAGTATAATTATAGAAACATATTTTCTCGGGAAACATCATATATGATTTTAAGGAACTATTAAAAACCTAAACTCTAATCATTAATAAAATAACATAGAAGTTCATTTCATGTGAATCAAACATGTTGTATATAAGACATGTATAGATACCACTATCATATATATCCAATAAGCAACAATCCATCATAAATCATAAAAATAAAAAATCATTGTGCATCCTAATAGGTGAAATAATATAATATAAATGAAATAAAATTAATCCTATTCCAATAGTAATGTGGAATTATTAATGGAAAATGAGTTATTGATGCACCATTCTAAGGTCTATCACATGCCTTAACATATTTCTACCTCAGCCATCTACCATATCCTAAAATAGTGATAAAAAATAAAAACTCTGATAAAAATTTATCTGATATCACTTTGTGATGTCCCCACCATGGTTCACCTCATAGTAACCGAACTGGGCCCCCACATGACCTTACGTGTGCATCCCTACATGAAAAGGATGCTGAATAGTAGCTAAGGTATGCAGATGTTTCATAGAGTTTAACCTCCCAGACCCAAGTCCCACTAAATAGGTGCCTGAGTTGGGTCATCACATGACCTCAAGCATACCTCCCCATGTACTAAGGGTTTTTGATTAGCAACAAGGCTTTAGATTATTCTCATGGGGAGACTATACCATCTTGGTCAGAGTAATACACAATAGTAAACATATAAAATAATAGGTATAACATTAACTAATCATTGAACAAGCATAAATTATCATTTCCCAACAGAGTACAAACCACATCCAATAGTAAATACACCCTCTCATTCTACAATTCTAGGTGAACAAAACCCAAACTAAGAAAAATAATGGAAATCCAAAAACAGTCCTCATTCTAAGATTGGAACCTCATCCATGCATGTACCATGCCCAACTCAAAAAATTATCATATAGCCATTTACCTTGTCCTGACCTGTAAGAATGATATTTGCTCAGGTACCCAATGGTGGCTTGAGCAATGTGTGAGTACAACCCAGTAGGCCACCACCAACAATGTCCACAAAATATCCACTCTAATAGATAGTGCATGCAATTATGAAATAAACTACAAGTATATAAAATACATTTAGGGGAGTTCATTGACAATCATAATTTAGCTATTACTATCCATAGTACCACATTCATTATACGAATCTTTGACATCATCTTGTAATCAATGGGTTAGGTAGTCACATAATTCATAGAGGGTTAATGTTATTTATCATTCTACATAAGGGAATAAATCAAATCCCTATCTCACTAGGGAAAAAACATTACAACATCAATATATCCTCATAATTAACCCTCAGTCCAAGTGGAATGAAATTATTATAGGAATAGATATACATCTCCTTCCATAAGCCATGAATTGGGGAAGGAATTAGATAATCAGTCCTACTTGACCTGTGGGAGGATCCTCAATCCTTTATCCCACACCTCAAAATATGTACACATGCTTATCCATCCTTTTACCACACAAACCATAGCAGAACCAAACAAAAACTAATACATATAACAATCATAACATTATAGAATGAACATAACCAATATCAATGAAAATAATAATCCACAACACTCAATATTATAATTAATATTATGCTATAACCCATTAATACAATTTCAATTTACATTTCAAATCCCATTTGACACAATTCCCATTTTCGTGCCTTAACCCATCTTGTATGCTAATAGATTTCAACACCTCAAACAACATTCAACAATTACTATGTATTAACCCAATTATATTTTGTATTGTTTCACAATCATTTAACACTTATTCTTTTCAAGTACAATTCTTATATTATTTAGAACAACCACATTGTCACATTCAACCAATTGGGTGTACCTCATAATTCCCATGTATTTACCCATTCTAAATATTAATCAATTCCCTTATGCAAACACATTAAAATTTTCTTCAATTCTCTAGCCATTTCCAATTTAGCACGTTCATCATTTCATATATACTAATCCTATGGAAAAACTTGGCATATTTAATAACTCTTTTGAATCAATATTATTTAACCCAATTAACTCATCACTAAGTCAATCCAAACAAAAACATGTAATTCATTACCAACCTAGGAATAACTATCAACATTCCATTTACAATTCAATTAATCATATTAGCATGTTCAACAAGGTCTCTACATTATCACACATCAATTTTAAACTTAACATTACCAATTCCTATGTCTGATAAGGTTGACGCATCCCATGGGTAATCATAAAACGTTTGATTCATCCTAAACACATCCTATAGAGACTATAATGGGTTCCGGTAATCATTTATACACTAAAATTACCCTATCATACTCAAGGTAACAAATATAAAACCAGAGGATGGAAATACATCAATGCACATGCACAAATCTATGACAAAACTATATGATATAACTTGTAGACCACCTACCTCGAATCTGAGGATAATAAAAATCATAAACATAGCCTTAGATCCTAATAAAAACCCCCATTAAAGTTAAAACCTTGGTTACATGTTAAAAATAGGGGCTTTGAGATTTGTAAAGAGATGAGAGAATCTATTATCCCTAATCCTGAAAAGAGAAACAAGAGGAGCATTAGACATACCTGGGGATTCGATCCAAAAAATGATGCCCCAAATGGTCAATAATCAAAGGATAATTTTCCTTTGTAATATTGGGTAATCCAAGATCATCACTAGGGTTTTAGGAGGTGAAATGGAAAAGAATCTTGAGTTGGGCTTTAAAATCCCGTGATGGATTTTTATGTAAATTTGACATGTTTACTAGGATGAACAGTTTTCCACCCCCTGTGCACAAACCTTATGTGAGACACTATACACAAATCAACCCTTCACATGGTTTCATGGAAATTCCAATAGGATATATTAATCTTGTGATAATCATGTGTAGGCCTTTGGCCAAGGCTGCATTGTTTCCTGGGATTCTCTACACGGTTTCACTAACCATGTTCATACCATGAAACATGCCCAGAAAAAAAATCTTTTTTCCTTATCTTTCATGCCCCAAACCCATGGAACACCCTTAAGCCTTGTCATGATCTTTGGGAAACAATTTTTTAACCAAAATAATGGACTTAAAATGAAACATTAAAACACACAACTTAAGAAAATCTGGGATCTTACAACCTCACCACTATATAACGGCTCATCCTCGAGCCGCTCTTCCTGAGCATCACTGAGATTCCGTACCAAGAGGTCATGCCACTAGGCATGTCTATCTATTCCCATTTCCCCTTGTTTCTTATTGAACATTACAACACTTCCAAAAATATAGAAAAAGACATGGTCTTAACCCACAATTCTTCCTAACCACAACCCCAACACGAATCAGATACACCTCAAGGAGGCATCAACTTCAACCACACCAGACCAATAAGACTTTATAGAGAAAACATAGGAAAAAATGAATCACTGACAACACATGGAAACTTCTAACACTGTATAATTTCATCATTGAGGAACCAATCAGCATCCCATCAGTCTGATCCCCTACACAACTCATGACCTGAACCACATGGCATCATTTTCCTATGTTTTCCAAACTCTAACAATGACCAAACCCGATATCTACTGGAGGAAAACACACGATCCTCCTAACCACATTTCATGACACACCTCGATCCACCACTCATTTCCCAAAGATCCCATTCCACAAACATACATCCAAACACAACCCAAACACTCTGGTACTAGACCGATTTAACCTATGCTAAAGCTTGCTACCAGGGATAACTCACCCAAAACGTTTCCACTTGAGTCCTTCCAACCAGAATCTATAATAATGTCATCATCCAACAATTTATCTACTATAGTTTTATCCCCCCTCTATCGTTCCTCAACACATACAATCTCGATGAAAGACCTCCAAAACTCAACTTGACTTTCACATCATACATGACACACCCAATGTGTTCATTCCCTGAATTCTAGTAGAATCCCTTCAGTACAACACCAACACCCTACAAACCATCATTAGGATCCACTGTACCAATCAAAATTCCCAATAACTATCACAACATCCACTAATAAAGTATCTAAATAAGGCTATGTTCTTACTCAAGACCATTCAAAAATTTGAAACACACTTCTCCTAGCAACACATCTACCAAAGATGATTTACCACTCTCTACATTCATCCCTTGTTAAGAGTTGAGACTATTTTCCCATTTTACTCATCATCGAATACTTAGCTTCACCATTGGAATGACACTACATCACACTACCATGTTTCATTTAAACATTGACATATTCCAAAACCCTTGAGGTGCACATACCCAAGTCTAATTTGCAATTCTATTGGAGTTATAGAACCCCAAATCGCTTTCCACAAACCGATGTTACATCTTACCAGACTCTTTGCTGACTAAACAGAAGAATTTAAAATTTCATTTAGAACAACCATGAGCCCAAAGCCAATGATTAGATCAATCAACCACCATAGTTATGGCCCATTGTGCACATCACATGTTCCTTGTTAGCATCTCTATGCCGCTACATCAACCTAATGTTCTACTCCCTACATTCAAGAATGACTCATCACTCCCCACATTAGGAGTTTCATTACCATTTCTCTCCACATGAAATTCCAATCACCATGGATCACACCCAATAAAAAGTAGAATCCCAATATTTAAACATGACTGTCTAGCCTTCCCCAGAAAAAGAGACTGAATGTTAACTAGTTCCCACTCCCACCTTCTATGGGTGATAACCATGACATTCATCAAAAACCAGACCGTCTCAAGAACCTCTACAGAAACCATCTACTGTTTCAATTCCACCATTCCACTTTTCATATACCACCCACATGACATTAAATATCATGATGTCCCTCATCCCACAAAAAAACATCAAGTATCTATGCATAAATCCAGAGCATCTTAAAATACATGGGATGATGTCAAGATGTTAGGAATTATCATTAATAGCTAAGGCATGCTTATAAGTTTTCAAAGACCACCACCATAAAACTATTAATTTTTTATATTACCTCCCATGATGGAACACAAGGATCTTATGAGGGTTTTAAGATTCCCCGATGCTCACCTCTCGTCAACATTTAACCACCACCACTCAAGCATGATTTCAAAAAGAGTCTCACCACCACCCTACAAACATCTGTCAAGAACTTGTGAACCAATGATTCCCTGGGTACTACTTCCACCACACCAATGGAGTTATTCTTGTAAATCCTTGACAATTAACAATCGAACACTATGGTTTTCCATGACAATACAATCAATGGTTTCTTGCATGACAATGATTCATGCTTTGTTTCCATAAGAAATGACAAACGCCTATCCCATATGAAATCATGCCCTTCGATTTTTTCCCACATCTGGACCCCTTATAACCCTCTAATATTTTCACTTTCTTTCGACCACTCTCATACCATGTTTAGTTTCAACAATCCAACCACCACCTGGACATAGCCTAACACCCTCTTACTCGCCTAACCATGCCTCTTGGTTTGTTAGCCTCATTGGACCCAAGGCACTCAAAAAATCTCACCTATCAACCACACCATTCAAAAAGAACAGGAACATACATGTCATATCATTTACCAATGTTTAATGGGACACATATGAATTGATCTCTCCTTTGAAGCATTCCCCCTTCCTCATATTCTGAAGCACCTGCATCACTTGTCTTGCCTCCCATGAGGTCGCCCTTGATTTATCTAAAATCGCCAATGCATCACCATAACTCAAGTCACATCACCAAATCATTAACCATCCAACATATCCTTCTAGGCTAACCCACACTAGATGACATTTCTATGTCCCACTGTCAAGGTCCAACATCCACCCATAAGAAATGTAAAGACCCGTAAATTTCAAGGAACTTTTTTTCTTAATTTTCTTGGAAATTTTACAAGAGTGCATCCTCTGACGGCACCTGATTCCGAGGCCCGGTGTACCTGGAATCATTTTCCGAAGTTTGGCTCGGGTACGTTCAGTGAACGGACGAGTGGGTTTTTCTAACTTTTGAACCGATGCTTGGAATCGAATTCTGAGGGCACCGTTGAAACCGCAGTGCCGATTTTTGCTTATGAAGACCTCCTCTAGGGCTGTGTTTGCTCGTATCGAGTTGCTAAGAGTTTGAGTTGAGTTTAAGTGAAATAAAATTTTGTTCTTAAATTTTATTTCCCTTAAATGGTGGAGTCTTGTTGGAAATTAAAGAGGTGGGATCCACACGAGCCACCCCTTTAATTTCATAACCACCTACTCCCCCAATTTAATATCAAGTCAACCCCGGACTTTTCTCCCATTAATGACTTGACTACGCGTTGGTTAATTAGGAACCTTCCTTGATTCAACTGCCAACGCGTATTTTGATGGAGGTAAACAATTAATGGGAGGTTTCCCTCACGTGTGTTATTAATTTTCTTTTAGGAGGACCCTCTCTTCTATCTAAAGAGAGGGACAACCTTCTTTGGGAGAAAAGAAGGAAGCTCTCACGTTCTTAAGTTTGGGAAGAATGCTACGCCCCGACGAAGAACACAGCGTCCCGACGAGGAACACTGTTTCCATCTCAGCGCACACGTCGATGCCTTCGAGCCTCTTTTCCTCTACATCGACGCCCGATAACCCTTGTTGAGGTAAGGGGATGTATTTTTGAATTCTTTTATGAGATTAAAACTCTGGAATAACGTTTATCTTCCTTTTGAAGTTTTCTTGATAAACATGTTCGTTGATGTGTTTTCTTTTATGCACATGAACCTTGGTTTTAATTAAAAATAAAAACTCTAACGCGGTGGGTGTGGACCTTCGAACAAGTCCGTACCCACCGCACCTTTCTTCTTGTGGCTCGGGACGATGACCGATGATGAAACTGTACCGCAGTGCCGATTGAAGGCCGTTGCAGTGAAGGACGAATCCCGGGAGGAGAAACGGTGCAGACGGGAGGAAAAACGGGCCACCAGAGCGACTCCGGCGGCCCGCAGAAGCCGGCGGCGGCGGCGGCGGCCAGAGGCGGTGGCGCCCCGGTGCGCCGCCGGAAGGACCGCTGTGGCTGAAGCCTCGGCTGAGGCCGCATCCAGTTGATCAGGTGGCACCCCGCGAGTGCCGCGGGGTTGTCACGCGGGGCAGCGGCCCCCCCACGTGCCTTGCTCGGCCGTTCGGCCGCTCGGACGAGCTGAGCCGGGGCCGGCCGAGCCGAGTCGGACCCAGGTCGACCCAGGGGGGTCGGGCCGGGTCGGCCCGGCCGGACCCCCCGTTTTCGGACCGCTTTTGGTCAAATGCCCATATTTTGAGCTACGGGACTCCAAACGACGTGCCGTTAGCGGCAACGCGATCCTTGGATCGAGACGGTCGTTTCGGTATATTACACTCAAGGTTTAGGAGAACCTTGGGTTCGGCCGGGTTGGTTCGTACACGAAGCCAACCGGGCCCTCGGAGCGGAAACACTCATATCTTGAGTTCCGGACGTCCGATTGACGTTCCGCCGACTTTGATGGATTCCTCTAAGTGAGACGGAGCTTTTGGCATACTCCACCCGAGGTTTGGATGCAGGTGGAGTATGGTCGGGATGGTTCGCTCACGAAACCAACCGGGCCCTTGGAACGAAAGAGCCAATAACTCACAGACCGGGCGTCCGATTGAAGCACCGTCTGTCTCGTTGTTTTCCTCTTGTTGAGATGAAACTTTTGGCATCCTCCGCCCGAGTTTTCGATGCAGCTGGTTAGTGGCCGGTTTGGATCGCACCGAAATCTAACCGGGCCCCTGGAACGGAAAAGCTGATATCTTGCAGACAGGACATCCGTTTGACGAACCGTCAGCGGCGTTGGTGATCTCGTGGGACTTTGAGATACTTGGAGTATCGACTTGTAGCTCGTGGAGCGGACCCCCCGGAGATGGGCGTATGGAGTACGGAGACCGTGTAGTCGGCAGATACCTGAAGACTGCTTGTCCGATTCGATTTGGAGTGACTTACGTAGCCCAGTGGGGAGCACTACTTTGTGAGGTGGCAGACCCACAGTGGAGGAGCACTACTATGTGAGGTGGAAGACCTGAGGTACTTGACAGGAGGAGTACCTATGTAGGCTATGAGGGGGGAGAACTACTATGTTTGAGTGGCAGACCCCGGCGGGAAGCACTACTGTGTGAGGTGGCAGGCCCGTGGTACTCGACAGGAGGAGTACCTCAGCAGTCTTAGGTTAGTGAGCAGTACCTCGGAGTCGTGACATGACCACTGTACACTCCAGAGATGGAGCTCTCCAGCAGTTACGATTTCGATAATGAAAATCCTGGTTTGAGCTGAATCTTTGATCCTTGTGTTTCATCATGATTGAGATGGGTTATTTGATAACTTAGGTATATGTATGGGAATATACCTAAGTAGAGGTTATCTGTTGAGATCTTCTTTGTGGTTAACCTTGTTGGTTTTAGTGAGACCTTGAGGGTCTCGGGGTCCCTACTGAGTATCGTTATACTCACCCCTGCACGGGCTGTGCCCGCACCTCGCTGTGTTGGTTGCAGACGACAGGCAGTGTTGACGGAGGCCAAGTGTTCGAGGACTGGACGGTACCCGGAGGTGGACTACACGACGAGTCAGTACCCGGAGGTGGACTACACGACGAGTCAGTGTCTGAAGGTGGACTACACGACTAGTCAGTTTCCGGAGGTGGACTACACGACGAGACGACACACAAAGGAGGTTGACGGACGAGAGCGTGGAGGAGGCTATCTGTACCTACCCTTCAGGTAGGATTCGTGGTGGACGATCCAGGAGTTGCGCCATCTGTACCTACCCTTCAGGTAGGATCCGAGGAGGATGAACCAGGAGCCGCTTCCGTCCCTCCAGCTGTTGTCTTTTTCTGTTGTACTTTGTTCAGTTGTAGTTGTACTTTCTTTTGGGTTTGTATTCTGGACCATTTACTTTCATCACTTCTTTTTTTGTACTTAGTGTTTTACTTCCACTTGTACTATATGATGTTTAGTTACTTTTATAAAGGCAATGCCTTCCCAGTTATCGGGATTTACGCCTTTGGTGCTAGTCGCCAGCCCCTGGCCTATGGAAGGCGGGCTTGGGGTAGTCACGACACGGGCCCCGAGGACGGGTCGTGACATGAAACACACCCAAGAGCACTAGGGAACCCATCTACCCTCTATCATTGGCCACCTTGAAGGTTGAGAGATACTGTTTCCTTAAATTGGAGTCACGATAGATAGAATCCACTGATTATAACACACATTGAGTTACAAATGAATCAATTTTTGTGAATGACACTCTCACCCCCGTTCTGAAAGACGCCGTGCCTAGTGCACTAAGAGACCATTTTCTCTAGTTTTCACTCCAAAGGTAATCACACAAACACATAAGAACTATGATCACAAACCCACAATCTATGGTCTGAGATACAACTCACATGGCCTGAACTCACATGGTTTACTACACCCTTGATAAAACCCTTCTAAAATAACACTATAATAAATACACTCTTTCTTATGTTCACTGTACAACCCATGCAATTACAACCAACAATGTTTAATAATTTCACATTACCAAAAATAACCGTAAGACCTCAAGGAAACCACCTAACTAAAGACATAATGAGTAACAACCAAAGGTTCATGCTTTAGAAAGTTCTACTTACCCAAATTCTCAAAATCCCTACTTACTCATATTCATATCCGCTAAACATTTTCATTATCAAATATATCATGGAAGTCAAATTGTTATAGACTACAATAAGAGAATACACCACATCCCATACATATACCACTCCACATCCACTATTCCAATAGATGTTTCCACATCTCTACCACTACCCTCAACCCCTCTTACAACAGGTCATGGTCAATATGTGGCAAGCCAAATTACATAATCAAAATCCATTCATCAAACATCTATTTAAACCATTTCCTCTTTTACATAGGAATATTTTCTCTCAAGAAAAATTATCATCTCAATACTTATTATAACCATCATTATAACTCATTTAAACTTTTCATTGGAAAAAATTATTTTAACAATTTCATCATCACCACACAATTAGTTCTCATTTAAACACCATTTGTTATTTAAAATTTACCACAACCCAAAACTTTAACTCATACATAATGTTTCTTTATAAAAAATATTCATTAACTATCCATTTAATTTTTTAAATTACTCACTTTCATTACAATTATTACGCACCATTTACTTCAAATTTTTTGAAATGTGTAAAATATATTATTCTCTCGATGCCCCATACACCCATATCTTGTGTGCCTATCATGATTCATGCCACCTATATCCATAAGAGCCTAAAATGATGTATGAATGTGCAACATCATTTCAGTCAAGAAATGAGAAAAATATCATAAATCAGTAAAATCACATGACATGGGCGTCACCCAATGGTGAAATATCATTTAACTGTAACAACACACAACAAGAAAAATAATTCCAACCCTTGGTGACTTGGGTTTCCCCTGTACATGGGTTAGCTACTCCCAAGAATGAGATCATTACCATGGCCCGACACTATCCTAATTTACTATCTACGACCCCAAAATGGTACGATTGAGAGAAGAACTCATTTGATACAACTTTTTAATGTCCCCAACCAATTTTCCACTAAACTGGTACCTGATCCGGGTCATCACATGACCTAATGCTCCCATCCCCATACACTAGAGGTTTTCAACTAGCAGTGATGGTCTAGATTATTCATGTGGGGAGACTCTACCCTCTTGGTCAAAGTAATACACATCAGTAAACATATAAAACAATAGAGATAACAGGAACTAATCAATGAAGATATATAAATAACCATTTCCCAACTGGTTACCAACCACAAAAAATAGTAAATATGTGTTTTCATGCTACAATTCCAAGTGAATAAAACCCAAAATAATAAAAACAATGGAAATCCCAAAATTGTCCTAAATCCAAGTATAGAACCCCATCTTTTCATGTACCTTTCCCAAATTTACTCCCTATTACAATGTCGTTTCCCTTGTCTAGACCTATAAGCATGAAATCTACCCAGGTATCCAATAGTGGCCCGAGCAGGGTGTGAATTCAACTGTATTGGTCACCAACACTTGTGTATACAAAATATCCAAACTATAATATAGTACATGAAATTATTAATGAAATGAAAGGTACATAATAGAAATTTTGGGAAACTCATTGATAATATTTACTTAGATATTACTATTCATAGTACCAAATTAATTATATGCATCTTCTTCATTATTTATTTTACCATCATCATGTAATAAATGGGTTAAGAAATCACATAATTCCCACAAGGATAATGAAATTAATCATTCTACATAAGCGAATAATTCAAATACATATCTCACTGTGGATAACAAATCACTACATCACAATATCCTCACCTTGATGCCTCAGTCTGGGTGGGATGAATCCTTTAGGGGAATAGACCTCCATCTCATTCCCTAACCCATGCATCATGGATGGAGTTAGTGAATCAGTCTAACTCAACCCATGGGCAGAGCCTTAGTCCTTTATCCCACACCTCTAGCCATGTGCACATGCTTGTCCATCCATTTACCATACAAACCATATCACAACCAAGAACAACTAATACATGTAACAATCATTCCCCAACCGAACAAAAATAACGGATATAAATGGAAATACCAATCCACAAAACTCAACATGGGATTTAATACTACCCCAAAACTCATTAATACATTTCCCATTTACATTTCAAAGCCCATTTGACCGAATTCCCATTCTCATACCTTATCTTATTAAGTATGTTAAGATATTTCCACAACTTAACCAACATTAAATATTTTCTATGTATTAAACCAATTAGCTTGTTTATCATTTAAAAAGATTTTCCAACCTATACATTTTAAGTAAAATTCTTATATCACATAGCAGAATCACTTTATAACATTCAACCCATTGGGTGTAACTCCTAATTCCCATTTATTTATCCAATCTGTATATTCATAAATCCCCTTAGGCAAACCCATTCATCATTTCTTTAATTCACAACCTATTTCAAATTTAACACATTCATAATTTCATATATACTAATCCTTTTGGGAAACTCAACATAATTGGGAACCCTTTTGAAATAATCTCCTTTAACGAAATTTACCCATTAATCAGTCATTGCAAACTAACCCTTTAATCCATTTCCATCCTAGGAATAACTATAAACATTTCATTTCCAATTCAACTAAAAATTTTAGAATGTTCGACAAGGAATCTGCCTTATCATACATCAATTTCACAATTAACATTACTAACTTCAAGGTCCGATAAGGTTGACGTAAACTATGTGTTACCATGAAACTTCTAATTCATCCTCAAAACATCCAATGAGGACCGTAAGGGGTTCCAGTAATCTTTTAGACACCCCTATTACTAAATCATACTCAAGGTAACAAATACACAATAAGAGTAAGGAAAGATCTCAACACACATGCACAAATCTATAAAAAAAACTATGATATATATCTTGTAAAACACCTACGAAGAATCTGATGATGAACACACTCTTAAATTTATCCATAAATCACATTACAAATTGTCATTAATAAAAGGAGAATTCCCATTAGGAATATTGGTACATCCAAGCTCATCACTAGGTTTTTTGGAGGTGAAATGTAGGAGAATCCTTAGTTGGGGTTTAAAATCCCATAATGGATTTTTTTAATTTATCATCTTTACTGGGATGCACAGTTTACTAGCACAGTTTTCCATATCATGTACAAACCATGTATGATAAAATTTCCCAAAAATCATCCCTTGAAATAGTTTCCAAACGGTGCACAACGATCTATCCATGGATGCACAGTTACCTGTGATGATCAATATGGTTTGCACTAACCTTTTTCAAACCATGAAACATGCCCCAAAAAACGCTTTTTCCTCTTATATCGAACACTGATCCACCATAACACCCCTAATCCTTCTCATGAACTTGGGGAAACACTTTTGTAACCGAAATATGAGACTTAAAGTGAAACATAAACAAACACATGCCTTATGAAAATACGGAATCTTATATAGAGAGACTATAAACCAATACAAGAGTTTATTATATTAGAGAAATATCCAAACATAAATATCAAAATAATAATAACCAGAGTAAAAAATTAACAAATAAAAAATATATTTATATCTATTTTATGCAGAATCATTCAATTTTATAGAATCATGACCATGCAAACATAAAATCCTGATACCTAACATGTATCATCAAAATACACTAATTGAAACAAAAAATTAAATGTGTTTGGAGACATAATTTAATTTATGGGTCACACGTCATCCATATCCTAATTTTTCCAAACCATATAGTTAAATGGTAAATCATATACCTCTAACAAACCTGAATTAGTGAACATTTAAGGATGATGGGGAACCCATATCCCATAGACGCATAAGCATGGTATGGTTACAAATCTCTATAGCACTACCAATGTGGTATCATACACAACTAGTAATGTGATGGTTTATATAGGCTATATTTTTTTTGAGAATAATTAAAAAAGTAATAAATAATAATTAAAATAAACAAAAATGATCTTTGAGTTCTAAAACTAAGCCCATGATCGTCCCAAAACAACTATAGCCAATATCGTGGTGCATTTCGGTATGTCATGTAATCGTTCAAAAAAATATCAATACCATGGTAAATTTATAGGATTATTTACTAGAAAATATAGTTTTATCAGGTGATTTAATAAAATAATACAAGAAATTACAACACTTCCCCTAGTATACTAGTTCTTTAGGGTGGGTCAGTATATCCTTTGTAGATCATCTCATTAACATATTTAGTTGTGGGTAGATGAGTCCAACCCATTCATATAATGTATCACCACAACAAGAAGTGTGTACCTAATTTCAATCTCATGCATTGAATCATGATGTCTTGTATCCTTCCAATGAATCTCACACATCCCTTTAAGGGAAGTTTATAACAACCTAGTTCTTTTTATTACATTCACTAACGATTTAATGAAACAAATTACACTCAATACAACCCAAAAGATAAAGAGGTATTTTATATTGGTAAATTAGGAACATTACATAACAACATAAAAAATGAAACACAACATTATTATTGAATACATACTTTACAGGACCACAACATTACATCGTATATAACATTATACGAGATAACCTGAGAACACACATAATAAAGGGGTGAGATATATGTCCTAGTAAGGGAATAAACATGAAATAACAAGATGAAGACAATAAATGTTAGACAATATACATATCAATGGATCAAAAATTAATCATGAACACAAATTAATTATATAGAATGATAATCATAACATGGAAATATGGATACAACTTATAACATTTCATCATAGGTCAAGGATAAACTAGCAACACATCAGATTGGAAAATGTACCATAAATAAATCAATTAAACCCCTATCCCAACATTTCGTATCATGATTCTAAACATTACCCAATGCATTGAAGTGCTATTAGGGTGCATCCTTCATTATCATTTCAATATAATGCTTAGGTGTTCCATATAGATCATAAAGCATGGATTCTTTCATCATCTTAATTTATTCAATGATCAAGATGTGTCTAAAAAATACATGTATGTCCTCAAGAAAAAGGTATATGTTTACAAAAGTGAACATCCTTTATAAAAATTGGGTATGGTATTCGCTTACAAATTTTTTTCGAAATAGAGATTCACAGTGCAATTTATACAACTGAATGATGTGATATAAAAATTCAAAAAATTGTTGATGCTAGATAAATAGGTGTCTCATGATATATAACTGAAATGGAAAGTAATATGTTTATTGAAATACATGTCCCAACATAATGAATTTGGAAATAGAAGACATAACATAATAAGGAAACATAAATAAAGAGGAGAAATGGAATAACTCTTATGAAATTTCAGTATAGAAACACATGTATGTGGGAGGGATTAATGAGAGATAAAAGGATCTCTCTACATTAAAAATTTATTTTGGTAGTATGTGGGAGTATTGAAAACATACCCTATCATTTTTAAATGAAAATAAAAGCGTGTAAAAATATAAGGAAACTTGTATAAAAACGAGAATAGAAGGAACCCTTAATTCAGTGTGTAACTTAGAAACCTTAATGAGGGGATTCTTGAGAGCTTGGGGTGCCTTGGGAGAATTCCTCAACCAGGAGGACAGAGTAAGGATGTGTGCCAAGTATTTTTAGTGAAAATAAGTTGTATCCTTGGTGGAATTATATAGGAAATTATAGGGGAATTCTTTATTGTTTCATAGACCTAGGTTTTGGAATCTATATAACTGAATAATCAAAACAAAAAACCTTCCCATGGTTTTTTCCAAATAGTAGTATAAATAATTATTTTATAAGTCCATGGGCCAAATATATTACAATATTATCCTTTTTTCATGGAGGTGAGTCACATTATTAATGAAATAAACTCAAAATCATAAAACATGTTGTACATTATAGAGGGTTCACTAAGTCTTTTTTATAATAAATCTAAATAAATTTAAAATCAGATTATTTTAATGTTAAAACTTATATATGTCATAATATCCCTTTTTATAGTATTTGTTACATCACTATTAAGCTATTATTATGTCATAAAACATTTTATATATTTATATGGTATTTGATTTTTTACCCATAAGTTAAACTGTCTTAGAAAATTATAAAAAAACAAACTGTTGGATAATTTTTACATACTGATTCCAAAAAAATCTTCATTTTAAACAAATAATTTTCTAAATATTTCAATTTTCTCTTTCAAAATAAAAATTGGCATTTATTGAAAATTGAAGGGTTTTGAAAAAAACAGTATTTAAGCCATAATAAAAATTACATTTGGCCTGTAAAAATTATATAATCATTTATATTTAATGAAAGAAATTAAATAATAATATTTCAATAAAATATTATTTATTAAATCATCAAAATATATTCCTTAATTCAATATGAATATTTACCAAATATACTATATGTTATTTAAATGAACTAATAAAATAATAATAGTATAATAATAATTTTACACAACAATAATATACATAATCTCAATTCTACGATTTTGATACAAATCCCTTTATTAAACCATTATACACCGTAATAATATGGTGTGTGACGGTGGGGATTTCATGGGGACATTCAGTTAACATGGTTCATTCTATGATCTCGATGAGATTGAAATTCTCCCGTAAATTGTTTTTCTCATGCTTAAGTGATTGGATCATGGATTGGGAATCTTGCAAAATGACTATAAATTCTATTTCCCTTGGGTTCTCCGATAAATGGGATTTATAGGGAATGGTCCTACTAGTTGAGGCCATATCCACCTTTGTCTATGTCAAAAGGATTTGTTAAAACCCTATATTTATACTAGTCATGTGATCACTATTAAACAACTATATTATCAATGTTAATGATACTTAATGGAAATTTAGATCCAATTGGATATAATAAAGAAAAAAAATTGCATTTGTTTTCTATATAAATTTTACAAAATAAGACATTTCAATAAAATAAAAGGGAAATTTCACACATAATATTTTGATTTGTTACAATAATCCCCCCTTAAAAAAAATTCCCTCAAAAATTTCATTTCCCACATTAAAAAGATGAGGGTAAAAATTTTCATTACCTCCTCCTGTTCCCATGTTGCTTCAACATACATGTGGGTTTTCCACAAAACGTTGACCAGGTGAATTGTCTTATTCTATAGAACATTGTCTCTATGATCTAAAATATTATATGGATTCTCATTATAAGAGAGGTCATTCTAAAATGGTACAACCTCTAGATTAAGTACATGAGAGGGGTCTCGTATGTACTTCCTCTACAATGATACATGGAATACATCATGTACATTAGGTATGTTTGATGGGTGTACTAGTCGGTAGGCCATCACTCCATTGTGATCTAGGATATCAAAAGGGTGGATATACCATGGACTAAGCTTTCCCTTATTCCAAAATCTCATTACTCTATTTCATACAGATATGTGGAGGAATACCATTTCTCCAACATCAAACTCTAGGTCTTGTTTACGATTGAGAACATAGATTTTCAATCAACATTGATAAGCATTGATGTACTGATGAATGGTCTTATGCTTCTACATTATTTCCTAGAAAATTTCAAGACCTAGTAGTTTTTATTCCCCAACACCATCCCATCATGTAGGTGTTCTGCACCACTTACCATAAAGGGAATCAGTGGGAGACATTTGGATGTATGAGTGGAAATTGTTGTCGTAAGAGAACTCAAACAAAGGAGGATGTTGATCCCATCCCTGTTTGAATTCCATTGAGAATGCTATCAAAATTTCTTCATGTTTCAAAACAATCTACTCAGATTGGCCATTATTTTGATATTGATAGGCTGTATGGAAGTTCAACTCATTATTAAATGAATTTTGGAGACTCTTCTAGAACATAGTGGTCAATCTTGGATCTCAATCAGATACAATCAACTGTGGTACATCACGATGCCTCTCCAATTCTATGATGTATATCTATTTCTGTTGATCCAATAAGAAATACTCTCAAATCACAATGATGGGTGTAGTCTTTGTAAGACAATCCACCAGAACTCATATATCATTGTTTCTTCTAGATGTGTTAGGAAGCCTGGTGACAAAGTCCGAGGTGATGTTTTCCCCTATCCATGTAGGTATGGGTAATGGTTGAATAATCCCCATAGATGTTATCCTTTCCACCATCACTTACTGTCATAAGATACATCATGATGTATATTATGTGATCTCCTTCTTCATATTATCCAACAAATAGTGTTCCTGGAGATCTTGATACATCTTTGTGCTTCCAGGGTGGATAGAAAAGGTTGACCTACATGAATCATTAAATATCTCATTATTTAACTCAAAATTTGATAGTTTACATAGTCTTTACCCTAATATTACATCACCTTATTCATTAACATTGAACTCTGTGGATTTACCTTTTCTAATAGTTTACACTTTCTTCTGAATTACCACATTATCTCATTGATCATCCTTTAACCTAATCATAATAGATTGTTGAGAAATAATATGTTAAAGGATTGAAGACGTTCCTTCCATTATGATTCCCATATCCATTCACTTCAATCTATGAAGATTAAATCCTTCTCAATTCTCATCAGTGATAGAGTTACTGGATCATTTTACTTAGAGCATCTACCACATTATTCACTTTCCAAAGATGGTAGTGAATTGAGTAGTCATAGTCTTTGGTCAGATCTAATCATCCTCATTAATTTATATTCTGCTCTTTCTGTGTGAATATATACTTGAAGCTTTTGTGATCCATATATATTTAAAACTTCTCCCTGAAGAGGTAATGTAACCAATTCTTAATGTGAAGTTCAATTACACCAAATCTAGATCATGCGTTGGATATATATGCTCTTGAAATTCTAACTTCCTAGAAGAATAGGTAATTATTATGTCATTATATATCAACATACAACCCAGACCTTTCTTTGAAGCATCATTGTATACCATGAAAATATCTCCATGTGTGGGTAGTTTGAACACATGAATTGTAATAAGACTCCTTTTCAACTCCTTGAATCTCTTTTTGTATTCAACATTCCATGAAAACATCAATCTCATCTGAGTTGTCTTGGTTAATGTGTTTGACTATCATGAGAAATTTCTCAAAAATCAATGATAATACCCACCTAATCCAAGGAAACTATAGATATATATCATAAATTATTTACACAAATATCCTTCAATTACCTCATTCTTTGAAGGTTCCATATATATCGTATTTCTTGTAACGACATTCCCCGTGAAAGCATCTTCCATCAACCCAAACTCACATTTTTTGTACTTGGCATAAATCATTTCCTTTCTCTAGGTCTTTTCCATAGTACTTAAATGCTCTTTCAAATTTTTGGAGTTTATTAGAATATCATAAAAAATACTACCATAAAGTTTTCAAGGTAATCTCTAAACACTCTGTTAATCATGTCCATGATGTTTTCTAGAGAATTATTGAGTTCAAATTCCAACACTATGAACTCATAATGATCATACCTTTTATCAAAAGTAGCCTTGGGGATATCCTCTTTATTCACCTTTATAAGGTAATATCTTGACCATAGATCCACCTTAGGAAAGTATTGTGTTCCACACAGTAGATAAAACATTTCATTAATTCATGTAAAAAGATACTTGTTCTTTATCGTGATTTTGTTGAGCTCACGATAATCAATGAAAAGGTTCATTGACCCATCATTCTTCTTGACGATGAGAACCGGAGCAACCAATGGAGAAGTACTTGGTCATATAAACCATTTATCTAGATTCTCCTGTATTTTCATCTTTATATCCTCATGTTCTACAAGAGCCATTATATACGAAGTCTTGGATATTGGAAATGACCCAAGCATAAGATCTAATGAGAATTCAACATCTTTACTAGGTGAAGGAGTAGGAAATTTCTCAGTAAACACATTAGTGGATTCCCTCATAATAGGCATGTCCTTGAGGATGGTTCCTTATAATTGATCATCTAAGTAATATATGAATACTCATTTGGCTATAATATCATTTATTTGGATTATGGTGATCAATAAGATTAATCCTCATCCTTTTACTTGTATAGAATTGGGGGTTTATTATCCATATGAAGAGTGATTTCCATCTCATGTCAATTTATATGGGATATATATTGGGAAATCCAATCCATGCCAATAATTTCATCTAATTCCATCAAGTGATGTATGATACAATTTTCTAGTAAGTTAAATAATGAAATTTTGACAGAGGAGGAGTTATGTACATGGGATAATATAATTTCCCCATTTATCATTTTTACCGTCATATCTACTTCCATGTCTTGTTTTGGTGTTTGGATTTTTCTACTAATCTTTTAGGATATTAAAGAATGCGTAGAAAAATAATCAAAATGTATATTCACTATTATTGTCTGAATAACTAGCTTACATTTCACCACATTGTATTTGGGATTCATTTTGGTGGTAGTGATGGAAAAAGCACACCCTTGATGCCTTGGAGATTGTTGGTTTCCTTAAAAAATTTTGGATTAGTGCATTGGTTTGAGATTTTCCATTGTTCCTTGAAGCTTTAGTAATGAACAATGCACTGAGGGTTTACCAGGGTATTACTTTCCTCCATCGTTGTAGTGGGTTTTTTCTTACCAACAATCACCAGCTAGGTGCCCTTTGTTTCCGCAACTAAATCATTTTCTCATCCTCTTCAAGAAATTTATAGGGTTCATCTTTCTACACCTTTAGAAAGTGTTGTGTTGAAATTTCATGGCACTGTTATATCTCTCTATTGGACCACCAGAATTTTACTCCACCTTCCACTTGTTATCTCCATGATACCCTGAGATTTTCCAATCTCTATTTCAATATTTAGGGAATATATGAAAATTTCCTCATAGCTATCAAAGTCATAGATCACATGGAATTTCTATTGGATAGGTTTTATCCCACCACAGAAGCCATCAACATTGCATTTGGGGTAACAAAAAATCAAGAAGCATATCATGTAACCCTTGTAATGATTTCCTGGTATGCTCTTATGGATTCACCATCTTTTTTATTGAGGTAAAAAAAGTGCCTTTCCATCTTAAGTCGGAGGGTGAGAGGAAAATATTTATTGATTTTTTTCCCATAAATATTTCCATCCCATCACATAGATCTATTCCTCATGATTCATATTTTTGATCAATTACAACTATTACTCAGCGTCAACCCTACATACGATAATAATCTATTGGATAATTGTCTTGTTCTGTGCAATGATGGATGTAGAAGATCTTCTCAATGGAGTGGATTCATTATTCGACAATTGATGGATCATATGATCCATTTAAAGTAGGTGGAATTTGTCTAATGAAGCTAGAAATTTTAACTTGTTCTTTCTTGGGGTTGGGGGCTTTCCTATTGATCTACGTTTCTATTTAAAACATGAGTTAACTAAGAGAGTATCATGAATTTTTTTTCAATTACCAATCCCATTGAATTAGGCATATTCTTATGGTAGTGATTACATTGAACTTCACATCAGTTGTTAGGATGATTCCTCCTATTAATTAACATTGGATAAAATAAAGGAAAATTTGGGGTATGTTTTTTTAACTATTAAAAACATAAAGCAGAATTCAATGTCATTAAATATATAAATTATAAATTACATTTATTTACTTAACTTATGAAATTTTAGGCTTTAATCTAAGTTATCCATGATATATTTCCTAAGGTATATTCTTATGGGATTTTTTGTTCCCTTAATAATGGTTAGTAAATAGCTAATGAAATTTTTAAAGCATATCCCCCTGGAGTGTCAAAATAAGAGTGTAGTAAGGCCCGTTGTCGTGAACTAGTTCTCATTCGAGTCTATCTTAAAGTAGTGTTTTTTGGTTTTACTCTTAGATACATATGTGCTAAAGCCACATCTACTTGTTTCTATCCAAATAGGGATTTATTTTCATGATAAAATACTTGCTCTATACTCACCAGGTTTTAGGGGTGTTTTTTGTATACTTAGTCTTATGTATAATGATTTCACTAGTGTTTTATAATCCTAATACCAAAAATAACTAAACCTCCCTCTGATACAAACTATAAAAACCCTATTAATTTTATTACATTTATACATGATTTAATGACATAAACATACACTTAATACAACCCAAAATATCTATAATTAAAGTGTCTTGGTAAATTAGGAACATTACATAATAACTTAAAACATAAAATACAACCACATTATTCAAAACCTCTTTTACATGACCGCAACATTCATTCATATATAACATTTCATTGAATAAACTGAGGACATAAATATGAAAGGTATAATCTATAGAGAACAGTAAGGGAATAAACCTGGAATAAAATGAGGAAGACAACACGTGTTAGAAAATAAACATATCAACGGAGCATAAAAGAAACATGAACATAAAGTCATGATATATCATGATAATCATAACATGCAAATGTGAAACAACTTAAAACATTGCATCATAGGTCAAGGATAAAATACCAAGGCATTATAATAGAACAATTCCCATAATGTAATTATGTTTACCCCTATCCCAGCATGTCGTATATTGATAATAAACATTACGCAATGCATTAGAGCACTATCAGGGCACACCCTTTATAATCATTTAAATCACATGCTTAAGTGTACCAAATATATCATAAAGCAAGGATTAATTAATCATAATAATTTATTCCATGATCAAGGGGCGTGGAATACATACATATAATTTCTTAATAAAATGGTGTATGTGTAAAAATGTGAACACAATTTATAGTGAAGGGGTATGGTATTCACTTACACAATTGTTTTAGAATGGAGATTCAAGGTGTAATTTTGGCCACCTAACGACGTGACATAAAAATTAATAAAAAGGTTTTATGAGAGGGAAAGAGGAATCTAATCATGTATACATGATATTAAATGTAAGAGGGTCAGATAAATACATGACTCAACATAAGGAATTTGGATAAATAACGCATATAATAATAAAAAAACTTAATAAAAGTGGAGAAATGGAATAAATCTTATAAAAAAATTTCATGGTAACAGTTGTATGTGGGAGGTATTAATGAGAGATAAAGTGGTATATCATCATTTAAACAATATAAGTGAACTATGAGTCAGGTGAAAAAACATACCCCGTCATTTTTAAATGAAAATTAAAGTGTGTAACAATATAAGGAAACTTGGATAAAAATGAGAATAGAAGGAACCCTTACTTGAGTGTGTGACTTAAAAAGATTAAAGAGGGGATTCTTGAGAGAATGGGGCACCTTGCAAGGATTATAGAGAGAGTAATAAAGATTAAGCAGTTTCTCCAAGTATTTTTAGATAAGATAAGATGAATCTTGTGTGGGTTTATATAGGAAATGAGTGGGGGATTCTTTAATATTTCACAAACACAGTTTTTTGGAATCAATATAATTAAATATTCACAACCACAGACCGTAACATGGTTTTTCCAGTGGTTTATTCCAGATAATAGAAGAAAATATTATTTTATATGGCCATGGGATGAATATATAATAATATTTTTCTTTGTAATGTGGAGGTTTGTCAAATTATTAAATATATTTATTTAAAATCATATAATTTTTTATCAATTTTGGAGGATTCACTAAGTCATTATAAAAAATATTTAAAAAATATATAAAAAATATAAAAGCACATTATTTTAAATTTAAAACTTATATTTGGTCTTATATAAATTTTATAGTATTTATCACATCACTAATTATCCATTATTATATCCTAAAACATTTTATATATTTATATGGTATTTGATTATTACCAAAAAAATTGACTGTCTCGGAAAATTATGAAATATTCACCATTGTATAATTGTTAGATCTCAATTCAAAAAATAATATTAATTTTATTGAAATAGTTTATTAAATATTTGAAGTTTCAATTTTAAAATAAAACAAAGATTTATTGAAAATTTATTGGTTTTGTCAAAAATAGTTTTTAAAACTTGATAAAAATTACATTTGGCCTCAAAAAATTATATGATAATTTATATATAATAAAATTATTTTAATAATAATATTTTATTAAAATTTTATTTACTAATTCATAAAAATAGATTTATTAATTAAATTTGAATATTAAACAAAAATACTATTTATTATTCGAAAATAATAATAAAATAAAAGCATATTGATTATTCTATTCAAACATAATTTAGATAATCATAATGCTAGGGTCTTGATGAAATCCATTTATCACACCAGTATACACCCTAATAGTATGGTGTGCGATGGTGGGGATTTCATGGGGCTGTTCAGTGAAATTGTTTGAGGAATGATCTCGATGAGCTTGAACTTCTCCTATAAATGGTTTCAAACATACTTACATTATTAGATCATGGTTGGGGCATGGTCTTTGAAAAAGACAAGAAATTATATCTCCCTCATAATCTCTGATAAATGGGATTTAGAGGGAATGATCATACTGGTTGAGGCCATCACATCCTTTTTCTCAATTTAAAGGATTTTTTAAAACCCTAAATCTATAGTAGTCACGTGATCACTATTCAATGGATATATTATAATGTGATCACTATTAAAAGGATATATTATGAATGGTAATTATACTTAATGATCATTTAAATCCAATTATATAAAATAAATGAAATAAATTTCATGTGTTTTCTTTATCCATTTTACAAAATAAGACATTTAATTAAATCAAAAGTGAAATTTCAGTAAAAATAGTCCAGGTTGTTATAAAGTACATCTCTCTTTTCCATCCCATGTAGTGGGAACATAGTCTAGATCTAAGGATCATGTCAATGTCATACCATTTATATCAATACATCTAAATGGGTAGTTAATCAAATATAAATCATACCATATATATATATCTCATTGTGGTTCATCCTTATACCAAAATCTTTCCCAAAATTCTATGGTCAGCCTCCCAAATGCATGACCTATCTTTGTCATAGTGAACACCCTCCCAATAATCATCGCATCTCCAAGGCAATCACTAAGGCCCTTATGTTACCCAAAGAATGGGCACCATTCTCAGGTTCCTCAATTAAGATCTCAAATCTAGGGATAAAAAAATAAACACATAGGACATAACAGTCTTATATATCATAATAATATCCTCGTTGACTCATTGACACCCCTACAAATGTAACACAAGGAAGATAATCCCAAGACACTCCCTTTCATAGGCCACCCATTATCATCCCGCAACCCAACCATTACATTATTGTCTACAGTGGGTATACTACTAGGTAATTTCATCTCCATGGGGGAGAATTATTCATCTTATTCTCATTTAACAAGCACAAATGCTCAGATAATTTCATAAATACCTAAAAGCATACTCAAGCCCCTCATTACCAAACCAATGCTCCCCTTTTAAGAAGGAATCCTGGGAACCTACAATATAGGAATCTATTTCCATTAAAATTGTTAATATTATACCGCTTATGATCCACTCATATAAAGTAATAAAAATATTTTAATGGAATCTTCCATCGATAGTTAAGGTATCCAGCAAGTGAAGACAGTCCCTTATAGACATAAAAATTAGATCAATTCATATTGAAATTTAAATTAAAATAAAAAGTCTTACTTATGTTAAAAATGAAAATATCCCTTTATGAAGAGACTGTATATCACATTCTAGCTTATTTAGTATGCATAAACAATAGTGGTGTGCTAAAGTGATCATCTACCTCATTTTTTAGTCATTATAATTTTAAATTATATTGATATCCCTCTCACATGATTATTTATATACATTAAACACTCTCATAAAACTCTAAATCATTTATCTAAATTAATAAAATTCATGGATTAATTATAAATATTTAATAATTAATTATTAAAGTCATTTTATAAATTTATAATTAATTTATAATTTAATTTAATATGTCATAATTCCTAAAAAATAAATGGTATACATAATCACATCAAAACACTAACTATACAACTAAAACACCCTATTCTATGAACCCTCTATTATCCTTGGGAAAATACATATCCATTCAAACGAATTAAATAACCAATTTAATTTAATTGTTCTAAAAATACTATAAATGTGGATATAAAAACGTACAATCATTGAAATAGTATGCGATATTTTTCCATCACAATCGTGGGAAATACTCTTGAAAAGCCATATGATGAAACCATAAAGTTTAAAATATATATCAACATGCCACTATGAAATTATCATCAAAACCACAAACTAGAGAATTTAGACATTAATAAGAAGAAGATAGTATTAATAATAGTGGAACTAGAGGAGGAATCACCTTGATTCATTATGAAAAATAAACATTAATACAAACTTAATCCAAGGAAAATAAGTGATATGATAAGGATGGGGATGATGCTTTCCCATGCACTCATGAGGGTGGAAGAAGGATGGGGAGTAGTATTAAAATTTGTAGGGAAAATCAAATTATTTACCACATCATTACAAATTTGTTTAGATCACAAGTATTTGAAAATGTTTCACCAACTATGTGTTTGGAATGATCTCAAGATATCCACATCAAATATTTTGGCCACATGTTTTAGAAAAATGGGCACAAACCATGTATATTTTTATACAAGAAAAAATAGCAGGTCCCGTATGGCTTGTTTATAATTATATTTTAGCCATTGACCATCCCCATGAACTAGAACTCATTACTAGATTTACCTGATTAGTTTTACTTACATGGTCAGTAAATTGTATATCTAAAAAATAAATAAAATCAAATGATGTTCAAGAAAAAATATTATGATATTCTCTTGATAACCCAAATCACATTTTATGTCATCATCTGTATAAAACATAATTACATAGGGACACTCTAAGTCATTGATTACCAATATGAACCCCTAATATCAAAATAAAATACTGACTAAAGTCAAAACATAAAATTACATTTGAATTTTCAAAATAGAAAAAAATACATGTCATTACATTTAAAGTGGGGGTGAAGTGAGGTCCTCATATTGGTGTAAACGAGGGACATATCCATGGAAATTAAATATAAGATAGGGGTAAAGATGAAATCACAAGGGAGATAAGTGATTAAGGTAATTAAATGATGTAAATACATGTCAGTATGAGTATCTAATCCAAATGTGGTCTTTTAGATTTTTTATATAAGTAATTTAAAAATTTTATGTTAATTTTAATTACCACCTTTTACCCTAATTAACCGTGATAAAATATTTATACTGGTATATATTAATAAAAATATAAGATGAACTAGGTTACAATATTTTATTCTGTTGATTAAAAATATGAAATCAATTTTACCTAATAAATTTTAAAAATAAGAAAAAATTACCTTTTAAAATAAGAGATAAGATATAGAAAATACATATTTTGTAGAAAAACGTTTTTTTGTAAATTAAGTGTTTTTATAATTATATCCTATAATTTACTTATTAAATAAGTGATAATATATTTACTTACATGTTTAAACCTAATATTAGACACATCATTGAAAATGAGTCAATTTAATTAATCTTTATAATAATTATGTAACATATATAAAAAATTATTTTAAAATAATTATTTTACCATGTTTACTAATATTTTATATGGTATCTAATTTTTATGATAAAAATGATGATTAAATTATTATAAAACAAGGATATAATGATTATAAATATGAAAATTATATAGTAATATTTAATTTTATGTGTTTCTAAAAACATAGTTTTATATAAGAGAGAATAATACATAAAATGAATTTTATGAGAAATGTATATTTGAATAACTAAATGAATTTATCATTATTAATATCCTATTAATAACTATTGGATGTATATTACTGGTTTAATTTTATAGAATATAAAATGATATTATTAAAATTATTTTCTAGTATATATTAGTTAGATACACCCATAACATTAAAAAAACATTCATGGTAATATAAGTCATTTATATTATATAGTCATCTTTGAATACAATTAAAAATAAATATTTATATTAAAACAAATTAATTTCAAAAAACCATTTAATTGAAAATTATTTTATATATATTATAAATAACTCATATCATTTTATTATAAGAATATATAACACACAGTCACAAAAATATATATTAATAAATATTATTTTATTAAATATTATATTTTTGTTTCATTAATTATTATTATTGAAATATATATTTTTTAATTAATTACTAAAAATACATAAATTCAGAATATCTATCATATATAATGGTTATATTTATATTGAACATATTTATAATGACCATATATCCCTATATAATGGCTATATTTCTAGCATTACTATATATAAATTCATTCATTCTTCCCTCTTAAATTTCGATACCTATTCCCATATTTATTATTTTAGATTTAGTAACATTTAATTATCATTTAATGATAATTTTTTGAAAGTTTTTTCTAATAATGATTATTCCCAAATGTAAATTTGATTTAGAGCATTTCCTAGTTATATTGATATTATTATTTTCTATTTTTGATCCTATTTTAAATATAGAAACCTTTATAAGAAGTAATCATCCTTGTATTATGATAATCCATGGTAGGTAAAACTTTTCTTTATACCATTTTATTTTAATGCTCATTTTGGAATGAATGTAGTGTTGTTAATTTGATTTATATCTCATATGACCTATTCCATAATAATATTTAATTATTTTGAAACAATATAATATAATTAGTTATAAATATAGAAAGATAGTTTATAGAAAATTAATGGGTCCTAAAATGATGTGTGTTTCATTCTCCCCCATTAAATAAATTTAATCGTAAATTTTTTTCTTCTCATTTAAAATATCTACGTGCATATAAAATATCAACATGGCTGAAGATTTAATTTCTAATGATATATCTCCACTACTGTCTTAGTTAATAATATGAATCCTATATTTACCATTATAATACCAACATTACCAATATAGATATTTTCACTGATCACTTCAGCTAAATACCCCTCTTGATTAGGTATTAAAACCCATATAATGGAATAAATATTCCAGGAGAGTTCATAGTCATTATTACACTAATATATTATCATATTTTGATTTTTAATATGAAATTTTATTTCCTTATTTAATTAATTAACATGGTGTCTATGTGGGGGTATCAAATCCTTTTATTAATATAAATTAAATTCTATTAATGGATGAAAAATAATAAATACATCATAAAAATTCCGAAAAACATTAATTTAGGGTACAATATTCATATAAATAGTTATTTTATCATTTTATACAACATATATGTTAAGGAATTCATTCTCATCGAATATGAATCCTTAGACTATTATTGATTCTTTAGACCCACATTATTTCATTCCAAATACAGTGAATCTTCACCAATAAGATTTATGATGTGAATTACTTTATGAATATGAGATGATGTGATGACATAAAAATCATTATTACTAATCATGTAAATAGGAAATGAATAACATATCATGTCACTTCGTTGAGGTGATTCTCCACACATTATCACGAGTGATGTAACCATTTCATAATGGCGTGGAAGGTAAGAAGGTATATATGAAAATATAATTATAGGAACACAATAATTTCATAAAAATATTATTGTTTAATTAATTATAAATTTTTAAAGATTCATGTAATGTGGTGATGATCAAAAAATTATGCCACTATGTGGAGGTAATTCACCATATGAAGAAACATGCGATGTTTTTTATTTTGATTACCTGGAAAAGAGATTGAAAATGATTATAAAATAATCATAAAAACAAAGAAGAGTATTTATGTTAATGGATTCATTATTTTTGTTTTCTTATAAAACATTAATAGGAAGTATAAGAAGAAATAAATATGAAGGAGTCGGTAAGGATGGTTAGTGATTTTTCAGTAGGCTTCCTTTAGATATCCTCTTATATGAGGAAGGGTTTTTATTTTGAGGAGAACACATACTTTATAACTTATATAAATTTTTAAGAAGATAAATAGTTATGTTTTTTTTGATTTTAGGATGCTCAAAATGGTGTAAAGAAAAGTGACAAAGTGCTTCCTTCTATAAGGAAAGGGCGTGGAATACTTTGAATTTTTTAAAGTATTAAATTAATATAAATAATGTTTCAATTCCAAATGTGTAAAAATTTATTGAATGTGAAGATAATATGAGTATGAGTTGGAATAAACTCATATAATAAATTTTATAAATTTCTTGTTATGTTTTCACCCTTATCAATTTTTTAACCCTTGTTAACTCTTTTGACAATTACAATAATATTAATATTTTACACCATTGAAAGACTATGAATATTACCAGAAGAGGAAAAAAGAACCACAGAAGGACCATAGATGATGCTATAAAACATACCCCATACAATTGTCCAAATAATATCTTTTAATGAAATATATATCATTTAATAAAATATTTTTTATAATAAAATATAATTATTTTTTTGACACTTCAATTAATTTGATAAGAAATTCATCATGAAAATGATGTAATTAGTCTATAAACATTTAACAAACCCCATGAATTTAATATTTATTTGCAAAATTTTTGTAATAAAATAATTTCAACAATTTTATTACATTTAATAATTTTAAAATCATTTATTCTATTTTTTAGTTAATTGAATAAATACTCAACCAGTGTTGTGTATGCATTTAAGGTAATTATTTGATTACTACAAATTTAAAATAAATTTTCACTAGAAAAATAATTATATAATATTTATCATAATTGTTTTTAATATAACATAAGCTATATTTATCCTTATAAAAAATAATATAGATATTAATATAATTATAATAACAATTTTAACTTTATCTTTTTTCCTAAATATTATAAAAAATCAAACCTAAATGGTATCACAAGAACATATTTTTAGATTTTGGATGATTATGGATGAAATATACTCATCCTATGAAATAAGCTAATGTTTTGGTTATATTTTATATTCCATATCACATTATTTTAAAATTATATAACATGATTTTCAAGTTATTGAGGTGATAAATTTGTCCAATGTTACTCTTCATAATGACAAAAAATTAAAGTATCATTTTTAATAAATTAGAACTTAAAATTTTCATATATGGATTCTATTTTACCAAATTAAATTCCTATTATTTGAAGTAATTATGTTAATAATAAATCCCCAAAATCCAATAAACCCCATTTTTCTAGATAAATATGTTTTAAGACTAAAAATAGACTATTATTAAATTTATGTAAAATTAATATCATAATATAAATCCAATATATATTATATATCATAAATAAAAAATCCCATATAGAATGATAATTTTTAAATTACATGATATAAATAAATTATTTTTTTTACAAATATCTGTATTTCTCACTATTTGCTGAAAAATCCATATTTTTAGAAATATATCAAAATTATAATATTAGATAATATTAGAATAGCATATTAAAAAATTATATAATTTTTACATAATGATATTTAAATATTTATTCTCGCTCATTCAAAATATTTGTTTCATGCAAAGAAATATATGAAAAAAATTTAATGGAAAATATCTAATAAAATATTGGGCGGTTACAATCACCAAGGGATAGGTTTCTAATTCATCATGTTGGGTAAAATATTTAAATTATAGTAGGGATCGTACAATATATGATGTCATGTATGGTTTGATAACATATTTAGAGTCTAGTGGGAATGGCACCACGTATGGTCATCACAAATGGGTTGATCATATATTTAGAACAATTCGGGGACAGTCCCAGAAATCCTAAATTTGTATCGGTTAATCACATATTTTGATTCCATTTATGATGGTCCCACACTCACTCATCACCTATGAGTATATCAAACATTTGGTGTCCTATGGGGATGGTCCAACATGAACTTGTCATGTCTGGGTGGATCATATATTTAGAGTCCAATGATTAAAATTTCATATAAACTCATCATGTATGGGTTACTCATATATTTAGAGTATATAGAGGATAGTCTTAAATATGTTTTCCATGTATTGGTAAATCAAATATTTATACTCTAGTGAGGATATTTGCTCATACGCTCTACATATAAGTTTCTATCTTATATTTATATTCCAATAGATCTTGTCCAACAAACACTTTTCATGTATAGTTTGATCACATATTTAATTTTTCGTAAGGATTTTCATGGACACACATTTCAGGTATGAGTCTATAAAAAATTTAAAGTGAAATGATATTGGTCCCATATAGACTTATCACATGCAGGTTGATCATGTAGTTATAGTGCAGCGGGGATGGTCCCAAATATGATCGTTAACTTGGGACTATCAAAAATTCAGAGTTAAACAAGGATGGTCTCACATAACCTCATCCTGTATGGTTCCTTTAGATATCTATAGTCCAATGATGATGGTTCTGAATATGATCATAATGTATAGTTTGGTCATATATTTAAATTTTAGTGGGTGATAGTCCCACGTATTCTCATCAGCAGTGAGTTATTCAAAGGTTATGTTTATAGGATGATTCCAAAGGACAAAGCGTACTTTGTGATTACATGGTGTGGTTTTCAGTAACCTCTATAAAGAAAATATAATATTAGATATAGTATCTATGATGTGGGGTTAAATGGTTTTACGATGTCATTTTGGATATGGTATGGTCATATTGGGATCACCTCTTGAGGAATCCCATTTCATAGGCGAAACATGGTTATTAGAAAACTTGTGTATGAAATTCTAAAGGAAATAAGTGTATCATTATTTTTCAAGGATATAAATCCATATATTTTGAGTGTATATTATATGTCCATGTAACATGACTGTAAAATAATATTTAACATCCTGCGATGAGGAAGGCCATGTAACTTAATGATCAAAATCAATGGATGATGTGTATCTTATGGTTTTGGATACATAGAATATTGAATGATCATATATTGTGTTTCATATGAGGTATTATATTATTATCACATATGGAATACTTGTATAATCACATCAATAATCATATGCTTTTCATATAGTGTAAGAATATATGTTAATGTATTATGTTGTAGAAATTTACATGTGGCTAAATGTCAGGTGAATTGGATATAAGCTATAATTTAAGATGTTGTGTTGAAGATGTAGGTCATCATGATGTTTATGATGATATCCAATTTAATGGGAATCATCCATTAAGATAAATTTTTTTATTTTGAATGGGTTAAGGTAAAGATATATGGATATTATACATTCTTAAAGACATGGTAAATGGTATGTATCCCTCAATAATTCCATGGATGGGGCTTAATAATTCATTATGAAATTATTATTTGATGTAAAAGGCCCCAAACATTTACAATTTTTAGTAGTGTGCATGAGTCTTAATGTGAGAATTATTATTCTATGTAGAAGAAATCAAGGGAAATACCTATCTTGTTATTTTTGTGGAGGGATTGGGTAAAAGGTCCCATAATACCAGTCTTATGTTTGGATTATGAAAATGTAAACCTAGATAAAATGGACTTGGACCCATGGGCACAAATTTTTCCAAAAAAAATATTTAGTATAATGAGAAATTAAATGGGGATCCTAATTATGTGTTTTATGAAAATTAATTACTTTATAAATCATAGAGGTACATGATACTATGGTATCTAGCATAATTTCCCTCCCAATATTTCTATAGTTTAGGTTTTGTGAATATTAGATGTTTGGTGTAGCCTTGAGTAGCACAAATTATTTTTATCATGTGGGATGGGTGGTCCCCATGGATTGGATCTTTAAAAAATTCATCCCAATCACGATCCAGTAATTTTAAGTAACCTATTTTGATCGTTCAAGAATGATCATCACATGTGGTGCTCCAAGGTGCTTTACATTTATAGAGGAAATAGTGTCATGTTCTAGAGCTTCTAATGAAATTATAAAGGTTATATGACATTAAAATGGTTTTATCTTGGGTTATTTATACACCTTTATGTCATCAAGGTGCGGGATTCACAAAATATTAGTTCCCTTGTGAATATGTATGTTTGATTAAATTCCAAAATTGGTTCAAAAAAATACCAATGGACACAAAAAATGTGGATTCCATAGAATTAAGAACAAATTTCTTGGAACTCATCGTGTAATGAATGGATGTGTTTTGAAACACTACATCTTAACCTTTTTAATTGATCAAATCGTCATAGAATGAATTTTAATTTTCATTTCTACTTCAAAACTCCTAGCCATTATAATTTTTTTCCTACAAATTCCCCCTCCTATATAGGGAAAATGAGTATCCAATTATGAGGAATAATACAGAAATTTTGGAGGTATGTGTTCTTATTTTATTAAACACAGGTTGGGAAATCTTTCTAAAAATAGTTAATGGGGACCTATAGGGGAATACAATTCATTTAGAGATGATTTATTATTTTAATTGATTTTATGAATCTCAATCCATTACGAATATATCTTGCTATAAATCCATGTAATTTGTGAAACATTTTTTAGGAGAGGCACCTTTTCTGAGATAGACATCCACTAAACAACAAATATGTATTCAGAAAAAAGAAATCACTCTTTACAAAGGAGTATCATGAATTATTTACATTCATGAGTCAAATTTTTTTTGAATCTTATATGAAACATTTATGACCGAGTAATTCAATTCCCACTAGAGGTGTTTTAGATGAAACTACTTCCAAAAATGACATGCTTGAGAAACCTTAAATAAAAATGCGAGCTCTATAATTTTATAATAACTATATATTTTATGATCTAATAATACTATAATTTAAAAAAACATCATGATAAAAGAAAATGTTTTATCTTATATTGATAAAATATGTTTTCATAATCTCGAAGATCATTATTATAACCCAACTTACTAATACAAAATATCTTTGAGGAACATCCTATGGAACCTGGCCACAACTAGTTATGCCAAAAGGGACTAGATAACTAAAGTTGAAACACTATATAGAACACATATATGATGATCAATAGGTATGAACAATCCAAACATACATCTTTAATTGAGTACATGATAATTTTCTAGGTAGGCATGGTTGATCACCACTATAGATTGATGGATGCTTGGGAATTTCATATTATAGCTAATATTATAGATGAATGATCATGGATGTATTGGATTCACTAGAGTTACCTAGGATTCTCATATATTGATATTTCATATTTTTACATCAATATTAAATATGTTACCAAATACATGCCTAAAGACGATACAGGTTTAGTTGTTTGGGAGACTAGGTACACAATCATATAATATTTTGAAATATCTTTATCATCTCCCTTAAATATCTTCACTATTAGTAATATTAACTAGAAAACCCAACATAAATACTTTTTTCATAACTTGGGAAAAGTTAACATAAGAAAGCATGAACATAGAATATCTGTAAAGGTAAACATGTGAGATGTGTAATAATAACATGATCTTAAGGGTATAAGAACAAGATAAAAACATTTTAAAACCATACACTACACATCAAAGATAATAATTTTTTGTTAGTGAATAATTATTTTAATTTCATAAGACATGAATTAAAAGGTAATCAAATAACTTGTTCCATGAGATCATAAAATTGGATTAATACATATAATTAAGTCATAAACATAAGAATAGAAAACAATTTCCATACTATTAAATTCTCACTTCAAGGATAACATATAGAAATTATTTCACTCCCTAAACCATCATAGTATTAAAGGTTCACTATAAAGAACTACATTGTAGAAAATGTCTCCTATGGAACCAGGTTAACTCCCCATTCTATTATAGTTTTTCTCATGATATAAAATTCCTCTCACAATTCACAAGTTGGAGAGATAGTTCTCTAAAATCACATAATGAAATGTATACATATGTGTTCCAAAATATAATAAAACATTCACCATAACATAAACCATGAAATTATTAGGGTTTCTAAACATTTGACAATAACATAACATTTCGAAGAATGATCGGTTTTATAATCACATTATCATTTCATCATCACATGACCTGTTAAAAGTAGTGGTTTTCATAATAATTTTATCATAGAATAAACATTTCAAGATAAATGAGTTTTATAAGTATCAATCCCCCTAACCATTAATAAAAAAATAAGAATGATATACTTGGTTCATATCCCCAGTAAAACACAAGTGACATTAAAGGATTTCATCTTATATGGAAAATTATTTTGAATGAAAATTAACTTGGAACGTTTCTTGGGGAAAATTATTTTATTTAAAAATAAATTTTTTAAATATAAAATATTTTAAAAATAATTTTCCTTGAAAATAACCTTGAAAACTTATCATTGAATATTTAAAAATAATTTAAAACATTTATTGTGGAAAATATCCTTTCTACTTTGGAAAAACATTTAATACATAATTTTTTATGAAAATAAATATCTTTGAAATTAAACTAATAAATTATAAAGAAACATAAAAAAATTATGGGCATGAAGAATGGAAATTATATTCACATTGTACTAGTTAAAAAAATTATACTATTTTTTTAAAAATTCAATCATGGGTAAAAATTTATTTAATAATTCATTTTAATAATGTTGAGAAATTGTTTATTATTTTAGAAAACATGGTTTTTGATGAAAATGTTTTTTAAACTAAAATGAAAAGTAAGTTTAGATTTCTTAAAAAAATTATTTTTAACTTTTTAGTACATAGGAAGAGTACAATGAAGGGAAAAAATTTATTCTCATGAAAGTACAAAAGTATAATAATAATTATGAATTATTTTAAGATGGATCAAAATATTTCATAATCGGAAATATGATTATAAAAAACCCTGATAAACAATGATATTGTAACATAATATCATTACCACATTGGTAAATTTTAATCGTAATCCCCATGAAATAATAATAGTACGTAAATATTTTAATTTATTGAAAGGAATTTCATTCATGATATAACATGTCAATTAGGTAGTATATACACCCCATAAAAGAATGTAGGTTCATAACATAACATATGACTCAATGAATGAAAATTGTCAAAAACATCCATTACCACCATAGTAAGTTATAAAAATTAAACTCCTAGAAAATAGAAATACTAAAATGTATATTGAAATCGATGATAAATTAAGTACAATCATCATAAAATCCATTAATGGTTACTATATACACTATAGAAAACAAACATGTTTTGAATATGGTATGTGCCTCCCAGAACAATTAATGTGAGGTGTAAATCCATTATCTCATTAGTAATATTCTAAATCTAAAGACTAATTAAAGTAAAACATCAAATAAAACATTAAGTTTCATGAAGATGTGGGTATTCTGGATATAAAATTTTAAAGGACCAGTATATACACTAAAAAAAATTTAGTGGTGAATTTTTATATGCCGCCCATAAATAAAAGAAAAAAAATATTTCTCTTACCTTAAGTATGGAATAACTTCATACACAATGGAATCCCTATGTAATAAATATATTTTTCTCATAAATATATTATAGAACACTAAATTTATATATATGATACCAAATATGATTTACTTTTGACCATTCATTACAAATTTATTTGAAATGCTTTGTTAAAATCACATTTTGGGTAATAGCTTCTTTGTTTATCATATATGTTTTGATATTTTAGTTTTAAAATTATTACTCTAGTCATGGTTCCATCATCTCAAAAAAAATTATTAAGAAATAATTATCATATTTATATATCAATTATAAATTTATGTCCAATCATCCAATATTATTTTGAGAAATTTAGTATGATACTATCATGGAGACGATATGTTGTATGCATGCATGAGTAATGTTTCCATTTTTCAATAATCATTATCCAATGGTGTTAAGTAATATTTTATAATAAAATAACTATAAAAATATCACAAATAAAATATTAATCCTTATATACTTATACATATCATCCATGTGTTGTGGTGATGTAAATATAGAGTCACATCGCTTTGTAAAGGCGGTAGTCCACACTTACATGAATGAGGTTATCAGATTTCTGTTAGTGAAAAGGTCAAAAATAAAATTAATTATTCTATTTTAAGAATGATAAATATGAAATTAATATAATATTTCTTCCATTTATTTCCCATTTACAAATTAAATTTATCCTTATTATCTTCTCTATAAATCCTTATTGAAAATGTATCACATTTCTTCGTGAGGTGGTAGACTTCTATACACATGATGGACATTATTGTATCCCCTAAAGAATGGAATGTAACAATGGATATATGATATATTGAATAAATATGTATAATTATTTAATAATATATATATATATATATATACTTTTTATACATCGTAATACCTAGCTGTGATATGTGTCAATTGAAAAATTAATGACACTAATTTGCATGTTGGTAGTCCACCGTACACATGAATGATTATTTCAAAACCCATTATAAAAATGTGTAGACTGTTTTTAGTCATTAAAAATAATAATAGTGTCATAGTATATTTAATTCAATAATTATATTATATGATAATGGTTTAATTTTAATTTAAGGAGTTGGAAGAAGAAATAAAAAAACACTCGTTGAAGAATGTTACCTCTTCTTCGGGCATCCTCCTTTGATTTTAACAGAATGACTTAAAAAGTTATATTTATGAAATAATAGGTTGATAGGATTATTTTATGGATTTTGGGATGGTTTTTGAAAAGTTATTTTCCCCAATAATGTTTTAATGGGTGAATTGGAGAGGTGATGGGTGGCCTCTTATAAGTGATTTGAGTGACACAATAGTATTATTTGAAAATAAAAAGGTGTACCTATATTTTCTACATAACAATTGGTTAAAACATGGATTAATATTGAAAATTATACATTATGGGGTCTAAATATGGACATATAATACATTTTATACATGTTTTTAGGTTATTTTAACCTTTATTGTTTCATTTTAACACCACATAAACCATTGTTTACTTTAACTTTAGTAATAAATTTATATCTATTTTTACGATTAATTTTTGTAAAAATTTATTTTTTATAAATTAGATTTAATGTATTATAATTATTTGAAAAATGGAATCTATTTTCTAAAAATCCATTAAAAATTGGATGTATTTAATTTAAAATTAATCCCAATGTTGTGACGAGAAAGCGAGGTTTTCCAAGGGATAAAGTTAAAATGTTTATAGTTTTATATGTCAATATTGAATATGAAAACTATTAAAATGACCTAAATTTTATTAATAGATATTTAATTTTACTGATTCTTAATTTAAAACAATTTAAAATATAATTTATCATTGTAAATAATTTAACTATACATGTAGTTTTGAATTAAAATTCAGTACATTTCACTATTTGTAAAAAACAATTATTTTCTGAAAATTCAAAAAAACTAACCCTAATATAATTTTGACATTATGAATGAAAAAACTAAATTAATTTTTTCAAAATATATTCTATGAGATAAAAAAATTATATTTAATGTAGGTGTGCAAAATTGTGTGAAAACTATTTTTTACAAAAATGAAACATTTAATAATTAAATTGGATTTATTCTTCTCTATTCATTGAATATAAATGATAACCATTTGATTTAATATATAATATATTAGTTTTGTAAAAAGTTTTCTCCAAAAAGTTGTTTTTTTTTAAAATTTAGTTAGAAATCCTTTTCATACATAAATAGAGTTTTTTTTAGAAATGAACAACTTTATTTCCGAATAGTTTTTATTTTTATTTCAAATTAATTGTCCATAAAAGAATTAATTTTATATAATTGTTTAAACTATATACATTAAAAATTTATTTCATCCTATTCAAATTCTCCACTCCGATGGATATTTGATAACTATCATACTAAATAATAGTATTTTAATTGTATGATAGGTTTCATTTAAACCCCTTGTATCATGCATCATAATTCAAATTCAGTGTAGTGTGTAAAAGAATACAAAATCATTTTTTCATGTAACACAATATATCAGAAATATTATATTTATTTGAAAAAAATATTTCACAAAATCTTGGGTTTATTATTATACCCTCCTTAAAATGAATTTCACCCTCAAAATTCATCAATTTTTTACAAAAAAAAAAACGTCGTATAATTTTGCCTCATTGCATCCTCATGTTTCAACATAGTTTACTCAAGAAGTAGGTTTCACCACAAAACATTTACTAGGTGAGTTCTCTTGTATCATTTAACTTTCTATATTAAATCTAGAATATCAATGGACGGTTCCTTATATGAAAGATCATGCTTCAGTGGTACATCGTCTATGTTCAGTACATATGATGGATTAGGTATGTTCATTCTTAGGATGGATACAAGGAATATAGAGTAAACCTGAGAGAGTTTCAATGGAATTTCCAAACGATAATATATGGTCCCAATATGATTAATATATTTTAACAGACTCATAAAACTAATAATTTGTTTTCCATTTTTTCATCCACAAATAAATTTATAGAAAAACCCTTTCACATACTTCAAATTCAAGA